>OY728129.1:248786321-250036321 GCA_963277665.1 Viscum album
GATGGAAGATCATAAGTACTCATGAGTAACATTTCAATTTGGCAACGATTATTATGGAAATGATGTGAGTAATATTTTACCTTTATAGAATTATCATAATATTCTGTTATTTAATTAAATAACTATTCATATCCACTAATTTTTGTGGTGGTTAAAAATGTGTCACATGTCTTCATTAAGGAAGTAATCCAGATGTACATGATTGTCATTATCAAATTTCAGTGAGTGAGTTGTTAATAATTTAAATGAAATATCATCCTTTCTTGATGATAAATATTTCATTAATAAAATATTTATTTAATTTATATCACATATAATAATTAAAATTTTCCATATCACCTTTAATGTAAATCCTTAGTGTAAAAATTACACCGTTTTTCAAGGCAACAGTCCACCGTACACATGAGATACTTTATCATACCACCAACAGAATAAAGTGATAATAAATTAATATATGATATAATTAACCATGTTAAAAAATATTTTTATTCATATTAGTAATATATTTTTATATATACTTTATACCCATCAACACATTCAACCCTAGGAGGTGGTAATGAAAAAATAGATGGCATTGGTTCGTAAGGCGGTAGTCCACCATAAACATGATTTCTAATTTCCTAAACCATTTTATAGAAATAGAGATAGTCTTAGGTAATAATGTTAAAATAAAAAAATATATTTATATATTAGATACTAATTATATTATATCATTACTTTTCAATAATAATTGTAGGAGGTGGAGTATGAAATATAATAAAAACAGATGTACAATAATGTTACCTCTTATTTGGGTATCCTCCTTAGGCTTGCACCAAAAGCCATTGAAGGATGGATTTTTCCCAAAAAACGATTATCGTATTAGTAAATTGTTGTTTGGATGTTATTTTTGTGTTAATTATTTGAGAAAACCTGTATAAATGTGTATATAATAGATGATAGGGGGTGACCTTTTACAACAAAGGTGAGGGGCACACTTGTAATATTCAATAAGAAAATGGTGTAACCATGATTATCACCTAAAAATGGATAGAAATAGATTATTATAGATACATAAAAATCGGAGTGTCTATATATTCTATCCAACATATTTTATAAATTAATGTAAAAATTTTAACCCTTATATTTTTTATTTAACCCCATTGATTAATTTTTTTCATTAACCGTGGAAAATAATTTTTAATATCTACAAAATTCGTTTTACTCACAAATTTTGTTTACTATGTTAGAAAATATAAATAATTTTGATTCTAAATATTGAATCAATTTTTTAAAAATTAGTTAATGTAATTTTAAAAATTTTAATTTATAATTAATTCTGTAGACTTGATTAAAAAGTGTGTTTTCAAAGAAAAAATATTCAATGTATTACAAGGTAAATATATTATATTCAATGTGAAAATTATTCTAAGAAAATAAATTTTAATATTATAATTATAATTGAAAAAATTATACTTTAAAACCAAATACAATTATAATATAAAATTATAAATAATTTAAAGGAAAACAGAGTTTTCAATTAAAATTTTTCATTCTTCACAATTCTTCTAGAAAATAATCCTTTCAGAATAATGCATAAAAATATACCAAATATAATTTTGATATTATTATTTAAAAAACGGTTTTATTTTAATTATTTAAATTTTTTAAAAGTGGGAAAAAAATTTAAGATATTTTTGAAATACTTGGATAAACCATCATTAAAAACAGTTTTTTTAATAAAATATATCTTTTTCCTTAAAATGATTCTAATTTTACATTCAAAAACTAATAATAATAGTTTAACAATATAGATATTACTTTTAATACCCCCCAGTTTAATGGGAATGTTATAATGGTATACAATATTACTGTTTTTTATACTCAGGGGTACGTGTTCCTCAAACTATCAAATAGAATAAATTTAATGAAATATATTTTGTGGATTTTTTATGAGAAGTGTTACATGTTTCATATTATATCAGAAAAAATTTAATTATTTAATAATTTTGGGGTGTCACATTCTTATGATTTAACTTGAATGTATCATTGTAATTTAATCTTGATCTTGCTAATCAAGGGTTCGTTAATTGGAAACAAGAGTGCTGAAAACCCCACATTGTAAAATGATTAATAAAATACCCTCTCAAAAAGAGATTAATAGAAGAAGAGACATCATTTGTAACAATCACATAACTATGATTCCATGTATGATAAAATTGTTGTAAAATAAAATCCTATATATATAAGAGAATACTAATTTTCAAGGATTAATGGATAGTGATATTGGTCATTGATCAAAAGAAACTGGGTGATCTAGAGAAGGGTAACGTCCACCAAACAAAAAAACAAGGACGAGTGAAAAAGGTGATCGATATCATCATGAATTTGGATGACAGAAAAACATTTTTGTTTCATGATCATTTTTCCATATATGACGAATTATTTTACACTATGAATATAATGGAAAATACATACTTGCAACTTTTTGATTTTACAAGAATAATTTAATACATTTCTTGTTCATCGATAAATTACCAATTCAATGCTTACACATAGAAATGAAAATCAAAAAATAATTTTTTTTATTCTTCATGGACAATAAATAACTTTTAATAGATCATAAGATCAATAAAAGTGTAAAAATTATTTCAATATGTCTCAAAAGTTTTTTCAAAAGTAATTTGGTTACAAAAATATACCCTATATAATAATTTATTCTCTAAACCAAAAATTTAACACCATCGGTTCGTTATTAAGATTTATTTCATAATTAATCTAATCAATGATGTATTAACAATGATATAACATAGGCTAGTGGTATGAATTAAACTCTTATCACCCTATGGCAATGGGTTCAATCCCCAAATCATTGATTGACATGAGAGGTAGTTACCCAATAAGTAGGATAACCTTTTTATAAAACCATACTAATATAATTAATATATAGTGACCAAAAAATATAATGGAATACCTTGAAATAAAATTAATCATTATGTAACCTCATTCTACTGTTTATTAATATAACATATTTTCTCCACTAAATCTAATTACCTTATTAGAAAAATATGATGATTTTATTAATTATCATATGAAACTTAACGAATATCATTAAATTTAATATTATATATATATATGATATCAAGGAAATATTCCTCAAATAACTTCTCCACTAACATATTAATTACATATTTCTATCCCTGAATATAATTATTCATGGTAAAATCCTATCAAATAAAACATAAAAGTGGTGATTTATACCTTGAAATTATGATGAATCTTAAACTCATAATCACATGATGATATTCATAACCATAATTTTAATTAAGATATATATTATTCTAAAATTTAACTAAATCTATATATATTTTATAATTCTTATAAACAAAAAACCTTTGAAATCACCTTGAAATGGTTATTATTGAACACCAATACATAAATAATTAAATGATTTTATTTCTACATTAGTTCTTCCATGGTCTGGTGTTTATCCATTTGAATATGTAATTTACATAGATATTTCACAGTATATCCACAATTATGACATCAAAATATAAATTGATTACTAAGATGAGTTTGATTTCTTTCCATAACATTATTTATTGGCCCATGGAAATTATTTTTTTTATAACAGTCTCTAAAACACATAAGGATTTTCCCTTTCTATTAATAAAAATTATTTTTAATCAAATCCACTATATTTTTAACCTAGGTCATTATTTTTAAACATATTTTCAAATATTTTATAATAGTTTTTAATTAAAATGTGAATTTTCTTAATAATATTTGTCAATGATGAAAAACCAGGTATATAATAATGATACATTTTGTGAACCAGGTGATGATCTGGTCAAGCCCAATGTTCCCTTTTAAAAGATATTAATCCTAGGTACATTTTTTTCTAGAATCACATATTCTTATAGTATCGAAATAGTTATGTATTTTAATGAAAACTCAGATCATCTATTCTCTATAAACAGTAAGGTCTTCCTCTATACATATACCGAAGAAATATCATAGGGTTATGATCACTAATCTATATGTTAAAAAATATAGTTCCAGATACTTCTCCTTTATATTATATGTTACCATGTACACTAACTCTAAACCTGGTATTGTGTATGTAGTTTCATCTTTAATACATCAGCAAAAGATACAAATATTCAAAACCCAAGTTGCCGAATATTTCACAATTTTTGGAAAATTAGATTTATATTTGAATCTTAAATAATATTATAATAAAAAAATTATAACACAAATCTTTTGAGAAAAAAATTATTCCCTATATATTATTTTTTAATTTAATGAAAAATAAACTTTTTTGATTCCTTGTAAAGAAATAAGAATAACAGTAATAGGAAATTTTCATTAATGCTTAAGTACAATGGATTCTATTGTGAAAAAATAATCATAATAATTGTGGAATGGTAAATAACTAAACACACAAGTCATGAAATCAATAAAATGAAGAGAAAGTGAATATAGAGATAATATTATTCTAAAAATATCAATAATGATAATAACTAGTTCATGTTCAATAATTGAAAACACATTCCATTTAATCAATAATATGACTATCATAATTGGATAGGTCATAATCAATATAGCAAGGTAAATAATTGATGAAACATGTAGTTTAAATAATAAAATGAGAATAAAATTATTCTATAAATAATATCATGGAAAAATCTCAAGGATAATAATAACTAATTTATGAATGAATTACATTATTAATTACTAGAATTCATGACCCCAATATCATAATAAATCAACTATCATGGCCTTTCAAAAGATAGCTAAATGTAATTGGTACAGACTTCTCTAGTATGGCCAATTGATTTTACACTAGCTTACCCATTCACATCATTATACTATGGATGCATCGAGTGGTAATATATATCTAGCACCCACTCATATCTGTATATCGAAACTATTCCTCATATATCAAATAATCTAATTAATTCATGAACACAATTCCTTATAATCAAATATATGGATTATAGAGAGAATATAAATTAATAATATTTCCCTACTAAATGAAATAACATTCAAATTAATACACTATATGTAGAATTGAGGTATAGTTAAAAAAATAAGCACCTCAAGGATAAATAATATATCTATTTTTGAAAATTTTAATGTTAAATTATTATAAGAAGCTAAATAATTCAACGGAAACTTAATAACATCAAAAATAAATATAGAAAATGAATTTCAATTCATTTCCTAGTAAAAATTAATGAGAACTATACATAACAATTATTAGGATGGTATCATTATAACATATATTAATTGGAGTAAGAATAATGTGTTCCCTTCATGGATGAATAAAAATACCATAAGATAATATTTAAAAAATAATGAGGAATATATCCTTTTCATTTTGAAAATAAAATTTTAAAATGACATTTTCTTAAAATAAATTTAAAATAATTTTCCTTGAGGGAAATATTTTATTCATAAATTAATATTTAAAAAATTTTAGTTGTCATGATGGAGATAAATTTTGTTCATTTCATTCATGATAAAACAAATATTACATTAAATTTATGAAGGAATTATTTAAGAAATGAAATGGGGATTTCAATTAAAATTTAAAACTTAATAATGGGTAAAAATGAATATAAAATAAATTTTATAAATATCGACAAAAATTATACCATTATTGGAAAACATGGTTTGTGAAAAAACTTATTTCTGATCGAATAGAGAAATTATGTTGTATTTTATTAAAAACATATCACAAAGATTTTAAATACTAAAGGGAGGGAAAATGGTACTATTAAGTTAAGATATAATTAACAACCCAAGGTGATGGGAGTTTAATACTTTTATTATATAATGAACAAATAAAAAATATTCTTTATTTAAATGAGATTTTGAACTAAAATATTATAATGATCAAAATGTTGTAGTAATCATTAATCAATGATTAAGTTAAATGTATAAAATTTAAATCCACATTAAAAAAGTGGAAAAATATAATTAAACAATAAATATTAATTACTCACATAATCTTAATAGGGCCTAATCCATGATCTTGATGTTTTACCCTTTGAAGGGAAATTGAGGTAGAAAATCCCTTACCACCTAGTAACTCTTATGTAAAAACCAATTGGATGAAATAATTATTGATTAATAACTATATTACAAGTCAATGGTTCATTATATAAACCATTTAAAATAAATTAGGTTCATATTATTATAACATTCCTCAATAAATAAAAATTTAGGCAAAGTCGCTACATTGCATTTTGTTTTTGTTAATCATGATTTAACATCATGTATATTTTTTTGAATTTTATTATATTATAATAGAAACATATTAATAAATAAAATATTATATACTATCATTTTATGGTGTTTTATTACCCATTTGTTAATTATATTCCATATTTTCATTGTTTCAAGTGTTAATTACCTTGTTTTCTCATGCATGTTTCACCATGAAATATCTGGTTCATGCAAATATTTTATAGTTAATCATATATATATAATAATAATAATAATAATATAAATATCATATTTATATACCAATTATACATTTAATATAAATCATGAATATTTATTTTTGAAAATGAATTATGTTATGATCATGGAGATGGTAAGCGTTACAAAAGCATGAATAACATTTTCATTTCCAATGATCATTATATAAATGAGGTAAAGAATATTTTCAACTTCAAAAATTATCATAATATCATATTATTTCCATAAATAAAATTACAAATATCACCTATTTTGTGTGGTGATGAAAAGAGAGTCACATCACTTCTTATATCCAGTAGTCCACAAGTACACAAACAACATCATATAATTCAATGAGTGAAAAGTTATGGAATAAAATCGTAAATTATCATTTCAGAATTATATATATATATATATATAATTAATTTAACTTCTCATTTATATCACATATAATCATTAAATTGATCCTTATCACCATCTATGTGAATTATCTGTGACAAACTAATCACATTACTTCATGAGGTGTTAGTTTTCCATACACTCGGGCGACATTTTAGTATCCTCTATAGAATGGAAAGTAAGAAAAGTATATATATGATACCATAACTATATCGGTATAAATATTTTATAAAAAATTTATATATAATTTTTATAAATCATCATTCCCAACCATTAAAAGAGGTAAAATAAAAATGAATGACATATGTTCGTGCGGTGGTGATATACTCTACAAATGATTGATGATTCCATAAACTATTTGATTTATATATATTTAGATATAAGTAATTAACTTAAAAAAATAATCCATAGGAAATGTTTCAAACTAAATTTATTATAATACTGTTTTAAATAATAATTGAATGATATAGAGCAAGAAAGAAAATAAAACTCTCTTTGAAGAATGTCAAATCTTTTTTGGATATCATTATTAGGATTTCACCAACAGCCTTCCTAGGATGGATATAATCGCAATATAATATTCCGTGAGAGATAGGATGAAGTCTATGAAGTGATTTTTATAGGTATTAGATGAAATTAATGGGAGTAATGTTCTGAGGAATAGATGACAGGGGTGGCATTTTATATGTATGGGGAGTTCAATAGTAGTAATATTTTTAAAGAAAATGGATTGCCTACATTTTTCACATTCCATAATGGCCAAAAACGGTGTATTATCAAGACTCATACATACTATGGTCTATATAGAACCATAAAATAGAGACTACAGAAATTATTATTTTATTTTAACTCTTATATTTGTAGTTTAATTCCTAATAAATATATCTTTACAATAATAATTATAAATAAGTTTTTTTATTTTCACTATTAATTTTTTCCAAAATTTGATATGAACATATAATTAAATATAATTTATTCTGATTTAAAATATGAAATCAATTATTATGATATTTATTCCCATACATTGAAAATATAATTTTAAATTAATCCATCACACATTATTAGAAATAGGGTTTTAAAAGTGAAATACTTAAAAGTATTAAATGTTTTTAATCCAAAATTCAATATGAAAATGAATAAAATGATATAAATTTTATTAATTTAAATATAATTTATTTCTTATTACTTTAATTAAAATTTAAAAAAAATTAACATTATAACTATTTAAAATGAAAAATCAGTTTTCAAGTAATTGTTTTGAAATTTTTACTATTCATTAAAAAACGAATCTTATCAGAAAAATAAAAAAAAATTAACCATAATTTTTTTTATTATCATTTAAAAAAATCATTTAAACATTCTAAAAGAGGTAAAAATAAAAAATTTTATGTGTGAAAAATACTATTAAACCCCCTTTTAAAAAAATACAATTGATGATAAAAAATTTCTTTTTTATTTTAAATTATTCGTATTTTATGTATAATCAATAGATGACCCCTATTTTGTAATTTAGTTCTTAATATTCTTTACCACCAATTTAATGTCCTTCTAATAATATTATACTACATTACGGTTTATTTTTACTCAATGTTGTGTGATTCTTAATATATCAAAGAGATTAAATTTAATGAAATATATTTCAGGAATGATTAAACTCAGTATTCGGTGACATAAAATATATTGAATACAATGTTATTATGTTAAACATCTAGGGAGTTTTAATGCATATTTAATGGTATGTAAACATTTTCATGTATTAAATAAATTATTTGATATATGTGGCATGATTTAGAAAGGATGATGTGGGTGGTATCTATTATTAATAGACCCCCGTTACTTCGGTAGTCTCATGAGACCACTCAATTGCATTGAAATATTTAAATAGGTCTATAGTGTATACCTACCCATAAAATTTAAACAATATTCTGAATGTTATTGATAGTATACGAATAATGTTCTTGATTCCATGACATGAAATAATTTTGTATTTTCTTATTTGAGAATTAAATTATCATGATCTATGATATTTCCACAATGATATTATACATGGATGAATTAAATTCTAAATTTATTTCTTAAATGGTGTATGTTTTTAGTAATTTAATTTTCCATATTAATTACTCATAATTTAGTTGTGTTCTTCATTTTTTAGTTATATGGAATTTATTTTCAGTTATTAATCATTCTATAAATATCATTCTAGTAAAATTATTTAAATTCTAGGTGAGTTCAATTATTTATATTTCCATACAGATTATTCATATTGTTTCATGATTTATTCTTCTCTACTTAACACTTTCATAGTATTCTATCTCACCCTAATTTCTTCACCTTTTCAAGAATCAATGAAGATTAATAAGAATGACATTCATGGATATAAAAAATGAAATACTCATATTCCAAAAAAAATCTGTTTTAATTTGTGTTTTTAATTGTAATATATGATTCATTATGTATCTAGATTAACAAGAGTACTACATTATTCATTCATTCAGGATGTGATTCCTTATATCATATTCTAATTTAATAAAGTATGTTCTTGAATTTGGGATATTTAGTTGAGGTTCATTATAGTTATTCGACATCTTTTGGTTGTTAGATGTGTTCTAAGAGGATTTATAACCTCCTGATTCATGTGATCAAATACTTCCTGGAGCTAGATTATGTCATATTATCATTCTCTATTAATCCTCTTTTCTAGAATGGTGTAATAGATTTTACTGTCAGTTATTACGGATTATGTGTCACATCATGGTATTTAATTTGATTATACAAATTCATGTATGTTTCTCTCAGATTTAATGGTGTTCAAGTTTAGTTCTTTTGAAATTTATTTTATTGGCTCCATTGTCATTGCATGTTTCTAATTTTTTCACTATATCTTATGAAATTATATAGTTCGTAATAAGTTTTAAAACATATTTTTCCCCTTATTGTGTCCCTTAGCTCATCAATAATTATACCATTTTATTATATTGATTGATTCCCTATTTATTGGCCTTCTTAAACTCGTTACAACAATTCCATTTGAATGAACACTTTATATTAACCCTTAATAGAAATGATCTTTTTTAATACTCAATCCATTTATAGAATTAACATTTTAAAACACTATATATGCCTTCAATATTGTTATTTTGTTTATAATACCTTGGTTCTAGTGGTAATATTTTAGTCAGGTGGTTTGTGGTTATTATTTTCTTCTACTTATTTTATTATTACATTATCATAGACTCGGAGTTGTGAATTTTAGTTTTGGGGAAGGGGGTGTTTTATTTAATTCATTAAGGATCACATAAATATATTATTCCATTATTTTTATGTGTTCTTATCTTATATTTATACATTATTTTATGATTAATATCTTATTATATTATACAAATTACGAAATAAATTTAATATAAGTTAGATTAATGATTATAATCTAAAAGAGAGAGTTTTAGTAGACACTATTATTTAATATTTATTTATAGAATTTTTGGGATATATTTAAATATGATTCATCATTTATATTAAATACAATAGGATATCAATTATATTCAATATATAAATTAGGATGGACATGTAAAACCAGTATAGTAATTATTGTTGTAGAAATAATTTCAAGAGACATGATTTAGTAATGACATTTAAGGTGTTTATATAATTGGGGTATCAATAATGTTTAGTTCGGTTTTTATTAATTTTTAGGTTGTAATCATGTGCTATAGTTTTATAATGGTATATTATTAAAATTCTAGTTCACTCTATTATTTATTTACATATTAGTTAAAGTCAATGGCAATATATAGTTGGGATGGGGAGTGTTGTTGGCAGTCATTTTTTTTATTTCAACATGTATGTATTTTTCTCCAATTAACGTATTGGTTTTTAGTTTAATCATGATAATTTATAGGTCCTTTTTATGGGGCCTAGGGTTTACTTATTAGAATGGGTGTTTCACTCACAAGCCAAATAAATCCTTAGATGGGGAAATTGTGCTGTTGAATTCTATTTTTTATTAATTTTTAACCATGTTTCAGGTTAGCATGAACAATAAAAACCAATCAATTTCCATATACAAACTTAATTTGGATGAAAAAATAATGAATTTTCAAAAAATATTTATTAGTTCAGTAAAATAGGAAATACACAAGATCGTACATGTGTAGTGTGTCTGCGTACAAGGAATTAAGATTTTTCAACATGTGTATAATAAATATTTCATAATGAAACTCTATAAATCCAATAAAATGTCATATTCATATATCGGTGTGTTGTAATTTGAGATAATTAATATAATTATGGTTATTATAAAACTATTAAATGAATTTTCTAAAAAAAATAGTACTCAAGTCCAATGTGGTCTTTATCTTTGTTCTGCAAGTTCTTATTCACAAAAATCCCTCAATTATATTCTGTTCTTCAAATTATAAATATTCACTTAACTCTTCAAAATATTTAGATACTTTTCATTACATTCTTCAAATTTTTTAACATTTTTTATAGATCTAAATTAAATTAATGAATCCTTAATTATAAAAAATATTCATATAATAATCATCATAAACCTATAAAATGGTTATTCAAAACCATCTAATAAAATTCAATCAGTAACCCATTTTTGTTTCCAATTAAAATATATATATAAATAAATTAGAAAATCTATAATTTAAAGAGATAAATGTCTTTATGAAATAAAAATACTACCATAATTGTGTTATCCTATTAAACATTAATATAATGTAACAGTTTCATATAATTCAATGATGTCTCTTATATTAATCTAGATCTATATTTTTAATTTAACTCCCTTATTTCACTACAAGAGAGTCATGATCCATTCATCTTTGTTTCCTACAATATTTTTAACTATATTCTCTAATATTCCAAAAATGGTTTTATGATCATTAGTATTCGTATAAGGCCCCAGCCTTAAACCTTACTTAATCTTGAGTTATTACAAGATTACACATTGAGGATCTTTTCGGGTTTATAGTTTTAGAGAATTAGATCATAAAACTTGCATTACATTCCACATATAAACAAAGTGGTTACAGAAAGATAGTATTCTTCATTCCCATCAATGGAAACACATTTAAAATAAAACATGGATTATTTCTTGACACATCCTTGACTCTATCATCTTATCATGTACATTTCCCTTGACCTGTGAAAAACATTTCAAAATCTTGGGATGAGCATAAAAACTCAGTATGGGTTATATAAAAAAACATGGAAAGGAAACATGAGTTTATATATACATAAGAATGAAATCATACTTTACCCATAAAACATAGGCACTTTAACATACCTCATAAAATCATGAATAAATCATAGAAATCATAAGACATAAAGGTAACTTGAGGCATTCATAACATTTTTACGTAGGGAGTAACCCTCTTGGTTACGTTTGGAATACCCATCAAAGTATATTCCCTAAAATCTCTTCGGAGAAACCTTAACGTTTCACTCCTTCGCGTTACCCAATTCATTGGAGAGCTATAACGGGCTCACCCGCCCTTAGTTTATCACAGAACCACCCGTCTTCATAATAATGCCCAAGAACCATAACATAATCATATCACATAAAACATGCATAAAGGAAACATAAAATTTCCACATTTCAATCACGAGATATCAATACAACACATTGATATAAAAACATTATGAAAACCATTTTCAATACTAAAATAAAATAAAAGTAAAACATGGTATTTATTTTTCTTTTAAAAAGAAGGTATGGCTTGTAGAGGAAGTCGAAACTCAAATAACGGTCACGACGGCGGAGAAGTAGTTGTCGCCGCATACGTATGACAAAAACATTCCCTTTTGTCGTTTAGTAAACTCTTCGTATAAAAAATATTCCTTTTGAATAAACTTAAAAGTCAAAGGGGTTTATACACCGTAGAAAAAAAGTTGGGTATAAAATAAAATATGCCTCAATGAAAGGAGATTGAGACAAGGTCCCATACCTCGTATCCGACTTGACCCGACCGTTCTTTAATCTCCTGAATAATAAACTTGAGTTAATCTATACTTGCTTATGAATCTTTTTCAAGTTTATTATTCCTTTTATACCATTTTATGAACATCATGTAATCAGTTAAGTTAATAATGTTCATTTTGTCGGTATTTGGTTCTTAAGTCAAAAATAGACTTCTTACACTTACATGTTGTTAATTTGGTCAAAGGTTCATTATATCCAGAATGGTATTCATGATGTAGATATCATATATGTCATATATATCCAGTACATACATGCATTTATAATATTACATCACATTTAGAGGTAAGAAATGAAATGCACCGTTCATGGAGACGGTAAGCCGTACGTACGCATGAACGCTACTTCCATTTCTATTTCATATTTTCTGGAATGGAATCATAATGATATAAGAGTATATTATAATTCCATTATAATAACATATATAATATCATTAACTTTATCCTTTACACATCCCACATATGGTATTAACGAATCAAATCACTTTTAGGGGGCGGTAGTCCGCACTTCCTAAAATGAAGATATCATGTTTTACCCATAATGGAAACCATAAAGGTATTCCCAAAATAAAAAAACAGAAGCTTAAGGAAAACATAAACATATTATATATCATATATAAAAATAGTGACATCATAATGGCCACCTTTTAAGGTGTTAAATGAGTGTTGAACAATCATCGTTTCGGGAGGCAGAATTTCTCCATCCACGGAAACTGTATGTTCTTTAACCATTTGATGTAGTTGTGTGAGAGTGTAACTCAAATAAATCTTATAACAACATCCTAGTATATTGATGATACTGGTGTTGTTACAAAAGAAGTAAATAAAAAGAGTTTATAGGGTTGGAGAAGCAAAATAAAACAAATGAACATGAGAGAATGAATTACCTTTAAAAGTGTAACTCCTTTTGAGTTGAGCCTAAAGGCTTCCTTTGAAAGGATTATGACCAAAGGGAATCCTCTAGGATGAGGAGATGGATGTGGAGAGATCAAATGGGCAGGTGTTGGCTGATCCAAAGGCTTGAAGAGTGTGTGAAATGAGGAGATGTGGGGGCCTTTTATAAGAGGAGAGGAGGGGCACTTTTGGAAAGTAAAGAAATATTACATTATTTGAAAATGTGTTTCGGTTTTAAAAGGTCCCACATTGGTAGAATTCGTGGAAAAGGTGATAAGGGTTCGAAATCCACTCATCCAATGGGTTTTGGACATGTGTAGTTCATAGATTTTACATTACCATTCTATTTTATTTAAATCGCCAAATAATGATGTCATCGCTGCATCATTATTATGTCATAAATAATTAAATTTATTTAATGTCTAAAAATTATAAAACAAATACTATGATATAGGAAATCTTTTTATCTTTCCAATTACTATTTATAATTAAATTTTGGACTTGTATAACCCCACTTAAAAATTGTTTTCGTAAAACATATTATGTTTGTGTCATTTTCACTTTAACATTAAATAAAAAGTAATTTATGTCATTTCCCAACAAAAGTGGATCCATGGGGTCCCCAAGTTGACCCATGGCATTTCATGGTCGGCCATGAAACAACCAATGAGGTTGGGACATGTGTCTAGGTCATTTCATTTTATTAAAGTATTATTTATACCTTAAACTACCCTAATTACCACTAATCGTGATTAAGAACTTAATAAGTTACTATTCACCAAAAAAATTATTATAAACTCATTGAACCACATTTTACTTCTTAATGACAACCATGTATGTCGGATTTTTAAAATTCAATACACATTGGTGGTAAACTTTCATTTAACAGAAAAATCAGTTTGCTTGATTATCACTTAGTGGTTTCACTATTCATCAAAAATTGATGTTTTTCAGAAAATTACCAAAAATTCACCCTAAGCTATACTTGATATTCCGAATTCAAAAATGAAGTCTATTTTACAAAATTCAAAACATATAGGTCACATTAATTAATTTAATAATTAATTCCCGCTGCCAGAGCAAATAGCGTGTTTTTACAAAACAATAAGTATCAAAAGATTGACACCAGTTTAAGTCTAATTTCAAAGTGAAATTGATTCCAATGACCACCATTTGATAAAATGGTAAAAATATATTCTAATTTCACTTCAAAACCAATTCAAAACATAATATAATCATATAAATAAATTATATTAAAAATTAGTTTTGATGTAAAATGCAGTATTTTTCACTATTCATTAAAAAAATGAACATTGTCAGAAAAAAACCAAAAATTCACACAAGGTAAATTTTGATGTCCCAATCATAAAGAATAAGTTTATTTTGACAAACATAGTTTATAAAATTGTCAAAATATAGATTCAAAAATGTTTTGCCATCAAAAGGCAGTAAAACAATCTTTTAAGAATATTAGTGTATTCCATGCATAAGATTGTATTTATTTTCATTTTAAGCCGCTATAACACTATCTTAATCATTAATAGACATAGATAAAAATATCTATTATTCATTACTTACTTGGGATGTTACATCCTTCCCCCCTTTAGAAAATTCCGTCCCCGCAATTTATTTACTTATCAAATAAATGGGGGTACTTATCCCTCATTGCATTTTCAGATTCCCATGTTGCCTCTTCAATCATGTGGTTTTTCCACAAAACCTTTACCTGCTTAATCACCTTATTCCGTAACACTTGCTCCCTGTGGTCAAGAATCTGTACCGGTTGTTCCTCATAAGATAGGTTCTCTTCCAGCTGAACTATCTCTGGACTCAAAACATGAGATGGATCTGGCATATACTTTCTCAACATCGAAACGTGAAAAACATTGTGTACCTGAGATAAACTCGGAGGAAAAGCCACTCGGTATGCAACTGATCCAACTCTCTCCAGAATTTCGTATGGTCCAACAAACCTTGGACTCAACTTTCCTTTCTTACCAAATCTCATCACGCTTTTCCAAGGAGAAACCTTGAGAAAAACATGATCACCTACCTCGAAAGATAGATCCTTCCTCTGGTTATCTGCATAACTCTTCTGCCTGCTCTGAGCTGTTCTCATGTGTTTCTGAATCAGATGAACTTTTTCTTCCATCTCTTCTACCAATTCTGGTCCCATCAACTTCCTTTCACCCACTTCATCCCAGAAAGCTGGAGTTCGACACCGCTTCCCATATAATGCCAGAAATAGTGCCATCTGTATACTGGAATGAAAACTGTTATTATAAGAAAATTCAACCAAAGAAAGATGTTGGTCCCAACTTCCCTGATAATCCATAGAACAAGCTCGTAGCATATCCTCCAATGTCTGAATTGTTCGTTCTGACTGCCCATCTGATTGAGGATGAAAATCTGTACTAAAATTTAATTCAGTACCCAACGACTTCTGAAGGCCTTTCCAAAATTTAAAAGTAAACCTGGGATCACGATCCGATACAATGGAGAGAGGAACTCCATGTAACCTGACTATCTCTTTAAGATACAGACGGGAAAGTTGATCAAGAGAGAAAGTATCTCTTATAGCAAGGAAATGAGGAGATTTGGTCAAGCGATCAACAATAACCCAGATTTCATTATTACCTGGAGATGTCTTCGGTAATCCAACAACTAAGTCCATTGATATATTCTCCCATTTCCACTCTGGCACTAGTAAAGGCTGAAGCATCCCTTTCGGTAACTTCCGCTCTACTTTAACCTGTTGACATGTCAAACACTTCATAGTAAAATCAGAAATGTCTCTTTTCATTCCATCCCACCAGTAATACTCCCGCAGACCTCTGTACATCTTAGTACTGCCAGGATGAAAAAACAACTCATTCTTCAACTGTGAATCACAAGGCACACATAACCTCTTCACAAACCTCAAAACACAAACACAAACCTATCCAAGAACTCATGGAAAATTTTATTCATAAGGTCTATGAATACAGCAGGTGCATTGGTTAACCAAAAAGGAATAACTAAAAATTTATAATGGCCATATCTAGTACGGAACGCAGTCTTCAGAACGTCTGCTTCTTTTACTTTCAACTGATAGTACCCCGACCTCAAGTCAATCTTCGAAAAATACTGAGCTACCTGGAGCTGATACCACTTCATTCGATGGCCCAACATCTGCTGAAGTTGTTGCAAATGATTTTACCACCCCTTTCTGTTTGTAGTCTAGCTGCATTCCCCCAGTTGAGTTCTTCGTTGGACACTCGTTTGCATAATGACCCATTTCATTACACTTAAAACATCTTACCGTTGGGTTTTCATTTCCTGCTTGATCATCTTCCTTACAGTTACGAGCAATATGACCAGACTTACCACACCTAAAGCACTTACCAGACTTGGATAAACATTCTCCAGGATGAATTTTACCACACTTCTCACAGGATGGATATTTGGTTTTCTTACCTCCTTGCTTCTTTGATGAATTATTCCCCTTTGCCTGCCAACTAGACCTCTTATTCTGGTGTTTGTCATAGAACACCTGATCATCGGCAAACTCCATTTCCACCTTCTCCGCACATCGAACAAGTATTTCATAACTTTTGAACTCACAAGAAGCTAAATCCCTTCGATACTTTGGCTTTAACCCTGAGTAAAAACGGTTTATTTTACTATCAAGATCTCGTATGAAGTTTGGAGCATACCTTGCCAATCGAGTGAACTTTTCTTCATAAGTATCCACTGAATCATCCTCCTGCCTCAATTCTAGGAACTGTTTTTCCATCCTAAGACGAACCACCTTAGTAAAATATTTCTCAACAAACATACCTTTGAATTCGTCCCAGTGAAGATCCTCAATCTCATCACTATCCCTTATATTTTTCACCATCGACCACCACTGATCAACTTCACCTTCAAAACGGTAAACAGCAAGACTAACCTTTTGATGTTCTGAACACCCCATGACATCAAAAATCTTCTCCAGTGCTTTAATCCACCCTTCAGCTTGCACAGGGTCAGATGATCCTCTGAATGATGGGGGATGTTGCCTCATGAAATGTTCCACCACTGACATGTTCCTCTGCGGTTGATCTGGCTGATCTCGTGCATGGATACCACCACCATTTATAGCCTGAGTCAACTGTGCCATCACTGCAAAAAACTGTTCAGTTCCGATTCCGACCATCTCAGGTTACTGATTTGGAAGGTTATCTTCCTCCTGATGTCGTCCCAACATAGCTGCTTTGTTTCCTCTGCGGAAAACCATTCCGAACACAAAAATATCTTAGGCGAAGCAACATGGTAATCTGTAAATGCTATATCATTTCAATCATATTATAATTTAACACTTTTCTAACTCCTAAAGTTGTCTAAACCGACCTTTGATACCAACTATAAGGCCCCAGCCTTAAACCTTACTTAATCTTGAGTTATTACAAGATTACACATTGAGGATCTTTTCGAGTTTAGAGTTTTAGAGAATTAGATCATAAAACTTGCATTACATTCCACATATAAACAAAGTGGTTACAGAAAGATAGTATTCTTCATTCCCATCAATGGAAACACATTTAAAATAAAACATGGATTATTTCTTGACACATCCTTGACTCTATCATCTTATCATGTACCTTTCCCTTGACCTGTGAAAAACATTTCAAAAACTTGGGATGAGCATAAAAACTCAGTATGGGTTATATAAAAAAACATGGAAAGGAAACATGAGTTCATATATACATAAGAATGAAATCATACTTTACCCATAAAACATAGGAACTTTAACATACCTCATAAAATCATGAATAAATCATAGAAATCATAAGACATAAAGGTAACTTGAGGCATTCATAACATTCTTACGTAGGGAGTAACCCTCTTGGTTACGTTTGGAATACCCATCACAGTATATTCCCTAAAATCTCTTTGGAGAAACCTTAACGTTTCACTCCTTCGCGCTACCCAATGCATTGGAGAGCTATAACGGGCTCACCCGCCCTTAGTTTATCACGGAACCACCCGTCTTCATAATAATTCCCAAGAACCATAACATAATCATATCACATAAAACATGCATAAAGGAAACATAAAATTTCCACATTTCAATCATGAGATATCAATACAACACATTGATATAAAAACATTATGAAAACCATTATCAATACTAAAATAAAATAAAAGTAAAACATGGTATTTATTTTTCTTTTAAAAAGAAGGTATGGCTTGTAGAGGAAGCTGAAACTCAAATAACGGTCACGACGGCGGAGAAGTCGTTGTCGCCGCATACGTATGACAAAAACATTCCCTTTGGTCGTTTAGTAAACGCTTCATATAAAAAAGATTCCTTTTGAATAAATGTAAAATTCAACGGGGTTTATACACCGTAGAAAAGAAAGTTGTGTATAAAATAAAATATGCCTCAATGAAAGGAGATTGAGACGAGGTCACATACCTCGTATCCGACTTGACCCGACCGTTCTTTAATCTCCTGAATAATAAACATGAGTTAATCTATACTTGCTAATGAATCTTTTTCAAGTTCATTATTTCTTTTATACCATGTTATGAACATCATGTAATCAGTTAAGTTAATAATGTTCATTTTGTCGGTATTTGGTTCTTAAGTCAAAAATAGACTTCTTACACTTACATGTTGTTAATTTGGTCAAAGGTTCATTATATCCAGAATGGTATTCATGATGTAGATATCATATATGTCATATATATCCAGTAAATACATGCATTTATAATATTACATCACATTTAGAGGTAAGAAATGAAATGCACCGTTCATGGAGACGGTAAGCCGTACGTACGCATGAACGCTACTTCCATTTCTATTTCATATTTTCTGGAATGGAATCATAATGATATAAGAGTATATTATAATTCCAGTATAATAACATATATAATATCATTAACTTTATCCTTTACACATCCCACATATGGTATTAACGAATCAAATCACTTTTAGGGGGCGGTAGTCCGCACTTCCTAAAATGAAGATATCGTGTTTTACCCATAATGGAAACCATATAGGTATGCCCAAAATAAAAAAAACAGAAGCTTAAGGAAAACATAAACATATTATATATCATATATAAAAATAGTGACATCATAATGTCCACCTTTGAAGGTGTTAAATGAGTGTTGAACAATCATCGTTTCGGGAGGCATAATTTCGCCATCCACGGAAACCGTATGTTCTTTAACCATTTGATGTAGTTGTGTGAGAGTGTAGCTCAAATAAATCTTATAACAACATCCTAGTATATTTATTATACTGGTGTTGTTACAAAATAAGTAAATAAAAAGAGTTTAGTGGGTTGGAGAAGCAAAATAAAACAAATGAACATGAGAGAATGAATTACCTTTAAAAGTGTAACTCCTTTTGAGTTGAGCCTAAAGGCTTCCTTTGAAAGGCTTCTGCCCAAAGGGAATCCTCTAGGATGAGGAGAGGGATGTGGAGAGATCAAATGGGAAGGTTTTGGCCGAGCCAAAGGCTTGAAGAGTGTGTGAAATGAGGTAGAGGTGGGGGCCTTTTATAAGAGGAGAGGAGGGGCACTTTTGGAAAGTAATGAAATATTACATTATTTGAAAATGTGTTTCGGTTTTAAAAGGTCCCACATTGATATAATTCGTGTATAAGGTGATAAGGGTTCTAAATCCACTCATCCAATTGGTTTTGGACATGTGTAGTTCATAGATTTTACATTACCTTTCTATTTTATTTAAATCGCCAAATAATGATGTCATCGCTGCATCATTATTATGTCATAAATAATTAAATTTATTTAATGTCTAAAAATTAAAAAAAAAATAATATGATATATTTAATCTTTTTAGATTTCCAATGACTATTTAAAATTAAATTTTGGATTTTATAACCCCACTTAAAAATTGATTTCATAAAACATATTATGTTTGTGTCATTTTCACTTTAACATTAAATAAAAAGTAATTTATGTCATTTCCCAACAAAAGTGGATCCATGGGGTCCCCAAGTTGACCCATGGCATGTCATGGTCGGCCATGACACAACCAATGAGGTTGGGACATGTTTCTAGGTCATTTCATTTTATTAAAGTATTATTTATACCTTAAACTACCCTAATTACCACTAATCGTGATTAAGAACTTAATAAGTTACTATTCGCCAAAAAATTATTATAAACTCATTGAACCACATTTTACTTCTTAATGAAAACCATGTATGTCGGATTTTAAAAAATCAATACACATTAGTGGTAAACTTTCATTTAACAGAAAAATCAGTTTGCTTGATTATCACTTAGCGGTTTCACTATTCATCAAAAATTGAAGTTTTTCAGAAAATTACCAAAAATTCACCCTAAGATATACTTGATATTCCGAATTCAAAAATGAAGTCTATTTTACAAAATTCAAAACATATAGGTCACATTAATTAATTTAATAATTAATTCCCGCTGCCAGAGCAAATAGCGTGTTTTTACAAAACAATAAGTATCAAAAGATTGACACCAGTTTAAGTCTAATTTGAAAGTGAAATTGATTACAATGACCACCATTGGATAAAATGGTAAAAATATATTCTAATTTCACTTCAAAACCAATTCAAAACATAATCTAATCATATAAATAAATTAGATTAAAAGGTAGTTTTGATGTAAAATGCAGTATTTTTCACTATTCATTAAAAAAATGAACATTGTCAGAAAAATACCAAAAATTCACACAAGGTAAATTTTGATGTCCCAATCATAAAGAATAATTTTATTTTGACAAACATAGTTTATAAAATTGTCAAAATATAGATTCAAAAATTGTTTTCCATCAAAAGGCAGTAAAACAATTTTTTAAGAATATTAGTGTATTCCATGCATAAGATTGTATTTATTTTCATTTTAAGCCGCTATAACACTATCTTAATCATTAATAGACATAGATAAAAATATCTATTATTCATTACTTACTTGGGATGTTACAATTCTATTAACTAGAGTCCATTAATTATTACAAATATAAACCTCTATGGTTCAACCAAATTGTTACGAACTGGTCCTCCACTTCCACTAAATGGGTTTTGGTTATAATGTCCAATTAGTAATAGTGGTCCTTAATTGTCTAATGTTAATAAAACCTTACTATCCCCCATCATAGTAATACATTATCACATGGTTTGGCCCTATCAAACTAATTTTTTTAGTTGAATTAATTTTAAATTATATATTCTTACAGGTGAACATACATGAGAAAAATAATAATATCAAAATTCACTGAACATGTATATGTGGTGTGGCCCACTTTACTAAAGTGTGTAACCTAGATAATAAAAAATTTATGAAGAACAATACCTTTTTCTAGAGTCTTTATAATTTTTTAGATATATACACATAGAGTCATTTGGAAAATAAAGATGTTTACATTTTAGTTATGATAGAAATGGTGGGGAACCATGAATCAATTATATAAATATTTATAATTTTAGATGAATATTTAATTAATATAACAATAATAAATTCCATAGGACCAATAAAAATTTTATAGAATATATACAAGAAAACTCAGTTCATTAATGTTCTTCAACATATCAATAAAGTATTCTTCTCATATGAATCCCTTTTATACTTTTAAAATCCACAATATTCATCATGTCATGGGGAAATGGAAACATAAAAAGTGATGAAAAACGAAGCACCATCAATGTAAAAATGGGAGGCATATATTTAATGAACATAACTAAACGTAATATATTCGTATAATTAGGTTAATGAAAAAATTTAACATAAATTTTATAAAAAGATTCATAAATCGCAAATCATGAGTAATTTCATAATTCTTTTTCATGGTAGAACACATATTTGATATGATTTTGTAAAATCATATAGTAAAAAACAATGAGATTATAACATAGTCAAAATAATATAGAATACTAATTTTTCATTAAAATTTTATATAAATCATATGTCATGTATATTGGCCACAAAAGGCATCACATCATATTTCTGGGATTTTTACCAATATTATCATAGCAAAATATGCTTGGGCTGACAACACATTTACATTATTTGTCTTGAGGTAAATAAATATATACCCATTTAGGATTTCTAAAACCATAAATGTAACCATTCATGTAATAGGTAATAAAGATAACCCATTAATTGGGGGTCTATAACAGACCACACATAAAATAATTATAAACCAAACTTATTTATGTCCCATTAATTGACGTGTGTTCATCATTACTTTATATCTTAACCAACCCTTAAGAAAGAAATAAGTTTTGTGAAATAATAATTAAAACATCATCAACATAAAATATCCCCTAAAATAAATTGGATGGTATTATAATATCATATCTATAGTAATATATAATTCTTAATTTTATATATTTTAAAATTACTTTTATTAAATAATTAAAAGTATCCTTAAAAATTGATGAATCATTACATTCATTTCGAAAACATTGAAAACAAAAAATATAAAACAATTGAAATATATGTTTCATTGAAAAAATGTTAAATCATGTAATATAATCATCATGAATAATAGAAAACATGATTAAATTTTTTTCATTTCATGTCATATATGCTAGAAGAAATCATTCAAATCACACTTTCATAATAAGACAAAAGTTATTGTTATGTAAAATGATTGAAAATATACATTTTACTCTTTTTAAAATAATGATTATGGTAGTGGAAATTATCTTATTAAATTATATAAGAATATGTAAGAAAATAAATAAACCTATTTCAATAACATTGTTATGGAAGGAAAATATTTCCATCCATATGAAAAGAAAAAAGGATGGCTTTTCTTAGATGTATATTTTCGATCATTTCAAGTACCAAAATTGGGAAAATGGATGTAGTACAAGATAATCCCCAAAATAACCAATTAAATTAATATAAATGGGATTTAAGGTAAAATAAACATATTATTTCCTAAAATAAAAATATAAACATAATGAATCCTGATAAAAATGAGATCATAACATAAACCTTTACCTAATGTCTGGAATTTTACTAAACACCCACTTACAATACTATATAATAAATTTTATATTTTTTAAACACATATAAGAGAACCATTATAAAAATTAAATTAGAATATATCATTCCATTATAATTTTCAATTAAATATTATTTATAATACTTCATTATAATAAACATTCTGGGTTTTAACTATTTTTTCCCATGCATTTTTTAGTTGAATTGTTCTGGTCTTTGCTCCATCGTCATTGTTTTGTTATAATAATATTACTTATCCTTTAATTAGTAGAGTATTTATTAATTATATAAAAATTTATAACCATTCATATAATTTCGTTATTTGAAATAAATAATATCACATCATAACGATGGTAGCCCATATATATAAATAAGATGTGTTTTAATTTTACAAAATATATAAGCAGATAATGGAAAATAATATTATATATTTATTGAATGATATTAATACCATAAATAGAATATTTATTAATTAAATAAACCAAAATTATATTCCATGAATGATAGTCAAGAAAAATGAATCACTTCACTTTGTAAAGGTGGTGGTACACATGTACGAATAATGGTTTTTATAATTTCATAATGGATAGGAGGGTATGTAGGTAGATAATATGTTTCATTAAATAATATTAATTATAAAAAGAAAATATTATATATTAATTATATATATATATATATATTATGATCCATTAGTGAATTTTTTGGAAAATAAAATACATCTATTTTGGAAGATGGATTTCATTAGATACACATGATAATTTTTGTGTCCCATTAGATATAAAAGAGATAGTAAATGGTTGTACCATTATCATCAAAATAGTTAAGTATTATAAATATACTAATTTCATCATATTATTTTGGTTATATAAAATTTTTAGGATGTATGTAATAATTAATCTCCATAAAGAAATATAGAGGTGATTTCATCTTTTTATGAAAAAAATACATCAGTTTACACCTTAAGTCATCTTAAGATGGTCCTTTGGAGGAAGATCCTGGGAGTTTATAAGGGGTATTTTCCCATTAAATATCTATTTTAACACATTATTTTATCCTAATAAACAAAACATTTTTCTTAATAATGGGATTTGGAGAAACTATGGTAGATTTGAAGCCTGGAGCTCCAATTTTTGGAGAAAACAATAGAGTTGCATGGTTAGTGACAACAGCGTACCTAAAATTGTGTTGCCAAACAACGGTGAAAATTGGTTTTTCAAAATTATGATATGTGGTATTTGGTTGTGTAGTGTTGAGAAAAACAATTTTCATGGCTACAAATGGTTTTTATATACATGTGTTACAGCCTTATAGGGAATGTCACCAAGAGATTTGGATGTGCGCATCTATTGACTTGATTGGCCTACAGTGTGCATAAACTATGTGGCCATTACTATTTCGATTAAAAAAACATTTACCTATATTTTATGAAAGGGGATAATCTAGTTTTCTTTTATCATTCCCCATTATCCACTCCCCTTGCATGAGTGTTCCCCCTTACATCTTATATATTAGTTAATGACATTTCTCTATCCGACCTTCATTTCTGATTCCATCTCCTATGATGGGTCACACTCATAAGTGTATAGATCCCTGAAGTTATATTTTTTCTTTCACCATATGTTTTTCAATCATCATACATGCTTATATTCACTATTTTCAGGGCTCCTGAATATTCTTCTATTTTCTACCGATGTAGAAAAAACCAATGGATGATACTGGATGAATATTCTACCAAAGGATTAACGTAGTTATTCAATACCTTTTCCAATATTTTTGAATTAAATAAAAATAGAAATTAATTGATGCAATGTATACTTCCCTAACATTTCATATAAATTTAATGATTATATATTAATTAGTTAATGCACCAAGGTTGTGATGACTTTATAGAACCACGAAATGGTTGGACATTCTCAAACTCAACACGTAAGACCGTAGTGGTGGGATATTTTATTTTCATTTGATAAATACACCACATTGGTGTGTGATATCTCAATCTATGAGTGGGTTCATATTCAAATATTAATGAGGTAGTTGGAAATTTAAATTACACCTTTTTTATATTATTAAATGATATTAATTTTTTGAATAAATGAAACATGGAATGAGATATATGTTTTCCATTTATTAGGATATTTTTTACAAATAGTAATAATTGGGTTAGAACACTGACATATCCCATATAATTTTATGTTAAATTCCGCGTGTTGGATATATCAGTATGAAACCAATTACATATAAAGGTATTGAACCTATTTCATAAAGAATGGCGCCAAATAAGAGATCATCTTATGAAAAATATGTCACATAGGTATGATCACATACAATATGGCACTAAAGAGTATGTTTTATGTATATAACCGGGACTTCTATATATATTCATATCATATATCCGTAATCAATTTCATAGACAATTTTTCTGAATGGGGTATATCACTTCTCCGATGTCTTTATTCTTTTAATATTTTTTTCCATTAATTTAAATAAAATTATTTTACATTTTAAATTTTTTTAAGAGGATTTACACTTGACCCACATACTTTATTCATTTTTAGAGACTCACGTTAATGTTATTATTTATGTAAGTGTTTATATTATAGTCTCATTATAATCAAAAAATTATTATTCTTGATTTATAGTTAAGATATATTAATTGATCATATTATGGAAAAGACATTACATTTTCCTATACTATAGTTATTTAGTATTTTTCACATAATAGTTCCATTTATTCATTTATTTTTTAATTAAGAACAATTAAAAAATTACTTTAAATAAAATTTGACTTCATTTCACCCTTTAGTCAGAAATATTTTTTATTTTAATATAATGTTTTATTAAAATGTTTTAAAAAATGGTTAGTAATTTTAAAAATAATTTATTATAGATGTTTTAAAACATTTTTACGTTATAAAAATGTACTTTAATGGAATCATAATGTCATTTTCAAATCATGTCCTATTTACAATTATCAAAAATTGGAATGGAATATTTTTTTATATACATATAATGTACATAAGTTCCTCACAACATCACTAATGAATCTTTTAAAGAATATGTTATATTTTTCAAGGGTTATTTTCAAAAAAAAGTTTTCAATATTTTATGATAATTTAGTTAGAAATTTATTTTCATTGTTAAAATGATGTTTTCCTAAGGAATATGTATAAAATATATTTTTAGGTTATTTCAATTCAACAAAACATTAACTATTAGTTTTACATATACTAATCTAGTTATATGTTGTATTGATACCATTATAATTCATTATATGGATGGTCAATGATAATTATGACCAAGGAATGTATTGAAATTCACTTTCTTGATTCATTTTTTTAGTGAATAACGTTCCCCTGAAATATTCAATTTCTAATGATAATTTTACATTAAATTTACCCTATATAATCATATTATTTATCATAGGAATTATTTTTTCAAAAAAATTATCCCATTTCAACAGTTTGTGTGTAACTTTGAATATTATTTGATTGAATGAAGAATTATTAATAATATATATTTTTTATTTAATACAAATATTTAATGGAAATGCATATTATTCATGAATTAAATAAATTATTTAATATATAATGAATGATTTTTATTGTATATAGAAATGGAGTGTGGTTATAGATAGAACCTTAATGTTTTTGATTTTTCATGACATGAATATGTTTTATGGGAATTATTAAATGGGTTTCTAATATATATATACCAACACGTTTTAAAATGTCTCATATGAGAAATTTATTGCAGAGGTATCATGTTCATGTGATCATGATATCGAATAATTATGTATTCCAAGAATTTTGAATTTAGTTATTATTATCCATGATGTTTTTTCAACTATATTATATCTAGATTCATTCCATTTTTAGTTTATTAAATAAATTATATATGGTTTGAGTTATTTACCATTCCATATTGATGATTCATTTTCTATCTATTATAGTCATGTACTTGATTAATTGGAATGTTTTTTTTTCATTATTTACCTTTTAATATTAATTATTGAAGTCAAATTTTTTAAATGGAATTTTTGTTGATTCCGGTTCATGGAATATTGACTGTTCTTATTGTTTCATGATATGTTCCACTTTACATAACCTATACTGAGAACTTGTACCCACCTATATTTGGTTTTCTTTCCCATGAATCCATGAATAGTACAAAGAATGATACAAGATGAAATGATAGAGGGAATAATTATATTCTTCTTCAAATTAGTTGTCATTATTGCTTTCAAATTTAAGATGTGAATCATGTATATATCTAGTCTTCATGAAATACTGAACTATTTGGACCTTCAGGGTGTGGGTCATTGTATCTTATGCCAATGTAATGAAGTATAGAACTAGAACAAGGATACTATGTTTGGGGTCATTATTTTTTGAATTAGATAGATGTTTAGTATAATTTTTACAATACAAAATTATAAATTAATTACATTTTACTCAATAGAACATTTGACGCTCGACACCAAAATTATGCAACCCAAAAAATGTAATTCATTAAATTTAACATCTTCAACAGCTTTTAGAACAAACAACCCTAATAAAAAATGAACTTTAATATTTTCTACCCTCATAAATGAGACATTATGTTGTTTTGAATGAATGATAGTAACTAAAATATGAAAATTATTGTTATTTATTTATATGAATAATACATATAAGAATCATTTCAATGAAAAATAATTATTTTCATAAAAAACATTAATTTTCAATGTGCATTAATGCTTTTATTAGCACATCTATTAAAAAAAATTACCACTATTAGAAAATTTATTTTTCACATTAAACCTAATTTTTGAAATTAGAAGATGAAATTTTTATTTTGGATAATTTTTTGAATTTTAGTAAATGCTTCATTTTGGGAGCAATAGAGAATAATATTGAAATTTAATTATGAACCGCCTTTTTGTTGAATTTTTATGTAATGATAAATTATTTTTTTAGTTGAATTTATATTTATATATGATATATTTTATATAATTTAATTCAATGATATATATTGGTTTAATTTTTATAGTGAATAAATATATAAAAATAGTGTAAAATTTTGAACATTTTATCGTTAAAAACTCTATTTACCATCACATATGGAGGATTATTTTTAAATTATTATATTGTTATTTTTTGTATTGAATTAGTAAAATTTCATTAAATTTTTTTAAATATTATAATATATATTTCATAATACGATGAACATAATTTTCCAATAAAATTAATAGTTGAAATGGTAAAAATTAATTACAATAGTTAGGGTAAAAATGAATTTCCTAGGGTTAAACTATAAGGATAAGGGTTACAATGACCTATAAAATTATATTAAATATATTTTATTTCTATATATCTTAATTATAACAACAAGGATTTTGAATGGTCTAGTATTGAGGCCTTGTGACTTGAAAAAAAATTGGATGAAATTCATTCATTTCAAAAATTACAAGTCTACCAGTTGCCTCGCTTATAAAAGACCACCGCTTCTTCTATATTATTCAATCCATAAAACAATTTTTGAAAGGATAATAATTTCCAAAATAACATAAAAACCCATAAACTCGTCATTTAATCTATATTTTGTTTTAAAATCCAACATAATTATGATTTGGAAAAAACCTAATGAAGATTCTCGAAGAATATGTACTTTTCTTTGTCAAGTGTTATTTATTTATTTTTTTCTCCACCACCTTAATTATTTAAAAACAATGAATATTTTATAACTAAAAAACATCATGGTACTAATAATTTTTTATCATATTTCCATGACATACAACCATCCATTATTTCATCAAACTGAGTATGAATCCATTATATTATCTAGATACATTTTTATATTCCATTCTATGTTAGATATAATAACATCGCTTTGGTGTACAGCGAACTATTGCCGCTCGGAGTGATGTAATTCATCTATCTGTAATGCTTAACATATAATGTCATATATATTTTTATAATGATTTTGTTTCATATACATTAAATAATTACAATATTAATTTAACATTGATCATTCTTAAAATATAAAGTATCAATTTTTTTGACACGGAGAAATGATAACATTAATCTCCTACGTATGGACTACCTTCTTAACGAAATGACCTGACTATATTTTTTTACTACACGACGTGGAAGATATATATATATATATATATATATAGTAATGATGATATTATAATCATATTTTACAAAAAAAATAATCACCTACAATATTTCAATAATTATGATTGAAAAATGAAAATGTTACTCATGTATATGTATGAACTAATGGTTCCCTGATCATTAGATACATCATTTTTTCATAAAGAAATTTCGTAATTGGTTTTAAAAGTTTAATTTATTAAGAAATTTTAAAATTATTTCATGAATATTATTCTATAGATAGTTTAATTTTATAATATTCACAAGAATCTGAATCTTCAAGGAACATCAGGAATGAGATAACAAGGAAATTAACTCCTGAAAAATTTAAAATAATTAATGATAATTAGTGAATAAGAAATAATATGTTTTTGAAGGATAATATATCATATTATAAATATTAATATGGGTCCTAAGTTTTATAATAACATGTTTTAAACCACTATATAGGTCATTAAATTACATTGATCCAAAATTAAGCGTGAAAAAGGGGATTTCGTCTTAATTTCATTTCATAGAGGCATATTTCAATATTGTGACCCTAATTAAATATATATTGTGTATATACTTCCCATTTGACATGTAGTATAATTAATTATTCATTATTAATGGTATTTTATGTTTCAATTACATTATTTCATCTAAGATTATTCGAATTAAATGTTTCCATTTTGTAAATATTTTTATAAAACTATTTCTTTTTACTGGGTATTATTACTTCATCATTGCTATTCATTTTCAAAGAATATGTGTGAAATTAATTATGAGTATAGAATTTTGTATTTACACTTTTTATAGCTGGATTTATAGTTGATATAAAAATATTATTCATTCACTAATTTCCATTTCAATATTACAATAATTTTAAAGATTTATTTCACAATCTCATTCTAATCCATACTATTTTGACTTATATTTTGGTTTAATGATGTTATATGATCATCGTATAATAAAACCATTTAAATTTATTCTCATTCTATTATTAATTATCTTTATCATGTAATAGTAAAATTTTCTACTTCTTGGAATTAAACAAAAATGATAGAAAGGTTTAGGTAAATACAAATTCATTTATTACTTCAATAAGAAATCCCTTTTTATAAAAACCCATGTCTTCTAAAAAATAATTTAAATTTTTTACTTTTTTTCAAATGGAATTTTTTTTCGTTAATATAATTTAATTTTTTTAAAGGATTATTCAATTCATTTTCTAAATAATTATATTTTCTAATCCTTCTTCTATGCATAGTGAATGTTCATTTTAATTATACATCATGTAAGGAATTTTAACCCTTTTTTATTTGAAGCGTCCTTTCCAAGTTTAAAATCATGTTTAAAAAATTGTGATTCAAAGAAAATTATGTTCTCAATGTCTTATGTTTCAAAATGAGATTTTCTAAATGAAACGGATATTATCCTCAAGAATGATTTTGAAATGATATTTTTTTAGTATTTATATTAATCAACCGAAAGAACCATATATTTATACTTCAATGGGTATATGTTGATTTTATTCAATCCTTATTCATCCTATAGATGGTTTTTGAATTTTTTTACTAATGAATGTATTTATATTCTCTTCCTTGATTCTTTATTTAAATAATTAACTCCCCTTTAAAATAGACACTTTTATATTATTATTTGAAATTAAATTTTTACTAATTATCCATAACATCTATCATTGACATTTTTATTTACTAAAATGAATATAATTTATAAATAAATTTTAAACATTGAATGATGATTTTATATTCAATGAAATATTGATGATTTAATTTTAAATAATATATATATATGACATGTGTAATATCCCACCCCTTTCCATTGGATGTATAAGGTGTAAAGAAATTAATTGGCCTAAAGAAAAATAACCTAGGTGTCGAAGGATTGAAATAAATTCTAGGGGAATCAAAATAGATATGGGATTATTTTCCCTTTATAAAATAAAAAACACATTTCCAAAAATGAAATGTCATAATCGAGCACTATATACTGCATGATGAAAATGTAAAACAACTCAGAGTAATACCATTGATATCAATAACAGACTACAATATTAAATTATAGTGGAGGACCACAAAACAAAAAAAGTTAAGTGTAGATGAAACAACCAAAATATTCTAAACACTATAAAACAAAACTCTGAAATCTAACCATGCCCTATGATTAATTCAAAATTACATCCCAAGTATCACTATGCACAACTAGAAAACTGTGAAATTATACATTTTCCCACATCCCATTAAACAATATCTATAAAATAACCAATATTCCAAATAAGGGGTGAGTTATGAATCTCAATTGGATTTCCCAAAATGACATCCATACCCACACCACTTGGATTGAACATGTTAGTACAATTATATAAACCAATGTATGTAATGTAATTGAAAATATTTTTTATCCAAATATGAATCAAGTGTCATGGTTAACCAATTTTTTTATGAAACACCATGATATAAATAAATGAACTGAACAAGTCATTTGACCATTTACCAATTTCCATATTGGCATTACCCAATTTGTTTCACATACTCTTGCACATGAATAACCAAAATACCAGAAAAATATTATTGTTACAATTCATGAGGGAACGTTCATGTCGATAACCCATCCCTTTGATGGTGGTACTTTATGACCACTATACATCCATTATTTCATTGATTAACCATTTAACCAACCACTTTATAATACAAACTTTTCAAAACAATTCCAATCATTCATAAAAACCACACTTTTATTTAAATCCATTACAACAATCTATTTCAATAAATCTAACACTTTTATTGGAAATAATTTTCCTATAAACCAATACTCTAAATCTAATTTTTTATTGAAAGCACAGTTTTTCCATATCATCAAAACAAAAGAACCATTTAAAAATAATTTTTATAAAATCATTTTACATTTTCCACTGAACACCGAATCACTTTATATTTACAAATATATAAACCATCACCATTGATGGTTTACATCAATAAAATTCACAATAGATTCACAGTTAATATTTAAAAAACAACTAAATTTTTAATAAATCATTCATGTTTAAAATATGGGAGTCGAGAGTGAAGCCAACTTCCACAAATTTTGTGGAGAAAATAATAAACGAAACTGAAATACACCTGAGACTCAGTTGAATCTCCAATGAATCATTGTAGATATCTTCAGAAACAAAAAATTAAAAATATAACCTTGATTTCATAAACCACCTCAAATATATCCACAATGGACTAGATCTAAGAAGAAGAGAGAGGGATAAAAGTATGTCTAAGTAAAACTAAATAAATATTCCATAAACAGTGACTTATAATGAGAATGAATCATTAATTCACCATGATATTCCCTTATATTGGCTCATGATTGGTTGGGAATACTTTCATTAACATTGAGATGGAGAAATCCTAAATTAAGGCCAAAATATAGTATAAAATATGTTTCAAAGGATAATCCCAACATAGATTAAATTGTTTGGATCCTTTTTTTAAAGACGACATAGTTAGTCGCACAGTTAGGAAAATTTTGTGCTAACCATGCACTAACCACTACCACATGGAACACCTAGAGACATAGATCCTGCTATTAGACAAACTGTGTTCCACCCATAAAAACTACCATTATCCAACATTACATGGTTTCTCTTTTGTGGATACACAGTTAGGAAAAACTATGTGTATACCTTTACACCTTTCTGTGAGCCCATTTCTTACAATTTTTAGTTTCTTATAGGAGTTCCATGTTATTCACAAACTATACTCCGATATTACCTATTTTTTCAAAGCCCCAAAAATATTCCTAAAGTCTCCCAAACCCTCCCTAACATCAACCAAACAATTTAAATACTTAAAAATATTTACTAAATTATTATTTATATTAAACCGGGGTGATACATCCTTCTCACCATTCTCTATTCCTTTTATAGAAATTAGAAAACCAACATTTCTCTAAAATTGTTCTTGAAATTTATTTTTCATTTCCTTCACCCATTCCAAAGTATCTTCCCAAATCGGACCATGATTCCATAATACTCACACTAGACTGATTCTTTTCCCATGGAAAACATTTTCTTTACTATCTAAAAAAATACTATAATGTGCATCAATGATGCATCTAAATCTAGGTCAACATCATCCCATTGATTTATATGGTACGGATTAGGCTGATACATTCTCAATTAAGATACATAAACCAAATTGTTAGCCAATGTGGACCGTTGGGCTAAATCCAACAAATATCCCACACCACCAAGACATTAAAATAACTCAAAGTGGCTTCTGTATCAAAGAGATAAAATGTACTTCTTTCATGAAGGATGATTTTTAAGCCTTAGAGATTTCTTAATGAATGCATGATCGATCATCTCAAACTACAATGGATATTGATGATGACCCGCATATGATTTATAAAGAATTGGTGTAATATCCATTCGTTTTCTAATAAAATTAATCTTCTCAACAGTTTCTTAGAAAAGGATCAACCCAACCAGTGATGACATACCTATTTCCATCCAATAATGTGGAGAATGAAAAAGACACCATACAATGCTTCAAAAGGTTCCATTTGTATCAAGTCCTGATAAATATTTTTGTTTGAGATCTCCACCAATGTTATGTGTTCTTCCCATGAGCCTCCCAAATCCATTACATGTTATTGTAGCATATATTCAAGTATTTTTGTCATCCTTTATGATTTTTCATCCATCTGATGATGATACACCACACTAATTTTCTGTTATTTCCCAAGGGATTTCTATAAGGATTTCTTGAAATGAGCCATAAACCCCATATCTTTTTCATATATTATCGAAACTGGAACACCATGACTCTTTACCGTATATTATACGTAGTTTTTATAAAATTATTTCCCAATATAAGATTCTTGAATAAGGATGAAATAGGCCATATTTGTGAGCTGATCCACTATTAATCTTATTAAATCATGTTTATGAACCATTCATAGAAGACCTATTACAAAACCCCTAGCTATATTTTCACATTCCCAAACAGGAATAGGTAAAAACTACAACATACATGTTGATCGATGATTCTATGCCTTAACCCACCAACAAGTTAAGAATTTTAAAACAAACTCATGACCTATTACTTTCATACTAACAAAAAAAACATTCTTTCGACACCTTATACATATTCTATATTCTATGATGAATTTACCATATTGAATTTTGGAAGGCATACAGAAGGAACTCATGAAGATACATAGGTATATCCATTTGATTTTGAAAACACAATACTAATCCTTCATCATGTTTTCATCCCTCAATGGTCTCCCCACCATTTAGTTTTGACCATATCACAACACATTATGAAATAGATGTTTCTGCCTCTTTAACAATCTACACCAAATCAAAAATTAACATAACTGGAAACAACACTATTATATAACAACCTTAATCATAGTCCAAGTGCAGTTAGCTATGACCAATATCATCTTCCATTCATCAAATTCCCCTTTTTTCAAGTGAGAATAGGAGTTTATTGTTAATTGATCTTCCACTGAATTTCCTTTAGCCAGTGTATAAATCATGTTAAAGTAAAAAATTTGTAGATACTTAATACCATATATTTATATAAGGATAAAATTACTTTTTGATAATATATTTTTTATGTTATGATATGTACAAACAATAACTTTTTCACCAAATAGTTAATAACACAATGTATTCAATGCATATGATACAAAAACAAACTCAAAATTACTTGTTGGATTGTTCTTATCATGAAAAAAATTTATTGTGTTGTAAATAATAACATGAGCTCACTTCATGAGAACACATCCCATACATGGCCCAGAAGCATCACAATACACCACATATCATTATTCTAATTCTGGAAATATCATGATATGGTATTATGTAAGTAGAACATTATTCTCTTAAAATGTATTTTTACATTCGCAAATCTATTTTAATGGAAACTTTTTTCTTATTAATTCTACCATAGCTGTGTCATGATATGAAAAATAATGATGAAAGAATCTATAAAAACCAACTAGACCAATGAAATTGTGTATCTCAAAGACATTATTTAGTGGTTACTAAGAGATAACAACATATATCTTTTCTAGATCCACATAAACACATTTTTTAGAGATTTCATTCCCAAAAAAAATGAAACTCCTATATCAAAAAATCACACTTTGATGTTTTGGAATACAATAGATGACCCTTCAAGATTCCCAACACTATTTCCAAGTGTTTCTTTTGAATTGTTCGTGTCCATGAATACACCCATATTTCATACAAAAGAACAATGAAAAAAAGACTCTAGATACCACTAAAATATAAAATTTATCAATTCCATAATGAGTGATGATTCATTATTAACACATAATGGAATAATGACACACTCATTTTTCTTACCTTCTTAGGAATGTTTTCTTTGGCATATCATCATTTTGAACATGTAAATCTTGATATCCGGATAACAATTCAATCTTAGAGAACATCTGATCTCCAATCAATTTATCTAAAATACCGTCAATGAATGGAATAGGATATCAATTACTTATCATTACAAGGTTATAATTATAATAATTAACCCAAAACGTCAATTTTCTATACACATTTATAAAAACAAGACTGGCGTTTCCCACAAAAATGAACTAGACCGAATTAACCCTTTTCTTTCAAGCTCTTCCAACTGCAATTTAAATTCCATTAATTATATTGGTTCTATCTAGAAAGATGGAAGGGAATAAAGCTATTCACTAGAATGATATAAATCATTAAATTCACTACTATTTCGGGTAGAAAATATGAGAAATTCTTAAGAAATTCATCCAGAAATTGATCCACCACTGCTCGAAAACTGCTATTCATGATAAATTCCATTGATACCAAAGTCAATGCTTCAAAATAGTATGAGATCATTCCTTATTTAGGTTTGAACAATCTTGTTTCACCTTATTTTATCCTAATGTATCATCTAATGATATGCCTCATGCTAAAATTGGTCGGGAAACTTACCATTATGGTATAATAATTAATATTATCCTTGATTATTGTCTACAAATCAGTACCATGTATTATATAACATACATTCATTGGAATTATAGTGAAGTAACATAGTTAATCATCTCCATCAACAATTATAAAACATTATTTAAACACAAATTCCGGAAATTCTATTTGACCCAACGGTGTTTGATGCCTTAAAACATAAGGAATAATCTCAACATTTTACCCCAGCAAATCAACAAAATAAAAATAAATAAAGGGAAGGGTTGTAACTGTATCCAAAAATGATTGCATAAGGATAGAAATAATAATAATCATACCTATCATGTTCAATAGTACATACTATTCATCCACAATATCCCACTTATATACATATAATTTATTGTTCAAGGAACATTATTCTTTATTAATTTTTTGTGATTTCCCCAATTGAGAATTTTGGGAATACCAAGGATCACAATGGTTGGATCTCTTCTTCAAATGGGAGGTATTCATCTTCCCTAGTCCAATCAAAGAATAATACAACTTTGACAAATAATAAGATTACCAAAACACCTTACCTTAATGTACTACTATAATAGACCTAATGATCCCCTATCTGGTTGAAATGGAGGCTTGATCTATGTTATCCCACACACTCTCTCTTCATGTGACCAAGAGATCCTTATTGGAAAAATATTGGCAAACTCATGGATTTCAAGGGAAGTTTTATGATCTAGATATCAAATTCAGAATCATTCTCACACCTTGTAAATAGTTTTCCATCTTCCACTTGTTCCTAACATTAGAGTTCCCCCCATTTCTCATGGGCATCAACATACTTCCTCCAGTCGCAAATCATGAAATGTGTCTTTTTTTCATAGTCTCTCTACTGGCCATATATTTATAATTTGACACATATATATAGCATCATAAAAATTGATTGAATTTTATAGCTAATCCCCAACTCAATGATGTTTTCCTTCAATGAAGAAATAGAAGCAACATATTGTGACAAGAAGACTAAATTTGTTAATGTAGTCATGTACTCTATCATTGTGAGGATCTCTTACTTCATGTTGATGAAATCTATTGTTCTCTCAATACTAAACATAGGATGATTGAATTATATATAGAATAACTCTTCAAAATTCACCCATTCATGTCCTTAGTCTAATTTATCATGAATAATTAATTCACACCACTAGCATTGAAGTTCCTCCAGAACATAAATCATCACCTTGAAATTCAACTCTCTTAGAATGACAAAGAAATAAAATATTTTCTTCATTCTATTTATCCACACTTATTCCTTGTCTGGTTCCAGATCACTCCTAAATATAGGTGGATTATTCATATAAAATTGGAATGAATGATCCAATTTACTTAGTTTATTTGTCCAATTCGCTATGTCAATAATCTAAAAATCATGGAATATACTCTGAACCAATTGTTGGTTCACCTCTTGCTCGGGTGCATCCACATTCTCCAAATCTTGCACCGATTGTTTTCTATGATTCCTACTGGGTCACATTTTCTAAAAACACAACAAAAACCATCATTCTAACACCATATCAACTAAAGGATTAACATATTAAAATTATTCCAAAGTGTATTATCACTATATTACATTGGTTAATTCGACCTTTCCATTTAAACCAAATTATAAAAAATTTAATCTTTATTTTAAAAATAAAACTTTTTTCATAATCCAAAAAAAATTCTTTTCGAAATAATATATTTGAAAACTATTTCATCATATTTCATAAATAAAAAAGTTTCACCAAATCACATATCATTACTCTAAATGAAATATTCACTCCTATAGGGAATTAATTAATACAATTCATGTCATGGTCATCTACTTGGATAAACCCATGACTATAAGATTACATATCCTATAAGTGTCTCCAAATACTAATGTTCCCAACTCCATGGTAACGTTATGATTTGTATAATATGTTTAGAAATGTATTTTTTTTATCTACAGATCATGACCATAAAATTCAACTCCTTTTTAACATCCCAAGACAAAGAATAAACCAAAATGAATTTTCAACTCCATTGCCGACAGGAATGATAACATTGGATCAAATAAAATAATACCATTTTTCCCCATAAATATTTGGAAAAAATATTATAGATACCACTTATAAAATCAAACACCTCCTCATTGTCTTGAAAAGGATAAAGTATATTACTTTTCTTTAAGTGACATTCCTAAGGCACCAAATTCTCATATTAAATTCCATGGCATTCAGAATAGTTTGGGGATGATTATTCCATTAATAAATAAAAGCACTAAAAAAGGCCGTAACAAAATCATCCACTACATGATGCATGGTGAAAATGAAAACAACTCACATTAATACCATTGATATCAAAACCACACTACAATAGAGTACCATAGAGTATGACTACAAAACATCAATGTAAACTACGGAAGACATAACTAAGAAAACCCAAAGACTCTGAAACAAAATGAATGCTCAAACCATTCTCTATGGCCCATTATAAATCACATCCCCTGTATCAATATGCACCAAAAGAAAAGTATGATACTTTACATTTTACTATGTTCGGATAAATGATATACGAAAAAGAACAGTACCAAAGCATAGGAGAGTAATGAAACTGAGTAGGATTTCCCCAAATTAATTTCTCACTCATGAAATAATTATTAAACATGTTATCACATTTATATATACTATTTTATATAACGAAAATTGGAATGACTTATATAAAAATATTAAACAAGTTCTCGAGTAAAACAAATATCAATGAAACACCATGTTCTATAGAATGAAACACAAAATACATTTAACCGTATCTCAATTTCCATTTGGAATAACCTATTCCACTTCACATATTAAAACACACACACTAACCCATACAAACACACAAGCATGGTGTTACCATTGATTTTGTAACTCATACATCCATAACATGTCCCTTTTATGGTGGTAAATTATGACCATTATACATACATTCCATGCACGCTTAACCATTTAATCCATCCACTTGATAATATAAGATTTTCCAAACTAATTTAATCATATCAATAAAACTACACTTTTATTAAAAACCATAACATCAAACCATTTAAATAAAACAAAACCATTTTTGAAAACAATTTTATGCACTAACTAATCAAATGAACCTAATTTTTTAGTGAAATTGAATATTTTCTTGCATCAGAATAGAAAAACTATTTAAAAATCATCATTTTAAAATCAACATACCATTTTCATTCTCCACCAAAAAACCCAATTCTCGAAATTCCATTAATCATTATCAAAGAATGTTTCCATCAATAATTTCAAAATAAAAATAAAAATCAATTTAACAAAAAACAGTGAAATTTTAAATCTAAATATCATGTTCTAAAGAGGCGAGATGGAAATGAATCCACCGACTTCAAAATATATGGTAAAAATGAAAATGACACTAAAACTCTCTCGGAGTGGGATGAGCCTCCAAAAACCATCCTTAAATCTATTCCCGTATCATTAAAAAAGAAAAATATAACCATAATTAGAATAAAAAACCTTATATATATCTCTTTATTGATCTATATATTATATCCCTATTGAGGGAGATAAGTAGATATAAGAAAAACATTCAAAACTACCATAAATGATGAAATTATGCGAGAATAAGGCATCAATTCACCAAGAAACACCTTCATATTGACTATGGATCAATGGGTAAATCCTATATAGCCTTTGGGGTGGGGTAGAAATCCTGTATTATGGATTAAATGGTGCATAATTGAAGGCTTAAAGTCTAATCCCGACCAAGATTCAATTTTTGTGGTTAAATTTTTAATATGGGAATGGTTTTTTGTACTATGAGGAAATTGTTTCATTAACTACATGTTAGACACTACCTCAAGGAGCACCTCACATCCCTAGTTTTCTTGGTTAGACAAACCAAGAACTAACTATGAATAATCCCACTATCAACTTTCTCACAGTTTCTCTTTGGTGGACACACGGATTGGAAAAAATGTCCCCTTACCCATATTCTTTCCCCTTAACCCTTGTAATACTCAACATGGTTTCTAGAAGAAGTTTCATGGAATTTGAAAACCGTTTAGTAACTTTGTACTTTTAAAATAGCCCCAAAATATTCCAAAAATATCCCAAAATCTCTCTAAATTATCTAAAACTCATTACATACTTAAAACCCATTATGAAATGGATACTTATATGAATCAAACATTCTAGAACATGAAACATTGTTTATTAATTTAATTCAATTATTAGATATATGTTGAATTATTAAATATACAGTGATGATTAGGGACCATTATAATTCAACCCATCCTTTTATCAGTATGTATCTTAATAAAAATAAGTAAACAATTATTAAATGGGGTTTTATTTTATTTTTAATCTATATTTTGAATGGAAATCAAGGTTGATGTATCATGATACATAAGATCATGGAATCCAATAAATAAACATTTCAATCATTGGGTATTTAGTTATTCTAAACAATGATATTTTTCAAATGATGTTTTATCTGGGAGAATTTCATTATCAATTACAGATTATATTGTTTTTTTATAATCTAACTTGGCATATTGATTTTCCCCTATGTAGTGTTTCTAGTAATGTTATTCAATAATTTAAATGTGTTTTCAGTTCTTTGACAATCCATATTTATTATTACCCAAGATACATTCATTATGATACTTTCTCAGGATGAAATTTCTTCTTATTTTTTTTATTACATGGAATGTGTGTTCAATTATTTATTATTCCATATTTATTATGATTATTGATTTATGATTGTTTTACATGGTACTGAACCCTTTTAGACCATTTTATCTCACCATTATTTTGTTACCTTTCACTATATATCTATAAAGTATACCATGATAGATGTTTGAGGATATCCTAGGAAGAATAATGTAATTATAAATACAATTGGTTTTTAAATTGAATATTCAAATTTAAGTATAACACAAATATGTATCTAGTTTTCCAAAACTGCTAAACTATTTGGTCCGTTGGAATCTGATTCCTTTAATCTCATTCTGAAGTGCACTGTGTTGCATCTGTTGTCAATGAGGCATGAAGTTGCCTTGGAATGAATGGAAGTCAAGGAATGTCAAGATGTGAATGACAAAGGTTGTGATGGTGTTGGTAAAGAATGGAGAATGGCCATGGAACTTAGAGGAATGTCACTTAGGAGATTCACTAAGTGGCATTGGATAATATGGTTGAAAAATTCTCCATGTAAATCAGACGATTGTTGAACTGCTCTTTAAGTTCATAGAACTTGTATCCTGATGATACAATGTCACAACATTGATTGAAGACCATGCATTGTCTTCACAATGCATGAGGAGTTGAAAGGAGTTCCATCCACAACTACTAAGTGGATGATGTGCATTAATGAATTCCATGTACTAACTCTTAGTGCATGTGAATTGGAAGAAGATCCAATTTGATCTCTGATTAGATCAATGAAGAACGTTGAAGAATCTATTTGACTAAGGAGCTCGGTTGATGAAGAAGAACCTTCAAGAATTTCCATTCCTAAGTGATAAATAAATCTTGAGGATGAATGGAGGAATTCTTAAGAAGAAGAAGAAAAATGTTGAAGAAGAATGGCTTGGCATTTAGAATGGGAATTTTTCATATGGAGTACTTTGTTTTTTGACAAAGTAACATTCTGACCCTTTGCCAAAAATATGGCCAGCCAAGGCACCTTGGGGGTTTAACCCCAAGGCATGGGCACTAGGGAACCATGCCCGGGGGAACCCGTGGGGCGAGCCAAGGCGGAAGGGCGCACACCCAAGACACCGCATCCGGAGGAGCGCGGCAGGGGCGTAGGAGCGCGCCCTCTAGTGTCACAGCGTGCATAGTGGGCGCCAGTGGCGCGCCCGCAGGGAGCATAGTGGGTGCAAGAGCGCGCCCGCAGAGAGAACCCGGTGCGGGGCGGCACCGGGAGGGGAGAAGTGCAACTGAGCGTTGAGCGGGGAGAGGATCTTTGATAAAGCGCGGAAAAACCGCGCCCCGTTTCGATGTGGGACGCGAAAAATTCCCGGGAGCGAATCCCAGCCGCTCATCTGATCTCGCGGACGGTCGGCGCCGCTCATCTAATCCGCCGCGCCCCCGATCTGATCCAAGCCATCGAAGCCTTTTTGATCACCGCATCCGACGACCGAGAGCTCATCTCCTTCGTCGAGCCACCCCGAAGCCACCCGCGAGCCGCCGCATGAACCAGAGCCTCCCGACGACTGCATTCGAGTTCCCGGCCACCTCTGAAGGAAGTAAAGCGTCCTTGAGGATCGTCTGGCCACACTGAATTCATCCATGCTATAAAATGGGCTTGCATGTTATGTATGGAGAATTTCGGTCGAGGCCGAGGCAAACGAAGTTTCCGAGGCATAGGAGTGTTCGTGTTTTGCATGGGATGGCCAAAACAGAGGCCGTGCATGCGTTATAAATCGCATTCACGAGGAGGAAAGAAAAATGAGAGAACCCGCGTGAAATAAAAAGAAAAACAAGATTCACAGAATCTTGAAAACCCGAAAAACTCGGGGATTTGAGTTTTATCTCTACGCGGATGAACCGCCTCTGCCTCGCCTATAAAAGAAGAGCCCAAGGATCCAAATATGCTTGCTGAAGTGCTGAAACTCTGTTGAAGATCCGGAGTCCCGTGAGTGCACCTTGTGCCTCGCGAAGCCGAAGCCCCGCGCATACTTGCGCGGCTAAGTTCCTTTTGCGCACTCCTTGCGCGAAAGAGGTTGGAGAAGGACCCCTGCGCGCCTTTCCCTTGCGCAGCAGGAAGACCCGTGGCCGCAACATCTTGCGCGCCCACGGTTGAAGCCCCGTGGGTGTTGCACTTGCACGCCCCGCGGCAGGAGGAGCTTGCGCGCCCGCGACTGCCTTGCCTCCTTGAGGCCTTGCGCGGCAGCCCCTTGCACCCGAGGAGGTTTCACTTGCACGGCCAAGTGATCCTTGTGCCTTGTGCTTGCGTGGACAAGAAGTGAAGATATGCCGCACCTTGCATGCCCTTGTGCATCTTGAAGACCTATGTGGTAGTGGGAGAAGAAGAATTGGCCGCACCCTCTTGCACGGCTTGCTTGAGGCAGTAGGAGTTCGGGCAGTGTGTGCACAAGGAGTGGAAGGCCGAGGCAGTGCATCGTGTGTGAACTTTGAGAAGGCCGAGCCTTGTGTGTGTGCAAAGTGGGAGAACACCCTATGGGATGATTGAATTTGGGCAGTGTGTGTGCAAAGTGGATAACCCAAGCCGTAGCCTTGTGTGGGTGAAGTGAAGACCACACCTTAGTGTGTGTGTGCAAAATTGAAGAACCACCTATGGGTTAAGTGTGTGCAACAACAATAAGAACATGCCAAGTTTAAGTGTGTGAAAAACGTGGAACAAATTGTGTGTGCAAAACAAGTGAAGGCCGAACCTAGTGTGTGCACTAAGAAGTGTGTATACACATAGAAGAAGAAAAGGGAGGACTCACACTAGTGTATAACACACTTCTAAGTGTGTAACCAAATTGAATAAAGTGTGTGAAGTTCAAGGAGTTGGTGTGTGCTTAAAGTGTTACACCCTTCAAGGGTTTATTGCACCAAGAGGAGAAAGAGGAGAGTGCATGCATGCATGCATGCACGTGCACACGTGAACAGAGCCAAATCAGTGGTGTGCATTTGAGTTGACCAAGACCAGGAGGTTCTTGAAGAGATTTGAGAACCCATGCTATCAGTGCATGAAGATGAAGAGTTGCCATGCACTCAGTGCATGATGTTGAAGTGAAGTGAGACTGGACCAGACTGAAGTTAAAGACATCGATTGTCTGAGTATTCAGTAATTGGAGAGAGGCCAGGTCATCCTTAGAAGAAGGAGATAAATCCTGAGCAAGACGAGAAGACCTGTTCACCACAAGTGATCAGAAGAAGAGCAAGGCCAGCAGCCTTTATCCCAGGCTGCTGAGGATACTTGAAGAACTTAAAGTGAAGAAGAGCTACTCGTGCGACTCGAGGAGCCAAGAGAAGACCATGTGGGACTCAGGGAAAAGAAGTCTTCAGTGGGATTCTGGAGCAGGCCAGTGGGACTCTGGTAACACTGTGGGACGCAGTATAAAGACCCTCCTGTGGGACTCAGGAGAGATACGGTGGGAAGCTGTATCGACCATTGTAATACTAACAGATTATAATGGGAGAATCCATGCTGGGAGAGCATGGCAAGGATGTAGGCCTTTGGTGCCGAACCTTGTAAATCCTTGTGTCCTGTGCCTTTTCATTACTGCATTATCCAGGAAAGGTTGAGAGATACAAGAAGAGTGGATCGAGGCTTTAACCAGCCATAGAGGTTTAATTGATAAGGAATCAATTAGTAAAAATTTTTAAGGGATCACTGATTCACCCCCTCCCCCTCTCAGTGATTCACACTGATCTGGGCACTTCAATTGGTATCAGAGGGAGGTTACCTCTAAAAGATCCAAGGGAGTCTCTATGGAGTTCAGATTTGAGGAAATGAAAGAACAGCCTCAAATGGAGATATCTACCAAGACTCTGAAAAACAGAATGAAGAAACAGGCAAAGAAGATGAGGAAGAAGGTTGGTGCAACCAGAGAAACTCCTTCTATGGAAAGAAATCTGGAAGTCACATCAGATGACAATTCCATTTATCATTCTTCTGATGAAGCCTGCTCTAGCTGTGATGAAGATGGAAGGAACAATGATCTTCTAAATGCAATCAAATATCTTCAGAAGAGAGTCCCCAAGGAAGTTGCAATGTGTATAGCTACAGGCCTCCTTGATCTTCATGAAGAAAAATTACAGCTAGAAGATGAAGCCAATTCTCTGGAAGTCCAATTGGCAAAAAGGGTTGGCATAACCAACACTCTCAGAAAGCTGGTGAAGGCTAAAGATGAAACCGTTTCTCTTTGCAATGAAAGATATGAAGACATTGCTGAAGAATTGCAAAGAAGCCTTTCTGAGAAAGAATTCTTTAAGACTGTGGTCAAAGATGTTTTCCATGCACTGGAAAAGAGGCATAAAGTATTAATGAATGTCAGAGATGCTCAACTCTAAGACAAAGTAAAAATGGTGAAGGAGCATGACAATTCATTTCTAGAAATAAATAAGGTGCATGAAGACCAGATGAAGCAGCTGGAAGATAAATGGGAAGGAAGGCTAAGAACTATTGAGGATGAGAAGAACTCCCTCAATATGAAATGCTTAGAACTGGAGGTGATATTGAAAAATCAGCAATCACCCAAAGCCCAAGCCTCCCAGACAGCTGGAAGAAGAAATGTTGCCACTCAAGTGAGCTTTGAGAAGGATGATTCTAAAAGAAAGACATCCTCTAATAAAAGGGCAACAACTTCTAAAAGGAAGGTACCATCCATCCCATCTTGTATTGATGCTTCTAATAGTGTTTCTACTAAAAGTGCAGGATGGAAGAATGAATCCAAACAAGTATGGATGAAGACAGTGAAGAAAGAATGCTCTCCTAAAACAACACAACAAGTCAAGAAAAGTACCCAACAATCAGAAGGACTGAAGAGGTCAAGATTTGTGGGTCAGTGTTGGTGTTGTAATAAGTATGGGCACTGTGCAAAGGATTGTTGGTACAATCCACTGAATGTCAAAGCACAAAAGAAGCCCATGCCAAGGGGGAGAAAGCCAGAAGAAAAGAAGCAGCATCCACAGGTCCAAGGACATCTGTTTACTGCAAATAGATTTGGATTACTTGACAACATCTGGGATGATTGCAAAAGTGGTCAAAAAGATACATGTCAGTCTCCAACTGTATCCAGAGCTCAAAAGAAGAAAAGTTCACAGATCCTGGCTCAAAAAGATTCCTTGGGAAGCAAGAAGAAAGTAGAAAATGCTCCCAAGAAGTGTTTGAGAAATGAAGAGAAGTCCTTGGAGTCTGAGTCCAAGAAGGGTGATGCATCCAGAAGAACCACCAAGAAATGCTTCTACTGTGGAAAGAAAGGACACATCATGGACCATTGTAAAGAAGCCATGAAACTCAATAGAAGCCAACTAAACTCAAACAGACAATCAATCCAGAAGAAGCAGAAGGGATTGATTGAAAACAAGTTGCCTAAGAGAGGTAGCTTGACAGCATCAAAAGAACCATGTGGAACTTCCAGAACTGAGGCCACACTTCCAAATGATTTACTTGTCATATGGCCACATCAGTTGCAACTTGCCAGAGAACTACAAAGAGCTGAAGATGAAGCTCTGGCAATTGCTAAAGCAAAAGGAAAGAAGAAGGTTTCACATGAAGATGTTTTGAGAACCACACCAGCCCAATCATCAATGAAGATCAAATGTGCAAGTGTGAAGAATGGTGAAAATGGGACATCTCGGTTGAGAGAATCTTCTCAACCTTGTTGTTCACATTGATGAACCAAGGAGGTTCCATCTTATTCCCTTATACTCTTGGTATATACATGTGCTAACATTGTAGGGAATTGAAGATGATGATCATTCTCATCTGGAGGATTGTTTGGACAGAATGGAGTGCACCCCTTGAGGGGGAGCCAATCTGAAGAAGATGGGATTCTGAGATTAATACCATCTTGAGAAAAGTGAAGGTATTCCAATCATACTTTCATCCCTTGTTTCTTAATTGAGTTTAACTTATCAATTAAGGGGGATTATGGATTGAAGACAAATGGAAGAAAGGGGGAGCTTTATCATTGCACTGAACTTTTTAATGAGTTTTGTGAAGTATGTGCAGGATTTAGCAATTCATTGTTATATTTGAAAAATTTTCTAACCCCTGAAGCATGATCTCACATGTGTAGAGAATTGTGGACAGCATTGAAAAATCTTGGTTATATCACTCTTGTTTTCTACACCGGGTTAGCCCAAGTAGACTTAGAGTTGATTTACTAAAGGTTCTTTGCTAAAGAGAATATGTGACATCATCCCTCTCTCAGTGTTTTTCAAGAAAATACTTTTCAAAGGGAGGAAGAGATTTTTGAAAGAGAACCACACCACACCTTTGCATTTGATTGCCAATAAGGGGGAGAAAATATTGGCACACATATTGACCCATTCATATGTGCTGAAGGAGTGTATTGACAACAAATACAAAGGGGGAGATTGAAGTGCACTGTGTTGCATCTGTTGTCAATGAGGCATGAAGTTGCCTTGGAATGAATGGAAGTCAAGGAATGTCAAGATGTGAATGACAAATGTTGTGATGGTGTTGGTAAAGAATGGAGAATGGCCATGGAACTTAGAGGAATGTCACTTAGGAGATTTACTAAGTGGCATTGGAGAATATGGTTGAAACATTCTCCATGTAAATCAGACGATTGTTGAACTGCTCTTTAAGTTCATAGAACTTGTATCCTGATGATACAAAGTCACAACATTGATTGAAGACCATGAATTGTCTTCACAATGCATGAGGAGTTGAAAGGAGTTCCATCCACAACTACTAAGTGGATGATGTGCATTAATGAAGTCCATGTACTAACTCTTAGTGCATGTGAATTGGAAGAAGATCCAATTTGATCTCTGATTAGATCAATGAAGAACGTTGAAGAATCTATTTGACTAAGGAGCTCGGTTGATGAAGAAGAACCTTCAAGAATTTCCATTCCTAAGTGATAAATAAATCTTGAGGATGAATGGAGGAATTCTTAAGAAGAAGAAGAAAAATGTTGAAGAAGAATGGCTTGGCATTTAGAATGGGCATTTTTCATATGGAGTACTTTGTTTTTTGAAAAATTAACATTCTGACCCTTTGCCAAAAATATGGCCAGCCAAGGCACCTTGGGGGTTCAACCCCAAGGCATGGGCACTAGGGCACCACGCCCGGGGGAACCCGTGGGGCGAGCCAGGGCGGCAGGGTACACACCTAAGACACCGCATCCGGAGGAGCGCGGCAGGGGCGTAGGAGCGCGCCCTCTAGTGTCACAGCGTGCATAGTGGGCGCCCGTGGCGCGCCCGCAGGGAGCATAGTGGGCGCAAGAGCGCGCCCTCAGAGAGAACCCGGTGCGGGGCGGCACCGGGAGGGGAGAAGTGCAACTGAGCGTTGAGCGGGGAGAGGATCTTTGATAAAGCGCGGAAAAACCGCGCCCCGTTTCGATGTGGGACGCGGAAAAAATCCCGGGAGCGAATCCCAGCCGCTCATCTGATCTCGCGGACGATCGGCGCCGCTCATCTAATCCGCCGCGCCCCCGATCTGATCCAAGCCGTCGAAGCCTTTTTGATCACCGCATCCGACGGCCGAGAGCTCATCTCCTTCGTCGAGCCACCCCGAAGCCACCCGCGAGCCGCCGCATGAACCAGAGCCTCCCGACGACTGCATTCGAGTTCCCGGCCACCTCTGAAGGAAGTAAAGCGTCCTTGAGGATCGTCTGGCCACACTGAATTCATCCATTCTATAAAATGGGCTTGCATGTTATGTATGGAGAATTTCGGTCGAGGCCGAGGCAAACGAAGTTTCCGAGGCATAGGAGTGTTCGTGTTTTGCATGGGATGGCCAAAACAGAGGCCGTGCATGCATTATAAATCGCATGCACGAGGAGGAAAGAAAAATGAGAGAACCCGCGTGAAATAAAAAGAAAAACAAGATTCACAGAATCTTGAAAACCCGAAAAACTCGGGGATTTGAGTTTTATCTCTACGTGGATGAACCGCCTCTGCCTCGCCTATAAAAGAAGAGCCCAAGGATCCAAATATGCTTGCTGAAGTGCTGAAACTCTGTTGGAGATCCGGAGTCCCGTGAGTGCACCTTTTGCATCGCGAAGCCGAAGCCCCGCGCATACTTGCGCGGCTAAGTTCCTTTTGCGCACTCCTTGCGCGAAAGAGGTTGGAGAAGGACCCATGCGCGCCTTTCCCTTGCGCAGCAGGAAGACCCGTGGCCGCAACATCTTGCGCGCCCACGGTTGAAGCCCCGCGGGTGTTGCACTTGCACGCCCCGCGGCAGGAGGAGCTTGCGCGCCCGCGACTGCCTTGCCTCCTTGAGGCCTTGCGCGGCTGCCCCTTGCACCCGAGGAGGTTTCACTTGCGCGGCCAAGTGATCCTTGTGCCTTGTGCTTGCGCGGACAAGAAGTGAAGATATGCCGCACCTTGCATGCCCTTGTGCATCTTGAAGACCTATGCGGCAGTGAGAGAAGAAGAATTGGCCGCACCCTCTTGCACGGCTTGCTTGAGGCAGTATGAGTTCGGGCAGTGTGTGCACAAGGAGTGGAAGGCCGAGGCAGTGCCTCGTGTGTGAACTTTGAGAAGGCCGAGCCTTGTGTGTGTGCAAAGTGGGAGAACACCCTATGGGATGATTGAATTTGGGCAGTGTGTGTGCAAAGTGGATAACCCAAGCCGTAGCCTTGTGTGGGTGAAGTGAAGACCACACCTTAGTGTGTGTGTGCAAAATTGAAGAACCACCTATGGGTTAAGTGTGTGCAACAACAATAAGAACATGCCAAGTTTAAGTGTGTGCAAAACATGGAACAAATTGTGTGTGCAAAACAAGTGAAGGCCGAACCTAGTGTGTGCACTAAGAAGTGTGTATACACATAGAAGAAGAAAAGGGAGGACTCACACTAGTGTATAACACACTTCTAAGTGTGTAACCAAATTGAATAAAGTGTGTGAAGTTCAAGGAGTTGGTGTGTGCTTAAAGTGTTACACCCTTCAAGGGTTTATTGCACCAAGAGGAGAAAGAGGAGAGTGCATGCATGCATGCATGCACGTGCACACGTGAACAGAGCCAAATCAGTGGTGTGCATTTGAGTTGACCAAGACCAGGAGGTTCTTGAAGAGATTTGAGAACCCATGCTATCAGTGCATGAAGATGAAGAGTTGCCATGCACTCAGTGCATGATGTTGAAGTGAAGTGAGACTGGACCAGACTGAAGTTAAAGACATCAATTGTCTGAGTATTCAGTAATTGGAGAGAGGCCAGGTCATCCTTAGAAGAAGGAGATAAATCCTGAGCAAGACGAGAAGACCTGTTCACCACAAGTGATCAGAAGAAGAGCAAGGCCAGCAGCCTTTATCCCAGGCTGCTGAGGATACTTGAAGAACTTAAAGTGAAGAAGAGCTACTCGTGCGACTCGAGGAGCCAAGAGAAGACCCTGTGGGACTCAGGGAAAAGAAGTCTTCAGTGGGATTCTGGAGCAGGCCAGTGGGACTCTGGTAACACTGTGGGACGCAGTATAAAGACCCTCCTGTGGGACTCAGGAGAGATACGGTGGGAAGCTGTATCGACCATTGTAATACTAACAGATTATAATGGGAGAATCCATGCTGGGAGAGCATGGCAAGGATGTAGGCCTTTGGTGCCGAACCTTGTAAATCCTTGTGTCCTGTACCTTTTCATTACTGCATTATCCGGGAAAGGTTGAGAGATACAAGAAGAGTGGATCGAGGCTTTAACCAGCCATAGAGGTTTAATTGATAAGGAATCAATTAGTAAAAAGTTTTAAGGGATCACTGATTCACCCCCTCCCCCTCTCAGTGATTCACACTGATCTGGGAACTTCACATTCCAATGTAATAAATAATGTGTGAGTTCTGGGATACTAGAGTTATGGTTTCTACAACATTTATAAGAGGTTGTTTATAAGAAACCTTGGGAACAAGATAAAGGAAATCATATATTACATAATATAACCCTTTGATATAAATTTTGGATAATCATATAAGAATATATTAACGTATTTATAAGGAATAAATTATGTGGTATTTAGTAGTAAATAAATACCTTTCTGATAGTAAAAGTATATTTGGTACAATTACCTAAGGACCTTGGTGTACTTACTACAAAAGGGAACATTAGGCTTGACCTGATCATCAAATTGTGCTTGAAAATGGGACATACTACAAAACTGATTTGACAGTCCTCGGGGATATGCTTATGAAAATTAAAATTATAATTAAAATGATATAACGGGTTTGAATATGTGATGGAAGTGAATGATCATGTATAAAACTATGGTGTATGGTATTTAAATTCATTGGATTAATAGGAACATTAAAATGTTTAATGATTTAAGAAGAGAGAAAATAATAATAATGAATGGATAAGGAAAAAAAAGTCAACAGTGGAATTAAATAAATACCTTATATTATATAAATATGGTGTTCATTTTCATAAATGTTGAGAAATTAGTAATTATCTGAGTTGATTTCATATTTTAAAATCTAACAAATAGAAAAAGGAATGATTTTTTTTGTAAAATAAAATGGTCGATGTATTTATATGTAAGGAATAAATAATTTAATTCAAAAATTACTTTGACCAATGTTATTCTTTATATGAATCAAGAAATATATCAGTATTTTATATAATTTTAAAATCATGTACAAATATATTAGAATAATTTTTATATATTCCATAATGATTTATGGGTTTAAAGTTGATCAAAAGTTGATTTATTAATCACCTCATTTTGTTTTTAAGTGATGTGAATTTATAAAGATTAACATATTTTTATATAAAATTTTTTGGAATATAAAAAACTGGTTTATTTTATGCTTCAGTAAAAATATTTTTTGAGGAATAATGAATTTAAATTATATATACATATCTTTAAAGGTATTGATATCCTTTATAGTAAATATGGTTATTAATGAAATTGTAATAATAGTCAAATAATATTGTTAGACCCTATACCAAATAATAAAATAAATTGTGATGTATTATATACCTTAGTAAAATGGTTGTTTAATGTCTTATTTTATTTAAAAAAATATATATTTTTTGGATTGTTATATGATTTATATTAATATATTTTATAAATAGAAAAAAAAATATTTCTGAAGATAACCCATCACATCTGTCAAGGCCATGGGGTATGAACCTATGACCAAAGTATTATAAGGGTTTAAACACATACCACTAGACTATGTGATATCAAGGATAATATATCATTTTTAGTTAAACTATTTAAAAAAACAAATAATAATAATAAACCAAGGTTATTACATCTAAGGATGAGATATTATTGTATTATATTGAATAACATGTTCTAACTATATTGGTTATGGAAAATAGTTAGATAGAGACTAAAAGATATACTACTCTTTTATGGGTCTTACGATCCATTAAATGTGAATTTTATTATTTGAAGAATAAAAATTTGATTTTTTGATATTATTTTATTGATTTAAGGGATGAATAGGACATTGATTAAAGCATATCCGAAGGATAAAATTTGTAATTATGAAAAAATGTATCGATTTATTATATTTCCAAGTATTCATGGAAATTAAAACAATTACTAAACTTTGTCAAAAAGTTCTCAAATAATAATAATCTATTATTTTCATAACTGATGATTCATATGGTCCTTTAAATCATCAAGGATTTATGGTCTTTAGGCCCTTAAAATTACATTGAACATTCAATTTATAGTGGTTAATGACATCAATCACTCTCAATAATTATTTATTCATTTCTTCTATGCTCATATCATCTCATTACACTAGTGTTCACCTACTCAAAAACCCATTTATGTGTTATTCCATTTGAACTCTATTCTTTACTTTCTGACTTATTAAAATGATATTTTGTAAACTCTTTTAACAATTTTGGTTTAAAAATTATATATGAAACCATTGATTGTTGATTTCATGTTTATTTTTTGAGAATGAAATTTATATAAGGTGGGCAGAATGTAACTCCAAAAATTTATAAAATAATAAAATTGTATTTTATAACTGATTCAATATATAGAACCGAGGTTATGTAACCCATGAAAAATATTTATTTATATTTAATATCTTTGATAGATGGGAAAACACACTAACCTAAGTTAAAATGAACAGTAATATAGAATATCATTATACCATAGATATTACATTGGTACTTTTGAATAATACAAACAAAATTATAATAATTATAGTTATTTATTAATTAGAAATAATATATGCTGCATTTAAAAGAAAATGATTTTTTCCTAAAAACTTTCATTCTTATATAACTCATATTATTCATGATTTCCCCACATAATAGAAAATTAATTTTTACCATTATTATAAAATTAATTTTTATAATTAAATTATAATTGTAAATCATAATACAACTATTTTCTTATGGTTATATTTTGAAATTTTTCATTAATGTATAATTTTTTTTACTGAATAGTGAAAAATAATGATCTTTCATTGAAAAAATAATTTACATTTCACTTTTTTTAATTATAAATTATGTTTTTAATTTATTTTAAAGTAAGTATATTTCTTTTTTTATTCATTAAAATTGATGATTTTTGAATCATTTTCATATAAAATTTATATATAAAACCATTTCATGTGATTGAATGTTTTCTTTTTAAAAATATTATTTCTCGTCAAGTTTGTGGGATTATTTTTAAATTATATTTTCCCACATATACAAATTTTACATGGAAAATATGGAATCCCAATTTGGAATAATTATATTTTATTATTTTTTAATATGTTGAACATAATTTCTTACCAAATTTAATAGTGAAAATAGTAAAAAGTAATTACCACAATTAAGATAAAAATAGATTGACCTAGAGTTCATCAAAAATAAATAGTGGAAAAATGTCATATAAAATTATATAAAATAACATTTATATACATATATAGACCATAAATATTGTATGATCCATAATGATCCATTATTGTAGCATTGGGACAAGAAAAAATTTAAGAGGAATTCATTCTTTTACAAAATTACCAGTGTTCCACTCGCTCAATTATAAATGGTCACCCTATCTCCTCCATTTTTAAAAATAACCATCATTTAGGATTGGGGAAGATATTACCATTTTACTCTGAAAATTATATCCTCCCATCTTAGTTACCTTATTTTGTAAATAATTAAATCCTAGGAATGCATTGGTGAAAACCTAAGGAAAATACCTAAGGATCAGTTAATGTTCTTCGATGGGATATTTTATTTTATTTGATACTCCAACAATTACATCATTATTAAAACATAATGATATAACAAAAAAGGTATAATAAATATACATAGATTTTTTATTATAATATATTGACATACAACAATCCACACTTCAATCAATGAGTTATGAAATCATCATATGTGTGTATGGCGGAATATCAACCTGTAAACCGATGTCATTAATTATACATTACCACATTTCATGATTGAGTTTGATAATTTATCTCAAGTATATATAAGATATTGATAAATTAATTATAACTATGGATTAATTATATCATATATATATATATATATTATTCTATTCTATAAGGTATATGATAATGTCACTTTTGTGTATGGTGGATTACTTCCTTGTGAAGGGATGTTATTCATCATTCACATACTATTAATATAGAATTTGATAAGTAAACATTTAATGATTATATGTTATAATAATGAATTAATTATGAGTTTTATGATATATTTATCATTTTATAAAGATAATATGTTTTTTTACAATGGGAAATCATTACATCTTCTTTGTATGTATGGACTATCGCATTCTCTAAGAGATGTGACATTATTTTCAACAAAACACCACCTAGATGAAATAAATATATTTATTTAGATAAATAATATGTTTATTATGATATTATGTTAATCATTTAATTATAAAAAAGTATTAACCACCATTCTATGTTGACCAATGAAAAATGGAAACATAACTAATGTGTTTGCATGATCCACCAAATCCATGATCTTAAGGTACTATCTTTTTCATAACCATAAATCTTGATTAGTTTTAAATGTAAACCTAATTTAAAAATATTATAATTATCTCATGATTGTTATTCTTGAATAATGTAACTATTTAATATTATGAATTATCAAACTATTCATGACAAATTACGAATTAGGAAACTTGGAAATTAACATAAAAATTGTGAAAATAGTGAAATATTAGTAATTAAATGGAAATAAAATGTTATAAACAGATCATATATAACATTATAAATTTTAATTATAGTTTTTGGAAATGTTAATAACATGTTTAAAACCACTTTATAGGTGTTTATATCATGCTAAAATGAAAGGATGTTTTAGGTAATGGATTTTATCTCAATTTCATTTCATTGAGTCATATTGTAATATTATAAACATAATTTAATTTAAATAGTGTATATAATTTTCCTTTTACATGAAATTTCATGAATATTTTATTATTCATGAAATTTTAATTTTCAGTATGATTTTATTCACCTATGGGTATTTGAATTAAATGTTACACAGTGGTAATGAATTTCATAACTCAATTTTACTAAATAGGGTTATACTACTACTTTGATGACATTGATATTAAAAAATTATGTGTGTAATGAATCTTGACAATATATAATTTTATTTACTATCGTTTTTTGTGTATTTAAATTCAATACAAATAATTAAATCATTTAATAATTATCACATAAATGTTATAATCAATTTAGGGGTTTATTTCAAAATCTCATTTTAATCTTGATTATGTATTATTAAATTTAATTTTACTGAATTTCATTAATAATTTCCTAATAATACTATTTAATTTTAATCTTCTCATGTTATTAATGATATATATAAATTAATAGTAAAATGTTCCAACAATTTGGTATATGAAACAATAGATAAATTATTTTATAAAATAAAATCTTTATTTTCCCCCTTCATTTGGAAATATGTATTCATTTATTAACATGTTTTATAAAAAAATTAAACACGATTTACAATTCCAATAAAATTTACAAAGGTATTTTTCACCATTTCATTATTTTAAAAGAGTTAATTTAATGTAATAATTTTATTGTTTTCAAAAGAATATTATTTTCTAAAATTTTTATAGGTAAAAAGTAATGTACTTTTTTAATTTTATGACATGTAAAAAATTACCCACCATTATTTCATTAATGCTTTAATTACTAGTTTTCTAGGATTTATTTAATAAAATATTTTTACCTTAATAATCTAAATATTTGTAGTTTGTAAATATTATTTTCAAATATATATATATATATATATATATATTGTATTTATTTATGTTTTAGATGTTTATAGTCAATATTAAATTTGTACTTTACTCAGGAATGGGTTTTAAAGATATTTATATAGTATTTCTATACAAGAACGACCATAATCATTTATTCTTACCCCAATGGGTATATGTTGAGCTGATAAAATCCATATTCATCCCTTGGATGGTATATATTTATTTTGAATAAGGATAGTACAAAAAGTTTTTTCCTTGATTCATTTATGTAGTTATTAACTCCCAAATTAAATATTCACTTTCCTTTAATCAATCACTTTTACAAACAATGTTTTACATTGAAATATCATTTTATTTCTATGTAAATAATGATGAATAAATATTCTTTAGGATATATAGATATTTGGTGATATGTATTATTAATTTTTCAATTAAATTGGTAATTTTATATATGCGGAATGCTTTGAAAGGTCGTGAACGAGTCTGGGATGGAATCAAATTTGACACTGATCCATTATCTGACATGGACCGAAGGGCATTATCGATTCCCATGGTTATAAAACTTGTACATGTGAAGTAATATATTAATTTGGGAATTATTTATCCCATTAAATTAAACTGTAAACAATCTATATGGATATTCCATCATTCCACAAAAAAATCACACCACATGAGATCAAAGAGACCACAAAATCATGAGTTAGACATTTTAAATTTATAATAAAAATTGAAATAAACAAAAGAGTAATGAAGATGACCATAAAATAAATTTCTATGATTTATTTTTTAGCACCCTCATCTAACCAACACCAAAACCTACTCAAAATTGATCCACTAGAACATATAATATACATCACCACAAAACTGATCCTTTACTTTACCATGGTTAAAAATAATAAGGTCTACAAAAACTCTAGTTTGTATATAGGGTGTGAGACAACATATAACGACCCATAATTTACATACATTGTTAATACATTAAAATTGAAGAACACTTATTACAATATATAACAAAACCATGAAAGGACCGTATAGGTATAGTGTCTTTAGAAACTGGGAAACATAAACAACTGGTTCATAAATCATCTACATTGTCTCCCATTTATTTCATCATATCTAGAGTCACTTTTGGCATATCCTACTTAATAACCTTCTTCCTGACTGGGGAAAGAAAAAATACAAAAGGATGGGCTCAAGTGCTCAGTAAGGGTAAACAAAAGAAATATGAATCACATCATATTCATAAGAACATAACATTTTGGAAATCTTAACCTGCAAAAGATATCATAATTTCATAACATGGGATAAATCATAGTAGTGAAATGTATTCCCAATAATCATAACATAAAACATGGAACTTTGTGTCATACACACATAATCATATAGAATCATTTCTCAGTAGTCAAGACACATTGCCATGACTATCTTAGTGGACAATGTCCATTTATGAACCGAGTTCACTCCTCATTTCAGTCCTGTTTCACTGAACCGGATTAACCTACCATTCCAGCAATGTCTATCGCATGACATATAAATATTCACCCAATCCATTAGAGGGAGATATAGTTCCCACCCATCTCAGGATGAAACCATTCTTATGTGTACCACAAAATCATAAATCATACATCATAGCATAACCCATGTAATAAAAATGGAAATCTTAAAAATCATTCCATCATAACACAATACATATAAGATAAAAGGACATAATAAAAATATTTCCATAATAAAATAATAAAATCAATGTAAAAATAGGGATAGAAACAGAATCCTATATTATATTATATGGAAAAAAATTTTGATAAAACAATTGAACTCCATTCTTGATGAAAATATCCTCTCTACTTCAATAACACTTTTCCTTTCATAACATGTCATTCAATTTTAAACTAAAAGAAGTTTATTAAGAATATACTTGAAAACTTTTAAAGGAAGATTCATGTAAATAATTTTCTAAAAATCCATTTAGGGCGTATAAGTTAAAAAAACATTCTTCTCGTACTTTGGCCGGAAAAGTAAAAAAGTACCTTGTACGAAAAATGATAAAATATTCCTTTCATATCTTTTACTAAAAACTCATCGAAGGGTAAAATTGGATTTAAACTACTTTAGTAGGATAGAAATAATATTACATATTGAGGAAACATGTATGTGGATGACAAATATTCCCCAGTAAATTCTGAAGTATAATAAATCTCGGATAAAAATGAGATTGCGAGATTTTCCCTTACCTTAGGTCTGATTGGCTTCATACATGTCTGAACCTCTTGTATAATGATTTAAATAAGGCTATTGACTTATTCCAGAATCTTAATCACTGTTATGATATCATATATGGTCATATTCTTAGCTTTGTATTAATAATATTTCATTTCTACTTGTTATTCGGGTGTTTATTGCTTTTTTGTTCTTATGTGCGTTTTGTAAAATAAATTCTTATTCATATTTTTAGGTTATAGATACCTCATTTTTAGAATGGTATTAGTGTAATATATATCATATTAATTCATTAAATTCATTTATATATTCATTATGCAATGAATATAATGTAGAATGAGTCGCATCAAATCGTGGAGACGGTATTCTGTACGTACGCACGAGCGATGATATCGTTCCCATGATTTTGGAATAGTATTGGAGTGTATGTATACTATTTCAGAATAAATATAACTCTAAAATAATCATATATAGTTATTCTTTACACCATTATACCCATCCATGTAAGGTGGTGGTGGGAAACAGATTACACCACGTCGTGGAGACGGTATTCCGTACTTACGCACGCACAGTGATTTTTTTTCTGTAGGATGGATATAAGGTGAAATATGGCTGTTTCATAATTATAATAACATATCAGTGTATGATTGATACTGATGTTATTACTTAATAATTAAACAACTAAAGAATAAGATGTATTAGAAAAAATAAACTTGAAAGAATCGGTAACAGACATTACCTTTTCTTTAAAGCGCCTCCTCTTAACCTCCACTTAGGGCACTAAAGATGGTCTTTGAAGAAGACCAGGACCTCTAGGATGTTTCTAGGGAAGTGGATAAGATAAATTGGCAGGGTTTGGCCAAACTTTAAGGCTCAATGTGGTGTGATTAAGAGAGGGAGGATGCTCCCTTTTATAAGGGAGGATAGGAGCACCTTAGGAAAACATAAAATATTATTTTATTATAAAGTCATATTCGGTTTTTAATAGCACCAAATTGATTTATTTCGAAGATAAGGTGGGGATGGGTCGAAATCCTCTCATAAAATATAATTCAGACAAGTTTAGGTTTCTATTTTAACCTTATAATTTAGATTTAACATTAAGATAGATAATTTAACTTTTACTGTGTCTTCTTGTTTTCTTACACTATAAGGTTAATGAACATACTATAACTAGCCAAACGAAGCCCAAGTTGTTTATTATTAATATATATAACCTTATCTAAGTCATTTTGCCGAACCGCAGATTTTTAAGAATAAAATAACAATTAATAATAAAATATTTGTTTTAAAAAATATTTTATGTCAATTTTGACAATATTTGGTAATTGATTTTTTTTGAAAATCATAACAGAATTATTAGTTCGAAAAAAGTTAATTAAATCAATAATAACATGTCATATTAACCTATAAAATTAGTGAAATTCATAAAATGTCTCAAATTACATTTATTTGTGTATTTATAACATCAATTATGTCAATATTTCATTAATAAGATAATTACTACATCATCATTTTGTCATAAATAAAATAAATAAATTAATGTATAAAAATTATAAATAAAATACCATTATTTAGGAAATATTTTTCTGTATCTAATTAATATTTATAGTCTCATTTATCTTATGTATAACCCCATATTAAAAATTATTTAGTTATTAATCTTTGATTTTAATGATTTTAACCCTTCTTTAAATAAATTAATAATAAATGTCCTAATCTAATCGAAGTGGGCCTAAATGGTCATATTTTATTCCTAAGGTTGTTTTTGGTCGAATTGCACTTATCCGATAGAATTAGGACATGTGTTAAGGTAATAATAATATCATTTTTACCCTTAATTACCCTATTTACTTTTAACCGTGGTAAAAAGAGTAAAAAGTTACTATTCACCAAAAATTATTTTCTTCTCATTGAACAACATTTTAGTCCTTGATATTAACCATGTCTCTCAGATTTTCGAAATTCCACTCACAGAAGCGGTAAAATTATGTTTTTTGTGAATTTGCAAATTCTCCTAAGAGGTGTGTAAAAGACGGTGAAAAGTTCAACAAAATTTTTATATATCTAAAATTTTTATAAAATGACTCCAATTAATTACTTTGAACATATATAGGTATTATGTATCAATTTTTACCTAAAATAAACTTAAATAAAATAAACAATTGTTTAAATAAAAAGTCGGTTTTTAAATAGAAACCCAGTGTTTTCACTATTCATCAAAAATTGAAAGTTTTCAGAAAAAGACCAAAATTTCACCCTAGGCTAATTTTGATATTCCAAATCCAAAAATGAAGTCCATTTTGAAAGATAAAATTTAAAAAATTTCAAAAGGTTGGTATTACTATTCATAATGGCTAGTTTTAATAATATTTTAAAAGCATATCGTTGTTTAGTGAAACTCAGTATTGCGTACAATGCAAGCTGTCGAGAAAGGTCGTGATTGCGTGTAAAGAAATCCAAGATAGTTTTGTGTGTAATGAAATATTTCTTTGATGATGTATATAGCATAAAAACAAAACATTTCTCAAAAAAATCTCGGGTGTTACATTCTACCCCCCTTAAAATGAATTTCACTCTTGAAATTCGTCACTTTGTAACAAACAGGTGAGGATACCTTTCCCTCATCATATCCTGAAACTCCCATGTAGCTTCTTCTAATTAGTGGTTCCGCCATAAAACTTTCACCAAGCGAGTGGTCTTGTTCCTTTGGACTTTTTCGCTACTATCCAGAATCTCTATCGGCTGTTCTTCATAAGAATGATTTTGCTCCAACGGTACAACATCTGAGATGAGTACATGTGAAGGATCGGGTATGTACTTTCTCAGGAGAGATACATGGAACACATTGTGAACTTGAGAGAGATTCGGTGGAAGCTCCAATCGGTAAGCTACATTCCCAACATGATCCAGTATTTTGAAAGGACCGATATACCTAGGGCTCATCTTTCCATTCCTTCCAAATCTCATTACTCTCTTCCAAGGAGATATTCATAAGAACACTTTATCACCCACTTAAAACTCTAGGTCTTTTCTTCAGTTGTCGACATAACATTTTTGTCGACTCTGAGCTCCTCTTATGTGTTGTTGAATAGATCAGACCTTTTCTGCCATCTCATCAATAAGATCAGGTCCTAATAGCTTTCTTTCCCCAACTTCATCCCAACAAGTTGGAGTCCTGCATTTATTTCCATAGAGAGCTTCATAAGGAGCCATCTCAATACTGGAGTGAAAGCTATTATTATAAGAAAATTACACTAAATGTAGGTGTTGATCCCAACAACCTTTTAAATCGATAGAGCAAGCTCTTAACATATCTTCTAGAGTTTGAATTCTTGTATCAGACTGACTGTCTGTTTGAGGATGATAAGTAGTGCTGAAAATGAACTCTGTATCCAGAGTATTATGAAGACTTCACCAGAAATTTGAGGTAAACCTCGGATCCTGATCAGATATAATGTAAATTGGTACTCCATGCAATCTTACTACTTCCTTCACATATATCCTGGAAAATTGATCCAGAGAAAAATCCTCTCTAATAGCAATGAAGTGTGCCGACTTTATAAGAAAATCAACTATGACCCAGATAACATTATTGTCTTTGGATGTTTTAGGAAGTCTAGTGACATAGTCTATAGTGATGTTTTCCCATTTCCATTTGGGTATGGTTAATGGTTGTAACATCCCATTAGACTACTGTCTCTCACCTTTAACTTGCTGACAAACCAAGCATCGAGAGACATATTCAGCAACATCTCTTTTCATGCCATCGCACCAGAAGTACTCATTGAGGACTTTATACATCTTCGTGCTTCCAGGATGAATAGAGAATGAATAACTATGAGCCTCATCCAGTAGCTCCATCTTTAATTCTGGGATGGGAGGAACAATAACCTGATTCCTGAACCTTATTATCCCATCATAATCAATGTTGAATTCAGGAACATTTCTCACCTTCTTTTGTAAATCTAAATCTTCTTTCTATGCCTCATTAATCTTCTCAAGTATAGATGGTTTAACATTATTTTGAGGATGATACGATTTTTCCCCTTCCATTATAATTCCAAAATCCATCCATTGTAAATCCATAAATATTGGATATTTTGTGATCCTTATCATGGATAACCTATCATGGTATTGTCTACTTAATGCATCTGCCACCTTGTTTTATTTCCCAGGGTTGTAATGAACTAAGCAGTCGTAATCCTTAATCAACTCCAACCATCTTTTTCGACGTATATTCAGCTCCTTTTGTGTGAAAATATACTTTAAACATTTATGATCAGTATAAATATCACACCTTCCACCATAAAAATAATGCCAGCAAATATTTAATGCAAAGATTACCGCAGCTAACTCCAAATCATGAGTTGGGTAATTTTTCTCATTGATTTTCAACTATCGTGAGGCATAAGCTATAACCATATCATTTTTCATAAGAAGACACCCCAACCCCTTCTTGGATGCATCACTAGATATCACAAACCTTTCTCCACTACAAGGAAGTGTGTGTATAGGTGCACTAGATAACCTTCTTTTCAACTCCTTGAAATTCTCCTCACATTCCTCCATCCACTTGAACTTAACTCTTTTTCGATTCAACCTGGTGAGTGGGTTAGATAATCGTGAAAAATAATTCACAAAACATCAATAATATCCAGCCAAACCAAGAAAAATTCAGATCTCATTTATTGTTGTTGGTATTGACCATCTATCGATGACCTTTGTCTTTGCTGGATCCACAGATATCCCATCTTTTGAGATTATGTGACCAAAAACGCACCTTTTTGAAGCCAAAATTCACACTTGGTAAATTTTTTATAAAGCTTCTCCTTTATCAGGGTCTTCCAAATAATTCTCAAGTTATCTTCATGTTCTTCCTTGCACATTTATTAGACAAGAATATCGTCTATAAAGACTACCACAAACTTATCAAGATAGTCTCTAAAGACTCTATCCATCAGATCAATGAAAATACTAAGGGAATTAGTAAGACCAAATGGCATCACTATAATATCATAGTGTCTATACCTTGTATGGAAAGACGTCTTTGGTATATCCTCCCTTTTGACCGTTAATTGATTATACCCTAAATAAAGATCAATCTTGGAAAATTATTAAGCTCCACGTAGTTGGTAAAATAATTCATCAATGCGTGGGAGAGGATATTTGTTCTTGATAGTGATCTTGTTAAGTTCCCGATAATCAAAACAGAGTCTCATTGATCCATCTTTCTTCTTAACAAACAGAACAAGTTCTCCCCAAGGTGGCGCAATAGGGCATATGAATCCCTTATCAAGATTCTCTTGGAGTTTCTTCTTTAATTTCTGCAACTCAATTTGGGCCATTCTATAATGTGTCTTTGAAATAAGCAAAACACCCGGTACGAGTTCTATTGAAAACTCAACATCACGACTTCGTGGAAGACCCGGAAATTACTTCGGAAAGACATCATAAAACTCCCATACAATGGGTGTATTCTTAATCATGAGTTGCTATCCAACCATTTGAGTAAATAACCTTCATTTAGTGGAATCAAGACCCTTAAGATGAAAGAAATTTCCACTGGAAGGTTATGTTCATCCTTGCATCGATAAATGATCATAGATTGATCTGGAATATGAAATGTGACTTCCCTTATTTGGAAATTGATATGAGCTCCATATAAAGAAAGACAATCCATTCCAAGAATCACATCAAATTACACTATAGGAAGGATGACAAGATTTCCAGGAAGCACTTTCACACAAACTTCAATCGGAGAAGAATTATAAACTTTTGATGTGACTGTTGTGCCGTTAGGGGTTGTCACAGCTAACTCAACATCTAATTGTTGAGGTAATACGGTTATACCTTAGAAAATTTTTCAGAAATAAAAGATTGGGTGGATCGATAATCAAATAAAACATTTTCTACTTTAGAGTGGATGGTAAGTGTACCTTTCACCACTTTGTTCTCATACTCCACATCGCTGATAGAAATTTCATGTGACTCTCCTTTTTCTTCAGCCTTAAGAGTTTGTTGACATCGATCATCATCAAAAACCTTTGGATTAGGTCATTGGTTGGCATAATTCCCCATTTCCTTACAATTTTTACATTGAAGTGTTGGAGGTGCACTTTGTGTAGCCTTTTCTTTGTTCGCATCACTAGACATCTTCTTCCCATCATTGCGGCATTCAAATGTCTGATGACCTTCCTTTCCAAATTTGAAACATTTACATGTCCGTTTAAGAAAACCCCCTCCATGTTTCTTTCCACACATTGAGCATAAGGGAAAACTCATCTTCTTTTTAGTGTGGTCTTTAGATTTTCCTATGAATTCCATTTTCCTCTTCTTATCAAACCCATATGACTGATGGGTTACTCCAATATCCATCTCAACATTGAGAGCACATCGAGCGATTTCCTCATATCTATTGTAGTCCCTTATGGCTAACGCCCTTTAAAGACTTGGTTTTAAGCCACTAAAGAATCAATCGATCATACTCTCAAGTTGGATAATAATCCCAGAATTATACCCTGAATGTCTTGTAAAATTTGCTTCATAGGTACCAACAAATTCATCATCCTATACTTCTGTTCAAGAAACTCCTTCTCCATCGTTGTTCAAATAATACGAGGGAAGTACTTATGAAAAATATGTTCTTAAACTCATCCCATTCTATGGACTCAATTTCATCTCTTGGACTCATATTCTTGATAAGATTCCACCATTGATCAGCTTCACCTTCCAAACGATATACTGCTAAGATGACTTTATCTTGTTCAGAAAATTGAAGAACTGAAAATATCTTTTTATTGGTACTGATACATTGCTCAGCCACTAATGGATCAGTATCCCCGCTGAATGTGGGTACATGCTACCTCATGAAGGATTTAACAGAATTTTTCTCCTTACATTGCTCGTTTGGAAGTCCTACACGATTCATAGCATGAGAAAGTTGTGTGAACATGGCTACAAGATTTTTCATTCCAGATCCCATAATGTTTGGTTGCTCAGGGGGATAATCATTGCATTGCCCGTCGCATTCCGCGTTAACACGGTTCCTTCGGCTTCCATCCATTGTCTAAAACCAAGAAACATAGTGTGAGAAACACTATTTATAATAGGAAAACCACATAATAAAGAATAAAATTTCACACTTGAAGTCTTACCATTGGTTTTTCATGGCCATTTTTAAAACAATAAGATTGTGTGCTATGCTTAGACTTATCCTTATGGTTCTTACTAAGGCTTTCACATCCTAGTTTCCAATGGATGACTATACCTTTCCTCTGATACCAACTATAACAACCCATACATTACATACATTTTTAATACCTCAAAATTTAAGTACACTTATTACAACATATAAAAAAACCATGAAAGGACTGTATAGGTATAGTGTCTTTAGAAACTGGGAAACATAAGCAAATGGTTCATAAATCATCAACATTGTCTCCCATTTATTTCATCATATCTAGAGTCCCTTTTGGCATATCTTACTTAATAACCTTCCTCCTGACCTGGGGAAATAAAACATACAAAAGGGTGGGCTCAAATGCTCAGTAAGGGTAAACAAAATAAATATCAATCACATCATATTAATAAGAAAATAACATTTTGGAAATCATAACCTGAAAAAGAGATCATAATTTCATAACATGGGATAAATCATAGTAGTGAAATGTAATCCCAATAATCATAACATAAAACATGATACTTTTTGGTATACACACATAATCATAGATAATAATTTCTTAGTATTCAAGACTCATTTCCAAGACTATCTTAGCGAACAAAGTCTATTTTGGAACCGAGTTCACTCCTCATTTCTGTCCTGTTTCACAGAATCGGATTAACCTGCCATTCCATCCATGTCTATCTCATGAGATATAAATATTTACCCAATGCATGGGAGGGAGATATAGGTCCCACCATCCCTTAATTAAACCATTCTTATGTGTGCCACAAAATCATAAATCATACATCATAGCATAACCCATGTAATAAAAATGGGAATATTAAACATCATGCCATAATAAAATAATCTCTATAAGATAAAAGGACATCATAAAAATAATTCCATAATAACATAATAAAATCAACGTAAAAATAGGGATAGAAACAGAACCCTATATTATCTTAGATGGAATTTTTTTTATAAAACACTTGAACTCCATTCTTGAGGAAAATATCCTTTCTACTTCAAAAACATTTTTCCATTATTAACATGTCATAAAAATTTAAACTAAAAGAATTTGACTAAAAATAAACTTGAAAACTTGTAAAGGAAGCTTCATGGAAATAATGTTCTAAAAATCCATTCAGGTCATATAAGTTAAAAAATCATTTTTCTCGTACTTTGGCCGGAAAAGTGAAAAAGTACCTCGTATGAAAAACGACAAAAGATTCCCTTCATATCTTTTAATAAAAATTCACCGAAGGGTAAAATTGGATTTAAAAAATTTAATTAGGATTGGAATAATATTACATATTGAGGAAACATGTGTGTGGATGATAAATATCCCCCAGTAAATTCTGAAGTATAAACAATCTCATATAAAAATGAGATTGCGACATTTTCCCTTACCTTAGGTCCGATTTGCTTCGTAAATGTCTGATCCTCCTGTTTAATGATATAAATAATGTTATTTAATTATTCCAGAATTTTACTCATTGTTATGATATCATATATGGTTATATTCTTAGCTTCGTATTAGTAATATTTCATTGCTACTTGTTATTTGGGTGTTTATTTCTTTTTTGTTCTTATGCGTGTTTTGTAAAATAAATTCTTATTCATCTATTTAGGTTATAGATACCTCATTTAAAGAATGGTATTAGTGTAATATATATCATATTTATTCATTCAATTCATTTATATAATCATTATGCAATGAATATCATGTAGAATGAGTCGCATCACATCGTGGAGACGGTATTCCGTACGTACGCACGAGCGATGATATCGTTCCCTTGATCGTGGAATAGTATTGGAGTGTATGTATAATATTTATGAATCAATATCACTTTAAAATAATAATATATAGATATTCTTTACACCAATATACCCATCCAAGTAAGGTGGTGGTGGAAAAAATATTACACCATGGCGCGGAGACGGTATTCCGTACGTACGCACACGCGGTGATTTTTTTTGCGTAGGATGGATAGAAGGTGAAATAGGGATGTTTCATATTTATAATAACATATCAGTATATTATTGATACTTATGTTATTACTTCATAATGAAAAAAATAAATAAGAAGAAGTATAAGAAGAAATAAAGTTGAAATAATCGGTAACGGACATTACCTCTTCTTTGATGTGCTTCTTCTTAACCTCCTCTTAGAGCACTAAAGATTGTCCTTGAAGACAACCAAGACCTCTATGTTGTTTTTAGGGAAGTGTATAAGATAAATTTTTAGGGTTTGGCTGATCTTGAAGGCTCAATGTGGTGTGAGGAAGAGAGGGAGGAGGTGCCCTTTTATAAGGGAGGAGAGGGGCACCTTAAAAAAACTTCAAATATTATTTTATAATAAAGTAATATTCGGTTGTTAATAGATCCAAATTGATTTATTTCGAAGCTAAAGTGGGGATGGGTCGAAATCCTCTCATCAAATATAATTTATACAAGTTAATGTTTCTATTTTAACCTTATCATTTAGATTTAACTTTAAGTTAGATAACTTAACGTTTACGGTGTCTTCCTGTTTTATGACATTATAAGGTTAATAAACATACTATAACAAGCCAAACGAACCCCAAGTTGTTTATTATTAATATATATAACCCTATCTAAGTCATTTGGCTGAACCATAGTTTTTTAGGAATAAAATAAAAATTAATAATATAATATTTGTTTTAAAAACTATTTTATGTCAATTTTGACACAATTTGGTAATTGATTTTTATGAAAATCTTAACAGAATTTTCAGTTCGAAAAAAGATACTTAAATCAATACTAAAATTTAATATTAACCTAGAAAATTAGTGTAATTCATAAAAAGTCTCAAATTACATTTATTTGTCTATTTATAACATCAATTATGTCAATATTTCATTAATAAGATAATTAATGCATCATCATTGTGTCATAAATAAATTAAATTATATAATTTCTAAAAATTATAAATAATATACCATTATGTATTAAATAATTTTATATTTCTAATTAATATTTATAGTCGAATTTATATTATGTATAACCCTATATTAAAAATGATTTAATTATTAAACATTGATTTTAACTATTTCAACACTTCTTTAAATAAATTAATAATAAATGTCCTAATCTAATCCAAGTGGGCCTAAATGGTCATATTTTTTTCCTAAGGTTTTTTTTAATCGAATTATACTTATACAATAGAATTAGTACATGTGTTAGGGTAATAATAATATCATTTTTACCCATAATTACCCTATTTACTTTTAAACGTGGTAAAAAAAGTAAAAAGTTATTATTCACCAAAAAATTATTTTCTTCTCATTGAACCACATTTTAGTCCTTGATATTAACCGTGTCTCTCAGATTTTCAAAATTCCACTCATTGAAGCGGTAATATTAAGTTTTATGTGAATTTTCAAATTCTCATAGGATGTGGGTAAAAGACGGTGAAAAGTTCAATAAAATTTCTATATATCTAAAATTATTATAAAATGACTCCAATGAATTACTTTGAACTTATATAGGTATTATGTATCAATTTTGACCTAAAATAAATTTAAATAAAATAATTAATTATTTAAATAAAAAGTCGGTTTTTAAATAGTAACCCAGTCTTTTCACTCTTCATCAAAAATTGAATGTTTTCAGAAAAATACCAAAACTTCACCCTAAGCTAATTTCAATATTCCGAATCCAAAAATAATTCTATTTTCAAAGATAAAATTTAAAAAAAATTCAAAATCTGGGTTTTACTATTCATAACCGCTAGTTTTAATAATATTTTAATAGCATATCGTTGTTTAGTAAAACTCAGTATTGAGTACGACGCAAGCTATCGAGAAAGGTTGTGATTGCGTCTAAAGAAAGCCAAGCTAGTGTTGTGTAGTGAAAGATTCTTGTGATGATGTATATAACATAAAAACAAAACATTTCTCATAAAAATCCTGGGTGTTACACAACATTTCCTTGTGAGATAAGAACAAAATCGATTACAAGAAATGAAATTACATCGAAAATTTAAATTCTAGTTTTTAAAAACAATAAGAATATAATTTATTTTAGAAAATTTTCCAAAATAAATGGGGCAATGAATGTGACAGTAAGGTAAAATCGATAGTATAGAAATATTTGATTGGAAATACCAAAGTATTTATGATTTGGGGAGTCCTAGGATTTTCGTAATCTATATTTACAAAACAAGGTAACAATTGACTATCACATAATTCATCCAACCATTCAAAATAACTATTTTTTTGTAAGTATTGTTATGTAACCCTATTAGAAAGGTAAGACATTAGCCTTCTCGACTCTCCTGGAAAATTAGACTTACTTTCTGACATTTGTACCCAGGGTTCCCATGTGTTGTACTATAATCCCTATATCAATTTAAATCCATATCAAACAATGACAACTAAAATAATATAATCACTTATGAAAAACAACCAATTTCAATTGGCAAAGCATAATTCAACAACAAAAACATGCTGAAATCAATTAAAAAAATCTTTCACAACCCAAAACAATTTATCAACCCCATTTTGAGAACAATTCATCTGTAATAAAATATTAAGATAAGTTTATGTCCTAGAATCACCAACCTATTCTATGAAACCTATAACAATTTTATGAAAACCTAAAACACAGTAATGAATGAGTATAGAAAAACCCAATTTAATTCATCAAATCTTTAGTAGAAAAGTGAAAAATGAATATGGAATGAGACACTAAAAGGAAGAGGAAAAGTGGAAAAGATATTCTTACTCAGTGATTTTGTTAAGATCCAATTAAAATCCAACAAAAATGATGTATTACCGCATATAATGGGAGGAAGTGTGTTACTAGGGTTTCAGACTTCAAACGGGGAGTGAAGTGGGTGATTTATTAGATAAAATAGGGGAGGGGAAAACATAAATTTCCCAAAAAATTAATGATCTCACAGGGATCATGTTTTGGCCATATTATTTGGTAGACTATGTTACCACACTATGGGGCCTCTATCCAATAAAAAATCTATCCACACAATTTTCCTAGAGGGGAAACATGAGTGTTCCCCTAGCTATGTGGGTTTCATAGTTCCACTTTCTTGGTAACACTATTTTCTATTAAAGGGATCATTCTCATGTGCTACGTCATGTGGAAATTGATATTTCATTGTCCATGACACGTGGTTTACACTAGTGTATGGTATTACATAGTAAAGATCATATCATGCACTATGTTATTTCCATCCCAAAACCTCTATTTTTTTAAAAAAACTCTTCGGAAAAACATAATATTGATATGAACAAAAATAAAATGTAAAATCTCATAAAAGAACACCACGTATTTGAATGTAATCCTATACTTGTAAATGTTCCTCCCTCATAATGTAAATATAATGTTTGATCAGACAATAAATGAGGATACATATCCTCCAACCAATACCTTCTCTCCCACATTATATGATCATAATTATTATGATGCTGAGGGACCTAGACCAACAGAATGGATTCACACCAAATAAATTTTACTTGTGAATCCATAATCAGAAATGGATGCTCAAACATCGAAAAATCATATTCCATGTCCAATTCATTCTAATGTAGCACTTGATATGGGTATGGGTTAAACTTCATATATTGTGATACGTGGAACGTGTAATGGATTAACATGAACTGTGAAGATAAAGCTAAAAGGTACAATATATTACAAATAATTTTGGTAATATCCAAATGTTTGAATACCTCAACATGATCTTCCCAATTTCACCATGATTATAGCCACCAATGTGAGGTATCATCTTGAAAACCCCTCACAAAAAAACCAAGAATTCCATGAATTAGCATTCTTGATTGAAAAAACCCTTATAGATGATATTCAATGACATAAAACACTGTCTGATCAAATGAAATATCATGGATATATTTTGATCTAGGGTTATTCCAATCAATGATGTCTCACACACCTACATCAAACATAGTGGTGAATGGCCATGATGATCATTATTAACCTCAAATGGAAGAATTTTAATTGATTACTAGTACTTATTATTATATGAAAGTGCCACTAGCCCCAAATGGTTATCCCATGATCATCTGAAATCTAGAACACATTCACAGAGCATGTATTCTAGAATATTATTTTCTCTCCCCATATAACCATCCATTTGTGGATGATATGTCTCTTTGTATTTGACCTCTGACCACATTTCCTTATAAAGACCTTCCTAGTGCTGAGTGGTAACATCGGGGTCCCCATATGAGACAATAGTTGAACAAGCAGCATATAGCATCATGATATATAGGATAAAAACTGGCCCAACTCATCCACCATGTAAAAATAATTTATCATAATGTAATGGGAGTACATGGACATATGTTCAATAACCAACAAAATATAATTCCTCTCCTAGGGTGTATGTGGTTACCCAATTATGATTTCTCTCATGAACTCCCCCTTATTCTGGGTAGCAATGATCATTTTCTGAATCTATCTTCAGTGCTTCTAGTGCTCAACTATAACCCGTTATCATTTAGAGAAATTGGATATGATTTTTTCTATGTTACAACTTCTACCAAGCCACGAAAACAACTGATACAAAAATCTTGGTTATCCGTTGATAAATAACCTAGTAATACTATTTTCCATCCTTCATTACTACATTCCACAAATATAATGAAACCATGAAATGACCATTAAAGCACATGATTCCCAGAGAAGAAATCAACCAATGGTCTAGAACCTCCACACTATTTAGAATGTATATAGAGTGTTGAAAGAACTCTTCATCAGCAATCTCTTCGTGAATCATCTCCAATATTAATTATTTCTACCTGACATTGGAAATGAATGTTCCTAAACTATTCACATAATCTTCTAATAGAATATAGTAACATACACATCATGGTCCACTCATCTCTAGACTCATTTAAAGCCTCCACCAGAATCATCCAATTTAGGGCGTCTGGTAACACGTTACCATTTCCAAATGTATAGATAATATCAAATCCAAACCCCAAATAGTACTAAATCCCCTAAAACTACATCATAATCAGATCATTTTGGTAAAAAATGTAGTCTAAACACTTATGACATGTGATGACTATGAACGTTTAAAGAATAGATATTGACACCACATTTTCTTGGAATGCATCATTAAATCAATATCTATGTCATGGGATAAGTAATTTCTCCCATGAATTCAGTGTTGGGAGGATCTATATTCCACCATGTGGTAATCCATTATTATCACACATCAAATACATGTACATGGGAAATCATAGTACAAAATATATCCCTTTCCATACTTAGGTGGCATCAAATCATTGACTATGGTCTTTTCCACATTTTTCCCACAAAGTATTTACAAAACACTAGGATTCATTCAAAAAATATAGCCTTCTAGGTGTGTGAATTATTTGGTGAAGCATGTCGAGAGAGATCCTTGAAACCTATCTAAAGTACCCTACTAGGCCCAAGAAACAGTAGATCTTGAAAAAAATTCTCGATTTCTCACAAGACATCATCACACTTTTTATTAGTGTCCTTAAAAACCCCACATTCTCAGATCATGTGGTCTAAATAAATTACCTCACAGATCAATGTGGTTAACATAGTGTTCTTTTAATAATTATGGTGAACCGAAATAAATTTGAGCATGACCCTTATGTGCATCTTGGGTTCATTATCCATTCTAGAATAGAAAAGTATGATATTCAGGATTACTGTGAGAAATGATATAATATACAGATGGAATAACTGGTTTGTAAGATTCATGAAAATTGGTGGATCATTTTTCAACAAAACATGCATCACTATATACACAAAATTTTCTTTATCAACTTCATAAATCTATATTAATAACACATTTCACTCTGATTATGACCCAGTGATACCCAGAGCATAGTTCAACATTGCGAAACCACCTTTTCCACTTAAGCTGATCAAAAAGTTCATCAATATTGGACAAGGGGTATTTATTCTTTATTTTGAACCTACTTAGATTATAGTAATATATTCACAACTATTATAATACATAATATTTTTTAGAAAATAAATATTTCGAAGGCCCAATGTGTGATTCTTGGGTGAAGAAATCATTTTTATTCCAAATCATCCAAGTTATGTTTAACTCCCTCAACATGGTGGGGGATCTACTAAATGGGTGAAGATATATAAATTGTTTTCATATCCCTAATTTGATGGTAAACTATACATATAAATCTAGATCTATACCTTTAATATAATTTTGAAATACCTATAGGATCTCATCCACTACTTGAGTCAATCCACTCTTAGATCCTTTATCATAGTCATATATAATAAGGGGAGTATTCTAAATGATTAATTTACCAAATATGGATGTGAAGGACTAGATATCTCTAATAGGTCCAACCAATAAACATAAACAATGATTATTTTGTGTTGTTAAATTATCCTAGAGGGGATACCAGACTTGGCCCTACCTATACAACAATATTATAAGAAATAGTCTTCCCACCTATGTGCTCTGGGTTCTCATGTTCTCTATTCCAATCCCTTTATCAAGTGACATATAAATATTTTTAAAGGGTAAATAATCATTCAAAAATGAAGACACAATGAAACCCATGGAAAATTCCATTATCAACACCAAAATAATTTACGAAACCCCTTTTGAAAGAAAAAATATCATAATAAAACCATAAAATAATGCCTAGTAATGGAACAACCAACCTATTCTTGGAAGCCTTCAAAAATCTTTGTAGAAAACACAATAGCACACAGAGGATACCCTATTATTGGAATGTAACAAAAAATCCAAAAATATTAAACTCCAATAAAATGGATTGAGAAAAAAATATTCCAACCTATCCATTGTGGAAAAGAGAACTCAATGAATAAAAAAGAAGATACACAGAAGAAAGAGGAAAAGATAAACAAATATTCATTCATGATTCTTTAAGGAAGATCTAATACAAAACCCTAAAAAAATTAATCGTAAGGGGGTGGAATGGGAGAAGGGGTGGGTATAGGATTAGAGAGTTTGAATGGGGAGTTAAATGATTGATTAAAGAATGATATTTGAGTGGGAAAAACTAGAACTTCAACATATTTAATTTTTTGGAAGGATTCTCAGTTTGACCACACACACATCTAGACCATTCTCTAACTATGTGAAACATATTTCTAAGAGTAAATCTATCCACATGGTTTTCATATAGGGGAACACACATGTATGCCTAGTTGTGAAGCTGTTATAGTGCCACTATCCTTGTCACATAGTTTTCTTGGAGACATTGCAAGCCTTTGTAGTAGGTCACACATCCTGGATAGCTCCATAGTCAATGGTGCATACTTTATGATGGGAGGGTCCACAATTTTCCCAAACCATGTTTTAATAGTTTTAACCCTTATTTCCAGCATAAAATCCACCATTTATTTTACAAAAACACCTCGTAAAGATAAACCCAAAAATAAAAGCTAAAATTACTCAATAGAATGGCATTAATGTGACATGACATGCACATATAGGTGGGGACCATTATAATATATCACTAATATTCATATATATGTATCATTATACATATAATTATTCTTTCATTAAATGTTTTCTTCAATATTTTTAATTTGACTTACGAAATATCATGATGGTGGAGGTATCCTATTTAATGAGATCATGAGGGAAATAATTAAAATTTTCCTCTATTATGAATTTAGTTATTATAATCTGTTATATATTAATAAAGATATTATTAATGGATTAAATTAATTTTCAATTATTGATTAATTGGTGTGTCTTTTAAGTTGTATACCTTTAAAAATTGATTGTTCCTAAGGCAATTAATCTATTTAGGCTATTGAATAAATGGAATGTGTTTTTATTTATTTACCATTTAATATTAATTATTATCCATGATACTTTCTCATTGATTTTATCAATAGAGTAAATTCCATCTATGTTACGTTATATTATCTTTGGATTCACTTCCTTTTGGGTATAAAGTGTATATTATTCCAATATATATCATCTTTATGCCTTTTGATAATTCACAAACTTCCTACATTTGGTCTAACAAGTTTATTAAGAGTTTCAGAAAATATTTATCATAGGTTGTTCCCTTAAATACATATCTCACTACATGAAGTACATTATCTTACTATATATGGAAAAAATATGTTGTTGTTCAAAATCAGAAATTATCACATCAAACATTATCTTATGATGTTCAACTGAGTCACACAAGAAAGATCATTTAGTCATAATGAAAATGTGAAAGGACATTACTCTTCTAAGAAGAATATTTCTAGCAAGAATAATGTTAAGAAAAGTTAAATCCACATAATATTAATACATTATATTATTCTATAGAATTATCAAATGCAATATTGATGGATGATTATCCTACAAATACAAGCTTATTTATCTTTCAAAGGACATCTTATGATGAACAACGTGTTTGGTTTATATCCTAAAAATAAATGAAATTAAAAAATAATTATTACATTACTAAGATCTTGATTATTCATTTCATACATTATGATTACATCAAAAAAGACTTTCCATTTAAGGAATGCTCAGAATGAAAAAGACTTACCATGAATAGGAAATTTCCAAAAATGAGAAAATCACTGACATCACGATCAAAAAAAGAAATCTATATTTGGAAAGTGTTTATAAAAATACTTATTAGCCTCTCATATCACGATCCCTGCATATATCATTTAACCATAAGAGTGGTCATGTACTCTATGTTAAAATATCATATAATGGTAACAATTAAAACACCACCAAATGAGAGGATAAGAGATAAAAGAAATAAATATTTTTTCCTTTGTTAAACACCAAATATCTATACATAAAAAGAATTAATATTCATATTTCTAAAATTATCTATTCAATAAAATTCTATGGAGATCATCAAAAGATGGATATTGAATTTTATCACTCTCTTAGGATGAATCTTTATCTACTTACATAACTATATGTCAACAGCATGGTGAAAACATTTTTCAAATCTTTTATCTCATTATATAATTTTTTATATAGTGTAAGAGTTTGAATAATACCATGTATTGGTTACATAAGGAGATATCATGGTATAAATTTTTGGGGAATTTTATTATGTAACAACTACTTATACTCATCACGGAGCCCCATAAAAAGGGTTGATTATTGAAAATAAAAAATCCCTTGGAGAATAGCATTGGTATAGTGGGATATGTAATTTCTGTTTAATATATGACTAAATACTTGTGTTCAATTTTCATTCTTTAAATTTCACATTTTCACTTCTTATACTCATAAGGAAGAAAATTTAACGTACATTATTTGAAGAGGGTTGTCCTTTTTTTTGAATCTTTTTGGAACACAATTCACCCCCTCTTGAGTTATCCAGTCATTCATTATCTAGGACAACATTTTTTATAAGAGCTAGTGATTCTCATGTTCACAACATTCTGAGGATGAAGTACAATGATTTATTATTAAATGGCTATTTTGGATTATAGAAAAGAAGGTATGTAAATTTTTAGATCCCTATACTTAAATTGTAAGAGATATGGTTTCTAGAAATAACTAATGTTCATATAGATTAAAATTATTTGTCTAAAAGTATACCTAAAATAAATTAAACCCTAGAAATTCATAACATAAAATCTAAAACATGAGATGATGCAACTAAATAAAATTTTGATTTAAAATAGTAACTTACTAGTCCTATCATTTGGAGGTTAGGATAATAATAGTTCAAAAATATCTCTGTAACACCCCAAGCTTCCATAGTACGTTTCCCTTCAAATAATATTGTAGCGTGTGTTGTACTCAACTTCGAGATTCTAACACACCACGATCAATCAAACTAGCCGTTATGAATAGTCATATCCACTTCCTGAAATTTTATAAATTTTATCACTCAAAATGGACTTCATTTTTGGATTTGGAATATCAAAATTATCCTACGGTGAAATTTTTTTACTTTTCGGATAACTTTTATATTTTGATGAATAGTGAAAATTACTCAATTTTAATTAAAAACATCTTTTTTAATCGAAATAATTATTAGTGATAAATTATGAATATGAGTGGTTTTAAAGTATATTTAGAATATATTTTTACCATTTAATACAATTATTTTCATTGGACATAATTTCACAATTAAACCAGATATAAACAAGTTTCAATCTTTTGGTAGTTATTATTTCTTAAAAACACGCTTTTTGTTTTGACAAATGGAATTAAATTTAAATTAATTTCTGCCACCTCTGTGTTTTGAATATGGAAAAATGGATTTAATATTTGGAATCAGGATGTCTAAATTTTGTAAATTGATAGATTTTATTTTTAGACATTTTGAATAATTACTTCGGTAAATATTTTATTTACCATGGTTAAATGGTAAATCCGGTAAATAAGGGTAAAAAGATAATATTATAATGATACTATATTACCCTAAAACATGTCCTAAAATTATTGTTGGATACATTTCCGACCTTGGTCCTCTTTCGGACGATTTTGGGACCCCGTGGAGCCACTTCTAGGTGATAGGGACACTTTATATTAATTAAGTTAAAGTAAATACAAAAATGGCATAATCCTATATCTTCTAAAAAACAATTTTTACATAGGGTTATATATGTTATATTTTCGACTAAAAATATTCATTAGAAAGATAAAAATATTTCCTACATAATGGTATTTTATATATAGTTTTTAGACATTTAATAATTAAATTTATTAATGACACAATAATGATCCATTATTTTTCTTATTAATGAATGAATCAAATAATTGATATTATAAGTATCAAAATAAATGTAATTTGAATCTTTTTTTGAATTACACTACTTTTATAGGTTAATATGACATATTAGTACTGGTTATATAAATTTTTTTCCAAGTAATAATGGTGATGTGAATTTATCAAAAACAAAATACCCAATAGTGTCAAAATTGACAAAAAGGTGTTTTAAAATAAATATTATATTATTAATTGATATTCAATCCCTAAAAATCTAAGGTTCGGCCAAGATACTTATATCATGATAATTGAGTCATTAATGGACCATTTTTGGGTATCTTGGATGTATATGGTATGTTTATTAACTATATAATATAAAAATACAAAGTAACATGGTAAATGTCAATCTAATTAACTAAGAGTTAAAACTAAACAATAAGGTTAATATAATGACCAAAACCTATCTAAAATCTATTGGTTGATTGGTTTTATACCTATACCCACCTTACCCTTTAAATAAAACACTTTTAATCCATTAAAAACCCAATATAAATTTATTATAAAATAATATTTCTAGCTTTTCCAATGGTTCCCCTCACCCGTCTTATAAAAGGGAACTCCCCCTTCTCACTAATTCACACATTCAATGCCTTTGGTCTCTGCCAAAATCTCACCAAATACCCTCTAAAATATCCTCCCTTAATCCTAGAGGCCTTCCTTCAGTCAGAAATCCATCCTATGGAGCCCTTTTTATCAAATCAAAAGGAAGAACCCGAAGAAGAGGTAATGTTTTCACCACCCTCTTCCAAGTTCATTTCTTCTTCAACTTCTTATTTCTTTGTTATTTCCCATTGTAAAATAATAACTCAAGAATATTCTATATACTGTGATGTTATTATAAATACGGTACAACCATATTCAGTATTCTATCCATCCTTTGAATGACGTGTCACCATACGTGCGTACGTAATGCTTACCGTCTCCACGTGGTGGTGTAATTGTTATTCAATAAATTATTATTTGGATGGGTATAATAATGATGTGTAATTCATTTAAATAATAAATATAACATAATAATTATTCTGTATATATGATATACCATCCAATTATATATTATTTTAATATCAAAAGAATGATATTGTCGCTCGTACGTACGTACGGACTACCATCTCCACGAACACGATGAGCTTCATTCTCCATCGTATCCATTCAAGATTAATTATCATTTGATGATTAAAAATAATGTTTAGGGACTTGATATTATTCTAAATATGAATAAGATACAACCTATCCATAACAAACATGACTTATGTAACAAAACATATAAAATAAAATGAGTAAGTTAACACCCGAAACGACCATAATACTAAAATATTTTTAAGAAAGCATTAATAGAAGATCATATATGATATCATAATTATGTATATGGTTCTTTTATAATTCAATAAAAATGTTTTAACTATTATATAGGTGGTTAACATACGATCGACTAAGGAATATTACAAGGTAAGGGGTTTTCATCTCACTTCTTATTCCCGTGAGATTCATGCCATATTGCCACTATTAACTTTTGTGTGGTGTATGTGCTGCCCATAATTGTATTATTTGTGTAATACACTTTAATTTATGTTTATTTACATATTCATTGTATGATACCTATTTAATGGGTTGTATGTATCGTAAGTTACCAAATTGGTAAGGGTTAATTTTACAATCTCTTTATTATCCGAGGTTGTTTTTACGTAAGTATCTATTGGGACATATTTATTATCCATGTCCATGTTTTACGAAAGAGTTTTAAAAGGGATTCCTTTAACGGAATTTTTTTACTAAAACATCATTTCAAATGTTTTAAATATTTATTCTTCTAAATCTTTCTTCATTAATTTCCATGTCTTCAAAATGGGTTTTAAGGATTTATTTATATAGACATTATTGTTTTCAAAATGTAAACTCCTTTAAAAAATTTCAAAGTGGTATTGGAAACATTGATTAAAAAATGTCTTTAAATAACTTATTTTCCAAATTGTGTGACTTTTAAATGTTTTCATGAAAAAGGGGTATTTCTCTCAAATAGTTTTACAAATAATTTTCATCAACGTCAAAATCCTTTAAGGGATTTTAAACTTGTTTTGATGTTGGTTTATCGTGAAAAAATCTTCCATATTGTGTGGTAGGTTTTGTGATATGTTGGCTATGGATGGGTTATTTTTATACCATTTATGGTTTATAGGTATAGTATTGACATTTCATATTATAGTTTTAATATTAATGATTATGTTATATTTCATCCTCTTTTTAAGATGAATGTGTGGGAATAGTTTGTTCTGGGTTAGGGACTGGTAAATGTAAGACCTCCGGGTTGGGGTCTAGTTACAGTAGACCCTCCGGGTTGGTGTCTGGTTATTAGAGGCACTTCGGGTTGGTGTCCGGTTATTATAGGCACTCCGAGTTGGTGTATGGTTATTAGTGGCACTCTAGGATTGGAGTTCGGTTCTAGAGGCTCTCCGGGATGGGTTCTGGTTACAGTTATTCATTAGGTCTTGGCACAAGGACTTGACACAGAAATTAATGTTCTGAATTATGCCTTCCATCATTATGAAAGTGGTTATTGAAATTTCATGTGATTATTCGACTAGTATAATATCAATGTGAATAATTAAATGGCATTATTTCTTCCTATCTTTGCCATATTATTCTGAATTTCATGTTTTAAAGGATTCTTTTTTAGTTATACATTGCCTCAAATGTTTATGCTTATTTATGAAAGATTCCGCTATATTGTTATCTTTACTGAGCATTTGAGCTCACCCCTTTCTATGTTTTATTTTTTCCAGGAAGTAAAGAAATGTTTTGTGACTGTCCTGCAGGGATAATATGAAGGGGATATTAGTGTGGACTATGGATATTATATTATTTTAGTTTTTCACATTATGATGTAATTTAATCCTTATGAATGTATCTAGTGATTCAATGGCTACTAAACTAATCGGTCCTTCAATAATTGATCTTTTGTGATCATGCCAATGTTAGGTAATAATGCACCAACTCTGGGTAACTGGGGTCAGGGCATTACGATTGTTATCAGAGTAATTTTAGTACAAACCTTGGAAGCTAGATTTAGGTAATCTTTGATTAGATCACATAGAACTAAGATGGACTTTGAGGATTAGTGTAGAAGAACTTCCTATAATATTGGTATTGTAGAGATTTTGTGAGTTTTCCGAGCAATACATCCCTATCTGGATATGAGAATGTAGAGGAGGCTCTAGCATAGATGTACCTAGGGGTAAAACCTGAAAACACCGCTTTGAGCTAGACTTGGAAGGGAACTGGTGCACGGCAACAGGTCTTGCTGCACTCTTGGTTATGACACTCCCGGGGGATACGCTTAGGATAATTCTCATTTTCTTTACAAACCATTATGAAGGGATTATGAGTATATACTTAATGAAAGAAAATATTTTTATGATTATGGATTATATCCATAAACTGTTCAATTTATGTTAAGTGTTTTACAAATATAGAATTATGTATTTAGATTCATAAACTGATCTAGTTTATGCCATTGTCTAGAAATGGTACCTAGTGGATGAAATGGAAACTGTATCAATGCACGCACACCATGTAGAGATTTACCTCCTGCTCAAGATAATTATAGTGGAGGTGGTGATGCAACTGGTGCTGATCAGCTAATCACCATACTAGGACAACTCACTCAGGTTATGAATAATAACCATACCCGTATGGAGCACCCTGATCCGCAGCATGGAGGATCAATGTTATATCGCTTCATGAGGAAACAACCACCAACATTCAATGGGAGTAAAAATCCATTGGTGGCCTTGCATTGGATAAGTTCCCTAGAGAAAATATTTCAGGATTTGGGGATTAGTGAAAGGGAAAACGTTATCATGGCAGTTTACCGCCTTACTGGAGATGCTGATCAATGGTGGTCATTGATTCAAAACACGAAAAAAGATGATGATGTATCAAATATGGAATAGAGGGAGTTAAAGATTTGTTTTTAGAAAAAGACTTTCCTCATGACTATCAAGCAGATATGGAAAGGAAATTTCTGAGTTTGAGACAAAAGGAGGATGATAATGTCGCAAAGTATGAAGATAACTTTATAAGGCTAGAGAGGTATGCTGCAGATTATATATGTAACCCAACCAGTAAGATTTATTGTTTCTTTGATGGGTTAAAACCATGTCTCTGTCGAGCTTTTGTCTCAAAATCCTTCTCATCATATGATGATATTGTCTCGTGTGCTATCAAGACAGAAAAGGAATTATCTATGACTTATGACAACAAAGTAAAGCAAGAGAAGAAGATAATGGTGGAGAAAGAGATAGATAAAGGGAAAAAGGGAAATAATGATTTTCCATTATGTGATAATTGTGGTAAGAAACACCCCGGTACTTGCCTAAAAGGAATGGGAGTTTGTTACAAATGTGGATGAAAGGACACCAGAATCGTGAATGCAAGAGAAAGAAAGCGGCTATCAATGTTGAATGCTAAAATTGTAGAGAAATGGGGCATTATGAAAATGAATGCCCTAATCACCAAGGACACTTAACTCAGAAAAGGACAAGGGAGAAAGGCCAATCTTATGCTGTTACTATAGATGAACTTGAATAATTAATGTATTTGTGTTTTTTGACTTAAGGATTATATTATGGTTATAAGAATAATGTGATATTTTTAATAATTGTACTGCAGTACTTGTTGTATTCATTAAGGTTTTAATATGACAAAGGTAATAATATTTTTCATATGTGACAATAAGAATCATTACATTGTTTGGGGAATCTGATGTTACAATTGATTTTGGAATCCTTTAAGAGAGACAGTTTGGACAGAAGTATTTTGGATAACTATAAAGGTTGGAATGGATTATGTTGAACTTTGGATAGTATGGATTAAGGTTAAAACATTTATTAAGATTATTTTTGGAATGTTATAGTACTATAGTTTTAGGAAAAGGACAACCTGCAGGTCGAGAGATAACCCGTCGCGTCGGACAAAGCTGCAGGAATCGAACCTAGAACCATAGTGCGACATGCCTTTATTACCTACCACTAGCCTACAGGAAGTCCCTGGTTATTAAAAAATAGTTATCATAATATAAATGGTATGTGTTTATATATGGAACCTAGTACGATTATGAAAAATACAATATTTTTGAGTTATATTATCTTTTTGAGTGAAAGATTAGTTTTTGGTAGAAATTATTTGAAGGTTGAAACTCTACTTGTCAAGTATATATATATACCTCTCTCTTATTCTTTAAATAAATTAATTATTAAACTTTAGGAAAGGGATATTAAAAAATGTGTTATCCTAATACCTTATGTTTTGTTAAAATGATGATATTTTAAATCACCATAGATTGAAGGCTTTCAGGCCCTCAATTTTACACTTGTTTGTTATTGATGACCTCAATCAATCCCTAAAAATATTTAGGTTTTTCCTCCAATTATGTGTCTCTAATTTCCACCAATGTTCTCCTAATTGATTTCATAATTTGGTGGTGACTTTTTTATTTTCCTTTCCCTCTTATTATGACGAAATTTTATTAACCTTATTTCCGATGTGGGTTTTCCACAAAGGTATTTTCTATTTTCAACCATTTATTTTCGAAGAACAATTTCAAATTGTGAGGACGCAATTTATTGATGGAGTGGAGAATGTAACACCCCAAGCTTCCACGGTACGTTTCTCTTCGAATAATATAGTAGTGTGTGTTGTATGCAACATTGAGATTCTAACACACAATGACCAATCAAACTAGCCATTATGAATAGTAATACCCAATTTTTGAAATTTTATAAATTTTATCTCTCAAAATGGACTTCATTTTTGGATTCATAATATCAAAATTATCCTAGGGTGAAATGTTTGAACTTTTCCGATAACTATAATATTTTGATGAAAAGTCAAAATTATGCAATTTTAAAAAAAAACAGCTTTTTAATCAAAATAATTAGCAGTGATAAATTATGAATTTGAGTGGTTTTAAAGTATATTTTGAATATATTTTTACCATTGAATACAATGTTGTTAATTTTACATAATTTCACAATTAAATCAGTCATAAACAAGTCTCAATCTTTGGACAGTTATTATTTCTTAAAAACACGTTTTTTGTTTTGACAGTAGGAATTAATTTTAAATTAATTTCGGCCAATTCTGTTTGTTGAATTTGGAAAAATGGATTTCATATTTGGAATCAGGATTTCCAAATTTTTTAAATTGGAATCTTTTATTTTCATACATTTGAAATAATTACTTCGGTAAATATTTTATTTACCATGGTTAAAATGTATATCTGATAAATAAGTGTAAAAAATAATATTATAATAATAATAAATTACACTAAAAAATGTCCTAACCTTATTTTTGGATACATTTCCGACCATGGTCATCTTTGGGTCGATTGTAGGACCCCATGGAGCCACTTTTAGGTGATAGGGACACATTATATTAATTATGATAAAGTAAATACAAAAAATGGAATAATCTTATATCTTTTAGAAACAAAATTTTGAAAATAGGGTTATATAAGTTATATTTTAGACTATAAATATTAATTAGAAAGATAAAAAGATGTAACATATAATGGTATTTTATTTATAATTTTTTGAAATTTAATAATTAAAATTATTTACGACACAATAATGATGCAGTATTTTCCTTATTAACGAAAGAATCAAATAATTGATATTATAAATATACAAATAAATTTAATTTGAATCTTTTTTTTTTGATTTAAAATAATTTTATAGGTTAATATGACATATTAGGACTGGTTATATAAATTTGGATTGAAGTAACAATGAAGATGTGAATTTATCAAAAACAAAATACCAAATAGTGTCAAAATTGACATAAAAGTGTTTTTAAAACAAATATTGTATTATTAATTGATATTCAATTCCTAAAAATCTAAGGTTCGTCCAAGAGACTTATATCATGATAGGTGTGTCATTAATGGACCAGATGGGGGTATCTTGGATGTATATGGTAATTTTATTAACTATATATCATAAAAATACAATGTGACATGGTAAATGTCAATATAATTAACTAAGAGTTTAAACTAAACGATAAGGATAATATAATGACCAAAACCTATCTAAAATCTATTGGTTGAGTGGTTTTATACCTATACCCACCATAATCTTTAAATACTCCACTTTGAAGCCATTAGAAACTGAATATGAATTTATTATAAAATTATATTTTTAGCTTTTCCAAAGGTGCCCCTCACCCCTATTATAAAAGGGAACTCCCCCTTCTCACTAATTAACACATTCAAAGCCTTTGTGCTCGACCAAACTCTCCCCAAATCCCCTCTCAAATATCCTCCCTTCATCCTAGAGGCCTTCCTTTAGTCATAAATCCAACCTATGGAGCCCTTTTGATCAAATAAAAAGGAAGAACCCGATGAAGAGGTAATGTTTTCACCACCCTCTTTCAAGTTCCTTTCTTCTTCTACTTCTTCGTTCTTTGTTATTTACCATTATAAAATAATAACTCCAGTATCTTCTATATACTATTTTGTTATTATAAATATGGTACAACCATATTTAGTATTCTATCCATCCTTTTAATGACATGTAACCATACGTGCGTATGTACTGCTTACCGTCTCCACGTCGTGGTCGAATTGTTATTCAATAAATTATTATTTGGATGGGTATAATAATGATGTGTAATTCATGTAAATAATAAATATAACATAATAATTATTCTATATATATTATATACCATCCAATTATATGTTAATTTAAAATCAAAAGAATGATATTGTCGCTCATGCATACGTACGGACTACCGTCTCCACGAACGTGATGAGATTCATTCCCCATCGTATCCATTCAAGAATAATTATCAGTTGATGATTAAAATTAATTTTTAAGGACTTGATGTTATTCTGGATATGAATAAGATACAACCTATCCAGAAAAAACATGACTTATGTAACAAAACATATAAAATAAAATGAGTAAGTTAACACCTAAAATGACGATAATACAAAAATATTATTAACAAAGCATTAATATAAGATCATATATGATATCATAATTATGTATATGGTTCTTTTATAATTTAATAACAATGTTTTAACTATTATACAGGAGTTTAACATACCATCTACTAAGGAATAGTACATGTTAAGGGGTTTTTATCTCACTTTTTATTCCCGTGAGATTCATGCCATATTCCCAATATTACCTTTTGTGTGGTGTATGTAGTGCACATAATTGTATTCATTGTGTAATACACTTTAATTTATGTGTATTTACATATTCATTGTATGATACCTCTTTCATGGGTTTTATTTTTTGTAAGTTACCAAATTGGTAAGGGTTAATTTCACAATCTCTTTATTATTCGAGGTTGTTTTTACGTAAGTATCTACTGGGACATATTTATTATCCATGTCCATGTTTTATGAAAGTGTTTTCGAAGGGATTATTTTAAGGGACTTTTTTTTACTAAAACATTATTTCAAATGTATTAAATATTTATTCTTATAAATCATTCACATTAATGTCCATGTCTTAAAAATGGTTTTTAAGAATTTATTTATAAGGACATGATTGTTTTTAAAATGTAAATTCCTTTTCAAAATTTTGAAAGTGGTATGGGACACTTTGATTCAAAAATGTCTTTAAATAACTTATTTTCCAAATTGTGTGACTTTTAAATGTTTTCATGAAAAAGGGGTATTTCTCTCAAAGAGTCTTACAAATCATTTTCATCAACATCAAAATTCTTTAATGGATTTAACACTTGTTTTGAAATTGATTTATCATGATACAAATCTTCCAAATTGTGTTGTAGGTTTTGTGATATTTTTGACTTTGGATGTTTTATTTTTATACCATTCATGGTTTACGGGTAAATTATTGACATTTCCTATGCTAGTTTTAATACGAATGTTTATGTTATGTTTCATCCTCTTCTTAAGATGAATCTGTTGGAATAGAATGTTCCAGGTTGGGGACTGCTAAAAGTAAGCCCTCCGAGTTGGGGTCCGGTTACAGAAGACCCTCCAGGTTGGTGTCCAGTTATTTGAGGCACTCCGGGTTGGTGTCCAGTTATTAGAGGCACTCCGGGTTGGTTTCGGGTTATTAGAGGCACTCCGAGTTGGTGTCCGGTTATTAGAGGCACTCCGGGTTGGAGTATGGTTACAGAGGCTCTCTAGGATGGGTTCTAGTTACAGTTATCCATTAGGTCTTAGTATGAGTCCTTGACATAGAAATTAATGTTCGACATTATGCATTCCATCATTATGAAAGTTGTTATTGATATTGAATGTGATTATTCGACTAGTATAATATCCATTTGAATAAGTAAATGGAATAATTTCATTCTATGTTTTCCATATTATTCTGAAGTTCATGTTTTAAATAATTTTTTTTAGTTATACATTTCCTAAAATGTTTATTCTTATTTATGAAATCTTCCCCTATATTTATATCCTTACTGAGCATTTGAGATCACCCCTTTTTAGTTTTTAATTTTCCCTGGATGTGAAGAAATATTTTATGATTGACCTGCAGGGATAGTCTGAAGGGGATATGAGTGTGGACTATGGAGATTATATTATTGTAGTTTTTTCACTTTATGAAGTAATGTAAACCTAATGAATGTATCTAGTGATTCCAAGGCTACTAAACTAATCTATCTTTTGAGACATTATCTTTTGTGATCATGCCAATGTTATGTAATAATGCACCGACTCTGGGTAACTGGGGTCGGGGCGTTACAATATCTCAATGTCATAGCATGAATAAAATATATAATACTATTGCAGTATCTTTTTAATGTAGTTAAAATGTGAAATTCTTCATATATGATATGTTAAAATACAAGTTAGATAATTTTGAGATGGATGATAGATGAATCATTACTCAAGTATATGGAATACATACTGGTATTTTGAACAACATTTCAAATATAGGAAATCCAGTGATTCATCATGAATAGACATTAACAGCTCTCAGATTATAACCACCTATGTAGAGTGGAATCCCAGCTTCTATTAGACGATCAAAATATGTTAACAAAATCATTTTGAAATACCTCATTGGATATCTCATGATATATGAACTTTAAATGGAATGTTCAAATGAATATCATAAAATTACAAAAAAAGGAAAATGATTATTTGAAAGTGTTTACTTTGAATGATGATTGAAATAAAATTAGTACACAAATTTATGAAGCATCTAAATAAAAAGGCTCTTCAAAAAATGTTTTATAAAATGATGAGATTTTTAAATTTTCTTAGATGTTAAAAATAATCCATAACAAGATTCAAGTATTTAGATTACCTCTAATCACCAAAAAAATCATGGTGACACCTCTAATGAGAAGAGATTCTATGCATGAAAGAGGATAGTACACATTAATCCAAAATATCCAAAACTACGAGAAGGAAACAAGAAATATAAGAAGTATTTCAGGAATATGGGATATTAAAAATATAGGAATAATATGAAAGCCACATGGAGTGTATCTGTAGATTCAAAAGAATGAATTTCAAAGGAATATTTAGTTGAAGTTGTAAATAAAAGGGAAAACTTACATTTTATGGTAAAATCATATGCGGAAATAAGTTTTATCAATATAAATACAAAATGGTTCATAAATAGTTGTTGTTCAAGGAATATGAATGGATATTAAAATAGTTTTAATTCTGTATCCAAATTTGATATATAATATTTAATTTTTGGATATAATGAAAATATATTGATAGTTGACATTGGTTTAGTTTAAAATAATCATTCTATTCTTTTTTTAAAAGTACATTATGTTGAAGGCCTAACGCAAAACGTGTTAAGTGTATCTTAACTTTGTGATGATGGTTATTCTAATGATCTTTCAAATAATTCCATTATAGTTTATGAATATAAATTCATTGAATTTATACCACCATAAAAAGAAAATGTTTACACAGTATATCATAACTTTTTGTGTTGATAGAAGGTAACCTTTCAAAATGATAAAATGGATGAATCATGGATTTGGAATAGATTACCTTTTCATTGAAATGTTCACTCCTTGATAGAAATTCCTTTAAAACATTTTATTTCTTAATTTATTTATCTTAAATGAGAAAAAACTATATGATGCATGCCAAATTGGATAGAAACGTAAGTCGTCATTAAAACCAATTAAAGTAGGTATTACATCTAGACCTCTTGGGAATATCCATATGTACTTGTTCGAAAAAACTAGAATTGAAATTCTTTCTTTTAAGTCAGTTTTTTATATGTTAGGTTATGATTTTTCAGTATTTATATGGGTTTGCATTTTATGACTTAAAAGTGAATCTTGTTCTATGTTTATTAATTTATTAAAACACATGAAAAATGAAAATGAAATAAAAATAGTGTCATGGATAATTGATCATATATGTAAATTTTAGAATCATGAATTTTATTCATATTTCACTAAGAATAGAATAAAACATATATTCTTTAACCGTAGGGATCCTCAACAATATAGTGTTGTAAAAAAGGGAAATAAGACTTTGCAATATATTTCTATAAATATGTTATGTGAATAAAACGTTACCTATCATTTATGTGAGAATGTAATTAACCCATCATTTTATATCATTAATATTTTACTGATATGAGTAATTTAAGGAAAATTCTCTAACAGTTATGTAATTTTAGAAAACCTAATTTAGGGAATGTTAAATGATTTGGATGTATCAGTTATAGTTTGAACACCAAGGATAATGTAAGAATGTTTTTTCTAAAGGCTTATGAAGTTATATCTCTAGGATATTATACTACTTCCAAATCATATAGTGTTTTTAATAACAATTCACAGATTTTTTAAGAATCAAATCATGTGAAATTTGATGAATGTCATCCCTTCGATCAAAAAATGAATCAAATTAATGATCAAAATGATTCAATCTAAAATATGAGACAAGAACATGTTTTTTATTACTACAAGGATGATGATTTGGAAAAACAATATTTTAAAATAATACATGAATTGAAGGCACTAGTATACCATAAAGTGTGTTTCCCATAAGACCAATAAACCTTAACGAACATTCTTTAGAAAAATTAATTGGAAACCTAGATGATATAGTATGAAACAAAAAAATACCTGAAATTTAGTAAAATTATATACATTACAATCATAATTAGATCCTAAATCCATAGATAAAGTCTTATAATATTAAAAAATTTCTTTTAAATTCAAGAAGAGATAAAACAATTTTAAAAAACATGGATTTGGAATTAGTTGGATGACCCCCATACCATTATCTATTAAGAAAAAATTTGTTTTAGAAACAGACATGATGAATATGGTGTAATTATTAGAAATAAAGATACACCTGTCACAAATGTATATAATCAAGAAGAAGTAATGTATTATGAATATTATTTTTCTATAGTACCTATATTAGAAGATTTTATAATTCATCTATAGTATTCTTCCTATATGAATTTCAAATTTTAATAGATGGATTTAAACTATTCCTTTGAAATAGTTTTTTAATGGAGGATGATTATATAGAACAACCTCCAGTTTTTAAAGATCCTCATTTTAAAAATATTATTTTCAAACATACCAAGTATATATATTGATATAAATAAGCTCCAAGGGAATGGAATGATTGGCTATGTAGTTTTATTTTATAAATTTTTTTTACAATAGAAATACAAGATCCTGAATTATTTAAGAAAATTACTTTTTTAGAAATTTTTCTATTACATATATTTTTAGATGAAATTGTTTTTGGATCAACATATTAAAAATTGTGCACTAAATATTCAAAGGCCATGAAAAGTTAATTTAAAATGAGTATTATGGATAACATAAAATATCTTCATGGATTTCAATATTATTATAAAGATTTAGGAAATATTTTAAATTAATGAAAATATATACTCGACTTATGTAAGAATTTTGGACATAAATACATTAAGATATAATAAACTCATATGAGATCCAATATCAAACATGAATCAGATGAAATAGGAAAACTAGTGGATAAAAAGTTTTATATAGGAATGAATAGGTATTTTTCATTCCTTACCACATGTAGACCCTAAATAATGTTTCTTTTATGTCATTGGGAATTATTTTGGTTTAATCCTAAATAATAAAATTTAATTAAAACACAAATAATATAAATATATTTGTTGGGACCATGATTCTTTCTCTTCAACTCTCAAAAAACATTTGTTTAAATTTTATTTCATACTCAGATTTTAATTTTTCTGGAAGTAGATATGATAGGAAACGAATGTTAGGATCCTGACAGATTATTGGTAAATACCTCGTGTCTTGATCATGTACGAACCAACATTCTATAACACAATCATCTGCGGAATATGAATATATTTTTTGAGGTTGTTTTTGTGCATAAGTGTTTTAGATGAAACACACCATTATGGATTTTGGATTTAACATTATTCATGTTCTAATCATATGGGATAACACTATTACTCTCAGCATATCAATGAATAAAATAAACCATTCATGATTAAATCATATTGAATTAATACATCATTTATTATGAAATAATTCACAAAATAATAATATATTTTTATAATTTGTTTATATAGAAATATTTATCATACTTTTTCACTAATATTATGTTGGTTTACATATTTCACATTAGTAAATTAGAATTTGGTATGTCTAATTTTTCAATGTAATGTTTTCTATTATATATCTCACATATACAATAAAAATGCTATATGAATAATTTAAATATTTATTCTTTTCTCTGTTTTTTGTAATGTTCATATCTGATAGAAAAAATCACTTGCTATTAGTAATAATTACAATGTTCATTTCTATATGAAACCTAGATTATTGTAAGTAAAAAAATTTGTGTATCAAATCTATACGCGAAACAAATGAATAACCCTTTGAACCCAATTCCTATTTGCTCATACACCTTTTACCCAATACTCCTGACATTCCAATCCATCATACTCTCTTCAAATGGAAAATACAATAGGAGATTATATTCCCTCATGTAGTATGATTAAATATCAATGTATATCATGAAAAGTTTTATGTAGAAGATCCATTGATTTCACATGGGTCCACATAATAGACAAGCTATTGAAGAACATTAGCAACCATCAATAATGGTAATGTGTTTTTAATGAGTCATGAAAATATTTTCTTTTAAATAAATATGTTCATGAGTTATATGAGTCATCTATTTTCAATTTTGGTTATGAGGAAGCCCTAATCACTAAAACCATTATGAATAAAAATTCATCGTTAACATTAGTCTAGCTTGATGAAGTGTTGAAATTTCAAAATGAATGATACCCAATCTTCCATACCTATTTTTCCTACATGTATGGTGTTATTCCTCCAAAGATCATGAAATTGTTATTCGGAACCATCATAATTGAGAAAATTCAAGTGATGAACCTGGATATAGAAAGAAAGGTGTTGATCAAATTCATTCAATCAGGGATTTCTCAATGAAACATTGAGTTCCAAAAAATCTTCTTGAATATGTTTCACTACATTATTATTTATTCTATATAATTTTATGCACATATAATGTTATATCATACAATATATTATACATATAAAAATTATATATACTATGTTCTACCAATATAGGGGAATCATAGCCCTGGTTTTTTGAAATGATGGAGTGGGTTTTTATGACAATTATTCAACATTGTTTCATGAATTGACAAACCAAAATGCAAGTGTTTTATGAATAAGTGGCGTACATTGAAATTTTTACATGAAAAATTGATTCCCTTTTACTCTATTCTAGAAAAAAATGTACTAAAAATCAGGAGGAAGAATCTTGTTTTCATGAGACACCAATAGTGGTGGAAGAATCATTTCATCATTCTGAGACTACAGAAATTTTAGTAAAGACTAATAAAGCCTTAATATAATTATAAGAGTTTGAATTGATATTCCATGAATCCAACAAGCTATTTTTTTGGTGATCACCCCCTACACCTGCCACTCTACCTATCCAAATCATGATTTACCAACATAATAATTAATTTAATCTCCCAACTAGAAGCCATTTGAGACTCAAGAAAACCCACTTCAACTAATGAATGAAAAAATATCTATCATTACTTTTCTAGGAAAGTTTCTTGGATCTTTATAAATCAACTATAGAGAAATAGAAAATAATGTTTATTATATTTATGAAGAAGTGGTGAACAATCTAAAGAATAGTATTTCAGATGATGATGAAATAGAAGTTGTTGTGATTCAAGAATACTCAGATAGAGTTGATCCTTATATGGAAAAATAAAATGTATTTAGGATGTGGATTAAAGAAGTCATTTTGATGTTTTAAGGAAACAAATATCATTTTTTTCTAAGAAAGGTGACCTATATAACTTTTTTGGAATATTTTCTCAAGGTTTGTGGGATGTTTTTACATATCTTTTAGTCTTTTTAATGAATTCCATGGTTAGAAGTGTTAATGCTTGTGTTGACAAACTATTTCAAAAGTGTGGAATACTTATTCGTAGATCTTATAAAAAAGACCAATAACATTATTCTTCTCAACATATTAATGAAATATTTGATCCATTATATAATCATCAAAGGGAACATCGATGGTTTTCTAAATATACATCATCATTTCTACCTAATCCATCCATCAAACTACCCTTTATTAAAGAAGATAACATCAATTTGGCAAAGGCACATCAATATTCTCACAATATCCAGATGACACCAATTTTGTTCTCTCATAAAGATCATGGTTGTATTGTAGAATCCTCATTTAAGTTATAGGTTTTTTTTGATACAATATATGTAGGTCATATACCTTTATGCATGTCACATCAAGACCAATCCCTCTAATTCGAGAAACCACCTGAAAAAAACCTTTCTGAAATATTGTTGACACTTATCCCTTTCAAATTAGTGAATGTTTTTCCTAGTGGGTTTTCATTATAAAAAAATTGAATAATGAAAACTTTAATAGAATTTACAAATCTCCATATATTTTTTAAAATATATCTTTTGGATGATCATGATATCATACCTTATTATTTTTCCCTTGATCATATTATTCCCTCAATACTCATAATACTCTTAATACCATTTAAATTATTTTTCATCCTTATTAAGAAATTATTTTAGAAAATAAATTTTTCTTGGTCACAATTTCCTTACGATATTTAAATTTATTAACTATTTGTATTGATATTTCAATGCTTCATTATGAAAAGTATTTACTACCCAAAAAAAGATTTTGTTAACAAATATATAAGTGAAATAAAATATTTTTTCCTTGTTTCACTTTTTTATGAAATAAAAAAATTGAGAAGAAAAAGAAAATAAAATATTTTATGTGTATTCATAAATTGTATCTTATTTCAAAAAAGGAGCAGAAAGAGAAAATATTTTCGGAATGAAAATAAAAGGAATCATTTTCATTTAAGAATAAATAAAATGAAATTTATGAAATTTTTCTTTTTATATTTCATGGGTTTTTTTATACTCAAAATGGGGAAGATTATACTAAAGAGTATATTGTTCCAAAATATCTATGCTTTATGTATTTTGATGATTCATAAAATCCCTAATATTATTTTTATTGTTTTTTTTGTGTTTTAAAATATATTTATCTTACGTTGTGTGCTCAAGTGATAATGTAACTACATGAAAGTACATTATCTTATAAAATATGAAAAAAACATTAGTTGTTTGGAATCATATTGTTTCATATAAGACATTTTATTGGGATATTAAACTAATTCACTCAAGAAAGCTATTTTTTCAAAATAAAAATGTTAAAGAACTATTCACTTTGATTAAGAATAGTCATAGAGAAAATAAGTTGATTAATATTTAATGGCCCATAATAGTAAAAAATTAATCTTACAATGGATGATTATCTTATGTAATGTTGAATATTGATTATCATACCAAAACATGCTGATTTATCTAATGAAAGATATCATAAGATGAACAGTGTGATCACTCGACATATTACAAAGATTTAATATTAAAAAACATTGCGATTATTTTACAAATTTCATGATATGTCATTTCATACCTTTTGAGTTCATCAAAAAAATACTATACATTTAAAGAATGCTCGGACTGCACAAGACTTAACATGAATAGCAAAATTCTGAGAATTAGAAAATATTTGACATAACTATCATAATAGAAATTCTATATTTGGAAAGTGATGATGCATACTATTATTATTCTATATTATCAAGATGCCTACATGGTTCATTTGACCATTATATGTATCATTTTATCAAAGATCAAACAACATATAAAAGGAATAATTACCAATAAAAACATATTAGGGATGAAATAAGAATGAAAAGTTGTGTTCCTTTGTCTAACATCGATGAAATGTACATATTGAGAGTCAATAATATTTTTCAATGTTTATATGTTATATAAATTTTACTAAATATAATCCCAATATTTACCTTGAACCCCATCACATTCTTAGGATAAATCATCATCAATTGTTAGTGCATACATGCCACAATGTTTTGAAAACATTTCTAAAGTAATTAATCTCATTTTATGGTGTTTTCAATCAGTTTTATTGTTTTATAATGAGTGTGGATTGTACTTGTAAGGGGATGTCTTGGTTTAAAGATCATTGAAATTTGTACTATGTGATTTCTTATTGTACTCTAGCAGGATCCCTTGATAAAAGAAAAGTTTAGTGAAACTCACCATGATCGATGAGTAGAGCATTTCTAGAATGGACTATGGGATTTATTTTCCACTTATTTTTATAAATCTCTATTTTAATTTTAATTTCATCAAATTTTATATTTTTTCCAATATATATAATTAATAAAGAAAACTAAGGATTTATAATCCACGAACCACTATAACTCTAGGTGTTCAATTTACGTTCTTCATATTGTACATTTCCATATAAAATATACCTATGGATGAAAATTGAATATATATACTCCTAACAGGGTGGTCATTTTTTATGAAACTTTATAGAACTTAATTTTACTCATATTATGTTATTCGTTCAATGATTATCTTGGGCACAAATTCATTATAAACTCAAGAGTTGGAATTTTTTTATGGGAAATTGGTTTTATTTAACCTTTTTGTTATAATAATTATTTTATTCCAAAATGATATTTTATAAAACTATTTTACTAATTTTTTTCACTATTCTCCTATGAATTTTTAATGAAATTTTTACGAATGTTTGAAATTTTAAAAATTGTATCAAATTGAATCTTCTTTTAATTTTATGAACAAGGGGATTTTTTTACTTATCTAAGACCCTGAAAGTAATATAATCATTTAACTGAAATGTTGTGAATAGAATTTCCCAACTTTAAAATTGATAAATATTTTAACACATGCAATATATGTATCCAATGTTTTTTTAAATGGAATTTAATTTCAACATATTTTTTGAAATTTTTGATTTTAGAAAGTTGTTTTCGAAGTAGAGAGGGTATATTCCTCATGAATGTTTTAAAAATATGATAATAGTATTTTTATTCATCAATAACATCAACACTGGTTCTCACCTATGATTTTTTGGAGATATTATTGAAAAAAAGAATATTCGTTACTTATATAGATGGTTAATTATTATGATGAAATTATTTTTATGAAACCCACTTCATTTCTAAAAGTTATACTTTAATAAAATGATTACGAAACTCATTAAATTTAATTTTATCTTCCATGATGAATGTTTTCATTGAATTTTTTAACACATATGTATTGTTTTAATTATATTATGTGTGATCCAATATTTATATACTCCATAAATTTACTAGGTAAAGAGAAATATCTATTAAGATAAATTTTACTGGAATGAGTGGTTAAACATGTTATTTAAGGGTCTCTTTCATGAATGAAAATCATGGATGAGAAAACTGAAAATTAAGAACGGTTGTGGAGTGTAAAAAATCTATTATGATAAATTTGGGAGTTAACCATGGGTAAACGATTATTTAGCCAGTACACCCTATCTACTATGATAGTCTTAGTATATATCCTTACCGTCATAGAAAATTATTATCTAGGCATATGTGTATGACCTAATTCCATTTCTTAGGCCAATTTTAGGCCATCATGGATCTTTTTATTTTAGAAACTTATGATTCATGTGTTATGAACATCCATGATTTATGACATGACACAAGATTATGATCTATGATATACTGGGTATGGTTTTTAGATGTTAATATCATGTTAGTCTACCATTATGATCAAGTTCAAACACATGTATACTCATATAATAATTTTTTTTCCATTACGGTGAATTTGAGCTCACACATTCTTATGCTTTCTTTGCATTGGTAAAGAATAATGATTTTCTGTATGTTATGCCTAATAGGGTTTTTAGCTATGAATAATAATGTGGATATTATATTGTTAACTTTTGAAATATTTCATTATATGTCCATGTTTTTGGATATACTAGACCTATACGATTCTAGAATGTATCATTAGGTTTTGTATTGAATATTACAATTATAATATGTAATATGTAATATGATAATATGGAAATTATGGGTCTACATTACAATATTACTATAGAAGAAAAATAATAAACAATCCACTTGAATTCAGTATTGAGGGATACGAGTTAAATTCCAATATTTAATATGAAATTCATTGATAATTGAGAAATGATAATTAAAAGGCACTAACAATCCGCAGGATAAAGTATGAACTCATAATTACGAATCATGTTAATGAAATCAATAAATACATAATATATAGAATGATTCATAATCTAAAATTACATTCTTAACATAACAGTAAATAATTCATTGAAAAATGTGGACTCTCGATTCGAGGTTGTTGGTGATTACATTGATGTTTGTTGTGATTTGGTATCTTGGATTCATTATATCAGGAACATCTCCAGGAATCTCTCTTAATCTATCTTCCACCAATTCATTATTTTATAGTTAATAACCCTATGAATTGAAAAAATGATTAAAAAATATCCACACCCTATGTTTCTCATTGTTTTGTTGATGAAAAAATTACCAGGGTCAATTATTAAAAGAACTGATAAATGATTATTTTATAGATCTCTTAGGTTAATCCAACCATTTGTGACATAAGGACAACATAAAATTTCCAATATGTCGCTTGTTTTGAAACAAAATAATCATACATAATAATTAAAATATAAACAGATAAATATAATTTATCATATATATATATATATATATATTAATTTTCATAGATCTATAAAATCCACATCTCTATTCTGGCATAGCTTAATGAATGATGTGGAAACCAAGGGCCATAAAACATTTGATTTTTTTAAGAGCTAATAAACTTCAAATTTACCATTATACTATTATGGATAACCAATGGTCTCAAAAACTATAAATATAACTAAGTATTGTCCATGAACAATATGTGTCACTACCACCTCCTCGTCATTAACTGCTTTCATCCTTAAAGAAGAATCAATTGGGGATCCCTACAAATCATGACCAAAAAATAAACTGAGGTTGAACATAACATCATAGGTAAAGAAATAATATAAAATTTTCATATTTATTAATATTTGTGAATTAAATATTCATTTTACTTTAGAGGCTATTCCATTTTCAATGGCGTACCTGATACAAAACAACGAGTTTCTTTGAAATCTTACGTTACACACAATGTGATGTTATACTAGTAAATAATATAATATTATTATTATTTTAAATGGTAGATAAAGAATATCCATTGTATTGGCTGGAATGAACAGGACTAAGTACAATTTGATTATACATGTTTCTTAAAATGTTTTTACATTTATCGAATAAATGTTAGAAGCTTATATGTTAATGAATTTAATTTTAAGAAAAAACACTCTAATATTTTTTAAAAGGATGATATATACCGCCTTTGGATGGTGAACCCTTTAAGAATCTATTTTTTGTCACTTTTATATGTTCTATTTTAAAAAATAATACTCTTCTTTAGAATGGAGTCATCAAAATTTACTTTAGATGAAATTTTGGTATTTTTCGGATAATGTTAATTTTTTAATGATTAATGAAAAATATTTCATTTTAATTCCAAACGTTCTTTTAATATAATTAATTTATATAGATATAACATTATTTTAATTGGTTTTAAAGTGTAATTAGATTATATTTTTACCATTTAATCATATTTTATTTCATTTTAATTAACTTCACACTTAAATTTTACATAAACAAAGGTAATTCTTTTGATAAATATTATTTCATAAAAACACACTTTTTCTTTTAATAATGGGCAAAAAATTTAAATTAATTTTTTCCACTTTTATGTTTTGAATTTGGAAAAATGGATTACATATTTGGAATTAGAAATTCTAAATTGTGAAAATATGTGTCTTTTATTTTTATAAATTATAAATATTTACTTGAGTTAATATTTTATTTACCATGGTTAAAAGGTAAATCTGGTAAATAAGGATAAACAAATATTATTAAAATAATGTTAAATAACACTAATATGTGTCCTGATCCTATTAGATGATACATTTATGGCCATTGGAATCATTGGCTATATTTTGGGACCGCATAGAGCAACTTATGAGTGATAAGGAAATATTATATTAAATAATTAAAAGTAAAACAAGAATGACATAATCATATATCTTTTGGTAAATCCATTTTTAAATGTGGTTATATAAGTTACCTATTTGGATATAAATATTCATTTTATATAAATATATATCTACTACATCATGAAATGTTATAAATAATTTATAGACATCAAATAAATAAAATTATTTATGATGCAATGATGATGCAGTGATTTATTTATTAATAAATTATTTAAATAAATGAGATTATAAAATTTTAAAACCATTCAAAAACTTATACTATTCTTATTGGATGATTATATTTCAAACAAGGTTCATCTTATCTTCGAATTTATTATGTTTTGGACATTTTTAAAACCTTAAATCAGTTTATAATAAAATAATGTTTTGAATATTTCCTAAAGAGCCCCTCCTCCTCCATATAAGTGGCCATCACCTCTATGACATTACTCAGACCTCTCTAGCCCATTGGATAGTCCATTATCTACCTAAATATGATCCTAAAGTCCCTCTATTATACCAAGATTCCTTAAATTATGAAGAAAGCACTTAAATAAATCCTTTTGGTTAAAACCAAAGTGTGTTACCCGATTTAAAGGTCACGCCTTCCGTCAATTTCTATTATTTTATTTTAGTTTTCCACTCCCTATGCTCTTCTTATTATTATTTTACATAACATGAACAGTATTATAAATATACTATGTTTTTGTTATGAGAATTATTCTAACTGCACTTACACACACGTCCACTTAATTGGTAAATATCATACTATTTCTGTGGACGGTGAATTAACGTCTTATGAAACGATGATTGTTCAAATTATATCTTAACACCTCTTATGGTGGCCATTAAGATGTAAAAATGTTTATATGTGAGATATATTATATTTATATTGTAACTATGATTTTTTATTGTTAATTTATAGCATGCCTTTATGGTTTCTGTAATGGGTAAACATGATAATTTCATTTGAGGAAATGGGGATTACCGCCCCCTCAAAGTGATATGACTCGTTAATTCCATACATGGAATGTATAAAGAATATAGTTACAGAAATTATATATATGATATTATACTCGAATTATAATATACCTATGTATCATTATGTTTTCATTCCATTAAATATGAAATTGAAATTAAAGTAATGTTCATTTGTACGTACGGCTTACCATCTCCACGAACAGTGCATTTCATTTCTTATCATCAAATGTCATGTACTATTATAAGTTAATAGATATAATGGATATATATGATATATATGATATCAAAATCTAGAATTTCATTCTGTAGATAATGTACTTTTGACCACATGGACAACATTTAATTATAGGACGTTCATTTTTGACTGAAGTACCAAGTATCGAAAAAATGATTGTTATTAACATAAATGATTATATAATGTTTATAATGTGGTAATAAGGGATATAAAAGAAATAATAAACCTGAAAATGGTTTCGAATCAAGTAGAAATTAACTTTATTTTATTATTCATCAGACTAAAGAATGAACGGGTCAAGTCGGACATGAGGTAAGGGACTTCGTCTCAGTCTTTTTTCCTTGAGGCATATATTGTTTTATACATGACTTTCTTTTATACAGTGTATAAAATTTAACGTCTCGGTTCTGCAAGCCACCCAGAGGCACCCCGTACCTGGTTGGTCACATGACCTCATGAGAATTTCCCCGAACTCCAGAGGTTTCCAACTAGAAGTAAGGGAATTGGGTGTGAGAGTGGGGAAACTATGCCCTCATTGGCAGAGTAACACAACAGAAGAGAAACAAATATACAATAGCAGAAGCAGTAAATATTCAACAGCGGTAAATAGAAGAAGAATAGAATAATAAACAACTGAATCGAACACAGATATATGTACATATATATATATAATTGTGCATGATACATATGTCTCGGAAGATAGCCAAACAAGTCACAATGCTAAATACAAACAGTACTAAACCCAAGTACAAAAGAAACAAATAACAGCTTCTCATCATCTAAAGACTAAGCTTGGTCCCATGCTCTCCAGCTCCACCACACATCATGTACCTAAAGTATAAGGGTTCATTCGCTTGTATATACCTGCAGAAATATAATCTATTTGGCCCCAAAAGCATGGCCCAAATAGGGTGTGAGACTAAATCCCAGTAGGAAACCACCACAAGGTCTGTGCCTAAGATTGAGTGAATATATTTCAAGTAAAAGCACGGAGAATCAGTAAAAAGGAAAGTACTCAACTCTAAAAAAGTCAACTGTTTCAATATCCGGCAAACAACCATAGAAGTAGATAAACACAAATAGGTAACCCTATGGGAAGTACCCACATCCTATCCCATCTGGTCATACCTAGAAACACAGGCAAGCAGCTAACAAATCGGTAACCATCTGGGAAGTTCCCATAGCCTATCCCCACTGGCCTTTTCCATCAAGTAAAAGAAACCATCTGGGCAGTACACTCGGTCTAACCCCTCTGGTTCGGCATAAGCATTGACTCGCTGAGGAATCACTGACATTCAATTCCCCCTATAGCCTCGTATCATTTCTAAAGGCACTCTAGGGAAGCACTTACATCACATTCCCTCTATGGCCCACTTCGAGGAACTACAGACTCTCTGGGGAACCACTCAACATCAATTCCCAATGTGGTCTCACATCTTAAATTATAAGACACTCTGGAGAAGCCCTTACTTCCATATCCCTATGGCCTACAACACCGGGTTCTCATGGCCCTATGTAAGTCAAACAAGTATATAAACGTGTATCAGCCAATGTAAACCTCAAGAACTACTTGGATAGTAGTCTACAACATATCAGCATGTCAGATAAACAAGATCACTCCAACCTACAATATCATGTTATGAGAAACAAACAATGCAGCCTAATAGGTTATGAAGAACCAAACCGTCATAAACAAAACATTCATGGGCAACACCTCCAAATCTTAGTAATCAACCACATTCACATACAAATCACCTATACTTGCATACACTAACAGAGCAAGAAATTAACATGGTTAAAAACGATAAACACACAATATCTCATTCATGGGTATTGGAGATTTTGAACATAAAATTCAATGTACTTATACCGAAAGACACAAACCAGCTACCTCTTGGGGTTTGGAGAAATCGACCTCTTCACCCAAACGCACTCCAAACCAGGTGAACGCCTCCTTGACACTACCCCAAAAATTGTTTCCTAAAAACAACAAGGTCAACCTTTAAGACACCAAGGATGAATAACCCTTGATCTACATGCAAACCTTGTACATCTAGGAAACTAAGAGAGATAGAGAGGGATAACCCTAACCAAAACCTCAAATAACAAAAATTGGGACTTACCCATGGAGAATCGCCTTCGATCTACCATGAATCCCCTTCTATGTTCCACCAAAATGAGCCGAGGAACTCCCCCAACCACTAAACATTGCAACTACCATGTGATCCATGTGCGGGAGGAAGAATGGTGGAGGAATGAGGAATCACGAGTGTCCCAAGACTTAAAAACCCTAACATTATGTGGTCGTAAGGTTACCCCTCATGGTTTGGAAAATAGTGCGCCAACCGTGCGGTTTCCACTATCTCATCTAGGGACATCACACGACTTTCCCACAAGATTTGACAAACCGTGCACAACCCATGCGAAAACCACAGTCATGGGTGCATGGTTTTCTGGGCTGGCTGCATGGTTTGACCAGACCGTGCACCAACCATGCTCCCCTGCACAACCTCTCGAAAAAATGCTTTTACTAAAAATTGTTCATAAAAGGAAAACATACCTGAAAAGATGGTCCGGTTTCTTACATAAACACATTTTTATTTTAATTCCATTAAAAGGGAATATTTTTCTCTGAGGTGTTTTACTAAATGAATAAAAGGAATGTTTCTTTTTAACATAAGTGATGAAAATGAACTTTCTACTGCTGTGAGTATTATTTTATATTTTCATTAATTAACATACTGTAATTCTTTTAAAAGTAAAATAAATACCATATACTATTTTACATATATTTGAATTGAGAATGGATTTGAGAATGTATTTACTATTTCAATATCATGAAATTATATATTTTGATTGAAATGTGGAAATTTTTTCTTTCCTTTATATTTTTTTGTGTTATGAATATGTTATGGTTCTTGGACATTGTTTATGTATACGATTTGTTCTATGATAAACCTAGGTTGGGTGAGCCCAAGATAACTCTTTAATGCACTAGTTAATGTGACGAAGGTAAATGTTAATGTTTCTTTTAAGAAATTTATGGAATATACTGTGATGAGTATTCCAAACATAACTCTCTATGTAACTATGAATGGTAGAATGTATATATGATATGGATGCCACAAATTACCTTTATGATTTATGATTTCCATTTTTTATTCATAAATCTTTGGTTCTAGTGTGGTATGTTAAAGCTTGAAAAGTATGATTTCATTGAATTGTATATATTGATGGACTAATGTTTTATTTTTTTATTTTATAATCCTTACTGATATTTTTATGCTCATTCATAGTTTTTGAAATGTTTTTCACATGACTAAATATTGAATATGGTCACGGTTGGGATCAAGGAAAAGTCATGCTATCTAAAGCATAGAACTAGACATGGATCTATTTTTTAATGAGTTTTTATTTTTTGAAAAAGATGGATACTCATTAGAAGTGTTTAAAGGTAACATTAAACATGTTATGTATATGTTATTACCTAATTCTCTAAATCTCTAAACCTTAAAATATTCTCAATGTGAATTATTCATTTATTTCTGGATTATGAATTTTTTATGGATGGGGCCTTATAGTTGGTATCAAAGGTTGGTTTAAACAACTTTAGGAGTAAGAATATTGTTAAATTAATTTACATAAATTAATTTATGGTCAAATTTAGAAGATATGGAATTTATAGATTACCATGTTTCTTTGCCTAAGATATTTCTGTGTTTAGAATGGTTTTCTGTAGAATAAACATGGAAGCTATGATGGGATGACATCAAGAGGATGACAACCTTCCAAATTGGAAACCGATGATGGTCGGAATTAGAACTGAATAGTTTGTTGCAGTGGTGGAATATTTGAATCAGGCTGTAAATGGTGGTGGTATCCATGTATGATATCCTTCAGATCAACCATAGAGAAACATGTCAATAGTAGAGCATTTCATGAGGCAACATCCCCAATCATTTAAATGGTCATCTGACCCCATTCTAGATGAATGGTTGATTAAATCATTGGTGAATACTTGTGATGTCATGTGGTGTTCAGAACATCAAAAGGTTAGACTTTTTGTTTACGATTTTTAAAGGGAATCAGATCTGTGGTGGTCAGTGGTGAAAAATATCACTGATTTTGAGAAGATTTATGCTCTTTATTCGGATTAATTTAAATGTATGTTTCGTGAAAAATAATTTCCTAAGGTGGTTCATCTTAGGATGGAAAACCAATTTTTGGAATTGAGGCAGGAAGATGGCTTAGTGGATACATATGAAGAAAAATTCATTCGACTAGAAAGGTATGCTCGGAATATTATACGGGATCTTGATAGTAAAATAAATCATTTTTACTCGGGATTAAATCCAAATTATACAAGTGATTTAGCTTCTCATGAGTTCAAAATTTATGAAAAACTTGTTCGATGAGCAGAGAATGTGGAAATGGATTTTCTCGATGATAAGTTATTCTTAGAAAAACAACATAATAAGAGGTCAAGGTGGCAGAAGGAATGGTAGAACTCTTCAAAAAATTATGATGGTAAGAAACATAAGTTTACAGTTTTTGTAAATTATGGTAAAAAGAATGCTGGGGAATGTCATCTAAATTCTGGTATGTGATATTGATGTTGTAAAATGGGACATAGAACTCGTAATTTAACTGAAAATGATCAGAGTAATGGTAAGGAAAAATCTGATTTATAGTTAGTAAAATGTTTTAAGTGCTATGAAATAGGTCATTTTAAAAATGAGTGTCCAACAAAGCACCCAACTAATTGAAAGAAGGAAGACTGCAAGATGAAATGGGTGGTGAAATCCTATGGAACTACTTCAAAAGGTGTTGGGCCATCAAATGAAGTAGTATCAGGTACACTGTTTGTTTATTCAGATTATGACAATGTGTTATTTGATTCTGGTTCTACACATTCATTCATTTTTGAGATGTTTTCTAGTTAATTGGGAATTATGTCTCAAGATATTAATCATGAACCTATTATAAAAACAATGGGTGGAAAGATTGAGACAAAAAGAAACTATAAGAACCTTTTTATCCTTGTCTGTATAATGAATCTACCTGCAAACCTTATAGTTTTTCCTCAAATAGAGTTTGATGTTATTTCCACTATGGATTGGATTTCTGTTTGTCATGCTAATATTGACTGAAGAGCTAAAGAATTTTATTTTTTGAAATAATTGTAGTCTGTATAGAAGAATGAAACCTTAGTTTTGATAAAATATCAGGATACTGAGAAACTACTAAAATATGGAATGAATTGAACCATGCACATATTGTTGAAAATAAGGAAACTATTCAGATTAAGCATGTGTTAATGGTCTATGAGTATCATGATGTTTTTTCTGATGAGTTTCCTAGTGTAATACCTGATCGAGAAGTGGAATTTACTATTGACTTAGTTTCTGATGCTAATCTAATTTCAAAACTCCCTTATCAAATGGCTCAAAGTGGACTTTTAGAGTTAAAGATCAATTGCAGAAGTTATTAGATAAAGGTTTCATATGACCTAGCACATCATCATGGGGATCTCCTATACTGTTTTTTAAAAATAAATATGGTTCAATGGGACATTTCATTGATTATAGAGCATTCAATAACATAAATGTTAATAACTAGTATCCTTTTCCTCATATTGACGATTTATTTGATCAGATCCAAGGAGCACAATATTTTTTGAATATTGACATGAGGACGGGGTACCATCTGTTGAAATTAAAGGAATCAGACATTCCGAAGACCACATTTTATACTAGATATGGCCATTATGAATTTTTTGTTTGGAATTTTAAGATAACCAATGCACATACTATATTCATGGACCTTATGAATATAATTTTTCTTCAGTTCATGGATAAGTGTGTGGTTGTTTTTATTGATGATATTCTGGTTTATTCCAAATGTAAATAGGAACAAGACATTCATTTAAGAGTTTTCTTGTAAACCCTAATTGAAAATAAATTGTATGGGAAATTAATCAAGTGTGGGTTTTAGTTATAACTAATTTTATTCCTTGGTCACATTGTTTCAAAAAATGGTATAACTATTGATCATGCTAAAACAAATGTTGTTGAATAATGGCCAAGACTAACCAATATAACTGAGATCCATATTTTTTTGGATTAGATGGTTATTACTGGAGGATTGTTGAAAATTAATCACAGTTATCTCGCCCAAAGACTATGTTAACTCGAAAATGGGTTAAGTTCATTTTGACAAAAGTCTGTGATGATTGTTTTCAGGAATTGAAAAGATGAATGGTGAATTCTCCATTTTTGGAACTGCCTTCTAGAAATGGTGAATTTGTTATCTATAGTGATGCATCATTGAAAGGACCTGGTTGTGTCCTAAGGAAGATTTATTAGGTAATTTTTATGCTTTATTTTAGTTAAAACCTAATGAGTAAAATTACCCTACACATGATTTGTAATTAACTGCTGTTGTTTTTCCTTTATAAATTTGGAGGCATCTTCTATATGAAGTAAAATATGAAATATATACTGACCAAAAAAGTTTGAATTATAGATTCACAAAGATATAATTAAACATGAGACAGAGGAGACTATTGTAATTAATCATGGATTATGATGGCATAATTCATTACTATCCATGAATGGAAAATAAATTGACTGATTCTTTGAGTCGAAAGAGTAATAATACATTAACCATGTTACATTTGGAATAAGATCCTCTGATTAATGATTTGATAAAAATTGGCATATAAGTTGTTGGTTTAGGAAATTACTCTGTTTTGTTTCAGGTGTCAGTGAAATCATATTTATCAAACAAAATTATGCAAGCGCATAAGGAAGATAGTGAGTTGCAGAAAATAGTAGAGTTGGTTTGGAAGGGTATGTTACCTGATTTTGACATTGATAAATAGTGTGTTTTGAGTATTGGGAAGATATTATGTGTGCCTTGTGATTCATGTTTGTAGAAAGATATATTATGTAAATCTAATATCCTCTGCTTTCAGTTCATCTGGGGAGTTCTAATATTTATAGAGATCTTATGGAGTATTACTGGTGGGATGGAATGAAAATAAATATTGCTGACTTTACTGTGACGTGTTTGACTTATCAACAGGTTTGATCTATGCAGATGTTACTGAAAGGGATGTGTTTGTATTTACCGGTGCCAGAGTGGAAATGAGAAATTATATCCATAGAATTCATTGCGGGGTTATCAAAAACATCTCGATGTAACAATGCAATCTGGGTTATTGTTGATCGATTTACAAAATATCATCATTTCTTTCTAATCTAGGATTCACTATCTCTAAATCATCTTTCTCGATTATATTCTTAATAGATAATCAGGTTTCATGGAGTTCCACTCTCCATTGTAACTGATCGTGATCCCAAGTTTACATATAACTTATGGAAGGCCCTTCAGAAGTTGTTGTGTAATGAATTAAATTTTAGTAAATATTTTCATCCTCAATCAGATGATTATTCAGAACAAAAAATTTATAGTTTGAAAGATATGATATGTGCTTGATCAATGGATTACTAGGGATGTTGGAAACAACATCTTTAATTGGTCGAATTTTCATATAATTACAGTTTTTATTCTTGTATACAGATGGCTCGATTTGAGGCATTATATGGAAAGTGGTGTGGAACTCTTGATTTTTGGGATGAAGTAGGTGAAAGGAAGTTTATGGGACCAGAAATGGTTGAAGATATGTCATAAAAAGATTATTTTACATAGAAAAACATGAAAACATATCTGTGAAGGCAGACAAGTTAGGTGGATAACTATAGGAAGGATCTTTCATTTGAGGTAGGTGATCATATCTTTCTCAAAGTTTCTCCATGTAAAACTATGATGTGTAAAAATATGCATTACCTACATGGTTATCCTAGGTACACAATTTTTTCATGTTTCAATGTTAAGAAAGTATATGCCAGATCCATCTCATGCTTTGAGCCCTAAGGAAGTTCATTTGGAAGAGATTCTCTCTTATGAAGAACAACCAGTCCAGATTCTTGATTGAAGAGAGAAAGGGTTGCAGGATAACGTAATACATCAGGTAAATGTTTTTTTGGAAAACCCATATGTTTGAAGAGTCATTGTGGGAATCTAAAAAAGATTTGAAGGATAAATACGCCCATATAGTTGATAAGTGAATAAAATTATGAAGACACAATTTCCTAAATGGGGGGAAGGACGTAACATCCTAGGTAAAAAAAGAAAATAACATTTTCAGATTTATCAACATTTTTTATTTAAATATTAATTTTACTTTAAAGGGTATCCATGTTTGATGGTGTTCCTGATATGCAACAACGGGTTTCTTTGAAATCTTACATTACAGAAAACATTATGTTATACTGAAAAATAATATAGTATTATTATTATTTTAAATGGTAGTTAACACATCAACATTTTATTGGTGGGAATGAATCTGACTAACTTAAATATGATTATACATGTTATATAATTTTTTTTACATTTATCCAATAAATCATAGAAGCTTAAAATGTAAATGAATCTAATTTTAAGCATAAACACACTAGTATTCTTTAAAAGGTCTATTTTCCAACTTTTGATGTAAAAACTATTTAAATATGGTATTTTTCACTTTTATAGGTTCTATTTTACAGAATAATATTCATCTATATAATCGGGACATCAAAATTTACTTTGGATGAAATTTTGGTATTTTCTAATAATGTTCATTTCTTAATGAATAGTAAAAAATACTGCATTTTAATTCAAAAGATACTTTTTATCTGATTTATTTATATAGTTATAATATTATTTTTAAATGTTTTTGTTTTGTAATTGGAATATATTTTTACCTTTAAATCCAATGTTTTTCATTGGATGTAATTTGAATCTTAAACTGGACATAAACAAAGGTAACTCTTTTGATAGTTATTATTTCTTAAAAACATGTTTTTGTTTTAAAATGAGAATTATTTATAAATTATTTTATGCCACTTATATGATTTGAATTTGGAAAAATTGATTCCATATTTGTAATTATGTGTTCCGAATTTTGAAAATATATAACATTTAGTTTTAGACATTATGAATATTTAGTTCAGTAAATACTTTATTTACCATGGTTAAAGGGTAAATATTGTAAATAAGGGTAAAAAATATTATTATAATAATATTAAATTACCCTAACATGTTTCATAATACTATTTTTTGATACATGTCCAACCATGGGTATACTTGGGTCAATTTTGGGACACCATGGAGCCACTTAGAAGTGATAATGACACTTTAGATTAATTAAATTTATGTAAAGACAGAAATGACCTAAACATATATCTTTTAGTAAATAAGTTTGTACATATGGTTATATAAGTTATTTATTAAACTATAAATATTAATTTGAAATTCAAAATGACTTCCTACATCATGGTATTTTATTAATAATTTTTAGACCAAAATTAATGAAAATTATTTATTACCCAATGATGATGCAATGATTACCTTATTAATAAATGATTTAAATAAATGAGATTATAAAATTTAAGAATCTATCCAAAACCTTTCCAATTATTATTGGATGATTTTTTTTCGAACAATAGTCATTTTAACTTTTAATTTAATGCATTTTGGACTTTTGGAAAACCAAAATTAGTTTAAAATAAAATAATGTTTTCAAACTGTCCTAAAGAGCCCCCCTAAAAAAATACATTACCTCTAACTCATTACTCACACCTCTCAAGCCCCTTAGATCATCCAAAAACTACCCTAATAAGCCCCAAAATCCCTATATTCCACCAACAATACTTACCATAGGCATAAAGCCCTTAAAAATTCAGTTCAAACCAAAGGGAGTTACCCAATTTAGAGGTACTGTCTTCCCTCACAATCGATTATTTTGTTTTACTTATCCACTCCATATACTATAATTATAATAATTTTACATAAAAACATCAGTATCGCCAATATAATAGGTTGTTTTTACATGAATTATTTGAACTACACTAACACAAAAGTCCATCTAATGTGTAAGTAACATATTGTTTCTTTGGATGGTGAACTAATACCTCACGAAACAATGATTGCTCAAATTATCTATTAACTCCTATTTTGGTGGCCATTAATATAGAACTCTATTTATATTTTATATATATATATTATTTATACTGTATCTATGCTTCTCTATTTTTCATATAAGTCATATCATTATGGATTCTATAATGGGTTAACGCGATAATCTCATTTGAGGAAGTGCGAACTATCGCCCCCTCCAAGTGATATGACACTTTCATGCTATATGGGGTAGATATAAATTATTGAGTTACTAAAATTATATATTTGATATTATACTAGAATTATAATATACCTTTGTATCATTATGTTTTAATTCCATTAAATGTGAAATATAAATGAAAGTAGCGTTCATTTGTATGTATGACTTACCGTCTCCATGAACAATGCATTTCATTTCTTATATCCAAAAGTTATGTACCATCATAAATACATATAAATATATATACTGAATATATATAATATATGTGATATCTAAATAATGAATATCATTCAAGATATATTGGAATTTTTACCACATGGAAAAATTTTAATTATAGGAAGATTATTTTTGACTGAAGTGCCAAATATTGACAAAACGAACATTATTAACATAAATGATAATATAATTTTTAAAAAAGTGTAACAAGTGATTTAAAAGTAATAATAAACCTGAAAATGTTCTTAAGCAAGTATAAATTATCTTTTGTTTATTATTCAAGAGATTAATGAATGAACGGGTCATTTTGGACCCGAGGTAAGAGACTTCGTCTCAATATCCTTTCATTGAGGCTTATTTTGTTTTATACATGACATTCTTTTATAAGGTTTATAAACTATTTTCACTTTTCATTTCATTAATAGGGAATCAATTTATGTGAGGATTTTTACTGAACCAAAAAAAGGAATGTTTCTTTTCAACATAAGCGGTGACAATGACCTTTCTACCGTCGTGATTATTATTTGATCCTTAGATTCCTTAACAAGCTGTAATGTTTTCAAAAGGAAATTAAATACCATATAAACTTTTATGTATTTTGGAATTGAATATAATATTGACATTGGATTGAGTATTTCAATAACTACAAATGATATATTGTTATTGAAATGTGTAAATGTTATCTTTCCTTTACATTTGTTTAATGTGTTATGAATATGTTATGGTTCTTTAGAATTGTTTACATATAAGGGTGGTACCATGATAATCCTAGGGAGAGAGTGCCCGAGATACCTCTCTAATGCATTGGGTACTATGGCGGTGGTAAATTCGTAAGAGATTTAGGGAATATATTGTGATGTGTATTCCAAACGTAACTCCCTACGTAGATGTGAAATCTGCAACATAAGTATGATATGGATGAAATAAGTTACCATTGTGATTTATGATTTCAATTTGTTATTCATAAATATTATGATCTAGTGTGGTATTTTAATGATTGAAATGTATTATTTCATTGACATTTTTATATATATGGACTAATGTTTTATTTTATTATTTTAAAATCCTTACTGTGCTTTTAACGCTCATCCCATGTTTTTGAAAAGTTTTTTGTAGGACATAATGGTGAATAGTGTCAATGTAGGGATCAAGGAAAAGTCATGTTGTTTAAAAATGGAACTAGACAAGGCTCTTTTTTACAAGATATTTTATTTTATAAAAAAATGGATATTGTCAAGAAGTGTCTAAATTTGATACTAATGTTGTTATGTATATGTTATGACTTAATTCTCTAAAACAGTAAACCTAAAAAGATCTTCAATGTTATTTATTCAATGAATTAAATATTATGAAATTTTTTAAGTCTAGGGACTTATATTGATGACCACATATTTTTACAAACTTTTCTCAACATCAATTTTTTAGTCTCTATGTAGAGTTAGTATACCTCCACCCAAGATAGAAATATACCCCCCATGACTAAATATGCTAATGTCAACTTACCTCAACAAACTAAATCAATGGAAACACATATCAACTCCTAGAGAGTTTTCTGGAACAACTTCATTGAAATGATTTATTTTAACAAATGTTTTTCCTACAGGATGGGATAGATAGATTCTACGAACCATAGACATCCATCTCAACGTAGTGAATCAACATGTATTTCAATGGTAGGAGTACTTCACTCTCCATCTATAAAGGCAATTACTATTGAATTTCTCATGATTTAAAACTATATTATCTGAACACTAGCATATAGTTCTTCACAAAATATCTCACAAAAACACCCAATGTGTTTCTAGTCAATATTATTCTTCAAACCTATATCATTTTCGGTGCCTTATACTTCCCTTTAGTAGCATAATCTTTCATTATATCTTCATCATGATCAACAATGGGCTTACACCCATTGTTATTGATATCCTTGTTTTGTAATTATCCACCTATCTATAGTGATATTAGTGATAACATCAAGAATGATATCATCCTTATTAATGTTATCAATATGACATTATTTCCCATTTTCTGACCAATTCTCCATAATATTATGTGGTCATTCCAAACCCTTCAAACATCCTCACTATGTTATCCCCAGATAGAGGATATCACCATAAAACATTCCTGTTAAATGGAATAAAAATTATATTTTAAAAACCTCTTCTACTAAATATTTAGAGTTTACATGAAATGGCCAGACCAAAAAGGTTTCATAAGATACACCATATTAAGGGTCATCCTCTAAAAAAGTAGTATCCAACCATAACATTCCTATCGATATTTAACAAATAATCTATGTGAATACAGCTACCCTCTATGTGTAGTTGTCTGTATGATCCCTAATTTCAAGAGACACCATCTAGATCATCACTAGAGAACCTAAGGAAACATTAGACCACTAATTTGATTTCAACATTGTTTATATATCTCACACATTTATCGAGTGTGGGACCACCCTATTTAATCTAAAATGAAACCCCCCCCTTTAGCATGAAATATATTACAATGAAACTATAAGATCATGAATATCATTCCTCATCCTTAAGTTGAATATTATTCAAAGTCAATCATCAAACATTTCACTATTATGAATCATTATTGTCCAAAAAAATTTGGATTCCTAATCATGATGAATAATCAATACTCTACGAACATATACACCACCATGTGAGAGTCTAGTGGATATATGGTTTACTCGATGTATGATTTGTTAATGTCTACAAATTATAGATCGGTTTCATCGAAAACTGATATGATATAGTATTATACCGTATTGATTCAAAATTAAAAATGTTTTCATCATTATACATAGTAATAAATTAAAATTACATTTTAACAATGAAAAATCATGCATACATTGGTCTCCTATCACAAAATAACAACTGGCCACCCATTAGAATTACTCAATTTTTCCTTTGAATTCATATAATGGGAATTATCAACAATGAACATAGTGAAAAAATACTACATACGACCTGATTTCTAGTTGAGTGAAACATCTTGTGGGTGAAAATATCTCGATACAAAAAATAGAATCCCACTTAATGAGGGTCGTGGATATAAACTCAGTTACACAACTACCAATCACTAAGTTGTACTATCATTGAATCAAATAAAAAAATTTACCTATTAATTCAATATCTTCCATGAATTAATATCTCAAAAAAAATCATTATCCTCTACAGATTAACTCACTAAAACACAAGTTATTAGTGAATGTTGTTATACATTATTAAAAAGATTCGATCTCAAAATGGTATGGGTATGTGTTTCAATATAATCTAAAACACTCGAACATAATATGTATAATGAAAAACATTTTCATATGTTATCAAGTATGATATTACTAAGAGAGAGGATGTGAAAAATATTCTAAACTGAACTTTTTTCGATCTAACAATTTACATCAATAATACACTCTTCCTTATGCAATAATAATTTGTTCTCTAAGACTTATCAGAAGCAATGAATGTTGGGGATGATTGGTGGGGACAATAACATTGTCCATCTCTATAAACTACCACACCACACTCTTTAGTAGAAAAATATCTCCCCTGCTAGAAATTTACCCAAAATACGTTAATATATAATATTAGTTTATCTTTAATATATTATCTCTTCCATCAAACCTCTCAGTATATATTTAGTAATAAAATTATCCTTCCCAAAAAAATATATTATGAGTCTCATCCAAGAATACACAATCTTATAATTATCATTCTAAGTCTACCAAAAATGGTGTTGTTGTGTGAAATTAAAACCAAATATAGATACCTCCTACACAATATCCTCTACCTGAATCATTTATCATGAAAATATCCACCATGAAACATGTTTATGAAAAATGCCATGAGATCCATGGGACTCAATGTGTACTAAAAAATGTTAAACCTTCCCATTGATGGGTCTTATATCTATTAAATAAACTCTATATTTAACATGAGAATATACAAGTACTGTTATAGATAATTCCAATCATAATATCGAGAAACAGATTTTTGCAAATGGGTTACTATGTTTAGTATCGAGGGAAATTAATGATTTAAAATTGGGTCAGTGGGAATCCAATCCATCTAGAAGTATATGTCTCATACTATATAATAACCTCTATTCCTTTTGGATAGGTCCCTCATTTTAAATATAACAATCGTCTATCATTATAAGACACACAGGATAGAAATAAAATAGTTAATATCGTCCAATGTAGTGAGAACTAAAATCTAGTATAAATATAATATAAACCCTATTTGGAATTATGTGTGAAAGTGCATTAGACAATGGGGAAGTTATGTATAAAAAATGTCCTAGAAAACATACCTCTTGATAGGATAACTAGTAATGAGAAACCAATAAATAGTTAGGGGATGATCATGAACATAGCTCTACACAGAATCTATATATCAATTGGTAGAACCAAAAATAATTTAGAATGAACCCCTAATGATTATTGAATATATAGACAAGATAAAATGGGAAGGAAATGAATGATCCCAACTAAAAGCTATATATATAATGTATCAATATTCATGTACCATAAAATTAAAGCTACAACTCTAGGTTGACTAATAGCTTATTATATTCCTTAGAGCACTTACATTATCTATATTACATAGTCTTGTCTTTTTAGTCTGATAATCTAACTCAATAATCCCATAACATTATTACCCTAATTTCACAAACAAATCTTCACATGACAAAAAAATACAATTTTATCCCTTTGTAATCAACCACTTTTTTGGAATTATCATGTGTTAATCATGTTTTAATGATCACAAATCCTTTAAATTTATTACAACTTGTTCATCCTATGTAATCTGTCTCAAATCATGTGTACATATAGTTATTATCATTATTTTATACATTAAATTTGATCATTGTAAATTATACTTTTTTACTTTATAATGATGTCATTGATGATTAATTAAGTCTATCACATTCTATTAATATCATTGTTTAAGTTTGTATATTGATATTTGGCTAAGTTTGAGAAACCGTGAGTCTTCTAATAGTTCTGTTTTTCTGGAAAAGGACCCAGACACCGTGGCCATCTATACACTGTGACCATCCAGACAACGTGACCATACAGACAGCATGACTATACTGATGACACAGTGACCATCCAGTCACCATTTACAACACCATTTCAAGGAGATATTGATTCATGGAGACAATGTTTCCGTACAAACTGTGACACCATTTCTTAATATTTTTTTCATTTTTTTTAAATTAATTCCTACCTGTCATATTTGATGCTTGTAAATGCACTGACATAATTAATGTTTCTTTGTAGACATATCACCTGACAGTAGAATGTACGTGGTGCAGAATAAATGCATCATGTCTGCTCCAACACATACATTCAAATAATAAAAAGAATTATGTGTCCAAAAGAAAAGTAAGTGATTGTGATGACTTTGGTTAAAATAACAGCAACAGGAAAACCAGTTTGTATGCGATAATGAAGTAGCACGAAAATTCATGGAACCTGACACTACTGAAGAAAAAATGAAGCATACTCGATTCCTAGAGTCGATAAAATTTCCACATTATCAACTTAGCAACTAACATGAGCTAGATCTAGGTGACTTACGTTACTCTATTTTTATCAAGAGGACTTGATTTCTGAATCTACTTCATCCCAAAAGTCCAAATCTAAATAGACTAACACTAAGAGAACTTCTAACCATATATCATAATTTATGATTTGTTGTGTATTTTTTTATCTTTCGAGGAGTGTGTGTATCTGTATGAAAACATGAACTATCTCTTTTGTCAAACTGATGGATACAATATATCCTTTCTGGTACATCTTTTTACACTTGTGTATTCCAACAGAAAACTATGGAAGACGTACATGTGTGACCTGTAAGTTCATACCCATGAAGAACTACGGAAGAAGTCATGTGACATGAACAATCTTCTATACTATTGTTAACCCCGATCTAGGGTGTGGATCATGTTTATTTATATAATCTTCATGTTCGAAGGTGATCACCATGTGGAGTGGATTACGTCTTGTCTTGTGATCAAACAACTTGTTTTATATCCGTTGTGTTTTTTATTTTAGTTTTCACTGTTTTACTCTTTACATTAGAAATCACTAAATTTAATTTGATTGATAATCATGAAAGAAGGTATAATGGTTTTTTCTTATTTGAATTTATTCAAATATAATGATAATAACTGAAATTAAGAATAATGAGAATTAATAAATCTTCTATGAAAATATTTAAATATTCAAACATTCATAACTATATAACCTTGATTAACTAGGTTTTATTTAACTTTATTGGGGAAGCATTTTAAGAATACTTTTTTAAAAAAAATTATAGATACTCAATTCACCCCCCCCCCCTCTTGAGTAATCTACTCTGAGCAACAGTTGGTATCATAGAAATGTTTTAAGATTCTGTTTTGACCCTATTAAATTGTGATTGTAGTTGTACTTTAAATATCATTAAATTTTTGTTAATTGTATATTTCTATCTATTTTAAAGTAATTTTTTATAATAGATAATATATTGGATGGTGCTGCAAAAAATATACCACCATTTTTTAATGGAACCAATTATACTCAATGGAAAATTAAAAAAAATGCAATTAGAAAGTATGAGCTTTGAAATATGGTCATCAATTATAGATGAATATAAGATTCCTACTACTGATAGAATCAGTTGGGATGAACCTACAAAAACTACATACAATAATAATTGTAAAGCTATTAATGCTTTATACTTCTCTTTAGGAGATGGGGAATTTAATAGTGTCTCTACCAGTAAAACTGACCATGAAATTTGGGATACCTTTTCTGTTTCCCCTGAAGAAACTACTAGTGTGAAGGAAATGAGACTTAATACTTATAATATTAAATATGGTAACAATAAAATTAATCATGATGAGCCTATTTCTGACATGTATCTCAGGTTCAACGAAATTTTCAACACAATGATTTCTCTTGGGAGAGAAGTCACTGCCAAAGAACAAATCATTAGGATTCTCAGATGCCTACTTGATAGATGGAGAGGAACCTCAGCCTCTATTAGAGAGTCATGGAACTCCAAAAAGCTACAAGTATAAGAACCCATTTGGAAACTAATGATTTATGAAGAAGATATGAAAGTCGACAAGGAAGTGGAGGATGAACCCAAAAGAATATCTTTTTTGTTCAAAACCACCACCTCTAAACACAATGAAAAGGGGAAATTAGAATTTTCTATAGAATGATCTAGAAGTGGAAAATCTTCATCTGATAGGGATGAGGAGATGGATCAACTATCCAGAAGTATTAAGAAATTTTACAAGAATAAGATATTTTTCTGAAAGCCTAATATCAAAAGAATATATGATCAAAAAAGTTTTTGTAAGAAAGATCGGAAAATAAGTGACAAGTCTGTTGATATTTTATTCTTTGAATGTAAGAGAAAGGGACATATCAAGGATGTATGTCCCAATATCATTGTCAAAATTAAATTTGAAAAAAAGATAATATGTATAAAAAGGCTATGAAAGAAACATGGAGTGGTTCTGAGGACAGTTAATGTTACTCAAAATCTTCACATGATGAACAGACTAACGAAGACAATATGTGTTTTAGGAAAAACACATATGAGGTTACACTGGAACCTCTAATACACAATTCCTATTATTCTGGAGATGAGAGTTATTCTAAAAATATCTTTAATGAATAAATTTTTGAGTATTCTAAAATTCTTGAAGATACTTGCAGTGAAAAAAAGATAAATACAAGTCTTTAAAGAAACCACATGATCTTACCTCAACAATTAAAATTGAACTCACTATTTAAATGGATAAAAATGATCAATTACTCAAATAGAACAATGAAATAAAAATATCTAATGAGAAATTGAAATAGGATATTGAGAGGTTTAAAAATTTTAAATCTACCTTTATACAAATTCTAGGTAAAAATACTTCTACTAAATATAATACTAGCATTGGATATCAACTTGGTAAATGAAATTTTGGAATAAAAAATTTTGTTTCTAAATCTAGGACGTACAACATTACTCCCTATTCTAGAAAACATTCAGATAGTTTATGTTACAAATAACTCTCTGCAGTTTCAAGCTTTTCTGGACCAAATAGATTTTATTTTTAAAATAATTTATATAATTCTTATAAGAAACCTATGAGGTAGATATGGGTTCCTAAGTAACTAGTCATTAATATTATTAGACCCAAACAAGTATGGGTAAAAAATATATTTTTATTTGACTATTTGGTAGGAAACTTTCTTAAATAGTTCTTGTAAATGCTTAATGTACTATGATAGTGGATGTTCGAGACACATGGTTGGAGACTATTCATACTTGAATAACATAATAAAAATTAATGGAGGACATGTCAACCTTGGTGACAATGCCAAATGAAAAATTCATTGGCCTTGGCCAAATCAGTAACTCTAACTCATGTTTGATTTACGAAGTACATTTTTTGATGATTTGAAATATAATATAAACACTATTTCACAATTATGTGAGGTTGGATTTCACATCAATTTTGAAAATGATTTTTTCAATTATTTTAATTCTAAAAATGAATTAGTGTTTTCTGTATTATGAACTGAAACTATATCTTCTATTAATATACATTCTTTAGCTTCACAATATGCTTCATGTTTATGTGTGTTCCACAAAGAGTCTAGGATTTGGAATATGAGACATGGACACTATAACATTCACTCAGAAATTTATCTAGAAAAGTATTTTTCAAAGAACTACCCAAACGTTAGTTTCCAAATGTAAAGTGTGTAATCCTTGTCAAAAGGGAACGAAATATAAGATTTCCTTCAACCCAAAGAAAGAAGTATCAACTTTTCAATCTCTCGAATTGGTTCACAATGATTTGTTTGGAGCATCTAGAGTTTCTAGTTTAAATGGGAATCACAATGTTTATGTTCATATTGATGAATTTTCAAGATATACATGGTCTTTCTTTTTGAATCATAAATGTGAATCCTACTCACTTTTTACAAAATATTCCAAAATTGTAGAAATATTTGTAGACTTAAAATTAAATCCCTAAGAAGTGATCATGGCCTTGAGAATGAAAATCAAGTGTTTAAATCCTTTTTATCAAAAAATGAATATAGTCATAATTTCTCTGTCCCTAGAACACCTCAACAAAATTGAGTTGTATGTAGAATAAATAGAAACATATAATAGATTAATAGAAGAAGTCTTAGTGAATACGACTTACTTATTTACTTTGTGGCTGAAGTTAAAATTATAGTAAGTTATATTATCAATAGAGTATTGATTCGACCTATTCTTAAAAGAAATCCATATGAGTTATGGAACAATTGAAAATCCCAAGTTAGACACTTCAAACTATTTGGCAGCAAAGTCTATATCTTTATTAATAAGTATAATCTTGAAAAAATTTCATCCCAGGGGGATGAAATAATCTTCTAAGGGTATTAAATTTCTAGTAAAGCCTATAGAGAGTTTAATAAAGAACTAAATGTGTGGAAGAATATTTCCATGTCAAAATTGATGAAACAGAACCACATGTGACTTAGACCACTCTTGATAACCTAGAGGATGATGTATCAAATCTAGAATTTAATTCAAAATCCCCTAACCATCCTGTAAAGTAATCTATGATCTCTTGTAGTTCTGGAAATTCGTTAGACTCAAGTCACAATGAACCAGAACCTGTTGAATAACCTGAAATAACTCGTCCTTCTTTTTCTAGAGATGTTAGAACACTAAAGAACCATCCTTTATATGTTTTTTCAGGAGTCTTTGACAAAAGAAATCAAACAATATCTTCTCTTAGAAGTTAGGTTGAACATCAAGTCTTCTTGTCACAAATTCAACCTAAAAACATAAAGGATTCTATCAATGAGGAATTTTGGGTATTGGCTATGTATGAAGAACTTAATCAATTTGAAAGGATCAATGTTTTTAAAATTTTTGACAGTCCCAAAGTCAAATTAACAATAGTCACTAAATGGGTGTTTATAAATAAGGTAGATGAACATGATAAAATAGTTAGAAATATGGCTAGATTGGTTGCACAAGGCTATAATCAAGAAGAAGGAATTGACTATGCAGAGACCTCTACACCAGTAGCTAGACTTGAAGCCATCAGAATTCTTCTTGCTTATGATGGACATATGAATTTAAAATTATATTAAATGGATGTCAAAAGTGTATTTCTAAATGGGTATATAGCTGAGGATTTCTTTGTTGAGAAACCTCCTAGTTTTACAATCCCTTATTTTCTATACCATATTTTTAAATTATCAAAAGCATTATATGGTTTAAAAAATTCTCCAAGAGCATAGTATAATAGATTATGAACATTTCATATATCAAAAGGTTTTAAAAAAGGATTAGATAATCACACAATTTTTATAAAATTAATTTTCAATAATGTTTTAGAAGTAAAAATATATTTATATGATATTATCTTTGGATCTTCGAAAAATTCATTATGTATTCAATTTTATAAAATGAAGAAAAATGAATTTGAAATGAGTTTAATGGGTGAACTCAAATTCTATCTTGGATTTCAAATATTTAAAAATAATGATGGAATTATTTCAAATCAACGTAAATATAATGGATATATTCTAAAACGTTTTGGATTGGATACAATTAAAAGTAGTGAGACAACAACGATTACTACTTATAAGTTGGATCATTATGAAGATATAAAATCTTTTTATCAAACCAATTATAGAGGAATTATTGGATGGTTACTCTACATAACTACTAGCTAACCTAACATTATGTTTAGTGTGTGTATGTGTGCTTTTTTCAGGAAAAATCTAAGGAATCTCATTTAAATTTTGTTATGAGAATTTTCAAATACCACAAGAATTCACCCAATCATGGATTATTCAATCGCAGAGGACAATCATTGGAGTTAGTGAGCTACTCTAATGCCAAATTTGGTGGTTGTAAGTTTGATAAAAGAATCTACTATGAAACATGCCACTTTTTAGGAAAGTCCGTAGTATCATGGTGTAGTAATAAATAAAACTTTGTTATCTTATCTTTTGTAGAAGTTGAAAACATAGTAGTTGGTTGTTTCTGTGCAAAACATTTGTGGATGAAACACACATTAAAAGATTATGGATATCAATTTAGGCATGTACCTATAAATTGTTACAATACAAGTGCTATTAAAATCTCAAAAAAATCTTTTTTCACACTCTAGGACCAATGATATTTATGTAATACATCAGTTTATGAGAGGTCATTATCAAAAAGGTGACGTCACTTTGGAATTCATTGGAACTGAATATCAGCTTTCCGATACATTCACCAAACAATTAAATTATGAATTAATATATTACATCATACAAGAATTAAGAATAATAAATCATAATTAGTGAGTATATTGTTTCACATTTTATGGTTTCACAAGGATCTGTCTTGATATTACTGTCTATCACTAATGGGTCTATAGTTTTACTACCTTAATAGTTACTGTTCCGGGATTACGATCTCTTAGTTACTAAATATTGGTTATTGTCTGGAACTTACTATCCCCATCAATATGGTCGAATGGTTTAGAAATCACACATTTACGGTCTCATCGTGAATGCTTATTACGGTCTCACTGTGAAGGTTTTTTACAGCACACCATGAAGGCTTGTTATAGTCTCACCATAAATAAGAATTATTATTTTATTTATACATTATAACCCATATCATGTTAATTCATTATTTTATTCTTTTTTACGTTCCCACACTTTTTATCCCACGAAGCTTTATTTCCCTAAGTGATAAAAAAGAAGTTTCACTTGTTATTCAATCGAGCTATCTTCTCTCAAAATGAAACCCCTCTTTCATCCCTAATCTCTCTCAAACCTTATGTGAATTCCATGGATGAAACTCCCATCATCCTGAATTCTAGAAAATCACAGCTCAAAGAAGAATTTTAAAATCACACCAAAGATAGCACCCAAAGGCCCTCTGAATCCGAATCTGGTGAACAAAGTAATGGGACTTGAAAAGGAGTTATGACCTATGTGACCTATGTCATGTAAATCATTGAATTGAAAGTTATTAGAGATAAAGGATGACTGGATTGGTTCAAAAAAAGGATAGGACTCTTTATCCAAAGCTAGTTGCACGATTTTACAAGTCTGTTCATTTCTCTTTTGATTCAGATGATGGCTATGTTGTGCGATGTCAGATCAATGGAATGATTTGTACATTTTCATCGAGGTTATGGGTTTCATTCCTTAGGATACCTGATGAGGGTAGTTTTGAGGACTACCAGAGAGGTCCCCCACCTATATGTGAGTTCTTTGTTTTGGAAAAAGCTTTGAGATGTTTAAATTGAAATGGAACTAAGTGGAGAGCCATAGCTGTCGAGCTTGTTAGTGAAACCAGACTCTTGTTTAAGTTTGTTCAAGAATTTTATTAACCCCATAAATGGTGATTTTTCTATACTCATGTATCAGAATGTATTTTTTATACTTATTAATAAAAATGGACATAAGATCAAACTAAAAAATATATAATACACTATATGTGTGAGTTACTCAAAGAAAACACCAACTCAACCTGCCTTTTTTATTTATGTATTACCTCAGCTATGCTTCATGCAAATGGATTGGTTGGACCAGATAAAAAATCCATTAGGGATTATGATTTCTGTCATTCGAAGGTACATAGAATATAATGAAAATCAATTGGAATCCATGGAGAAAATATTGGGTGGATAATAATGGCATAGTTTATGAAATGATTAATCCATTTTAATACCCTTAAAGACATAAAGATATTTCTGATCATATTTTGGATCCAGATGAACTTATTTAGTATTCTTATGAGGAATTTGAAGGATCGATTTTTGTACCTCCGAGAGAGACTATTTTGGATGAGGAAGACAATGAATCTTCTCCTTATATATTAATTAAGAATGAAATACATGTTCATGAAGATGTTGTGGGTCTGGAAGAACAACTTGCTTTAAAAGAAGAATATGTTGTTATGGTAAGTGAAAAGAATGTTGTATAAGAGAATATAGATGAAGATCTTTCTATTGTACAAGAAGCTACCACTGACGAACACCCCGTGGAACAATCTGTTCATGATGTTATTCCATATGCTGAAGATAGACTAGAGCCATCCATTTAGATGGATTTAAAGGAAATGGATGAGGAAAATATAGTTAAAATCTTGGAAATTCAACATGGATCTAAATCTCTTAGTCCTAAGAACGATGCACCTATTGAAAGGGAGTAGCCCCCCAATCTAGAATCTTTTGATGTCCCTAGTCTAATTGATCCATGCTCAGTGTATAAGTGGTATAAATTCCTCAATTATTTTGATGAGATTGATTCCCAAGAAGTATATGTTAAAGTAATTGATCTGTCAACTATGATTCATTTGAAACAAGCATCTACTCAGGCAGCCATCACTGCCATGTAACCTGAGCCTGTCTCATCTTATATTCATGTACCCTCACATGAACCTCCAAAATTGTAGAATATGGATTATATGAAAGCTTTTGGAACTACCTTATTTTCTAGAGTTGAGAAACTCTTTAATACAAAACTAGATCCTATAACCAATTTAAGTGAGAAAGATGTTCCCGGTTGTTGGAAAAAATTCCATATGAATGATTTGGCCCAAGATTCATCATGAGATTTGAGAAGTTAGAGTCAAGAACAAATAGCTTAGTGATGAATTAATGACTCTCAGAGGTATGGTCGAAGAAATACAGAGAGTGATAACCTCAAGACCAGAACCAGATTCTTATCCTATTGAGGATATTTTTAGTCAAACCCCATTGGAAGTAGCATCAATGATTCAACCTAATCTAACATCCTTATCTAGAAATATAGCTGAAAGAAACAAGAATATTGTTCAAGAGATGTGTGAGGTTGTTATTGGTCATAAAAAGTTAACTGGTGAGTATAAGGGTTGTCTTCATAGAGTTCTAAATCAACTAAAATCCCTTACCTCAGCTGTAACTTCTTCTCGTACTTCTGGATAATCATCTCAACCTTCATTAGACAGTGATCTACTCTGAACATTTTTCAAAGAAAAACATCAATCTGTCCTTATTGTCTTTGACATTGTATCTCTATCTGAAGTAATCAAGAATAGTTATATAGTTCTTGATATTGTTATAATTCATTCCATTATTTCCAATGATGCTCAATAAGAAATTTTTAAGAATGTGTACTTCTACTTGAATCATATCTTCTCTATGAATGACATGAAAAACAACTTCTTGTACCTTGTGAAGAATTTGGGGATTCCTCATATCACATAATCCTTTAAAAATCATGTCCAAAATTTCAACGATTTTACTCATTTAAAGGTCATGATTATGGAGAACGAGGATGACATTTAGAAAATCCATGTAGTTTTGTGGAGAGATCATTGTAACTTCATCATGATTTTGAGGCCTTATATTCATGTCTAGAGTAGTTGCATTGTCTCTCCTACAGGTGCACCCATGTGATCTGGATTTCCTACTTTCACATCCTCTTCCCTTGCCTCTACCTTTATGTTTGTGTCCCAGGATCTGAGTTAGATTAGTCATGTTATCCTTGATCAAAAGTTTCCTCGATCTTACTCTGAACCTACCTTGGGCCCTTCTGTTTTGAAGGACTCTTGTTACCTTCTCTGCCAACTGGTTCACTCCCTTCCTCCACTTTTACCTCTTCTCCAATGGATTCTTCCTCTGATGCTGCTACCATGTTCAAAGAGAAGACAAGACAGTGTTGAGGAATAGTGAATACTATATTTTGATAGGGTTGTTTTATGCAGTCTTGTTCCTTCCTTTTGGTAATGACACTTTTATTCCATATAATGCCTTGTGAAAGTTTATTGTCTATTTCTTATTTAATAATTTTGTTAATCTAAAAACGGGGTGAAATATGTATTCAATATACACACTTAGGAAGAGGTACATTCATTATTAATAGATATCTCACTCACATGATTTGTGATCATCAAAAGGGGGAGATTGTTAGATTCTTCATGTGTTAATCCTATTTGAATGATCAAAAATTCTTTACATTATGTACAACTTGTTAATTATGTGTAATCTGTCACAAATCATGTGTACATATGATTAGTATATTTATGTTACACATTCCATTTGATCATTTTACAATATATTTTTTACTTTATAATGATTTCTTTGATGAATAATTAAGTCTAATCCATTCTATGAATATCACTTTTAAGTTTTTACACAGATATTTGGATAAGTCTAAGAAACTAGGAGTCTACCACTAGTTGTGTTTTTCAGGAAAAGGACCCAGACACCATGACCGTCCAGAAACCGTGACTATCCAAGCATAGTGACCATCCAGGCACCGTGACCATTCAGATATTGTGACCATCCTTCCACTATGACCATCCTGCCACTGTGTCTATCCTGACACTGTGACCATCCAAACACCGTGGCCATCCAAACAATGTTTACAACACTGTTTCAAGCAGACACCATTTCATGGAGAAACCATTTCCCGGACAACTATGACACTGTTTCCTAATATGTTTTTATGTTTTTCTATTTAATTTCATACGGTCATATTTGATGTATTTATTTGCACTGACATAATAAATGTTTCATTGTATACATATGACCCGACAGTATGAGGTATGAGGTGCATAATACATGCATCATATCGGCTCTACCTCATGAATTCCATGAATATAATGAAAAACGTAGACAGAATAAATTGAAGTGATAGTTGTGACTATGGTGACATTAACAGAAACATAAAAACAAGTGTCTGTGTGATAATGAAGTAGCACGAGCATTAATGCAACCCAACACTTAGGAAGAACACACGAAGCATACACAAATCAAAGAGTTGAGAACATTTTCGCATTATCAACTCAACAAAGAACAAGATCTAGTTCTATCAGACTTACAATACTCTGTTATCAGTGGGAGGACTCAATTTCTACCTACACTTTGTCTCAGAAGTACAAAGCTACATATATTAACACCCAAAGAACTTCTAAACACATCTCATCATTTATGGTCTATTGTGTATTATTTTTATATTTCAAGAAATGTGTGTGCATATTTATAACAACACACACTGTATCCCACATCAAACTGAAGGATACAAGATATCCTTTCTATTACATATTTTTTCACTTGTGTTTTCCCAAAGATTAGTGTGGAAGAGGTCCTTGTGTGACCTTTAGTTCATACCCTTGAAGAATAGTGGAAGAGTCAGTGTGACCAAGATAGTCTTGTGTACTGTTGTTAACCTCAATCCAGGGTGTGGATCAAGTTTATTTATATTAACTGATTTGTGGCAGGAGATCATAAATTGGAGTGGAATAGTTCTCATCTTGAGACTGAAACACTTGTTTTATATCCTCTATGTTGTTTATTTTAGTTTTATCTGTTTTATTATTTAGTTCAGAAATCACTAAATTTACGTTGATAGTTAATCATGGAAAAAAGTTATAATTGTTCGGCCTTATTAGAATAGATTCAAAAGTAATGATAATAACTGATATTATAATTATTGAGAATAAATCAATATTCTAAGAAGTTATTTAAACAGTCAAACATTCATAGTTGTATAGCCTTGATTAAATGGGATGTATTTAAATTTATTGGGGATACTTTTCAAGAATACTTTTTAAATATAAATTTTTATAGATACTCAATTCAACCCTCTCCCCCCCCCCCTCATGAGTACTCTCCTCCAACCACCAACTTTGATAAAACGTTATAATGAACTGAACCAAAAGGGAACCTCTTGGACAATATGTAGGATTGGTGATCCACTAAAAGAATAATATTAATATGTTTGGGGCTATTGAAATTCACTCGGTAGACATATCAGAAAATATTGTAACACACAACCAATATCATCCTATAACAGAAATATATCTCCAATTCACAACAGTAACCAAAATAATCAATGTTTTTTATGTAATCTACTTAATTATATAAAATTACTGAAAAGGAAATTAAATAGAAGTATAACTCCACAAAGTAAAAAAATGTTTTTAATTTTAAATCCCATAATGATCTGAACCTGACAGACTGAAGAAATTACAATTCTACTACATGGGGGACGTAATCATATATAGATCTATTGTCTTAATTAACACGAGACCCGTCATGAACCACTCTTAATCTCTAAACATGAAAATGATTTATAACAAATTTATAATTTCGAGCACTATATCAAAAAAGACTGCCACTAGATCCTATAACATATGCATAGACATAATATGGGTAAGAAAAAACACATACATTGGTGAGTATGAATTTAGTCAACAAAACAACTAGAAATATAAATGGAATAAAAAATTAAATATTCATTTTCGATCCCTTGATTATAGATAGTAACATTGACAAGTCCATTATGGGATTCAGATATTATCAACCACTAGATATTTCAAGAACACTAAGAAATCATGATAAATGTAGTAGATCAAATTTTCTATCACATTACATTACAGAATATCGGTTGATTTAGGTGTCTATTGAAATTATCGAGGTTTTTGGTGCAATAATGGTTTTTTTGGGTTATAGATGATAATAGGGTTTTTTAGAGAATGAAGTTTGTTTTTTGTTGTAGATCATTGGTGGTAGATATTGATTGTAGATCACTGGAAATAGATCATGGTGTTTGATAAATGGTGGGAGATCACAAATGATAGATAACTAGAGAAAGACCATTTGTTGAAGATTAGTGGTGGTATGACCTGGTGGTATATCATTGGTGGTAGATTAGTGGAATTATATCACCAATGATAGATAGATAGTAGTATATAACTCATTGTATATCAATGGTATTAGGTCACCAGTGGTAGATCACCAGTGATATATAACATCAAATAGATCAGTGGTTGTAGATCAGTGGTTGTAGATCGGTGGTTGTATACCCTTAGAAGTAGATAATATGAGATAGATCACTGGTGGATGATTTTGATGGTTGATCCCTAGTAGTATATCTAGCTCAAGATTTAGTTTTCCCAAAATTTCTAATTTCTCCCTTTTGAATTAATTTTTAAATATACATACATTTAATTCCTTAATGAAATTTCTTTTATTTTATATGTGGTTAAATAATCATATTTTTTCATTAAATTTCCAATACCTTTTAAATGATTACACTACATGGATATGATAATACCATCCTTTACAGTTCATTTAGAACCATATCAAATTCTACTGGATTGAAATACATTCTTCAAATAGAAAAGATCATATCTTCTTTCTATATGAGATTTTTCTCATGAGATCAGAGAATCCAGATCATTCCCCTCAGATCCATGGATCTCTATGGTCTTAGTTCCCGATAATTGTTTTATCTTATGTGTCTTCCACCTATTAATGGTGCAATAATTTTTTTAAACTTATTTCATCCATGTAGGGGTATTATAACCAAGTTCTTCCTTACAGATTAATTCAGACTTATTACATAAAAGTACACATAATAAAATTTGGAATATCGAGAAGTATAATTTATATTGTAATTAGGTATATAAAATAACATCTTGAACATGGAATACAATAGTACTATTAAAAACATTCTAAACAAGATTATAAAATTCCAAGTCTTTTAAAACTATATAGGATGACCTGGGAATAAACATGGAATCAGGTGATACAAACAAGAAAATTGGATTATAAATTTGTTATAAAAATATTAGGAATAAAAAACATGAACAATGAGATAAGATATAACAAGATAATCCTAACCTGGGAAATGTGGAAACAACATAAAATAATTCATCATTAAAATAGGTGAATGATAAAGAACCAAGAAATAATAGTGGAAAAGGTAATGTAAATTAATTAGGTTCACTCCCTGTCTCAGTATGACATATCTTGATAATAAAAATTACTTAATTCATCAGAGATCTATATAATTCTAGGCGCACCTGTGAATTTCATTTCATTACCATACTTATTTTGTCACATAGATCATTAAACAAGGATTCATTCATCATAATATTTTATTCCACAAACAGTTAGTGTGGATGAAATATAGGTAACTCCACAATAAACAAGTATATGTGCATAATAGTTAACAATATTGACAGGAAATTGTTATCGAATTCAGTACATAATCAAATTAGCAAGGAAAATCACTCTGAAATGTCACCAGTATAATGACATCACATACAGAATCATAAAATGGTTTGATGAGAGAGAAGGGGGTCTCAAAAAATATAAATAAAATAGGTATTAATAGTGATTTAGGAAAACATATCCAAACATTATATATTGGATATATAAGACCTTAGTTTATGAAGAAACATGAAAAAATAAAATATACTTAACTATATTTCTGTATGGAAACATATGTACATAAAGGATAATGGGAGGGTTAATGAGAGTGAAAGGGGGTCCCATAATTTATACATATAAATTATAGTAAAGGTTATATGGAATAACATATCTAGACATATGAAAATGGAATTTTTGAGACATAACATAAAATAAGGACTTAAATGGAAATGAGAAGATATACATTCCTTACTTTAGTGTGTGAATCCAATTTCCTGTGAGGAGTTTATTAAGAGATTTGGTCCATCATAAGCTGACTCTAGAGAGTGGAGTAAAAACAATAAAAGTTCTCCATGGTGTTTTATTGATGATAAATGGGATCCTGGGTGGGTTTATATAGGTAGATTGGATGATATCATTATTATATACTTTTGGACTCTGCATAATAAATTTACCAAAACCACAAATCAAACAATGATTTTTTTTCAATGGATTAATCCAAATAAGATTGGTAATCATTATTTTTTATGTCTAATGGCCAAATGTAATAAAATAATTCCCTTGCTTATCTGTAGGTTGGTCATACTCTTACTGAAATGATTTTAAATCATTATAATATATTAATGGTTTTGGAGGATTAATAATGGATTTATAAAATTAATAAAATAATTGATAAAATAATTAATTTTTAAAGGAAAAATATATATCTCTTCTGATACCCTTTATAGTTTTTATTTAATCATTTTTGGTTCATTATGATTTCATAAATCACAATGTATATTTTTGCGATATTTAGTTTTTTGCCGCAAATTTGGTTGTCTCGTTATATTATGCACAATTCACTGTCGGATAATTTTAATGTTCTAAGTCAGAAAATAATATCCATTTTATCTAATTAATTTTTCGATTAATTTAATTTTTTACTTTAAAAATAATTTCTGACCTTTATAGTAAATTAATCATTTTTGGAAATAATTGTTTTTGAACCCTTATAAAAATTACAATTGACTTCTTAAAAATTATAATCTCATCCCTATTTAATAAATTTTTATTTAATAATATTTTTTAAATTATTATTTTTTAACAAAAATATATTAATTCTTCAAAATAATTTCTTTAAATAAATTAATATATAAACCAAAAATACTAGTTCTATTTTATTGACTAAAAATAAAAATTGATATTGAATTAATAATAATTGGATGAATATATTTTCATCAACATATAAAAAATAATGTACACACTCATATTTCTAGTATCATGATACATATTCATTTAATACATCAATAAACATCATAATGATAAGTTGCTTGTCGGTTAGACTTTCATGGGGTGGTTTGGTGTACATGAATGTGGCTCCTGATCTTTAGGAGATTGAACTTCTCTAGTAAAAAAATATGATCATGAATAAGTGGTGGGATCCCATATTGGTCATGGTTATGTGAAAATTATAGTGATGATAATAACTCCAGAAGCTCCTGTAAATGGGATTTATATTGTATGATCCTAGTAGTTGAGGCCATCACATCCTTTGTATCGTCAATTGGATTTATTAAAACCCTATATTTATAAAAATAATGTTATAACACTTTAGTAGATATATTATCAATGGTAATGGTCCCTAATTGTATGTTAAATCCCATAAGATATAATATAAAAAAATATGTGCATATATTTTCCCAAACTAAAATAGATAAGGGTAACTCTATTTCATTATCTTGTCGAATTCCAATGTTTCTTATTCAACCTTTTGGTTTCTCCACCATACATTGACCAGATGAATTTTCTTATTTTGTAAAATGTTTTCTCTATGGTCTGAGATCTTCACCGAATACTTCTCATAAGAATTATCATTCTCCAATGGTACCACATCTTGATTGTGTACATGTTAGGGGTCTGGTATGTACTACCTCAATAGGAATACATGGAATACATTATGTTAATTAGATAGGTTTGGTGGGAGTTCTGGTTAAAATGAAACTTATCTGAGGTGGTCAGGTATCATAAAGGGGTTGATATATATTGGAATATTATTTAACCTATTCCTAAATCTCATCACATAATTCCATAGAGAAATGCATAGGAACACCAATCCTCCTACATCAAAAGACTGGTATCATTTACGATTGGATGTTTTTCTTCTATAGACTCGAGGAATCCTTGATGTTATGCAGAATATTATTAACCTTTTCCATGATTTCATTGACCATTTTAGGACATTGTAGTTTTGGTTCCACATATTCATCCAATCATGTAGGTTTTCTATACCTCTTCTCATAATGAGCTACATATTGATCCATTTTGGTAATTGAGAAGAAACTATTGTTGTATGAAAACTCAGTTAGAGGAATACATTGGTCCCATAATCAATTGAAGTCCATAAAACATACTCTAAATAATTCTTATACTGTATAAATCATCTAGTCATGCTAGTATTTATATTGAGGATGATAGGACATAATTATGTTCATATCAGGGTTTCGTGAATACTGAACACTTTTTCATAACATGGAGATGAATACGAGATATCAATATGATAAAATTGGTAGTAAAACATGATGAAACCACACCAATTCCCTAATATATATCCACTGAAGTTTAATAAGTGATAAATCCTCTCAAATCATAATGATGTGTGTTATACTTGTAAAAAGATCCACAATACACAACATGTCATTTTTTACCTAGATGTCATTGGAACTCTAGTAATAAAGTCGGTGGTGATGTTTTCCCAATTCCATGTTAGTATAGGTAATGGTTCCATTATCCTCTTTGAATTATCCCTTCAATAATTCAGCTTCTTAAATATCTGGCCCACTGATGTATATCCAGTTATCTTCTTCTTCATATTTTCCCTCCAATAATGCTTTTAGTGATCTCGATACATATTTTTTTCTTGGGAGAATGGGGAATTTCGAATTATTTAAATTATCTAGTAGTTTCGTATTTAACATATTTTTCTTTATGGATTTTCCTTTTATTATTGGTTACACATTCTTTCGAATTAAACATCACTCTATGATCCTCTTATTCCCTCTCCAGAATGGGTGGTTGAAAAATAATTTGTGACAGTTTTGACAATTTTTTTTTACTTTGTGATTCATATTTCAATTCTTCTTAAATTTAAGAAGATAAGATCCCTCTCAATTCTCATTAAAAATAGAATTGTTGTATTCTATCTTCTTATAGTGTCTGTCAGATTATTTTTATTCCATGGATGGTAGTGAATTGAAATTTCAAGTCCCATGATCATATATAACCATATTTTTTATGCATATTCATCTCTTTATATGTGAATATATACTTTAGGATTTTGTGGCCATTGTATATTTCACCCATCTCCCAAAATAGATAATTCCACCATTTTTTCAAAGCTACTATCACTATAACCAAAACTAGACCTAGCATAATGTAGTTATGTTCATGAAATTTCAACTTCCATGATTTATAGGCCATGACTTTTCCATTCAATAATAACAAATAGTAAAATCACTTTTTCAAATCATCACTACATAATACACAATGTTACCCACTTTTGGGTAGTATGAGCACATGGGATGTTATAATACACCTTTTAAGTAAAACGAATCTCTCTCTACACTCATCATTCCAAGAAAACATAACTCCCTTCTGAGTTAGCTTTATTAAAGGTTTTTAAAATAGCGAGAAACTTCATACAAATCAACCATTAAACCCATATAATCCAAGGATGTGATGGGTATATATTATAGTTATTAGCCTTTTCCATCATTAAATTGCATCTATCATGGAAGGATCCCTAGATATTCGATTTGTTATGATGATACGCCCCAAGAATGTGATTTTTATCAACTATAACTCACATTTACTATACGTGGTATAATGGTTGTCCTTTCACATGGTCTAGAGAATTGTTTTCATTTGATCCTCATGTTTATCATTTATTTTGGAATATAATAGAATATATTCAATAAATAATGCAAAATATTTGTCGAGGTAATCTCTAAAAACTCTATTAATCATCTCCATAAATAATTATAGAGAATCAGTGAGTATAAAATGCATAACTATAAACTCATAATGCTTGTTTCTTTAATGAAGTTTAGTCTTGAGCGTATGTTACTTATTCACCCAAACAATGTAATATTTCAACCACATATCTAACATGTATAAGGACTTTGAATCTTGTAGCTGATCGAAAAAGTCATCAATCTATATTAGAGGATACTTATTCATTATCATGATTTTGTAGAGATCATTATAATCATTGAAAAAGAGCACTGACCCATCCTTCTTCTTCATTATGTTTACTTGGGAACCCCATGGTGAATCATTTTAGAATATTAACCCTTTATCTGGATTCTCTTGTAGCTATTTATTACACTCCTCAAATTCCTCCACAACATATATATATATGAAGTCTTGGATAATGGAAATTCCCCAATAATAAGATCTACTGAAAATTAGATTTGTCAGCTAGGTGGGAAGTCATGCAGTCCCTCAAGAAACACATCGGTGTGTTCCCTCAGAATAGGCATGTCTTTGTGAATGACTATTTTTTAGACTCAAACATTTCATATATATACGATTTCTCATAATGAAATAATATCCATGGTTGAGATTCTTGTTCTAAAGAAGATTTATCATGCTCGATGAACATGTACTGAATTGGGGTTCAATTCAATATATATATAGTGATTTCCTTATCCTAGGAATTTATGTTGGCCCTATATTGGAAAATCTAGTCCATACATAGAATTGAATATAATTAAAATAAGGGATTATGATAATTTTTGGAGGAATTTTCTTCGAAAAATTGTGATGGGAGTGTATATATATACTCGGGATGCATTAATTTCACCATTTTCTATCTTGACGGAAAACTGTACTTCCATGATTTGTGGTGGTGTTTAAATGGTTCTTCTAATCATTCCTAATTTTAAAGAATGCGTAGCAGAAAAAAAAACTTTTCTATTGGGGAATGAATAACTAGCGTACATATCACCAGTTCACTATCTGGATCCACCTCAAATGTTTTTATGGAAAAAGATATCCCATACTACCTTGGATTTTGATGGATGTATCTGAAAAACCTTGTATTAGGGAATTTTTTTCAAAGTACCATACTTCCATGTTAATGTGGAAATGAAAATTTGTTGATGGTTGACTATAGAATTATTTTCCTCCATCATGTTAGTGGTTTTCCCCTATCAGATTTATTTAACAACGTGGCCTTCCTTCCCTCACCTAAAGCATTTCAACGTCCCTGTTAGGAAATTTATAGGGTGTTTTCATCTGCACCTTTGACAAGTGGAATGCGGAAATTTAATGGAAACATGATATTTATCCATTAGACCACTATAATTAAAATCCTCTTTCATCTTCTTATCCATGTGATACCCTTGTGCTTCGATGACCTCGATTTTGAAATTGAGGGAACATTAGACAATTTTCATAGAGCTATCAAAGTAACGTATTATTAGGGATTTATGTAGACTATGATTTAGATGACCAATGAAGTGTTAAACCTTGAATTTTGGTTAAATTAATAATATGGAGGTTTATCACGCATGTATTGGTATGTTTTATGTATACACCCTGAAAGATTTATCGTCTTTTTACATTTGAGATAGGAAATACCATTCCATTTTATGATTGATAGTATGATGAAACTATTTATCATAAAACATTTTCTAGGACTTCTTCCAATATATATATTAGATATATTCCTTAGGATGCATATTATTGATCAATGTCCACCAATGATCAGAATCGCCACCCAATCGATAATCATTTTGTATAAACACATCTTATTCGATATGATGAATGATAGAGAAGATCATGCCAATGGAGTTGATCCACTATTTCATGCTTAGGGGATCAGATAATCCCCTAAGAGTTGGATGTATTTGTCATATATAGGACTTGATTGTAGAATATTCATTGCTAGGGGGTTTAGATGATCCTCATTATCCATACTTCTATTCAAAACCTGAGTCAGTCGAGAGTTTGACATCACGAAATTCATGATTCTTAGTCTGATAGGGTTGGGAATATTGTTGGGGGTATTCATCACATTTCCCTTTACATTTATTATTTACCTAATTCTTCAAACATTAACCCACTGGTTAGAATAAAGGTTAATATGTGTAAGAATATTTTTATACTGTTAAACAGATAAAGGGGAAATATATTGACATTAAAGGGATAACAAAAATATTACATTTAATTTTTAACATTTGAATTTCTTGGATTCAATTTATATTATCCATGATCTATTTCCTAACATATATTATTATGGGAATTTTTTTATTCTGTTAATAATGGTTTATAATGAGATTATGAATTTACCAAATCATATCACTCGAAAGTGTCATCCTAGGTGCGTAATATGGCGCATTGTCATATAATAGGATACACCAAGTCAAGACTGACACACTTTGTCAAAGTTGGTACCCCTAGGTACATCTATTTCAAAACAAAATCCATACAAATATGTATTTCATTTATAATACATTTACTCTATACTTACAAAAATTGGGTGATTTTTTTATCATACATACTATTATCTTTAAGGATTTCACTAGAGTTATCTAATATTAATCATATATAACTTTAATTTTAATCTCATTCCAATTATGAATACCATGTTATTACTTACACATTAAATAATTATTTATTACACGAAAGCAAACATTATAAAAATTTAATGATTGAGAATTATAGATTCATTGAGAATAAGGTAAATATAATAACATCTTATGAATGACATAAATCAACATTAATGAAACTTCTTTTACAAGTCTATAAAATTACATGTCTTTTAAAACTACATGGGATAACAAATGTAAGAACATCAGAGATTAGTGATGTTATAATTCTATAAAAAAGAATAAACATGAAATAAGGTGATACTTGTTTGAAAATATAAATATAAATGGGGTATAAGAAGAGTAGGAATCCGAGATATGAAAAAACTTTCAAGGTATAACATCATAATCATGACATGGGATATATGAAAACGTCATAAATTACTACATCATAAATATTGTTCAATGATAATCCAACCCTAAATCATGGTGGAAAATATCTCTTAAAAAAATAAGGTTAAATCCATGTTCAAAAATTACATATCATGATACAAAACATTACCCAACGCATTTGAGTGCTATGTAATTCTAGGTGAAACCATCACTTTAATTTCATTCTCATTCTTATGTGGCCCACATAGATTTTAAAAATGGATTCATTCATCATCATATTTTAGTCAACGATGAAAGATATTGGAATACATACATGTATATCCCAAATAAAAAAGTATATCTTCATAAAATTTAATATCATTGATAAGAAATGGGTATGGTATTCACTACACAATTTTATTGGAATGTAAAATGGAAGTGAAATTTCAGCATCATAATTACTTCATATTAAGATTAAAAAATTGATTTTGTGATAGAGAAGTGGGTCTTCCATTATATTGACCTCAAATGAGAAATAATTAGTAAATGGTAAAACATATCCCATTATTATAAATTGGAAATATAAGGCATTAGTTTATTAAGAAACAAGAATAAATAAATTATACCAATCTATATTTTGTAATGGTAATAGGTGTACATAAACGATCATGGGAGGGTTAATGATAGTGAAAGGGGAATCCCATAACTATATACTAAATTTAAAATAAGTTTAATATTTCTTAAAATATCCCAACATAATAAAATGGAATTTATGATACAAAACATTAAATAAGTGCTTCAATGGAAATGAGTTGAGATAAATCCCTTACTCACGTCTATAAAATGAAAATGCTCTGAAGGGGATTATTTGTAGTTTGGGGTGCCTTGAGAGGACGATAATGACTAGATGGACGATTATGGACGTTCTCCAATGAGTTTTATGGAATAGAAATGGTATATTGGGTTGTATTATATAGGAAAAAAATAGGATTTATTTATTATTTAGGTTTTGGAAACTATATTATAAAATAACAAAAACACAAAACCATACCATGGTTTTTGACCATGGTTTATGAAAAATGGGAGTGGTTCTCATTATTTTATAATTAAAATTGTTGAATATAATGAAATAATTCATATTCTTAAGTGAAGTTCAGTCACACTCTTACAGAAATGATTTTAAATCCTTATAATATATTAATATTTTTTGAGGGTTCATAATGGAATTATAAAATCAATAAAATAAACATAAAATAAAATTACATTAAAAGGAAAATATATTTGTGGTTATGGACACCATTTGTAATAATATATTATATCACTTTTGTGTCATTATGATGTCAACAATCATAAGGTATATTTATAAGGTATTTACTTTTTTCTAAAAAATTCTACTACCTTTTAAAATTATGAAAAATTATCTCTTTAACAGTTTCAATGTGTTGATTCAAAAATTAATAACCATTTTATTTAAGTAATTTTATAAATATTTTTATTTTCACTTTTATTATAACTACAATGTTTTTTTTGAAAATTATTGGTTTTTGACATTACTAGTTTTCAAACACTTTTAAAAAGTATATTTGAAATCCTAAAAATTATATGATAATTTATATTTAATAAATATTATCTAATAATATTATGTTAATATATAATTTATTTCATAAATCTGTAAATTCCTCAAAATTAATTTCGTAATAGAATTTGAATATTAAAAAAAATATAATGTTTCGTTTTTATTGAATCAAAATAAAAAAATTAGGAAGTAACAATAATATGATGAAGATATATTAATTATTCTATATTAAAAAATTTATATAAAAATATTTATATGGGATATATAAATATCCTTTTAATAAACTAGAAATCACACTAAGCGTAAGGTGACTGATTACAAAACATTCATGGGGTGGTTCCACTGCATGGTTTGCGTTGTGATCTTGATGATCTGGAACTTCTGCCATAAATAATTTTTCTGATGATTGGGTTGTTGGATATCATCATGGGCATGGTCAGGTTAAAATCTCAGTGTTGTTATCTCATTTGGAAAATATAATAAATGTGATTCATAGGGTATGGTCCTACTTGGTGAGGACACCATATCCTATTTTTCTGTCAATTGGATTTATTAAAACCCCATATTTATACTAATCATGTGATCACTAAAAAATGTCTATATTGATAATGGTAATGATTTCTAATATTTAATTAAATATAATAGGATATAAAAAAACAAATAATCCTTTGTTTTTTCTATAACCATATTATATAATAAGACATTTATATAAACTGCCTGTGGACTTTTATTTATAACAGTTCAGTTCATTACATGGGGAATTTTTTATTATTAATGAGTTGTGACATAATTGTAGTGTTCAAAAATAATTTATCTTTTTGGATGATAGTATACACCATAGTGATGAAGCATACACATTAGTTTAATTGATTCAAAGGGGAAGGGGATTTTTTCTTGTGCTTCTATAGATTTTTCATATTTGGATATTGACTTTATCCATTTTTTATGTATCACTAAAAATCATAGCCCTTCGTAACCCCTATTTTTGTATTGTTGGTATATGTTGTGAATACCATGTCGTGTGATTATTTTGAAATCAAATAAATATGTCATTACCCCTTATACTATAAAAATTAATTGGTTTTACCATGATATGTGGCATGTGTAAGAATACCCCTAAAATAAACGATATTTAAGTAAGAAAGATACATTTTTTAAATATATAAATTGCCACAAGAAAATGTGAATAATTTTTGTTTTATGCGTGAATATGTGGTGTGTTACTATGGTTAATGGGTATGATGGGTTTTTTAACCATGTTATGGGGAAATTTTAATGGAATGTATTGGTGTAGTGGTAGTGTTGATGATGAGGTGGAAATAATTGTGATTGTGGAATTTCGGTCTTCTTAGCCTGAGAATGATATTATATCTTATGTTGTGATTTGATTTAGTATTCTATTTTCCTAGGTAGTGATGGAATAAAAAATGTTAACATTGAAAAAATAATGGAATGGGATGAAATATAGTAATGCATGGTTAATAATAGAATTTGTTCATAAATGGGGTTGATGTAAAATATTTATTATTATAATGGAATAATGGAATTAAATAATTGTGTAATTTAATTCTTCATTAATGGATAATAATTAAATTGTATTTAATTGGGAATTAAGATGAAATTTTTCTTATTTCATAGTATTGTTTTGTAAGTGTACAAGTGGAGATAATTTTGGGGAAAGTCATGTGTTGGTTTGTACCACTGTTTTAAACCAATTGGTTAGGATTGTGTGTTGATATTATATATGATATTTATGTTATTTTTTATTTTATATATACTCCCCACCAATGTCAAGAAACTCATACTGATAACCAATGTTTTTGAAAGAATTCTTTCCAAAATCCTAGTGGTGAGTATGGATGGTTGGATACCTCCTCTTCCTCACTCCATATTCTAGGTGATGATGAAACAAATAGTATGTGATTTCCATTATTAAAATGTTTCACTTTCATGATGTGTTGGGATGTGATGGGTTGGCCCCGGTGGCTTCAGGTAAGGTAAGATGTGTTGAACAATGTGTTTTTTAAGAAGATGAGATGGATTATGGTGGGGGTCATTTATGGTTAGAGAGGGACATATGGTTGATTTTATATATGTTAATGATACCCTACCACTCTAGATATGTCACCAGTGGTGATGTCCAAGGTGTCTTCGATCAAGATGTGATGTGATGGTTAGTTTTACATTGGGGGATTTGTATAATGTGAAATAAAAATTATGTGGGTTTACTAGAAATTACATTAATGGTGTTTGAAAGTGGAAAATCATAGATAAAGTGGTATAGAGTAAAATATATTGATATTATTATTATATATTTACATATCTATGTGGTATTTAGTAATTGAGATTTAGTGAGGATCGAATTGGTTAGTATACAATTATAGGTACTATTTGGTTGAGATGCTTTCTAACAAGTGCATTTATATTCAATTATCAAATGTGCATGAGAGAATTTTGATTTGTATTGGGTATAATTTTAAGCTCATAATACATATTTAAAATTAATTTCATGATTCCAATTTGAATATGAGGGTCGTCGTGGGAAATACTAGCTCAGGCATTTGGATAGTTATTATGTTGATTCCTTAGCATTTCATTTAGGTATTTACTTGGAGACATGAATCTTTATATAATTTATTTATATATCCATGTTGGGATGGTTTTATTATTTAATTTATATTAATATATGGAGTTTTTGGTACATAATTCTTATTATCTCACAATACATTATTATTATAGTGGGTAATTTTCCCCATTTCATAAAATTTTTATAACTGCTATGATGGTCATTAACATGAGGCCTACTGGAGGATGGGATCGGAGGATATTATAAATATCCCCTAATTATGGTTTATTTGGAAATATGGTGATCATGATAGAGTGATATCAATGGTTATGGAAGACAGATAAAAATTTTGGAGTTAGTCACAGGGTGAATTTGATGTCCTGGTTGGGCGATTTTATAATATTGTAACCTTTGTTTCAGATTTTTTTACACATTGATTTTATTGGTTATCTTTTCAGGTTGTTTATAGTATTTTTTGAAATATTTTATAGTTTTTAAGCCTGTTCAAATTTTATAAATGGGTTGAAACCCTGATCATCAAATTATGAAATGAAAACAATATCCAAAGTTGGGGAACACAGTTGAATAACTATTTGAAAAAGAAAGAAGAAAATCAATGATCCCAGAATAGTAATGGCATATGGTTTGAACATTGTTAAATAAACCACGAATAATACTAGTCATACTCATCTAGTTTCTCTAAATATGGTTTACTTTTCTGCTTATGGTTATTACTAACCATGATACCTAACCAAGTGCACCAAGAAAGGGTTTTTTAATTCCTTGAAGATCATAATTAAAATCTATATATGCCCTTAATTACCCCCAAACATCTCACATTTATACATAATCTGATCCTTTGACTTTTGGGATCCCTCTAAAGGTGTTTCACCACTCCTAACCTCACATGTTAGAGCATTAATTTTCCAATTGAAGTGTTGATCCTCTTCTCATAATTTTTTTCTCTAAAACATTGATATCCCATGTTCTTTTTATTCTTTCTTTATAGAGGCGATGATGAAATTTTGTTCCATCAGATAATTTCTAATTGATTTGGAATTAGGGAGTTTATATCTTCTCTTAAGACCCCTCTTACCAGATCTGGTGATCACCATCAATGGTGGAAAATATCACATCTCTTGCGGTTCTACTCCGTATTTTCATGTAGGCCTTTATATTATTTTAATTTGATTTTTAAGTCATTTGTTCTTGAAAATTATTACATTAAATATTCATATTATCATGAAAATGTTATAGGAATATTTTACATGAATTTATTTTTAAATATACTTTCTCCCACTTCAATTTGATTTAAATATGGCATGAATTGAATGGTTGTGATCCTAATGTCTAACACCTTTTTTAATTTTCATATTGTAATTTTTTGTTGGATTAATTTTCAATCATCTTTATTGGGGTTTTGTGGAGAACTTGAGGGATTTATCTTTTGGTTTTACTAATAATGTTGAATTCCTTGATTTTATTAAAATGGTTTAAACTTTTTGACGTTTTAAAATTAGTTTCAAATCATTAAAATTTTTAAATGAAAACGAACCCACTTAGACTGATTTTAATATTGTTTTGAAATAATCATTCTTTTGTAGTTTGAAATGACTAATTTATTCACACAACAAGTGGGTGTAAACCCATGTTTTGAATTCAACATTATCTTTTTTAGGTTTTAAAACATTTCTGAATTCCATTATGTATTAATAAAATAACTTATTGTATTAAATTACTTTTAGTATTACCATAATGGTTTTGTGAAGTTACGCTGGTAGAAATATGATTTTTTAAAGGTTAAACTAATGAAAATGTTAGGAAATGAAATGTTGAGGTTTTATAGCCCAGTAAAAACATCATGATTATCCTATATTATAATAATCCCTTATATTATTTTTATTTAATCTTGTACATATCATTGATTGGATTTGAAAAATTGATTATTTACATTGAGTTTGTTTTGGGTGAGAGTCATATATGATTTGAGGGAATTTTCCCCTGATTGAAATTGATCAGGATACCCATTGGGATCCATATTACATGATTATCAGACTCAAATTTTTTGATGTGTTAGGGGAACATCGATAGTTAGATGGATTCCATATATATCTGTTTGTGTTTGTGTGTGTGTGTGTTTATAGACTCACACCATGTCTATTGGATCAATATTTAAAAAAGAAAGGTTTAGGCTATTGATGTGCAGCTATAAAAGGAGTTGTTAATGGAATTAGTTACTTAGTACTCAGTAGACTAAATGTAATCCCACTAACTAGTAATAATGTATTTTCATTTTTTATTTTATGGGGGGCTCATTATTGTAACCTGTTTTACCCATGAAATCTCATACATGATAATTGATACATGACATCATTCTTTGTAACTATTTGGAACTAGAATTTAATTTTATGATTTATTCCTTCTCTTGATATATAATTTTTATTAAATTGTTGTTCTTTTAATATATTATATTTTCTCTTGTATGACTCAAAATATCATGTTCATTTTAATACATTTCATCTCTAGTATGACCCTATCTTTTGAAATGGGTTTCAAATAAAATTAAAAAAATTAGTATTTAAATGGTGAAATGGCGTGTTTTTTAGTGTTATATTGATAAATTATATTTAAATGTTTAAAATTATATTTTTTTAATATGATTCTTACTCTATTTATTATACTAACCCTTTAGAATATTTCAATTTCCATATGAAATAACTATATGTAATATTTGGTGGAATCTTATAAGCTCTATAACTAGAACCCTTCATATATTGTTTGTCATTCACAAAAATTATGATCTTATAGAATGTTCTCTTAATAAAAAATTCATTTTTAAGTTTGTGATATTCTGTCTATGGGTGGGGGAAATAGGACATGTTGTTTTATTGTGGAATTTCAAGAGATAGATTTTGGTAGTTATGATTTTTTTAGTTTTTGAAGAATATATACATTCATAGATATGTAATTATTGATTTATTATCTATTGATTATTATCTATAGTACTTAATTCACTACATTGTTTTATGGGAGAAATCATAACAATTGGATAGTTCCAGATTTCCATTTCTTGTTTCCATCACTTGGAGATCAAATATTCTATACAGGTAAGTGAGAGATCATCTTTGAGACTAGTTTAGAAGGAATTCATGGTTATTTCATCACAAATTGAATCAGTGGAGGGATTTATAGGAAATAAATCACCTACCAATTAAACCACTTATGTTATTGGGTGTGATTTAGGGTTCAATAGATAAGAATATTATATCGAAAAATAAGTGATAGTCCTGAGTGGGTGATTAATAAAAACCACTTCATAATGTGACTTGGGTTACCAGGGAATGTGGGATTAGATTACTTATTTCAATTTATTGGTTTCCTAATGAAGAATGTGGTTTATCCTCCCAATGAGACTTTATTTTTATGGTAAATCACTTATGTGATTTTGGTTTGAATGGAAATATTATTGGAGATACAATTTATCTTCATAGCCCAGAAAATTGTGATGAATCGTTATAACTCACATGGAATTCAATCCATGAACTATTTTGCAGTTAGTGTGAGGTTTACAATCCCATGAGACTAATCTATGCATATTTCTTCTCAAATCCAAACATGTCATAATATCAATTTATTTAACAAAATTAATTCACTTTTGTGAATACTGTGGGAATGTTTATAGATGTGGTTTGTTTCTTAACATTTTTTCATTGTATATTTAATTAATTTTTGGTGATATTATATCCATTTCTAAAACAAAAATGTCAATTAATTTTTTCTTTGATTGATTCCACTGAGAGATATTTTCAATTACCAAAAATTAAATTTTATGATTTAAAAAATTTGTTTCAATAACCATTTTAGGGTCTGAAAAATAATGTTTTAATAATAAATTTTGGTTTACAATGAAATGGATATGTAGATTGTATTGAAATTTGGAAAATGTTATTAGTGTTTTTTGAAACCATGGAAGAATTTATATGAGTTGGTAAAATATTTCTAAAAAATTATCAGGATTCATTAAATTATTTCCAATTTTAAAGTGAAAGAATAATTTGTTATAAATTGTCAAATACATTATGTTTAGGAATATATTATGTCATAAAAAATAGGTTTTTGTGTTGTTTGAATGATTTTTTATTTCTTGTATTGATTTTCTATTTTATTTATTCATGGATGGATGATACTAGGTTTGATATTGACAACAAATGTATAGTATGAAATTTTCAATTAATGATAGAATGGTCTTTATTCATTGTAGTTTTTAATGTAGTTTTTTTTTACATTTTCTAAATTTTAAATCTCTTATAATTTAATCTACCCAAGATCCATATCAATTGGTGAGGCCAATGAATATATCTCCTTTAAACCTCATCCATACATTTGATATTACAGTCGACATTCATATATTTGTGACTGATATTATTTTGAGCTATTAAAGTGTCTTGAAGAAGTTGATTAGATATTTGTCTCTCCCAAGACTGTTGATTCTCTGAAGGTCATGTATATCAATTCATTGTTTGAGGGAACAATCTAGGGGTTATGGGTTGTTGTGATTACAAATTTTCAACATAACAAACATTCTTGGGAATTCATAAATATAGTCTTTTATCAGTGTATGTATGATTTAATTATGAAGAAGGATAAATTTACTATGTTCTTTGATTTTGATCAATATAAGCTATCATTTTTAGAGTATTCTAATGAATTCCCATGCTTGATATATCTCTTACCTAAGAAATTTTGTAATTACATCAGTAATAATATCATTTTTAATAAATTTCATTAGCCAATCCTTTTTCTTTCCTTGCATGAGGCCTAGTTGATTCTTTATTCGAATGTAGTTTGATATGGATTTTCATCCAATGAAGGTGTAGAAGAACAACATAAAGGGAAGAGTTACTCTTTCTTGTTCATAGAAAGAAAATATTATAAAGGTAATAATAATAATTTTTCTACTTCTACTATAGAGAACCTGGTCATTTTAAGTGGTTGTGTTAGAAATAATCCAAGGCTCATAGATGATATAGCTATTTGGGTCACCTCAAGTGGTTATGAAGGATGGGTGATTGGAAAGGAATGATTTATTATGAGATCATAGGATCGAAAATATAGTGAATCATATACATCAAGATGATAATTATCAAACCATAGGTATTTAGAAGAATCATTTCATTTAGAGGAGGAGCTTACGGATGTCATTTTTCATATGTGGTTTATGATGATTTGTCTTTATGTTTTTGATGATGTATTGGAAACTACTTCGGTTCTTCCTTTTTCAAGATTGTATATTTCTAGATAACTTTTTTGAATATTAGTGAATGATTTTTAATGGAACTTTATTTGGTTCATTTGGTTATTTATTATTTGATAATGTGTTCTTTTTCTTGATATCTATTTTCTTATTCCCCTTAGATGTAAAAACTTTAATTCACAATATTATTATCAAATATCATTAGTTTTTTCCATTAATTTTATTTATGGTGATGGAGTGGGTACTTTGGATAATAATATTTCAGATTTTTTGGAGTTGTTTTTCCCTAGTATGATATTGTTTTTCAATTATTTTTGGAGATAAATTTTGATATGATGGAAGATATCATTCATAATAACATTGTACCTTCTTGTGGACTAACCATCATATTTGATCTATATATGTATTTAAAGTAATGGCCTTGGAAATGTATTAGGATAAATAGTATAGTCTAATTAACGGATGGACTAGGCACCCAAATGTTCTAGATTTATATTATATCATATCATCGATGGGTGAGTTTCTCTGATGAAATTACTATGTTTCCATTGATTACTTACCCAATGCAATATTCCTTATCAATTATTTTACATTCTTGTAAATATTTTATCATTGATGGTCCTGATGTGCATATTTTCTTATGTAATGCATGGGTTATTCATATGTTACATTCTTTTATTGTTTTTCATTGTTGGCCCTTATATTTTCACCATAGTGAGGGGTTGATATAGTGATCCAACCATTTCTTATATTAATATTACAATATTTTAAAGATAAAAAACATAATAGTTGTACACAAAGAGGATATAATGGTTTAGTGTCTTGGGAAAACTTGGACCATACATAACAATTACAACATCAAGCATAATTTCTTTTTTATTTCTTCTTCTCTAGATTCTTATTTTCACTTGACCTATACTTAGTACATGTATCCACCTGATGATATACATCAAAAGGGGTGAGCTAAATTCTCAGTAATAGGATAGATAATAAAAATATTGCATGGGGTAATCATTTTCATAACATAGGCAAACAATCATGAACATGAGAGGAAGCATAAATATAAGACTTGAAATGTGGAAATTCATAAAAATTAAACATCATGTCTTAGAGGTTAACTACCACACATACATGTGAACAAATATATCATCTTTTTTACACATAATTTCACATTTACTCATGAGATACATCACTTTACCTAATGCATTAGAGCGCTATATAATTCTTGGTGCACCCATCACATCATAACATTATCATTTATCATAAATGAAATAATGAAAATATAATAAAAATGAAAATAACCAACCCATGAAAAGGAATTTGTTTCATATTATAATAATACATTCATAATCATTGGTCTCCCAAAATAATGATGGAATAACATACATGTTACAAGAAATGTCAATCTTGAATGAGATGTAAAAGGGGTGTTCTTAAAAGAAGAGTTCTTTTGGAAAACATTTGGATTTACATAAACACAATTAAAATATATATATATCCTAGAAATGGAAAGAAAATGATTAAAAAATAATAGTATGGAGTAACCATATCAAAAGGTGTGAAAGAGGGAGAACTCGAAGAATGAATGTTGGGTCTGAGAATTTCCCCTTACCGAATATCTGAACACTTCCTTCGCTTTAATGTCGTATATAATGAAATTATATTCATTAATTAGAAACTCCCAAACCGTTTATAGATTAAAATTGTTAATTTTGGTTTCATTATGTTATTTTATGGGCCTTCTAATGAGTTCTATGATTAAAAAACATTGTTTAGGAATGTTTGTTTTTATGGTTTTCTTGAGCGTTTCACATGTATTCATGAATTGATTTTCATATAGAACATGGATAAACATCCAGAACTGATATTAAATGATATTAATTATATTACAAGAGTTTAAATGATCTTATAATGAATTACACTATATTCCATGTGGAGGAATCAGTAGATAGGAATTTAATGATGATTGTTTGATTTAATTTGGGTGGTTTTTTGACCACAACGAACTTCTTTTGATAAATAATTTAGTAATATGAAAATATCTTAGTTACAGAAAAGTAAGAAGGAAATAATACATATGAAAAACTTTTTTTCAACTATAAAACAGTTTTATGACCAGATCTAAAGGTAGAAATTAAAAAATAGAAAACATGTCATTCTCGAAGGTGGTTGATTAACACCTCACGAAAAACATTTTCTTTTATACAATAAAAGGAAGAGGAGAAAGGGTGTTGGATGATATAATATCCCATTATTATCATAAAATTACTACATATGTATAATACTGGAGTTACCAAATCATTTATATAAATATAGGTTGGGAGAGAACAAGTAAAGAACTTGAAATTGAAAGGAATTTAAAGGAAAAGAAGGAGAGAAATTACCTCTTGAATCCTCCTCTTGAGATCCTCCTTAAGGGGACTAAGCATGGACATTTGATGATGCAAGAATCATTTGGAAGTTGGGGAGAGGATTGGTAAGATTCATTGGTAGAGTTTATAAAAGGCTTGAAGCTTGAGAGGTGTGAAGAAATGAGGGTGTGAAGGGTGGTATTTATAGTGCTGGGGAGAGAGGTTTTCTCAATATAAATTTCATTAGTTTATTATTTCCCCAAAAGGCACAGAATAGTGATTCTTCCATGACCAAGAATATTAATATAATAATTTAATCCTGAAACAAGTGGTCTTACATCATAATAACATCATACGTGACTCTATAATTAACTTGTTTAGCTTATTTTTTAAATTATGGTATTTCACTATTCATCAACAATTCAAGTCTATCTGAAAAATACCAAAATTTCACCCCAACCAATTTTCCACATGTAGAATCCAAAAATGAAGTCCATTTTCCAAAATAATTTTCTAAATATGATTAATTTAATAATTAATTAAAATTATAAATTACATGAAAAATACAGTTTTAAAATTAAAACTGATTTTATAATGCTTTCAAAAATTAAGTCGTGTATTAAAAAATTATCTAAAATTTATAAAATGTATATTTTTTAATTTATTAACAAATTTTAAGAAAATTAATTATCTTAAATTAATAAATTTTTTATAATTAATTTTTTATGACTTATAAAAATACGAAAACGTTTACTATGTTCAAATTGTCTCTCTCTAAGATGCCTAAATTTTATTTAATTATTCATGGGTAAGGTCACTCTTATTTTGGAAGATTTAATATTCATAAAAGTCATAATACTATTTATAAGGGTAGGTAAATATTCATAATCTTAGGTTACTAATCACTAAAAAGTATGTATTTCTTATTGGTCCCCAAAAATCATCTTGAACACAACCGTGTCTGTCAGATTTTCAAAATTCTAAACGCAGAAGTGAAAAAATAATGTTTAAAGGTCACTTAGCAATTAGCAGTTAATTATTTTGTTTTTTCAGGTGATTTTATGACATAATTATAAGAAGAGAATATCTATTGAAATTTTTTTTGTCATTACATTCTTCCCACCTTATGAAATCTCCCCCTTGAAATTTCACTTTACACAAATAGGTTAGGGTACTTCTCCTTCATCGCCCCTTTTGGTTCCCAATTAGCATCATAAAAATTTTGGTTTCTCCAAAACACATTAACAAGATGTGTTGTCTTGTTGCGTAGAACCTTAACTCTCTGGTCCCTAATCTCTACTGGCTACTCCTCATAAGAGATATCATCTTCCAGTTGTACCACCTATGAGTTTAGTACATGTGAGGGATCAGGTATGTACTTATTCAGGAGTGATACATGGAAAAAATCATGAACCTAATCCGTATTCGGTATACGTGCAAGCCGATATTCCATGGCTCTTATACAGTCATGGATTTCAATGGGGCCAATGTACCTTGGGCTTAGATTCCCTTTTTTCCAAACCACATGACTCTCTTCCATGGTGATATTCAAAGGAAGACTTTATCTCCAACATCGAACTCCAAGTGCCATCGACGGCTGGCAGCATAGATCTTTTCCCGACTCTGAGCTGCTTTGATGTGTTTTTGGTTGAATTGGACGTTCTCTGTTAATTCTTTAACTGGATTGGGTCCATGTAGTTTTCTTTCTCAAAATTTACCCCAACAGGTCAGAGTTCTAAATTACTTTCCATACAGAGCTTTATATAGAGCCATCTGAATACTTGAGTAGAAGCTATTGTTGTATGTTAACTCAACCAATGGGATATTCTGATCCCATCCACCTATGAATTCTAGAGAGCATGCTCTTAGAATATTTTCAAGAGTCTAAATAGTCCTTTCAGATTGGCCATCGGTTTGGGGGTGATAGGTCATGCTAAAATTAAATTCAGTACTCAAAGCATGTTGAAGGCTCCTCCAGAATTTAGATGTTAACCTTGGATCGTGGTTAGAGATAATTGATAGTGGAACACCATGCAGTCTCACCACTTACTCCACATATTTCATTATATGTTTCTCAAGCGAGATATCTTACTGAATAGCGTTAAAATGGGCAGTCATGGTGAGTCAGTCAACCACAACCCATATCACATTATTTCCCTTTGATGTCTTTGGGAGACCTGTGACGAATTCCATAGTAACATTTTTTCATTTCCACATTGGTATAAAAAATGGATGCATCATCCCTTTTGACATTTCTCGCTCTAATTTAACTTTCTGACATACAATTCACCTTGAGATATATTGTGCAATCTCCTTCTTCATGTAATCCCACCATAAGTGTTCTTGGAGATCACGATACATCTTGCTACTCCAAGGATGGATAGGGAATGTTAACTCATTTGCATTTTCTAATAGCTCTTTCTTTATCCTGGGTGATGAAGGCACACAAAGTCATGTTCCAAACCGAATCACACCATCATCATCTATATGGAACTCATATAGCTTCTATTCCTTTACTGAATTCACCCTATTTTTTATCTCCAAATCATCCCTTTGTGATTCCTTAATTTTATTTTGGATGGATTGGGCACAATAATTGTGGAAAGGTAAAATTAATCCTATGCCCTTTTGATTTCTAAATTCATCCCTGACATATCCCAGAATATAGGGTCTTTCTCAATCCATAACATGGATAGAGTAGAAAGTTCTATTCTACATAGAGAATCAACTACCTTGTTCACCTTTCCAGGATGGTAGTGAATAGAGCAATATTAATCATTGATTTGCTCTAACCATCTCCTTTGCCGCATGTTGAGATCCTTTTGTGTGTATGTTAGGACCAATAGGGCCCTATATACCCTAAGAGGGGGGTGAATCTGGGTATGGATATTCTTTTTCAAAATTATTCTTAACCCACTGGATCATGACCTTTTTATTACAAGGGTCACTTTTTTCACATGGGTGTTTATTATGACCACTTTTTCTTCTTTATCCGATGATGATGCTTTAAATGCAATGCAGGGAAGTATGTCAGCAAACACATATATTTTTACTTGGTTCACCCTCACAGGGATATGTCCAAGGAGCATACAATGGAGATGTTCCATTGTACCACATACACTAAAGCACACTGCTGTTTACAAGGTTTGGGTAGATCACTTCTATGCCCATGCTCACTGCCTTTACAAGGTTTATGGTCACCTCATTGCTTTCCCAGTGGACACTCCCTGTTTCTCTCTCTCTGGCTCACTTCTGGTGGAGAGGATCACCTTCTTCCTCTTCATTTTCTCACTACTCTGGAAAGGATCCACTCACAGTTTATAGACCTATAGGCCTCTTCATTAACACAAATTAATGCATCGTCTATTGTATATAGATGCTCTGTTGAAGTCCACCTTTCACCCATAGATAAATCTCACTTTTCACTGAAGGTATAGGTCAATCATACAGCTTCCACACAGCCCTGAATCACTGCCTTGCATCAACCATACCTGGAACCCTTCTCTAAGACGGCGCGCAAGTATCGGCGTGCAATAATAACTAGCACGAAACTGCACCTCAAGCACTTGCATGACACAATCTTCTGCAACTCCAAACTTGGACGACTCACACCCTTTTACGCCGAAACCGATATTGGCACGCAACCATCAACTATTGCACTTCTTCAAAACTCGGCTCTCAAGTGTCACCAAACAAATTGCGCGACACCCACTACTTTAACTCAAAACTTGGGTGACTCCCATCCTTTCTCTCCCAAACCACACTGGGCATGCAACAAACAACTGGCGCACAACTTCTACTTGCATGACCACACCACCACTTCCACGACCACCACACTTGCGCGTCTGGAGCTCTGATTTTCTCTAAGTGTTGAACTCATCACCAAATGATGAGGGGTCAACCTCTATTTATAGGCAATTGGACATCCTTCATGATGGGGTACAAGTCTCCCCTCAACCCGCATGTCTCAGCTGTGCAATTAATTTGCGCGACCAACCCTAAAACTTGGGCGCCACTTATCCCCTTGACATATTTTGATGTTATAATCTTGAAAACATATGGTGTGCATGTTTTTTCTCCTCAAGATAGCTATTCACAGGTCCCTTTTCCAAAAACACTTTTCTCCATTTGTCGATTTTCAGGCCCAAAAATTTTCCAAACACTGGAAAACGGCGCCACCTTGTATTTGTTATTTTTGTACCGCCTCTAGATCATCCATTCATTTGTCAAAATTCTTGAATCAAACATTGATCGTTAAACACAGCTCAAGAACATGACATTCCACCATTAATTCACCTTTTTCAACAAACTCGTATGTCATGGTTTTCTTTTTCATCAATCACAACACAGATGTCCACTTTTTCATCAAACACAATCACCAAAAAAATGCTTCAATGCTACCTTGAGGAAATATTTCCCAACAGTGTATATATACTTTAGTCTCTTGTAGTTGGTGTATATGTCACACTTCATTCCATAAAGGTAGTTCCACCATATTTTCAAAGAATAAATCACGGATTTTAGCTCTAGATCATGTGTTGGGTAGTTTTGCTCAAGGATATTCAATAGCCACGTGGCATATGCTATCACATTTTAATTTTACATGAGTGTGCAACTAAAGACATTCTTTGAAGCATCACTGTATATCGAAAAAATTCTCCACCTTTGAGATGTGTGAGTATAGGTGCAGTGATCATCCTTCTTTTTAGCTCCTTGAAGCATCCCTCACATTCTTCCATCCAGACATAATTTACCCCTTTCCTTGTTAGCTTAGTTAGCAGGCTTGACAATCATGAGAATTTTCTCACAAAACATCTGTAGTACCCTACTAATCCAAGAAAACTACGAATTTCTGTGACAATAGAGGGCCTAGGACATTCCTCAATTGCCTTTTTTTGAATGATCTACATATATTCCCTCACTTTTGATAACATGTCCAAAGAAATTGACTTGCTTTATCCAAAAGTCACACTTTCTGAACATGGTGTACAACTTCTCTTTTCTCAATGTCACCAAAAAACTCATAGATGTTCTTTATGTTTCTCCTTTATCTTTGAGTACATGACAATATCATCAATAGAAACTCCCACAAAATTTTCTAGGTAATGTCTAAAGACTCTATTAATCGAAGCCATAAATATTTTATGGGTATTAGTAAGTCTGAAGGGCATCATCGGAAATTCATATTGCCCATACCTTTTACAGAAGGTAGTATTCTGAATATATTCCTTCTTCACCTTTAGCTGATGATATCCAGAAAAAGATACACATTTGAGAAGTATTGAGCTACTCTTAATTGATTGAACAATTCATCAATCCTTGGAAGAGGATACATGATCTTTATGGTGATTATGTTGACTTCATGATAATCAATACACAATAACACTATTTCATCCTTTTTCCTCACAAATAGCACTAGCGCTCCCCAAGGTGATGCACTAGGGTGTATGAACCCTTGGTCCAGATGCTCTTGCAGCTGCTTCTTTAACTCATCCAGTTCGATAGGATTAATCCAATAGGGACACTTTGAGATAGGAGCAGCTCCATGTATGAGTTCTATTGAGAACTCTACCTAACGATCTGTGGGAATTCCATGTAACTCTTTGGGAAATTAATCATTGTATTCCCTCATGATTGTAATTTTCTCAAGGATGGAACTTTACAGTGACTTAACCGTTTGGGATAGGTACGCTTCTTCATTAGGAATAAACACCCACACCATGGAAGCATTTTTAAAATAGATTCCTAATCTTCCTTGCATTTGTAGAGGAGCATGGGATGGTTTGGAATATGAAAAGATATTTCTTTTTCTTGAAAGTCGATATGTGCTCTATATAATGAGAGCAAAACCATTCACATTATAGCATCGAATTCCTCCAAGGAAATTATTACAAGATTTTTTGGAATAATGTTACCACATATGCCAACAGGATAAGAGTCAAACACTTGGGTTGCAATGATTACACCACTTGGTGTTTTTAAATATATCTCTACTTGATTGTTCTGTGTATTTGATTCTATAGTTCTATCAAACATTTCTAGTATAAAGGAATGCATAGAACTAGAATCAAATAAAACATTTTCCATTCTTGAGTAAATATGAAGTGTACCCTATACGACATCATTATCTTCATCCAATTTCAAATTAGTGATATAATAACCCTTCACTTGGTCCTTTGGGTTTAGTGTCTAATGATGTTGATTACCCTTGAGAACTTGAGGTTTAGTGCACATACATGCATTGTTCCCTATCTCCCTACAGTTGTATCATTGATCCATGGGTGGTTATCTCTTTTCTTAAGCTATATTCTCTTTTTTTCATGTATTTTAGACTCTCTTGAACATAGTGTCCCTGTTTCCCACACTTGAATCAATTCCCAGCCCCTTTTAGGCAGTTCCTATGGTGAAACTTCCCACATTTTTTGCATGTGGGTCATTGAGTTTTCTTCCCACCATTTCCATTAGATCCACCAGTTGGAAAATCCATCTTTCGTTTCCTATTTCCATATCCACGGGACCATTATCCCAACTCCATCTCCACTTTGATAGCATAGCGAAAAACTTATTCATAACTCCCACAGTCTCAAATTGCAATAGCCTTTTGAAGGTGTGGGTTTAATCCACATTACAATCAATCGATTTTTCTATCATTGTTGATAAGAAAACACAAAGAGTACCTTTCAAGTCTTTTGAAATTATCTTGGTAGGTTGTGACAGATTATCCTTCTTTTTTCTTGAGCTCTATGAATTCTCTCTCCCTTATTGTTCGAATATTTCGTGGGAAATACTTATGAAGAAAGATGATCTTAAATTCTTCCAATTCCATCTCATCAATTTTTTCCTCAGCCAGGTGTTCTTAATCAAATCCCACCAAAGATCAGCCTCTCTATCTAGACAATAAATGGATAGAGTCACAATCACCATCTCAGAATAGTGAATCGTAGAAAATATATTCTTTATGGAGTTGACCCACTATTCAGCAACTTGTGGATCAGAAGATCCACAAAACATCAGTGGGCGTTTCCTCATAAAACATTCGATAGCCAGTTTCTCTCTCTTTGGTGAAGGTGGATGTTCCCCATTATTATGGTTATTGTTCATAACCTGAGAACATTGGGTAATAATCGCTATGAAGTTTTGAACTCCACATCCCATATCATTGGGTATGTCGTTCGGGCATTTGTTGCATTGGCCCCCACATGAGTTATTTGTCTGGTTTCTCCTGGTTCCCACAATTTTCCAAAATAGAAAAGGATAGAAAATTTTTTTTCAAAAAGTTAGGATTAACTAATTCATTTAAACAATTTATAAAAAAATCAAAATATATGGGATCCCTATGTAATAAAAAATATTTGTGCATATTTTTACTTAGTCTCATGCTAGAGGTTTTGTCCATGTTTCACTAATCCTAATTCCAAAATTAACAAAAACATTCTTTTAATACCGACTATAGAGACCCAACCTTTTCTTACATTACTGTTAAATAATTTTAATGATAAAAAACATAATAGTATTACACATAAGGGATCCAATGGGTTAGTGTCTTGGAAATACTAGGACTGTGCATAACAATTATAGCATCGAGTATAAACTTTTTTTATTTCTTCTCCTCTAGCTTCTTATTAGAACTTGAACATTCCCTAGTACATGTAGCCACATGAGGAAATATATCAAAAGAGGTTAGCTAAAATCCTAGAAATATGATAGATAAGAACAGTATTGCTTGGGGTTAGAATTTTCATAACATAGGCAAAGAATCATGATCATGAGATGAAGCATAAATTTAAGACTTTAAATGTGGCAACGCATAAAAATGAAACATTATGTCTTAGTGGATAACAACCAGAAATACATGTAAACAAATCTAGAATATTTTTCACACATAATTTCACATTCATCCATGAGATAAATTACTTTACCCACATTGGAGAGTTGTATAATTTCGGGTGCACCTGTCACATTGAAACATTCATATTATACTATATAATCCAGGCGCACCTGTCATATCATAACATTATAATATATCATGAATGAAAAAATGAACATATAAAAAATGAAAATTACTAACCCATGAAATGGAATGGTTTTCATCACATAATAACGCATTCATAAACATTGGGTTCCCAAAATAAGGAGGGATTAACATAAATGTTACAAGAAACCTCAATCTTGAATGAGAAGTAAAAGGTGTGTTATTAAAAGAATAGTTCTTTTGGAAAACATTTTTTTGACATAAATAACATTTTAAAACATGTATATCCTAGAAAAGGAATTAAAATTATGAACAGATGATTTTTATGGAGAAACCATATCAAAAGGAGTGAAATAGGTTGAACCCAAAGGATGAAAGTTGGGTTCCAGAATTTCTCCTTACCTTAAATCTGAATGCTTCATTCGCTTTAATGTCATGTATAATGAAATTATATTCATTAATTAGAAACTGCAAGAACCTTTTATAAATTAAAAGGGTTCATTTTTGTTTCATTGTGTTATTTTATGTGCCTTTTTATGAGTTATAGTGTTAAAAACCAATGTTTGATAATGTTCGTTTTTATGGTTTTCTTGAGCGTTCCACATGTATTTACGAATTGAAGTTCGTGTTGAACATTGATAAACATAAGGAACTGATATTACATGTTATTAATGATCTTCTAGTAGTTTTAATGATCTTATAATGAATTATTATATATACCACGTGGATGAATCATTAGATAGTAATTTAAGGATGATTGTTTTGGTTAATTTGGGCGGTTTTTTGACCACAACGAACTTGTTTTGATTAATCATTTAGTAATACTAATCGAATTTAGTTCCATAACATTAATTATGAAATAATACATATAAAATATTATTTTTCAAACATAAAAATGGTTTCATGGCCAGATCTAGAGGTAGAAATGAAAAAATTAAAACATGTCATATTCAAAGGTGATAGATTAACACCTCACGAACAACATTTTATTTTATAAAATAAAAGGAAGAGGATAAATGTGGTGTGATGATATAATATCCCATTATTATAATAAAATTAATTTATATGTATAATACAAGAGTTACCAAACCTTTTTTACAATGATATTTCGGTAGATAATAACAAAAGAACTTGAAATTGAAAGGAATTTAAAGGAAAAAGAGAGAAATTACCTCTTGAATCCTCCTCTTGAGATCCTCTATAAAGGCTTAATATTGGTATTTTAATGATACAAAAATCTTTTTTACGTGGAGGATGGGATAGGGAATATACTTGGGTAAAGTTTATACAAGTAGTGAAGCTTGAGAGTTTTAAGAATATGAGAGTGTGAATGGTGGTATTTATAGTGGAGGGGAGAGGGATTTTCTCAATATAAAATTCATTAGTTTATTATATCCCCACAAGACAAGGAATAGTGATCCTTCAATGACCATGAATATTAATTTTAAAATATAATCCTGAACCAAGTGGGCTTACATCAGCAGAACATCATACACGACTCCATGATTAACTTATTTAGCTTATTTTGTAAATAATTGTATTTCACTATTCATAAAAAATCATGTATTTCAGAAAAAATACTAATTTTTCACCCCAAACATTTTTCGACGTGTAGAATCTAAAAATCATTCAATTTTTCAAAAATTATTTCTTAAATATTATTAATTTAATATTTAATTAAAATTGTAATTTACTTGAAAAATACAGTTTTAAAATTAAAACCAATTTTATAATGCTTTCAAAAATTACGTAGGGTTTTATAAAATTATCTAATATTTATAAAACATATATTTGTTAATTTATGTAAATATTTTTAAAAAAAAATTTATTTTAAAATAATTAATTAAATATAATAAATTATTTATGAATTACAAAATTACTAAAACGTTTACTATGGTCAATTTGTCACTTTCTAAGATGCCTAAATTTTATTTCATTATTCATGTGTAAGGTTACTCTTATTTTGGACAATTTACTACTCATAAGGATAGTACTACTATTTATAAGTTTAGGTTACTATTGATAAAGGTAGGTTACTATTCACAAAAAATTTTGTTTTTCTTATTGGACAGAAAATCACATTGAACAGAACCGTGTATGTAATATTTTCAAACAATTCCTAACAAAAATGTGACAAAAGGTCGGTACATGCATTTCTCATGTCAGTATAATTTTATGAACATTAAATTGTGGTGTGATCAATTATAGGTCTCCATTTCATCTATGGGTTGGAAAACATTAATGATCATGGTGTTTTATTCTTGTAGTTTTATATATGTTTGTATCCTTTGGGAGAGTCAGCCTTCTAGACTACGAAGATTCCACCTCACTTGATAATTGGGGGAGTCCTTCTTGTGTGGTTTTGTTCAATCTTTTGAACTAGATCTTTTCCAGGATTTAATTTTCTATTTTAGGGGGGTTGTAACATATCATTTAATACTATTAGTTGTTTTACACATTGATCTGAGTTTAATTTTATTGAATTGCTTCGACAATTTATTCAAATGTTATATGAAATTTTTTAATGGTATTTGGGAATGATCACAGTTGTAACATGGTTTTATAATCCATTATTCCTAATCAAGAAACTCTTGTAGTATACCAAGTATGGGTTCACGGTTTTTGTATGGTTATACAAACCATGAAGCATAATCATAGATCCTGAGTAGAAGGGTTTCATGGTTGGTGTGTTGTTAAATGAACCACGTAGCCTAAATATATATATATTCTAGTGGCTTTTTTTGTGGTGCACAGTGGTGTCCACATTTAATTCTAACCATGTGAAATAACCCATTAAACCATGAGAAAGATAATTAATGTCTTGAAAATATTAATTAAAATATTTAAACCCCCTAATTAAATAAAAAATTATCTAATTCAAACCTATTCTAATACATTTGCCTTTGGGAGCCTATAGTTGTGTTTTGGATCTCACAACCACATCAATTGGCTTATTGAGGTTCCAGACAGTGCGGTGTTACTATTTTAGTATGTGTTTCTTCCCTCATTTTTCAATATATATTCTTTTTTTATTCCTTCGTTATAGAGGTTATGATGGACTTCTGTTCCAATGGAACAAGGTTGATCAATATGGAATTGAGGATCTATTATTTTTTCACTCTTATCACAATATCCCTCTTCCATGATCCAGTGTTCAAACCTGATGTCAACAGATCTCATATTTATTTTTTTGGGTTACTAATTTCCTTATAGCTGGATATATTTATTTTCAAAAAAATTTAATTTATAACTTCATGATAAATCCAAGATACATGTTTCATATTTCGTAACAGGTGATAAATAATTGTTTTCATTGAAATTACATTAGAAATATTCTTTCACTCTCTTCTCTTTAAATTGAACGTGGAATGAATCGAGTTTTTATGATCCTGATCTCTATATCCCTTTTTGAGATGATGAAATAATTTTTTTTGTAATTTTTTTTTAAAAAACCATTATGTTTTTATTTTTTGAAAAGTGAGAGATTGTTCCCGGGTTGTGATTTCTAATGTAAATTGATGTTTTTTAAAATAAAATGAGTGAAAATATTTTGTGGTTTCTAAATACATTCTGATGATTGAATTTTTGAAATTTCCATTAACACTCTATGAATGTTGTTATCATTATTTTGAAATGAAAATCCATCGGTAGTTTGAAATTAGTGTTTTATTTTTTGGGAAATAGGTTGCAAACTCGTCTTCAGATTTAATCTTATGTTTTCTTAATATTTTAAATTTAATTGATTTTCTTTGTTTTGAAATAAATGATTATTTTGAAATCCTTTTCAGAATATCCACGATGGATTGTGTAATGAATTTATATTTTATAACCTTTTTAATGGTGTGATTAAAGAAATTGATATGAATTGAATTGTTGATATTTGATGACCTAGTTCACAATTTATGAAGATATGATTATGTAATTATCCCTCATTATAATTTTATTTATTCTTTTACATCCAAATAATGGGTGTTGAAAAATGGTTTTTCTTCTTTAAGGGATTTTGAGGGTGAGAGGGATATGTGATTTGAGGGAATTTTCCATCGTTGAAATTGTTACAAGCCCCTATGTAATACTCGAAACATGATTATATAACTTAACTATTTTGAGTAGACCTAGGAACCATGGTAGTTATATGAGATAACAAAGATACATTATTTTATAGTGGAATCACACCCCGTATAGTGTATCCATAGATATAATTAAAGGATGTTTCTATGGACATATGTCCATGAAAGAATCTGTGTGTGGAACTTCTTTCCTTGAGACCCATAAGAATGCATATATGCCCGATGATTAATCATGGTTTATTTTATTATATATTCTATGATGGACTCTTTATAATATTTATGTTTTACCCACGACATCCACATACATGATAATCAATACATGAAAATTTTCATTTGTCATTACATGGATTCTAAATTTAATATTGGGATTGATTATACTTATTTAGTAACATATTTATTTAAGTGACATCTGTTGGATCTATTTTATTGACTCTTTTATATCTCTTTATATTTTTTTCTTGTTCTTGTTTTTTTCATTCTATATGACCATATCTTGTGAAATGGTTTTCAATTCTTATAAATAAAATGTTCATTTCATAAATTGTTAAATGGTGTGTCTTAATTTTTTCGGTTTGATAAATGGTCTTCAAATGATTAAAATTCAATTTTTAAACTGTTATTCATACTGTTATAATTTTACTTTCCTTTTATCATATTTGTATTATGTTTTTTAGCTTAGTAGAATATTTTATGGATTCCCCCTAGGATATCAAGATTACACCCAATATGTAACATTTCATGTTTTCATTCATTAGGATTTCATTGAAGGTGCATGTTCTCTCTCCTTACATTACAGGTTTATGCTAATTTGATTATGGTAGGGTGAATTGGGACATGTTTTGTGGTCATGGAAAGCATGATATGGATTTTGGTTGTTATTTTCCACTTTCATTATTTATATAATGTCATTATAAATTGATATGTATGTATTGTTTTGTTATCTGATGATGTTTCCATACTATAATTTTATTATTCCTTCCTCTTGTGGGAGAAATCATTCCCAATGGTTAATTATGGATTCCATGGTGTTTTTATCCCTCCAATTGAGATCAAGAACAATATGTGAATTAGTGAATGATTGGATGTAATATCATTTAATATGTAATTATTGGATGTTTATCTAATAAATTGTTTCATTTTACCCAGATGAGTGACATAGTGCAAGGGTGCTAGTTAGGAAACTAGATTTTAGCCCCATGTGATACAGTGCATGCATTCTGAGATTATGGAATGACTGATTGAGGTGGTCCTATATGCAGGGTACATTCATAGGAGAGGTACATTTATCAGGTATACTTGTGTTATTTTGTGAATTGGGGGTTTTTTGGTCATTTAATAATGAAATCTATTAAAATAAATTAAATATAACGTAATAGAATTTCATAATAAATGGATTACGAAATCAGTATATCCCTTTTAAATGTGGATCCTGGTCATTGTCTATATGTGACCTAGGATGTAGTGGTTAATTTGGCTAACCCAGTTGATTTCCGAATTATTGATCTACTTGAGGTGGATAATTAGTGGAAGAGGAAATTGTGTAATTTTTAGCAAAACTGTTTTGGGATGTTAGGGGTAGTGTTTTAGATATGGAGATAAAGAGATTGTTGGTTGATCTTGGGATTTCCTTCATATTGATCCCGTCCTCAGTGGAGTATTGGGTCCCAGTGTAAGTTAGTCAAGTGTGAGGATCCACTCATTAGTGTTGGATGTTGTTTATGTCTAAGAATAAAGAGGAATATGTTTCCTAGGTTTACATTGAGATAGAGATCCGAGAAGACTTCAATTCATTGACCATGAATATAAAAAATAGGTCAGAGATTATATCCATTTATTGAGGGATTCTTCTATTGAAATTGAATGGGATTATGATCTAAGACCTTTTACACATTGTACTGAATATTTTATATGATAGGAAACCCTATGAGAGGCATATTCAGAAATTAATCCATCTTTTGATTATTATTTTATTTAATAAATTTAAATTGAGAATGTATTTATAGGTTTAGAATAACATGGAGGTAATTGAGTAGATTCACTCTTGAGGAGGTCTATCATGAGAGGGGATCAAGTATAGTTCCACGAGGAGTAGTGTTATTAGCGGAATGTGTTAAGCCTTAGTGCCTTTGTGGTTTCAATGATCCTAATGTCGGCCTTAACAATGTCCCTTGTGGCCACATGCAATATTTTGACTAGTTTTATCACTGATGGATTCCACGTTCATCATCAAAATCAATTACTAGTGGTTCGTTGGGATCTTCTACAATATGTTGCTTGTTTCAAAAGTTTTATCAGCAATAGTTTCTTATGGTTGTGTTTTAGTAGTTGGTGCAACAATATTATTCTCCTCTAAAGGGGTATGTGGTAGGTAGATGTTTATAAAAGGATTTACCATAAACTTAGGTAGATCAACCATATTTTGGTTGAGTTGGAGTCTTTCAACATAGATGTTATTGATCTAGTCACGATAAGTTGTAGGAGGTGGAGGTAGTATCTCATGAGGGAAAAGAGATTATTCAAGGTACCTTCAGTTTATCATGTACGCTTTTTTGAGTCGTTTTTTATTTGGGTTCTTTTCACTCCGTTATTTCACACTCTCTAGTAAGATCACTAAGACTATACGTAGAGAGGTTACCCATACCGCTAGTGTTTACTACCCTAGTCAGTGTCTTGAATGTCTTTTTTGATTTTCTATAGGGGTGTATACTGAGGATGTAGCTAGATCAATCATGTGGAGACCTTTTTTCTTTATATTCATCCCTATGGATTCATTTCTAGCATCAGTTTTTTGTGTTCTGTGATTTATATTATTGACTACTTTCGATGTATTGTCATTTTCACAGATTTTTATGAACAATATTTGGATTCCATTAGAAATCAGGCATTAAAGATGGATGTAAACATGTGTGGCACCATCACTCCTTGATGGGTTATTTTTCTATAGATTAATAATATATTGGGGTAATAGATGATTCTTAATTACTCAAAGAGATCCTAGATATTTTTCCTAAGGATTTTTGTGCACCACCCCCTGATGTGATGTTGATTTTTAGGTTGAATTACAACTTGACACTTCTTTAATTTTGATGAATCCTTATCATATGGAACCATATATGTTGTGTCTATTCGGGTTTTAGATACATGATATGATGAAAGAGGTCTTCATTTGACATTGTGTGTTGCCACAGGGTTCTCTAGTGTTGTTCTCCCAGAAGATGGACTGTATTCTGAGGCTGTGTATAGACATACAATGGTTAAATCATGTGACGATCAAGAATATATATCCACTTACAAGGATATATGATCTACTTGAAAATTAAAGATGGTATGTTGAATTTATAATATCACACTATGGTATTTGTACCAATAGTTTTTGGCAATAGTGTCTTCAGATGTAGGTATTAGAACTTCGAGTTTGAGGAAATGTAATTTTGTTTCATGAACGTTCTAAATGTCTTCATGTGGATATTTATTTACATGTTCAATGAAATCTTGGACCAGTTCATAGACATGTTCAAGGAAAACATATTGAAATACATGAGTTCATAGGAGAAGCATGTCGATCATCTCAGAGCTTCCTTACATGGTATTATACACCACCTACATTCTGGGATGTTTTCAAAGAATATTTATTGGACACAACAGGTGAATTTACCTATACACATTGTCCCTCAATAGGGGGTATCAATTGAAACATAATTGTATTATATTGTTTTTTCTTTGACAAAATATTAGAACATGGCAGAGAATAACAATTATCTTTGTCTTTTAAGATATTATCAGTAGTTCATGTACAATTTCTCATGGATTGAAGCCTCATTAATAGAATTGACTATAAGGGACAGGGATTTTTTCTTCAATAATTTATTTCATCTTGAATTCATCACTTTGAAAGAGAAGTTGTTTTATGCTCCAGTGCTTTAGTTCCCAGAGAGTGGACTAGTGTTTGAATTTTTTTATGAATATTCATGTATAGGTTTGGAATTCATCTTAATACATAATAAGGAATTAATCTATTAAGGGAAAAGTTATTGAGGTCCCCATGATATTAACTATTCGACCAATTTTTTCGTTCTATCTATGTTTATATTTGAGAGAAAAATGGTCCAAAATTACCTTATTATGATGATTTTTGAGGTCTTCAATGATAATAAGATTATGAGTTATATATTTTTTCATTTTAATCTAATCATATAATAAATGTGGTCGACAATTTTTTTTCAGGATTACAATTTTGAGAACTATTATACCTATGGAATGGGAAATGATGTGGTGACAATTTGATAATAATTTCATGAAAGGATTTCATTCAAGATTCTAGGGATTCATGCTGAGTAATGGGGGTATTGGAAACCTTGTACATTGATGTATAGTGGTTTATGGAGGAATTCTATTGTTTCAAATTATGGTAATATCTTCTCATATGCAGATGGTGGAGGAGTCTCAATGGTGAGACATAGAGAAATATGTGATGTGTGATCATGTAAGCTATTTTGATGATCTAAAGAGAATGTTATCAGTTGTCCAAAACATGATTATATTTCAAGGGAGGTTTTTTGTTTCAGTATAGATGCATGAGGGATTCCTCCATGAGATTCGTGGATCATATTTTTTTTGGTACTCCTAGAAGTTTCCAATATGTACTACATATTGAAGGTAGAGTTTTTTTGTTTGGGATAAAATAAGTAGGGGCAGATTATATGACTCATTGTATGGTTTTCTAGAGGGTAAATTATGAACACTACGTTATCTAATGTTTTTAATTGACCTTGTATGTTCCCAACTAGAAATATTATTGCATATCAATGAAAATCGTGACATGGTGACCCTGAGCTTAAGGAGGTTGTGAAGTTATCTGGGTAATCAAGGAATAGGTGAAGAAGTCGATCCAATTATTATTTATCATTGAGTTGCGTTTGATGTATGATTAGGATTAGTTCTATATAGATAGGGTTGGGAGGTTTCAGGATGTTTTGACATACATTTTCCCAGATCAACATTATAATTTTATCTTATAAGTCTATAGGGTATTTCAGTATTTTTTGGCACTCAATTACTTCACATAACTAATTTCCACGCTCATATGGATGGCCAAAGGAAGAAAACTATCCATAAATTTGAGGACATATTACAAGTCTGTATATTGGACCAAAGTGGATATTTTGAATGAAATATTCCATCAGTTGAGTTTATATAACAATAGTTATCACTCTCAATTAGAATAGATCCATTTTTTGATTTATATTGGTGGTCATGTAATTATCTATTGTGTTGGGATAAGGTTGGGGAGTTAGCAATTCTGTGACCTGATTTTGTGTAGAGAATGACTGGTATGGTTCTATTGGTTTAATAGACTATGAATATCCCATGCGATTGGTAGAAATAATATAAGGAATTTTGGAGAAGGCTCATGGAGTTACAATTTAGATACTAGGTGTTCATAAAGGTTTTCACTCAATTTGGGAAATAATGGTTTGTAATGGGTAGAAATACATTTTCCTGGTTTGTTGGGAACATCATGTTCAGGGTGTATATTGGAAAGGTGGATTATATATATTCTCTTCCAACATGTCTGGACTAGATCTACGATGTCATCCATGTCTCTTTGATCTATCTATATCATCATGACGACTCCCATTTCATTGAATAGGGTGATTCGGATATCGAGGATGAGGTGATATTCCTAGAGCAACATGTGGGGATCCACGATTGTCGGGATAAGGTTCTACACAGATGGACCATTCTAGTAGATCATGTGATGTTAAGGCACAATGTCCAAGAGGAGAGTACATTGGAGCTTGAGATACAGTTGTATGCATAAAACTCGAATATTAATTTGAGTCATTGTGTTCTTTTACTTCCCAAGGTGTTCATTGATGTGATGTTATTAAGTTTATGTTTTATATGTGATCGAAGATTCAATGACTATAAAGAAGGTAAAAATCCAAAATTGAGACATGTTATACCCTGACATGATTGAAATCATGTGAGTGATATAGTTATGCCAAAATATAATAATATCTTGACATTGGAGATGAAATTGCTTAATTTTTATAATTGAGACTCATATATTTTTTAGTTGTGGATGTTTTGTATGGGGATATGTGGGTGTTGAATGGTTTTTTAGTGGTTATGTTGATGCGATGATCCTTGTGGATTGTTTTTTTGTTTAGTTGTAGTGTTTTAGATGTAATGTGATCCTTGAGAGGTATCTCAAGGGACCATTTTCCCTCTTTACTTATAGGATGGTTATGAATTATCAAGGGTGAGAATTGTAACACCTGAGACTTTTATGAGAAATATTTTGTTTTTATGCTATATAAATCATCAATGGAATCATTAACTATACAAAACACTAGATTGTCTTGATTTACACGCAATCACGACCTTCCTCGATAGCTTGCGTCGTACGCAATACCGAGTTTCACTAAACAACGATATGCTATTAAAATATTTTTAAAACTAGCCGATATGAAGAGTAATACACACTTTTTGGAATTTTCTAAATTTAATCGTTCAAAATGGACTTCATTTTTTGGATTCGGAATATCGAAATTAGCCTATGGTGAAATTTCGTTATTTTTCTGAAAACATTCAATTTTTTATGAATAGTGAAAACACTGGGTTACTATTTAAAAACTGACTTTTTATTTAAATAATTATTGATTTTATTTAAATTTATTTTAGGTTAAAATTGATACATAATACCCACTTATGTTCAATGCAATTCATTGGAGTCATTTTACAATAATTTTAGATACATAAAAATTTTATTGAAATTTTCACCGTCTTTTACCCACCTCCTAGGAGAATTTCCAAATTCACATAAAACATAATTTTACCACTTCTGTGAGTGGAATTTCGAAAATTCGAGAGACACGGTTAATATAAAGAACTAAAATGTGGTTCAATTAGATGAAAATAATTTTTGGTGAATAGTAACTTTTTACTTTTTTTACCATGGTTTAAAGTAAATACGGTAATTAAGGGTAAAAATGATATTATTATTACCCTAAAACATATCCTAATTCAATTGGATAAGTGTAATTCGACCAAAAACAACCTTAGGAATAAAATATGACCATTTAGGCCCACATGGTTTAGATTAGGACTTTAATATTAATTTATTTAAAGAGGGGTTAAAATAGTTAAAATCAATGTTTAATAAGTAAATCATTTTTCATATAGGGTTATACATAAGATAAATTCGATTATAAATATTAATTATAAATATAAATATATTTCATACATAATTGTATTTTATTTGTAATTTTTAGACTTTAAATAATTTAATTTATTTATGATACAATGATAATGCAGTAATTATATTATTAACGAAATATTGACATAATTTATGTTATAAATACCCAAATAAATGTAACTTGAGACTCTTTATGAATAAAAATAATTTCATATGTTAATATGACATGTTAGTATTGATTTAATTAACTGTTTTCGAACTAATCTTTCTGTTATGAGTTTCACAAAAATCAATTACCAAATAGTGTCAAAATTGACATAAAATAGTTTTTAAAACAAATATTATATTATTAATTGTTATTTTATTCCTAAAATTCTAAGATTCAGAAAAATGACTTATATAAGGTTATATATTAATAACAAACAACTTGGGGTTCGTTTGTCTTGTTATATTAAGTTTATTAACCTTATAGTGTAAGAAAACAAGAAGAAACAGTAAAAGTTAAATTATCTATCTTAATGTAAAATCTAAATGATAAGGTTAAAATAGAAACCTAAACTTTTCTAAATTATATTGGATGAGATTATTTCGACCCATACTCACCGTATCTTCTACATAAATCAATTTGGAGCTATTAAAAACCGAATATGACTTTATAATTAAATAATATTGTTTGTTTTTCCTAAGGTGCCCCTCTCCTCCCTTATAAAAGGGTACCTCCTCCCTCTCATCCTTTCACCACTTTGAGCCTTAATGCTCGGCCAACACTTGCCAAATTATCTTATCCACTTCCCTATAAACATCCTAGAGGTCCTGGTCTTCTTCAAAGACCAATTTTAGTGCCCCAAGAGGAAGTCTCAAAGAGGAGCTTCAAAGAAGAGGTAATGTCCGTTACTGATTCTTTCAACTTTATTTCTTGTCCCACTTCTTCTTCTTTAGTTGTTTCATTATGAAGTAATAACATAAGTATCACTCATATAATTATATGATATTATACATATTAAACAACCCTATTTAACCATCTATCCATCCTATGGAAAATGAAATCACCGCGCGTGCGTACGTATGGAATACCGTCTCCACACCCTGGTGTAATCTATTTTCCACCACCACCTTACTTGGATGGGTATAATGGTGTAAATAATAACTATATATGATTATTGTAATTTTATATTGATTCTGAAATAGTATACACACACTCTAATACAATCCCACGATCATGGGAACGATATCATCGCTCGTGCGTACGTACGGAATACCGTCTCCACGATGTGATGTGACTCGTTCTACATGATATTCATTGCATAATGATTTTATAAATGAATTGAATGAATTAATATGATATATATTACACTAATAACATTCTTTAAAGCGGTATCTATAACCTAAAAATAAGAATAAGAATTTATTCGATAAAACACGCATAAGAACAAAAAAGAAATAAACACCAGAATAACAAGTAACAATGAAATATTACTAATACGAAGCTAAGAATATTACCATATATGATATCATAAAAATATTTATGACTATAGAATAAGTCAATAACATTATTTAAATCATTATACAGGAGTTTCGGACACTTACGAAGCAAATCGGACCTAAGGTAAGGGAAAATATCACAATCTCATTTTTATCCGAGATTGTTTATAATTTTGTATTTACTGGGGTGTATTTTATCATCCACATCCATGTTTCCTCAATATATAATATTATTTCCAGCCATCTACAATTTTTTTATTCCAATTTTACCCTTTGGTGAGTTTTTAGTAAAAGATATGAAATGAATCTTTTGTCGTTTTTCATACGAGGTACTTTTTGACTTTTCTGACAAAAGTACAAGAAGAATGTTTTTTTACTTATACGAAATGAATTAATTTTTAAGACATTATTTCTAAGAATCTTACATTGCATGTTTCCATGTTTCTTTTTAATCAACTTCTTTAGTTTAAATTTTTATGACATGTTAAGAAGAGAAAATGTTTTTGAATTAGAAAGGATATTTTCCTCAAGAATAGAGTTCAAGTGTTTTATCAAAATTATTTTAAATCAAAGATAATATAGGATTATATTTCTATCCCTATTATTACATTGATTTCATTATGTTGTGATGGAATTATTTTTATGAAATCATTTATCTTATATTAAATGTTTTATGATGTCACGATGTTTAAGAATCCCATTTTTATTACATGGGTTATGCTAGGATGTATGGTTTATGATTTTTTGGTACATATAAGAGTGGTATAATTATGATATGGGTGGGACCTATATCTCCCTCCAATGAATTGGGTAATGATTTATATCTCAAGAGATATACATGGATAGAAAGGTAGGTTAAGCAGGTTCAGTGAAACAGGACTGAAACGAGGAGTAAACTCGGTTCAGAAAAATACTTTGTCTGCTAAGATAGTCTTGGCAGTGAGTCTTGACTACTAGGAAATGATTTTCTATGATTATGTGTGTATGCCAAAAAGTTTCATGTTTTTAGTTATGATTATTGGGATTACATTTCACTACTATGATTTATCCCATGTTAGGAAATTATGATCTCTTTTGCAGGTTATGATTTCTGAAATGATATGTTCTTATGAATATGATGTGATTTATATTTCTTTTGTTTACCCATACTGGGCATTTTAGCTCACCATTTTGTATGTTTTCTTTCCTCATGTCATGAAGAAGGTTATTAAGTAGGATATTCCCAAAAGGGAATCTAGATATGATGAAATAAATTGGAGACAACGTAGATGATTTATGAACCACTTGTTTATGTTTCCCATTTTCTAAAGACATTATACCTATACGGTCCTTTCATGGTTTCGTTATATGTTGTAATAAGTATGTTTCAATTTTTAAGTATTAACAATTTATGTAAAGTATGTGTCGTTATAGTTGGTATCAGAGGAAAGGTATAGTCAACCTTTGGAAACTAGGATGTGAAAGACTTAGTAAGAACCCTAAGGATAAGTCTAAGCATAGAACACAATCTTATTGTTTTAGAAATGTCCATGAACAACCTATGATAAGACCTTAAGTGTGAAATTTTATTCTTGATTATGTGGTTTTCCTATTATAATTAGTGTTTCTCACACTATTCTTATTGGTTTTAGTCAATGGATGGAACTCTAAAAAACCATGTTAATGCGGAATGCGACGGGAAATGCAATGATTGTCCCCCTGGGCAACCAAACGTTATGGGAGCTGGAATGAAAAATATTATAGCCATGCTCACACAAATTTCTCAAGCTATGAATCATGCAGGACATCCAAATAAGCAAAGGAAGGAGCAACATTCTGTTGAATCCTTCATGAGGCATCGTCCACCTTCATTCAGCGGGTCTTCTGGTCCACTAGTGGGTGAACAATGGATCAATACCACTAAATAGATATTTTTAGTTCTTCAATGTTCTGAACATGATAAAGTCATCATAGCAGTATATCTTTTGGAAGGTGATGTTGATCAATGGTGGAATCTTATTAATAATACGAGGCAAAGGGATGAAATTGAATCCATGGAATGGGATGAGTTCAAGAAATTATTTTTCAATAAGTACATCCCTCGTATTCTCTGAACAAAGATGGAGAAGGAGTTTCTTGAACTAAAGAAAAAGGATGATGAATATGTTGGTACCTATGAAGAAAATTTTACAAGACTGGCAAGGTACGCTTCTCGGATTATTATCCAACCCGAGAGTAAGATCGATCGATTCTTTAGTGTCTTAAAACCAAGTCTTCTAAGGGCGTTATCCATAAGGGACTTCAATAGCTATGAGGAAATTGTACGGTGTACTCTCAAGGTTGAGATGGAGATTGGAGTAACCCATCAGTCATATGGGTTTGATAAGAAGAGGAAAATCGAATTCAAAGGAAAAACTAAAGTGAACACTGAAAAGAATTTGAGTTTTCCCTTATGCTCAATGTGTGGAAAGAAACATGGAGGGAATTGTCTTAAATGGACAAGTAAATGTTTCAAATGTGGAAAAGAAGGTCATCGGCCATTTGAATGCCGCAATGATTGGAAGGAGATGTCTAGTGATGCGAACAATGAAATGGCTACACAGAGTGCACCTCCTACACTTCATTGTTACAAATGCAAGGAAATGGGGCATTATGCCAATAAATTCCCGAATACAAGGGTTGTTGATGATGATCGACGTCGACTAACTCTTAAGGATAAAGACAAAGGAAAGTTACATGCAATTTCTATCAGCGATTTGGAGTACGATAACGAAGTGGTGAAAGGTACACTTACCATCCACTCTAAAGTAGAAAATGTTTTTTTTTATTCTAGATCCACCCACTCTTTTATTTATGAAAATTTTTCTAAGGTTATCTCTGTATTACCTCAATAATTAAATGTTGAGTTAGCTGTGACAACCCCTAATGGAAAAATAGTCGCATCAAAAGTTTATAATTTTCTCCGATTGATGTTTGTGGGAAAGTGCTTCCTGTAAATCTTGTGATCCTTCCTATAGTGGAATTTGATGTGATTCATGGCATGGATTGGCTTTCTTTATGTGGAGCTCATATAAATTTACAAACAAGGGAAGTCACATTTCATATTCCAGATCAATCTATGGTCATCTATCGATGCAAGGATGAACATAAACTTCCAGTGGAAATTTCTTCCATCTTATGGGTATATTGATTCTAGTAAATGAAGGTAATTTATCTCAAATGGTTGGTGAGAAACTCATGATTAAGAATATGCCCATTGTACAAGAGTTTTATGATGTCTTTCCGGAGGAATTGTCGGGTCTTCCACCAAATCGTGAAGTCGAGTTTTCTATAGAACTCGTACCGTGTGCTTGGCCTATTTCAAAGACACCTTATAGAATGGCCCCAATTGAGTTGCAGGAATTGAAGAAGAAACTCCAAGAGAATCTTGATAAAGGATTCATACGCCCTAGTGAGTCACATTGGGGAGCCCCAGTTCTGTTTGTTATGAAGAAAGATAGATCAATGAGACTTTGCATTGATTATCGAGAACTTAACAAGATCACAATCAAGAATAAATATCCTCTCCCATGCATCGATGACTTATTTGACCAACTACGCGGAGCTCAATACTTTTCAAATATTGATCTTCATTCAAGGTTAAGGGTCAAAAGGGAGGATATACAAAAGATAGCTTTCCGTACAAGGTATGGACACTATGAATTTATAGTGATGCCATTTGGACTTACTAACACCCCTGCTATCTTCATGGATCTGATGAAAAGATTCTATAGATACTATCTTGATTAGTTTGTGGTAGTCTTTATAGACGATATTCATGTCTATTCAAAGAGCATGGAAGAACATGAAGATCACTTGATAATTATATTGAAGACCCTGAGAAAGGAGAATCAATATGCCAAATTTACCAAGTGTGAATTTTGGCATCAAAAAGTTGCATTTTTTGGGTCACATAATCTCAAAAGTGGGGATATCTATGGATCCAAAAAAAACAGAGGTTATCAAAAGATGGCCGAGACCGACAACAGTAACTATGATCCGAATTTTTCTTGGTTTTTCTGGATATTATCGATGTTTTGTGAATGATTTTTCACGATTATCTAATCCACTCACCAAGTTGACTCAGAAAGGAGTTATGTTTGTTTGGACGGAGGAATGTGAAGAGAATTTCAAGGAGTTGAAAAGAAGGTTATCCAGTGCATCTATACTCACACTTCCTTGTAGTGGAGAAAGGTTTGTGATCTAAAGTGATGCATCCAAGAAAGGGGTGGGGTGTGTTCTTATGCAAAATGATATGGTGATAGCTTATGCCTCACAACAGTTGAAAATCCATGAGAAAAATTACCCAACTCATGATTTGGAGTTAGCTGTGCCAATATTTGCATTAAGGATATGGAGGCATTATCTTTATGGAGAAAGGTGTGATATTTATACTGATCATAAAAGTAAAAAAGTATATTTTCACACAAAAGGAGCTGAATATGAACCAAAGAAGATGGTTGAAGCTAATTAAGGATTGCGACTTCTTAATTCATTACCACCCTGGGAAACCAAACAAGGTGGCAGATGCATTAAGTCGAAAAGACCATGCTATATTATACATGATGAGGATCGCAAAAGATCCAATATTTATGGATTTACAAAGGATGGATCTTGGAATCATAATTGAAGGGTAAAATCGTATCTTTCTAAAATGAAAGTTCAACCATCTATACATGTGAAGATTAAAGAGGAATAGAAAGAAGATGTATAGTTACAAAAGAAGGTGAGAAATGTTTTTGAATTCAACCTTGATTGTGATAGGATAATAAAGTTCAGGAATAGGGTTTGTGTTCCTCCCATCCCAGATTTAAAGAAGGAGTTTCTGGATGAGGCTCATAGTTCTTCATTATCTATTCATCCTGGAATCACGAAGATGTATAGGGACCTGGAAGAGTACTTTTGGTGGGATGTCCTGAAAAGATATGTTGTTGAATATGTCTCTCGATACTTGGTTTGTCAGCAAGTTAAAGCTGAGAGACAGAAGTCTAAGGGGATGTTACAACCATTACCCATACCATAATGGAAATGGGAAACATCACTATGAACTTTTTCACTAGACTTCCTAAAACATCCAAAGGCAATAATGCTATATGGGTCATAGTTGATCATCTTACAAGGTCGGCACGCTTCATCGCTATTAGAGAGGATTTATCTCTGGATCATCTTTCCAGGATATATGTCAAGGAAGTGGTAAGATTTCATGGAGTACCACTTTCCGTTATATCTAATCGGGATCCAAGATTTACCTCAATGTTCTGGAGAAGTCTTCAGCATACTCTAGATACAGAGTTGAGTTTTAGTACTGCTTATCATCCTCAGACAGACGGTTATTCTGAGAGGACAATTCAAACTCTAGAAGATATGTTTAGAGCTTGCTCTATGGATTTAAAAGGTGGTTGGGATCAACACCTACCTTTGGTGGAATTTTCTTATAATCACAGCTTTCACTCCAGTATTCAGATGGCTCCTTATGAAGAACTCTATGCAAAGAAATGCAGGACTCCAACTTGCTGGGATGAAGTTGGGGAAAGAAAGCTATTAGGACCTGATCTTGTTGATGAGATGGCAGAAAAGGTCAGATCTATTCAACAACACATAAGAGCCGCTCAGAGTCGAGAAAAAATTTGTGCTAATAACCGAGGAAAATACCTAGAGTTTGGAGTGGGTGATAAAGTGTTCTTACGAATATCTCCATAGAAGAGAGTAATGAGATTTGGAAAGAAGGGAAAGCTGAGCCCTAGGTATATCGGTCCTTCCGAAATACTGGATCGTGTTGGGAAGGTGGATTACTGATTGGCACTTCCACCGAATCTCTATAAAGTTCACGAGGTGTTCCATGTATCTCTCCTGAGAAAGCACATACCTGATCCTTCACATGTACTCAGCTCAGAAGTTGTACCGCTGGAGCAAGATCTTTCTTATGAAGAATAGCCGATAGAGATTCTGGATCGTAGCGTAAAATTCCTACGGAACATGACCACTCTCTAGGTGAAAGTTTTATGGAGGAACCACCAATTAGAAGAAGCTACATGGGAGCTTGAGGATATGATGAGGGAGAGGTATCCTCATCTGTTTGTTACAAAGTGATGAATTTCGAGGGAGAAATTCATTTTAAGGGGGGTAGAATGTAACAACAGAGACTTTTATAAGAAATATTTTGTTTTTATGTTATATATATCATCAAAGGAATCTTTCACTACACACAACACTACCATGGCTTGCTTTACATTCAACCGCAACCTTCCCCGATAGCTTGCGTCGTACGCAATACTGAGTTTCACTAAACATCGATATGCTATTAAAATATTCTTAAAACTAGCCATTATGAAAAGTAATACCCAATTTTTGGAATTTGTAAATTTCAACTTTCAAAATGGACTTCATTTTTGGAATCGGAATATCGAAATTAGCCTAGGGGGAAATTTCTGTATTTTTCTGAAAACATTCAATTTTCTATGAATAGTGAAAACACTCGGTTACTATTTAAAAACTGACTTTTTTATTTAAATAATTATTTATTTTATTTAAAATTATTTTAGGTCAAATTTGATACATAATACCTATTTAATTTCAATTCAATTCATTGGTGTCATTTTATAATAATTTTAGATATATAAAAATTTTATTGAACTTTTCGCCGTCTTTTACCACCTCCTAGGAGAATTTCCAAATTCACATAAAACTTAATTTTACCGCTTCTGTGAGTGAAATTTTGAAACTCCTAGAGACACGGTTAATATCAAGGACTAAAATGTGGTTCAATGAGATGAAAATAATTTTTGGTGAATAGTAAATTTTTACTTTTTTTACCACGGTTAAAAGTAAATACGGTAATTATGGGTAAAAATTCTATTATTATTACCTAACAAATGTCCTAATTCTATTGGATACGTGTAATCTGACCGAAAACAACCTTAGGAATAAAATATGACCATTTAGGCCCACTTGGAGTAGATTAGGACATTTAATATTAATTTATTTAAAGAAGGGTTAAAATAGTTAAAATCAAAGTTTAATAAGTAAATCATTTTTAATATAGGGTTATACATAAGATAAATTCGACTATAAACATTAATTAGAAATATAAAAAGATTTCCTACATAATTATATTTTATTTTTAATTTTTAGACTTTATATAATTTAATTTATTTATGATACAATGATGATGTAGTAATTATATTATTAATGAAATATTGACATAATTGATGTTATAAATACCCAAATAATTGTAATTTGAGATTTTTTATGAATTACAATAATTGTATACGTTAATATGACATGTTATTATTGATTTAATTAACTTTGTTAAAACTAATATTTCTGCTATGATTTTCACAAAAATGAATTACCAAATAGTGTCAAAATTGACATAAAATAGTTTTTAAAAAAAATATTATATTATTAATTGTTATTTTATTCTTAAAAGTATAAGGTTCAGCCAAATTACTTAGATAAGGTTATAAATATTAATAATAAACAACTTGGGGTTCTTTTGTCTTGTTATAGTAAGTTTATTAACCTTATAGTGTAAGAAAACAAGAAGACACGGTAAAAGTTAAATTATCTAACTTAAAGTTAAATCTAAATGATATGCTTAAAATAGAAACAAAAACTTCTCTAAATTATATTTTATGAGAGTATTTCTACCCATCCCCACCTTATATTAGAAATAAATCAATTTGGAGCTATTAAAAATTGAATATGACTTTATAATAAACTAAAATTGTTAGTTTTTCCTAAGGTTCCCCTCTCCTCCCTTATAAAAGGGCACCTCCTCCATCTCTTCCTCACACCACATTGATCCTTCATGCTCGGCCAACCCCTGCCAAATTTTCTTCTCCACTTTCCTAGAAACATCCTAGAGGTCTTGATCTTCTTCAAACACCAATTTTAGTGCCCTAAGAGGATGTATCAAAGAGGTGCTTCAAAGAAGAGGTAATGTCTGTTACCGATTCTTTCAACATTATTTTTTCTTCCACATATTTTTATTTAGTTGTTTCATTATGAAGTAATAACATCAGTATCACTCATATATGGATATGTTATTATAAGTTTGAAACAATCCTATTTCACCATCTATCAATCCTACGGAAAACGAAATCACCGTGCGTGCATACGTACGGAATACCATCTCCATGTCGTGGTGTAATCTATTTTCCACCACCTCATTACCTGGATGGGTATAATGGTATAAATAATAACTATATATGATTATTGCAAAGTGATATTGATTCTGAAATATTATACACACACTTCAATACAATTCCACGATCATGGGGACGATATCACCGCTCGTGTGTACGTACGGAATACCGTCTCCACGATGTGATGCGACTCGTTCTACATGATCTTAATTGCATAATGATTATATAAATTATTTTAATGAATTAATATGATATATATTACACTAATAAAATTCTTTAAATGAGTTATCTATAACCTAAAAATAAGAATAAGAATTTATTCCACAAAACACGCATAAGAACAAAAAAACAATAAACACCCGAATAACAAGTAACAATGAAATATTACTAATAAGAAGCTATTAATATGACCATATATGATATCATAAAAATAAGTATGATTCTGGAATAAGTCAATAACATTATTTAAATTATTATACAGGAGGTTCGGACACTTACAAAGCAAATCGGACCTAAGGTAAGGGAAAATATCACAATTTCATTTTTATCCGAGATTCTTTATACTTTGGTATTTATTGGGTTGTATTTTATCATCCACATCCATGTTTCCTCGATATTTAATATTATTTCCATCCACCTAAAAAAATTTAAATCCAATTTTACCCTTCGTTTAGTTTTTAGTAAAAGATTTGAATGGAATCTTTTGTCGTTTTTCGTACGCGGTACTTTTTGACTTTTCCGACAAATGTACGAGAAGAATACTTTTTTTAACTTATACTGCATGAATGGATTTTTAAAACTTTATTTTCAAGAAGCTTAATTTACATGTTTTAAGTTTATTTTTAATCAACTTCATTAGTTTAAAATTGTATGACATGTTATGAAATGAAACTTTTTTTGAAGTAGAAAGGATATTTTCCTCAAGAATGGAGTTCAAGTGTTTTATCAAAATTATTTTCCATCTAAGATAACATAGGGTTCTATTTCTATCCCTATTATTACATTGATTTGAATATGTTGTGATGGAATTATTTTTATGAATTCCTTTATCTTATATGAATTGTTTTATGATGTCATGATGTTTAAGAATCCCATTTTTACACATGGGTTATGATATTATGTATGGTTTATGATTTTCTGGCACACATAAGAATGGTATCATTATGGGATGGGTGGGACCTATATCTCCCTCCAATTCATTGGTTAAAGATTTATATCTCATGAGATAGACATGGCTGGAACGGCAGGTTAAACCGGTTCAGTGAAACATGACTGAAACGAGGAGTGAACTCGGTTCAGAAAAGGACTTTGTCCGCTAAGATAGTCTTGGAAATGAGTCTTGACAACTATGAAATGATTTTCTATGATTATGTGTGTATGACACAAAGTTTCATGTTTTAAGATATGATTATTTGGATTACATTTCACTACTATGATTTATCCCATGTTATGAAATTATGATCTCTTTTGCAGGTTAAGATTTACGAAATGATATGTTATTATGAATATGATGTGATTGATATTTCTTTTGTTTACCCTTACTGAGAATTTGAGGTCACCCTTTTGTATGTTTTCTTTCCACAGGTCTTGAAGAAGTTTATTATGTAGTATATACCAAAAAGGGACTCTAGATATGATGAAATAAAATGGAGACAACGTAGATGATTTATGAAACAGTTGTTTATGTTTCCCAGTTTCTAAAGACACTATACCTATACGGTCCTTTCATGGTTTTGTTATAAGTTGTAATAAGTATGCTTCAATTTTAAAGTATTAACAATGTATGTAAAGTATGGGTCGTTATAAGAATAGTTTCAGAGGTATGTGATGTAGAATTGTAGAATATATATCCATATAAATTATGGTAAATTGGTGACTAGGGCCTCTGGGGAAATTATATTGGTGTTTGAGGTTTTGAAAGATGATTTTTTGATGTTGTCGGATAGAAAAGGGGTTTTCAAGAAGATAGTGGTAGATATTGGTGGTAAGTCACTGGAGGTAGATTACTAGAGGAATTATCTTGATTTTAGATATCTGAATATATCACTAGAGGTAGAGGATAGGTGGTATATCACATGAGGTAGATAATTTGTGGTAGAATCTGATGTTATATAAGATGTGGGAGATCACTGGTAGTATAACACTGATGTTCAATCATTGGATGTAGATCACTAGCTGTAGATCACTGAAAGTAGATTATTAGAAGTAGATCATTCGTGGTAGATAACTTAAAGTAGATTAATTACTATATATAATAGGTTTTAGATCAGAAGAAGTATATCAGAGATGGTAGATAACCAGAAGAAGATCCTAGAGGTAGATCACCAAAGATAGATCTGGCTCTATATCTAATTTTTCGAAAATATCTATTTTCCCCTTTAGATTTTTTGTAATAGTTTTAGATAATTAACTAATTAAATTTAAATATAATTTAAAGTTGTATATATATATATATTCTATTAAAACACTAGATACTTTTAAAATGGTTACACTACTGGGATTTGATGTGACCTTCCATTAATGGTAATTTAAAACCATGTCAAATTCTACTAGTTTGAAATATATTTTTTATAAAGATAATATAATTAAATTTTCACTTATGTGTTTATTTATATTGAAACAAGTGGTTATAGGTTATTTCCCAAATATTTAAGGAACTCTATGGTTCATGTTCCCTGCAGTTGGTTTTCTCTTTTGCATTCACCCCCAATTATTGGTGTAGAAAATTATGTAAAACATTTATAATCATAGTTGTGGACTCCTTCATTTTTATTAGTTGTAATATGTGGTAGAAATTCATGATTATATTATATTTTAGTAAAATTTTATACACTCAAATAATAAAGATAATAAATATGCTTAATTGAATAAAAGGGAAAAGAAAAATATTCACATGCTTTTACATAATTTTTATAATGTATTTTTTGGGTTTATAAATGTTTATTTTTTCACTGAAAATAATTATCATTGGTACCCCCAATTCTAAGATTTGATATGTGTGATAAATTCCAGGTTTGGAGACTATTCTGGAACCCTGTAAATAAATGGTTATCTACTAATAAGTGGAAAATAAATTATTTTCACATGGATATATTTCTTAAGTAAGAATACACTTAAACTAAAATAATTTGTAGTAATAGTTATACCTTTATTAAATATGGAATAGTTTACATGATTATGTGAATAGGATTTTTGAAATGTGTGAATGTATGATATGTGTTTGTTTTTCATGGATATGATGTGATGTGCAACCATTATATTTCGAAATATTTGTGGAATGTTGTGTTGATGTGGAGTTTGGGATAAGGTGGTGGATGTCTTCGTGATGGTGGTTGTGTGAGATTTTTAGGATGTGAATGAGTTGTTATTAGTTTCTATGATGTGTTATTCAATTATAAATTTTTATTTAGTGATTGGATTAAATAAGTTATAATGTATAAAATGAAATTATGTGGGATAAAATCATTTTTTGAAGGGTTGATAATTGGTAGTGTTCTTAAATGGGATTGATCTTAAATGTAAATTAATGGGATGTAATAAAGGAATAAATTTTCCATGAAAATAAATGAGTAGTTAATTGATAATATAGAAATTATTTCTAATTGATAAGTAATATGGTATCTGTATTTTTTTAGGGTGGTGTTGTTGTTTCATAGTTTTTTCGAACATGTGTTCTAGTTTGGAATCACTGCTTCTCGGTGGTTTCCATTGGATTTATTTATGGAACCAAAAACATCCAACAATTCTTTATCCAAATGGGACATACTTTCCAAAGGCACATGTCCATTGATTTTGAAAATTCGATGCATAAGAACATGCATTAGTCGAGATTATGGGAGTTCTGACTCAATAAAACCTTTTGTGGGGAATTATTGTCTACTATGGGACATTATTATATATTTGAGATATTTTCATGTATCCGTATTAAATCACCATGTATATCATAGATTTTACATGAATTTTTTAACCAATTATTAGCATGTATGAAATTTAGAATCATCTATATGTATTAGAGTTTCTTCATTAATTGAGACATCTGTATGTATTTGAGGATCTCCATCAATGGTATCCTCTCATTTACTATTTAGAGATTCTTTTAACCATCATTATGATGATACTGGCTTTTAAGACACTCAGTGGGGAAATATGGAGGTTATTGGTGTCCAGGGAGATGAAGGTTTTTTTGGTATTGGGATTCCACACATAAATGGGGTACCTACGTATCCTTGTGAAAGAAATTAGAACCCTCATAGTTCAGTTCTTCTTAATGGGTCACATCATACTTTTATAGCCATGACATAATGACCTTACCGTACAGTTTAATGTCATGTGTTTAGGAAATCTAAGAGAAATGTCCTTGTTCAAGGGTTGGTGTGGGACTTATTCCCATGAAACCCAAGTAATATGGAAAGAGTATGGGTCTCCATGTTGGATTAGGCTCTATTGGGAATATATACTAGGAAGAAAATGGTTGATTTGAAGTGTTGGGTTTGATCCTCTGAGAGGCTTCGTAAGTATCCCATTTTGATGGGAATCAAATCCCATGTAGTTTGATGAGTCTAATAGTATATTATAGTCCTTTGAGATAAATGATTTTGGGCGTACTTCATAAAAAGTATACATTGGTGATTCAGGGGGGTTAAATTAGGGATTACTTCTAAGTATGATGCACATTTACAGATGAAATTATATGGAGCTATGACCTTTTGAATGCTTCTTATGTATCCTAATTATTATGGGAATCAGTGTTCATTTAGATCACGATATGGGGGTTTTTGAAGATGTTGTGATCATCATGGATTATAATCCCACCTAAATCATGATCAGTGTGAGAAACAAGAGGCCTTGAATGATTTAACAGACACAAAAACACTGTTTTTGCTCAGTTGGTGGAGGAGAATGTGCCTACGGCTGTTGTAATGGAAGAGGACAAGGCGACCGAGGAATAGGGTGAGGTGATGATCCTTCCATCTATTTGCTTTACATTAGACAAGGGTCCCATGAAAAGAATTTGTGAAGGAGAATAAATTATAGATGAATAAGACTGCAACCTCATACTTGAAAGGTATGTCGATTACAATAGGATTGATTCCCTATGATGGCTCAAGGTAGGGGAGGGAGACATTTAATTTTCATTAATGGAAAAGAATGTGTGAACTAAAACTTTACTACAGTATACCCCAGTTTCCTAGTTCTAGAGACGAGAAGGGGAGGATAAAACCCATAATTAACGAAACAGGGAACATCCCAACACTATTCATGGGAGAAAGGTCCATCTGACTACAGATATACAAACCCACAAACACTACATTAATCCTAACCCCACTATAAAAAAAATATTGGAAACCTATAACTATGGATATAAAATTGAAAATAAGAGACACGCTGATGTGCCTTCCCTAATGGTTTGATGATTCATAATTTTTTGGTGAAAATTTCAACATAATCCCTTTTAGACAGTGCATCCAATGATGAGGAAGCGTTGTAATTAATGTATTTTAAGAATGCTTTATGAAAGGCTTATAGACTGAAGGGATTAGGTGAATCATATAGGGGATCCCAAGTAAGAATCATTCCTGAAATTATGGGCGTGGAAGTCCGATTTGGTGACATGATGTTCACATAAGTGATGGAAAACCTGGATGTCAATACTCGTGTGAGACATGACTCGGTCCTTCAAGAGTATTCACACGTATTTCTGGATGTGGGGAACTCAAGTTCCTTTTAGAGGAACAGTTGGTGTGCAAGTGTTTTTGATTTTTGGAGGTTGGATGCTTTAGGCGTGGAAGTGTTATGGATTTGAAACACTAAAGGGACTTCTGTCATATGGTCATCCTTCAATTCCTATTCTCTAGGTGATAAAGAACTACCTTTAAGGTTTCAGTAGACTTGGGGGGAGCACTAGCGTGACCAAAATAGTAATTTGGGTTTAGGTAAATTAATCCATTCAGATGATGTCTCAAAGGGTATATTTATAGGCCATAATAGGACCCTATGTGAAAGGAGATTGGGCGTGCAAGTACCTTGTGTGCCGACAGTGTTTTGGCTAGACTAGGGAGATACATTGAGGACTAAGACAAAATAATTACTTCAATCAGCTCCATCATGGTGGCCTGTAGGTTTTTGGGTGTATGTATCTTGGATGAATCATTATGGAAAAATCCAAAATAATTTCTCTATACCGTGGAGGTTGCACCCCCACCCACATACTTCAGATCAGTATCGTGATGTGGTCTTAGCCCTTTGGGCCGGTGCCTTCGCTACTGTCACTGATCCCCATGAAGAATTCAGAGTCACAACATGATCGTTTCGTGCCTGATCAGGGATATTTTTCAGAAAAAGTTCATCGAACACATATCATGGTTTATAAAAAATCCCCCCCTTAGACGTTTATTTGTTCAGAATGAAAAGAATCTTTTTTCCAAAGTAAAAGTAGGGCACTTTAATGCATTCCAACATCATTTTTTCGAAATGGAGTTATGTCAATTTTTAAAGGATGCTCTATTTTATGCCTAATCCATGGGTCCTAGAGATCATGGTTTTATTTTTACAAGGATAATATTTACAACCCCACAAACATTGTATATTTTTTATTTTAATATTTCAAAATATTGCCTAAACCATAAGAAAAATGTAAGTCTTGGGAGCAGAGACATGACTTTTGTCTAGAGTTCCCATTTCGGGTTTTCGATCTGTTGAGTACTATATCTCTTTTTAATGGAAATTTAGAGCCATGAATGTAGGATTAAAAAGACTAATATTAAAGGTCAAATATCTTTGACCAAAAATTTTGAAATTAGATCTAATGCAAGGCTCAGTGGCCAGGAATTTCTCCAAGATTTATTCAGTATTTCCAATGGGAATCATGATTCATGATGGTTTTTATAGTCACTAAATCTAAAACTTGTATAATAATAAATAGTTTCCTTTCCAATAACTAGGTTACCAATATTTGATGAACACACTATTGGGTTGTATTATGCAGGGCCATATAGGGCATATGCTGAATATCCATGTAGTGGTATCTTTTGAATGACATGCCCTTTATGTTGGAAACTTATCTAAGGACACATAAGGGAACATATATCATAGTCAAGAATAATATTTCTCATGAATTTAGAATTTTATTTTTTATAGACCTGGGAAAATATGATTTGGGGGACTCAAGACCATAGTGGGTTGGTTTGACAAGGAAAGGGATTTTAAGAATAAAGGGTTATCTATGCCAAAATAGGTCATGGATGGGGAAACCACTTATACACAAATTTGGCATATGAGGAATGGTTATAATATTTTAGACAAGGGGTTTTAACATCATTATATGTAGTTTCAAGGTCATTATGTGAGGATGTTGTACTGTGCAGTTTTAATTCATATAGTGAGGATGTTGTACTGTGCAATTTTATGTCATGTAGTGAGGACGATAGGGGCATTAATTAATTGTCTTTATCTTTGACTAAAGGATTGAGGCTCTCAAATTTGATGAAATGTTGTCTTGAAATATACTATGATGTTCAATTATGGAAGATAAAATTTTTAAACTACAAATTTGGAATTTTTGGATCAGAATAATAATATTGGAAAAGGGATAAAGGCATTAGAGGAATTATTTTCAAATAACAAAGTTACCATTATTTTCCAAACAAGTTATGTGGGTTTTATTTTGTAGTTCCAACTAGTGAAAATAATTTATAGACAAATAATGTCATATTTTTACTAAAAGGCCCATTATATAGGCAACTTATGCAAGGCCAGCTAGGGGCACATACTGTATAGTCAGGAAAAAGAGTTCAATTTTTTTGACATTCAATTGATAAAACCCAATGAATGTTTATGGAGAGATATATTTTCTATAGAACAGAGTTAGGTTTATGAAAAATGGTACTTGAATACAGAAAGATTACTCCAATATCAATTTCCAAATGAATCAGAGGTATATGACTTCTACGATGGTTTGACCCAAACATAGAATGTATGGTGCCTTTAGTTTTAGGTCATATGACTAAGACAAAAATGGAAAAAATAGATGATATGTGGTAAAATGATCCAAGGTTATTTCATATTGATTTGAAGACGTGGTCATGGAAATGTAAAAACCATATTCTTGAAGACATTATATTGAGAGAAAGGTAGTGGGATATATATACATAGATGACTTCGTTAAAATACATATTCATGTATATTTCCATCAATGTTTGATGGGGAAAAAGGCACTTTAACCAATAATGAAGTTATAATTATTTGGAAAACCCATAATGGGGGTTGTATTATAACGGGCCGACTAGGTAATTGGATGCCTAGCTAAATAGTGGAATATTTTTACTAATGGGACCGTTATTTTGGAGACAAATGAATGTCCACCTATTGGAATGTACTGTAGAGTCAAGAAAATTAGTTCTCAGTTATCATAAACCCTTCCACCAAAAACCGTTAGAAAGTATATTAAGATCTAAATGAATTCAATATTAAGAGTGTTAAATATGAAAGGGGTAATGGAAAATGCATGGGATAAATTCTTGAATCATGATTGGCCATGAGTTTGGAGTCCCATACATAGATCTGATTCATTTGTAAAATGAGGTCATTTCGTGTTTCCTTGGTGGGATCTCTAAGGAGAGGCTCCAAAGTGATGACTCTCACGAAGATTGTTCATTACATATTGAAGATATATAAAAATTTATCACATGGCTGGGACTAGGATCTAAGGCATAGTTTTCACTATGTGTCTTATTTGGATGAGAATCAAGCCCTATGTAGTTCACTGAACATTCCCTATACAGGTTTGATACATACACATAAGGAATAAATGGGGGTTTTTTAATCATTGCTGGGACCAATATTAGAGATCTAGGCATCCCTAAATATCTCATATGGATGAGAATAAAGCCAAACGTAGTTCTTGAAACAATAATTTCCCACACTATTTTAGATTGATGTGAGAGATGAGGGGTTTTAACACATTTTAGAAGAATAATGGTTAAACTTAAGACACAAAATGATATGAAGATGAATCCATTTTTCTTGAATGATAAATCTATATAGATATGGTTCATATACAAGAGGTAAAAAGAGAAGTAATTTTTTGTGGTTACAGCTCGGCCAAAGATTAGAGATCCATGCATCTCAACGTATCTCATTGAAAATGAGAATCTAGCCACACGAAGTTACTGAAATGATGCCCCTATAAAGATATGATTTATATATAGGGATAATTAGAACTCATGTTCCTCTAAAGAGTATTAATAGTGCCAATGATGCTTTCCTATGGAAGCTATTATCAATAAATAAAGTACATGGTAATCATATAGTTTAATGTCGTGTAATGAAGAAAAATGATGTCATTCAGTTTAACATCGTGAGACATGGAAAAAGATAAAATGAATTTTATCTTCATTCATTATGGATGATTATGGTTGTTATATGGTTTAATGTATTGAAAATTTGGCTTTATGATATATTGTTTAGAGTCCTCGAGTGAGGACATTATGTGATGTGCAATTACAAAAAGTACTTCTTCAAGAATCTTGCATTGGTTGGAGTTTTAATAAGTCCTACATCCATTTATATTAGATAATAAGCTTCATTAGAGTATAACTTATGTATAGAGTAAGGTCCTTCCTACTATAGTTCATGATTTGAAGGATTATTTCTTGGTATCATTAGTGTCCTGAGGACCAGTACCAATTTCCAAGAATAAATGGATGAAGATGAAAATTATTGTTAAAACCTCATACTATTATGTTTTTATAGACTTATAAATGATTAAATGTCTACAATATCTCATCTTTTAATCATTCCAACTCATCAAATCATTTAATAGACTTTTCATATGTAGATAACTGGTCACCAATTGCAACATGAAGCAATCTAAAATGAATTTCAGTTGAAAGAACTGCTTCTATGATGTACAAAAATGAATATAGAGTTTCTTGAGTGGTAGTATAGGTAGTATTCCAATAAGATCATAATGAAAGAAAAAGATTATCCAGACAACATGTCATATCTTTATCCACCATCTTCAAGAGTATGTTTGATAGGGTTTTATTAAAAGCCTTTATCTATCCATTGTCTGCTTTATGATAGTGATATGAATGGTTGGATTTGGTATTTTTCTCTTGGAATAACTTATTTACCTCTATAAAACCTAAATTGTTTCTATTTTCGATCAATACTGTATGAGGGACACCAAATCTGGTGATGATGTTAGCTTTGAAAAAGATAACAATGCTTTTGGATCTGAATTCTTTGAGAGTTATTTCCTTAGCCCATTTGGAGAAGAAATCAGTAGAAGAAAGAATATACTTGAACTACATAGTCGTATCTAGAGGATAAGGTCCTACTACATCCATTCCCCTTGTAGAAAATGGACTGAAATATTTAGTTGTATGTAGTAACTCCGTGATTGATGAATGAAGTTGGAATGCAGATGGCAGGGATAAAATTTCTTAGTGAAATCTGTTCAATCCTACATCATTTATGGTTAAGAGTATCTAATCCTTCATATTTGATCATAAATCCTATCCCCAAACTGGTGAGAACCACATTCTCTTGCATGTACTTCTTTCATGATAGTGGTAGTTTCTTCACCATAATACACCAGAACAGGATTCCCTCAAATCCCCATTTGTGGAGGATCTTCTGGTGATCTAGAGTATAATAGAGTTTGAAATTGACCACTCATCGTCAAATATATTCATTTTCAGCATTCTCTGGTGAAAGTACTCCATTTTGAGGGTATTCTATAATGGGTGTCATCCATCTAGTGTTATGACCTTATAAATCAGAAATATGGATAATTTAATTAATTTACACTATTCTATTTTGTAAGAAAGGTGAAAGCACAGAATGATGGGAAATACTGATTATTGTCTAATCCAGATTTGGGACTTATAGGTTTGTGGCTTCATTAGCCTATACATCAACTTGGAAATTTTGTGGTCGAGAGATATAAGACAATATTGGCTCTGAGGAAAATTTAGCCATTAAACCTCTGACAAAATCACAAAAATGTATTAACACTTCTTTTCTGATACCACAATCCCCATTGATTTTTTAATTACAAACTCTGAATCACCATTCACATTCAGGTGGTCGACTTGTACCTAGAGCGACAATTCTAGTCTTGTGATGAAATCTTGATATTCTGCAACATTTTTGGTACCGCCCTCTGATAACAGGAAGGAATATGGAAACACTACCTTTTCTGGGGAGATAAGTATTATTCTTAACCCAACATTTTTGAGTTTAGTGTTTTCCATTCTATTTCTCATTAGACTTTTGGATTCACTATAAATGTACATTTTCCATGTTTGGATATTCTCGTAATGAGAGAATTCCACTTTATTAGAAAGAATAGTATTCAAAATGGTATCTTTTACAGATAGATTATTAGCAAGGATGTATGCCAAGGATCTACCTCTTATTGATTTCGAAGACACAAACTAGATATCAAACTGCTGCAAAATAACTTCCCACATTTCCAAACATCCTATAAGAATAGGACATGTGAAGATAAATTTAAGAAGGTTATTGTGAGATATCAATTAGACCTCATGATGTTTCATTTAGTACCTCAAGTTCTATAATACATATATTAATTCTAGAAAGCACTTCTCGACACTTGAATATTGAGTCTCTCTATTAAGCATAGTAATACTGATATAATGAAGGCTATTTTGATTCCCAGCATCATTTCTTTGGTAATGGACAACACCCATTGATTGCTCTAATGATATCACAAAAAGAATAAGTTTAATTCATTCAATAGGTGAAACTAATACCATTGGAATCAATATATATTTCATGAGGGTATCAAAATCCTATTGGTAGTCCTCAGTTGATTGATAAGTGACTCCCTTTTTCATTCATATGGTGAAGGGTAAACAGTTTCCTGCCAAAATGATGATAAAGCATCGAATATAGGCCAAGTGTCCTCAATTTCTACTTAATTATGTCAAATTTTGAGGAGGTGACATGAGAAGGTTTTTTTCTTAGGATCAACATTGATTACACGATAGCATACAATGAAATCGAGAAATTTTCTTGTTGTTACCTCGAAATCACTTTTCAAGGTATTCATATTTAAATTATGTTGTCGAGTTGTATGGAATATGGTCTCCAAATCAATTAGGTTATTAGAACATTGATTGGAATTAAATACCATATCATTGAAATAAAATTCGACAGACTTTCCTAGGTATGTTTTAATGATGTTGAGCATGGAATATTGATACTTTTAACCTACATTCATTAATCCAAAGGGAATTACCGGATACAAAAACATGACCTGATGGGATTTTAAGTCTATAGACTCTTTATTCTTTAGGGCCATTAAGATTTTATTGTACCTAGAGTATCTATCCTTGAAGGATAGAGCTTCATAGCTGACTGTTTCGTCAATTAAAAGTTATGTGATCAGACCTGCAAAGTCATCTTGGGGACAATTCTGGTTAAGATCTGACAAATCAATGAAAACTATGATTTTCTTATTCTTCTTTTTCTCTGGGAAAATGTTTTCCATCCATTTGGGATATTTCACCTCCCTAAAAAAGATAGTCTTCATAATCTTGTAGAATTCTACTTCAATTTTAGAGGCATGAGTTGGGTGTGTCCTTATTAATTCCTTGTTGAATCATCAATGATCTTCTGGAAAACCCAAATAATATGAAGATTTATTGAGATTAAGGCCAGGTATTTATGTATAGTTCCAAGAAAATATATTAAAACTTTCTTTAGAAGTGAATTATACATATATTGTCATTTAGAAGTCATGGCCACAATAATTAATAGTGGGGAATGGATCTCCTTTTGTACCCATATTTATTTCTATATGTTCGTATACAGTGGTAGAGAAACCTTCTGCAAATGCTTGAGGGGCATCTCTATGATCTTCTTATTCATCTTTAGGTGAAACTACTTCTATTTTTTCTTTCATAGTAAGTAATGAAGTAGAACATTTAATGCAAGGGGAGGTGTCATTGTTTGAACATCTTGAAGAAGAGGCAACCACTTCTGACCCTGATGATGATGAAAGGACTTCCTAGTGTATTAAATATGAGATTATGGGTTGGGAATCAACATCCTTTTCTTATTCTAGTATTGAGAAAACTTCTTGTTTCTTGATTGATGATGTAGATATTTTTTGAATTTTGGTGGTGAAATGAATACATCTCCTTTTAAACATTCATCCCTTCTTGGTAAATCAACAATTCTCCCATGCTCTCATGTTATATTTCCATAATTGACATTAAGGAAGTCACTAGATGAGTGCTTTGATTTTTTTATCCATTCAATCTTATTGATAGGAAACACATAATATATACTCATATTTATGAATGGGTTAGCTAGGATCGTTTCCGGGACATTTAGAGATTTGATTCTTGTTACCTCTTTTTTCATGGACCTCTTTCCCTTTGTGTGATATATTTATTCCTTAATATACTGAGATTCACACGTTTTGAATAGAGATTTTTCACCATAAAAGGTCAAAAATTTCCTAATAAATAAATTCATGAGACATTTATTGTATTATGAAGTTATGACCACATGTTGATGTAGCAAAGGCCTGGCAAGAAAAATGATGAAGTATGTGTCCAAACGGACAACCATAAAATCTGAATTAGATACAAGATCTCCAAACAGAGTTCTGAGTGTAATCTCATCCATAGGTTCTTGTTCATTATTTCCATAAACATTAAAAATTAATGTATAAGGGGATAAGTTTGATTCAATAAGGTCCAATAGAAAATGGGTATGGATAGAAATGAGGTTCACTCCTGTGCCATTATTAGTTAAGGCTTTTCAGATGTTTATATCATTAACCCTACTAGATAGATACAAGAACATGATATTTTCATGTACCACATAATATTCATCTTTATTCATAAAATATATCATTTCATGACATTCAATATGATCATTCTCTATATGGAAAACCTCTACATCAACAACCTCATTTTAAATCTCTTTAGGACTTGAAAAAAACTCAATAAGTGCTTCTTGAATGAATTTTTATAGATTCGTGGTGTCCAAGATTAACAATGTGGCTGGTACATTGGATAGATGTTTAAAAAATTCATAACATTGGTTTATATTTCTATGTTTTTATCATGGAGATGTGGTTTTGAAGGTGACTTTGAAGATGGTTCTCCTGATGTAGATGTACCCTGTATCAAGGAAGAAGTTGGAAATACATATGTTTTTGGTAAATTAGACCAACTAGGACTATCTAAATACTGAGAGAATGATGTTGTAACCTTTAATCAGTCCTCCAAGATAATAATTCCAGGACTAATCTTTTAATGTGTGTTAGAATATCTTTGTTCTTGTTGATCCCACTGAAGGGATCTGCAACACATTTTCTCTACATATACGGTTCTAACAGGGGTAGAGTTAAAATAGTGGTTTATAGAATATCCTTTTCTTCCAAAGTATCCTCTACCCTGGATACTTCCTCTAGTTCCCTAGTTAAATATAGGGAAATCAGACTCATCAGAACCAAAATTTTCATTTCCATAGGGATCCATTATAAGGATAAATTTAACAGAACAAAAGATCAATTCTACAACTTTTGGAGAATCTTCTTGATGGGATAGTTTTGGTTGTGTTGTTTGGCCAGGTAGTTCTTGTACTATTGCAAAAAATTGCCTGAAATCTGCCAAATTCAAGGAAAAATTTGGACACGACCTAATATTATCCTCTGTTAATTACTATTTATCTTTCTGATCACTTCACTTATTTTAGGATTGAAAATTAGAGAAATGATATTTTGATGAATATGGATCGGTTGTGGATGAAGTGGAAGAATACACAATCAGTTTTTTCAAATGTGTTCATAGAGTGGTGTGAGTTCGATTGATCGTTTCCTTGATCTTCAAATAATCATACATCTGGGCATTTTTTCTTTTCACTTCCTGCCATTCACATTCTTTATCTAAATCAGTAGCAGTATCACATGCTACTTGGGTGGATGAACTTTTTAGTTTCACTTGTACATAGTCTATCATATTTTTTGGAGGTATTTGAAAACAAAAACCTTATGAAAACGATGCCCCAAAAAAATTTTAAAGGAGAAATAATTTAGATGATATTCTTCTCTTTCATGGTTCGGTTTTTTCATCCATGGAAACTGAACCAAATTTTTCTCCAAAGTTGATATGAAGTAACTAGGAACTCAAACATTACAAAAATAATTAAACTTGTTCTTTAACTCTTAAAAATATCATTTACTTTGTTCATTTTGAACATCTTTATGAGGTGGTCATTACTGCTAACTCCTGGGATGTGTATCCCATCAGTAAGATGATGTTTTTGAAGGGGATTCATGTACAGGTGCTAGTCTAAGAGTGATTGTAGCATCATCCTCTTTACATGTTCACCTTCCCATAGCTAATGGAATTACACAAGATTTATTTTTAGTTCCGACAATTGAATATCCACTTGTTGCGGAATTTAAGAAATGTCTCGAAACCCTCCTATGTATATCATGGGGATCAGTGGTTTGCGTAACTCAACACACATATTTTTCCAAATTAAATTTTTTAAATCTTCATAAGGGTGTTCTAGATTTAAGGAATATGTTAATCCTCCCCATCAAGCAATGAAATCTTAAAATTGTTTATTATCACTTTGTTTTCTTTTAGTAATATCAAACACTATTGTCGTTAGAGTGTTTAGCTGTCATAAAGAATGAATTTCTAATGGAGGTCTTCCCATCTAGTAATTGATTGAGACTGAAAACATGTATATCAGACAAAATAGGTCCTATGTAATGATCACATAAAGCATCTGAGCTTTACTGCCTCATATTATTGAGGGTTCCCCATCATGGGTTCACAATGGCAAAAAAATTCATTATGTGCTTCTTAGGATTGCCCGAACCATTATTGATTGGAAATTTAGTATTCCGAAATTTTAGAGGGGGAGATATAAGAACCACTCATTCGAGGTAAGATTTCTTTTCTTGATGTACAGGCTCATGTTGTTCTTCAATATATTCCAATAACATTGTAAATACCTCGATTTTATTCAAAATAATTTGGGAATATTTAGATGAGTTGGGACCTGCACAGGTACAGCAGGGGGGTCTTGAATTAGCGTGATGAGTAGAAAAACACTTTTGGTGGTTGTACATGTATTTATCATGGATATCCCTTAGGGATAGGCCTATAAGGATGTGTTTTATCCTACCTTAGCGGTTTACCTAATATAGGAAATTCATTATATGCATCTATAGTTGAATAAAATCATCATTTTTTGAGAAGTTTTTATAGGATGTGAAATTTTAGGATATTATTGGGGAGAATGTCTTGAATAAATTATTCTTCAAAGTAATTGTGTATTGATTATATTCAACTCCTTTATCTCCTCCTCATACTGAGAAAATATTTCTTCAAGAGAATGATATTGACATTTTCTGGTGGAACATCGAGATGGGATTTTACATTTATATTTCCACTTGTTAGATTCATTTGGAATGGGTGGGAGTTGGTTACTTGACGGAATACTAAGTTTCTTAGAAATCCTCTTTTTTCTGGAATGCACACCTCCTTCATTTTCTTTTGTGTGTACCCTATTATGGATAAGAACTTCATTTTCTAAATCCCCTAAACTAGACTCATTCTCTCTAGGATATTCTGTAATTGTATTAATGACATTCAATGATGCATAATGAATTGATGGTATTCACTTAGTATCTTTTTAATATCTTCTCCTCATGTATCATCCATGAGACTATGTTCTCATATATGCATAATTCCTGAGAACCGTTTGACAGAAATTAACCTAAAAAAATCCTCGGATAGTTCAGTTGTTCGTTGACATTGTGGCTTCTTCCTTACTTAGGAGAAAACTGACATTTCTTGAGGAGGGGATTATAGATGTGAAAAGACCAGATCCCTATAGATTAGGGCTATTCAGGTTCTTCTTCTTCAAAACATAAAATATTGTTTATTGAATTACATGGTTGAATTAAACAAGCCCCAATGTTTACTTATTGTGGTAGCTCTTGAACTTTTATAGTTGATATTCATGCAGCTGCGGTTCGAATTTCTTTAATTTTGGTTTGATCATTAGTTGGGTGAATTTTCCAAAACACACTTAAATCACCTATTTTAGAAAACCATTGTGCTATTTAAAAAATATGCGCCATATGATGGATATTATCCTCTAAGAGGGAGGCTTACCTGGAGATCATAGATTCTTGATGCAATATTATCTGAAAAGCTTGTTATCTTTGGGGATTACTCCGATGAGAGCTATTTGGGGCATGTTCGTGAGCATCTACATGATTACACACAAAATATGATGATTATCGCTGGTCGTGGGAAATAACATTTCATGAGAACATGTTTTGGTAGGTATTGTAGATTATTGAGAATAGTGAAATGCAATGCTCTATGTTCACCCCATCATCGGATATGAGAACCAGATGGGGTATTAATAATTAAATGGTGCATCCTTTTTAGTTCATAGAGACATGCATGCTAAAGGGTTCTCTAGGGATTTTCAACCATTTGATATCAGGAAAGTGAGAGAGATTCATAATCGATTTGGAATTTCAACCCTTCTATTGACTTTTAGATGACTTTTATTTTAATCATATGGTAATACCTTGGCATTCAAATGATGATGATTTTTTTATAAGATGAGTCGAATAACATGAAATAAATATTCAACCATCAATTTTGGAATGTTGTATTGAGTGTTTTCCAAAGGCCATAACATAACTGGTATTTCACAATTAGCTAATGGTTTTCTCAGGTTAAATATATCATTATCATATTTTTCTAGTGATTTCTCCACTTGGTATAACCAGAGTGGATGCTTCTCAATTATTTTATTAAAAAAATTGAATCAATTTCTTTTTTATATGCTATATTATAAGAAAAATGACCCTAGGTTGGTTTGGAGAATTTTAGTCTCCTTAATATATCTTTTGGTTCAGAAAGGATTTTACCTGTTAGTGAAAAGACATCAAACATGATTGGCCTTACGTTGGAAAGTGTCTCAAGATCATAGGTCTTTATAATTAATACATTTTCAATTAGAGACATATTTGGACAATGTGAAACCCTAGTGGAGAGAGACATTTCATAGCAGATTCCATCATGGGGAGGACCACCATGGTGGATCACAACATGTGATAAATTCAATTGCTCCTTGTTCTTATTGCCACATAGAGGTGTTTTGTGGCTCTCATCCAGATATAGGCTCTCTATATTAACCAAATTTTAATAAAGCATTCCTTCATGATGAAGTGTCGGATGGGGAACATTATAATTACTACTAATACTCTCATAATTTGATAATGACAGGGTAGGATATTAAGCTACAATAGATAAATGTCTAATTGTTTCCAGAACTCCATCTTTAAGAGAAACTAGATAGTAGATTGGGTCTTGATTTTACAACTATTTTTGGAGAGACTTATTATGGTATGCACTTTTACATGTAGTTGTGGCCACTTTCTAGGGTAACTGGTTATCATGGGGCATGTTTATGTACCTGCCTTGGAGTGGTCATTAGAATGGGCAGATTATCTCAAATTATAATGGGTGTATGTTTTCGGTCTGTTTTTCGGTCTGATTTTGGGATTATTCCCCATAACCCTACTTGACATGAAGAGAGGTATGTATCTGCTCTGAAATGGCATGAAGATGTGTCATCCAATTTTTGGGGACATAATCATGTGTTTGTTCCCCTAGAACTACTTAGGTTGATGTTATGATAGTCATGAATGATTCTAGAATATGGGTAGGGATTTGTGTCTTCCTTTTAAGTATTTCTAATATATGGTAGGTAATGATAGTGGCTAGAACAAGAAAATAAATTCATTTTCTATTTTGATTAGGTTTATGTGCCTACTTCTTTCCTCCATTTCCCATTTGTGGGTACTTAAATTACCCATGTATAGGGGCAGAGAGTTGAGTTTTACCTAGGTTTGTCGTCATATCTTTTTGACTGACTTCTCCGAGTACTGCCAAACATGATTGTTGGAAGACATGATGGATAATAGAAGGTGTATGTTCCTACTGGATATTTTCTTCAATGTATGGTTGAAATACTACTTTCAATATTAAAAGATGATACTGCTTGTAGAAATGGTGACTGTAAGCATGTGTAAGTTCTTATATACGAGTTTCCACCACATTTGATTTAGAGGGTTCCTTGAGTGTAGTTAGACAAGTTTGTTGACTATTTGATTGTTTTTAAATAGTTTTATGTATCTGTTCATGGTAATCCGCCCGATTTAACTGGTGGTACTTGTAGGTTGCTGCCAGAAAAGTATGTTGCATAGTAGATTCGGGACGGACGGGTGTATGTTACCTTTTGTTGTTTTCCATCCAATTAGGTTGATTGAATTCTATGAAGGAAGAAAAGGTAATAATCTGCTCTTTTTATGCCATATTTTGTCCTAAAAAGTTCATCATACGTGCCCGAGTCTGAGTGACCTGGACCGAACAACCAGAGGCAACACCCCCGTCATGTAGGGGGTTCACTATCGCATGATTCTGTTGACTGTGATTGTTGGTAGGAGCCCTCGGGAAAGACCCATATATCTTTTAGTTTATTCCATGCGTGACGTATGGATCTACCTCCCTACTGTGTGGGTGGTAGTGATTGTTGTGTTATGTGGATAAGAACCTAAAATGGTTGAAGACAGTTGTCGGAACTGTCTGCATTTTCACCACTAGTCATCACTAACCAGACGATCGAAGGTAGTTGTTAACCTAGAAAGCCTATCGGGTATCCTATAAGGTTGGTATTGTACCGTTTTTAATGTATTCTCTTACTAGTACAAGGGATACACAGTATTGAATATACTAAGTTGGTGATGAAGTCCTTCTACTGCTTGAGGATCCATCTTGAGCAGCACCTGGGGCATTCATAGGTGCAAACATGAAGAATGCCATTTGGAGTTAAGGGAGTTTGTTGGCACCAAAATATTGAATGAAGAAAAGGCCCCAAGATGTCCCCACAGACTTCCTCAATAATCCCCTTCATGGATTACCCATGCACCATAGCCATCGCGGAGCAAAGAAGGTGGGAGGCTCCGCGAACGCATTTGATGTTCGCGAGCCCGCCACGAAGCGCATGAGGCGGGAGGCTCCACAAATGCATTTGACGTTCGCAAGCCCACCACAAATCTACATAGCCCCTCCTCACACCGCGTGAGCTCCGTTCCCTGGATCCTCTTGCCTATAAATACCATACTCCCCTTGAGCTCTCCAGATGGTCAATCGGACCTTTCGGCGTCTCGTCTCCCGAATCGTGAAGCACTCTTCTGCTCGGTGAACCAAGAGCTGTGTGAGGTACTTCAGCTTTGCAAAGAACCTCCCCATTGTCTCGTTTTGATCCCCTCTTATGAGACGGATTCCATTCATGAAGCTTAAGGGCTTTCACAAAGGAAGGGGATCCTTAAGGGGACCCCGGTCATCGCGGATCATTTATGCTTCATGAAGCACCCTTATTGGAAACTTGATCCATTTGCTAAGGCAGTATCACTATACTTCGCGAATCACAATTCTTCCCGACACCTTGTTCCGCAAGGCACCTTTGCTCCACGAGGCTGTGCTCTACGAATACCCTTCAACTTTGTGAAGCACCTCCCATTTTCTCCCTCGCCCCATGCTAAGGCTAAGGTACCCCACTTCACAAAGCACACCCCTTTGCAAGTTCCCTCCGCTACGCAGAGCAGCAGAGCACAACAAGGCCCCTCCATATGGACCCCTATACTTGGAAAATACTTTTCCTGTGCGACCCTCCAGGTTTGCACGATGTGATCTCAACGTCCCCTATACAATACCACCCATAGAGTTGTTGCGCCTAATGATTCTTCGCATAGGTACGCAAATGGCTATTACTTCTTCTAACAGCCATGACCCATCTATGGTTTTCTCTGCGACACCCCTTCAATATGGCATTGTCGATGCCTTCCCTCCCATAAGGAGCAAAGGGTACTGGTTATGTAACTCATAGGGGTGCGGATAATACCCACCTCGTCTGATCTGCATGACGTTAAAATGCCAAGAACCTCATCCTCAACAAATGAAGTTAAACTATGACCTTGCCATGTGCCTTACACATAGGGTCCCCCCACCTCAGACATTCTCCAAGTCCACTCGTCTCCATGGGGATGGGATCACCCCTCATTGGGGATGATATCCTCCTTGTTGGAGTGGCGTTTTTCCATTGGGAAGGGAATCCACCTTTTTGTAAGCCCCTAGATTTTCTTGTTGGAGGTAGCACCCATGCTCCTCCTCACTTCCCCTATGCCAAGGCCAGTGAAGGGCGTGGTAAGGAATGAGGTTCTTCATTTCATCGGTCCCAAACCTCTCTCCTGCTACGCTTTGTTGCCTTCGTTCCTCCATCCGAGAGTAATTCCCAATCTCTCTCTCCCTTGTCCGCTCCACGCGTAAGCCCCACTCCACATCTAATGGACGCATCTTTCGTGATGTGATCATCAGGTCCCTACTGCCTCTTATTTCTCACACCGAGCACGACTCACGTGGGCTTAGAGTAAGCATTGACCATGACACCACCCTCATCCCGCATGACGTTAAACTGCCCATCCCAAACAATTGGTATTTTGATCTATTTCAAGGCATGGTACGTAGGAAGACTCATGAGGTTCAAGCCCATCACCCATCGGACCAAGATCCATCTTCATGTCAGTTCTCTGACACGCCCAACACGAACTACAGGGACTTTGATCCTTGTCAAGGCATAGTACATAGGAAGCCTCACGAGGTTTAAGCCCATTGCCAATCGGACCAAGGACCATCTTCACGTCGGTTCTCCGACATGCCCAACCCGAACTATGGGGACTTTGATCCATGTCATGGCATGGTATGTAGGAATCCTCACTAGATTCAAGCCTGCCCCCCATTGGTCGCTCCGACCCCCTTCACGTTGGTTCAGTAACACTTGGGCAACCTAGAGTGTAAGCCCCACTTTTCACCTGAACTACAGGGACTTTTATCCCTGTCAAGGCATGGAACGTAGGAAGCCTTGTGAAGTTCAAGCCCACCACCCGGTTGTTCTGACCCCCCTTCATGTCATTTCACCCCCGTCCCCCATGACGTTAAACTGTATTCCTGAACTACATGGACATTGATCCATGTCGAGGCATGGTATGTAGAAATCCTCCATGAGGTTCAAGCCTAAAACCATTATCCATCCTGATTCTTACCCGGGCCGCCACATCCTGGTGAGATCATGCCACCTCATTACTCTCCACAACATTTGGTAAGATGCCCACGTGTTGGCCCCAATATCTTTGTTCCCTAAATGGGGTTCCCTAATCTGATCCACTCTAAAAAGTGTTCTGATCAGTCCAGTCAGTCTCCATTAGAAGTTAAAATTGTGGTATACCCCGTTTTAAACACAGGAAGCTGAGGAAAACCTCAGATACATGCTTATGGAATATAATTCCATGTCTTCGATGTGGGAGGCATCGGGTTTATGCACCCTCGATAATCCCTATAATAATGGACAGAAGAGAGACACAAAAATCCTCTGCATCCAGACACGCCAGTGATGCCTAGCGTGACTACACCCTTAACTGAAGGTTGCTTCCCTGACCAAACCCCTTGGAATGTCCTGACATAAGCAATGGAATTAAATGGTGTCCATGAAGATATGGTGTTGGGAAGAGTTTCATGAAAAAATATATTAAATCTATGAGGGAGACACTAACTAGTTGACGAGTTTCGAGGAGGAATCCTATGAAGGAAGAACCGACATCCCATCATCCCCTTTCGATCAAGGAGAAAAATTCACTAAACAAGGAACGGATGTTGCCTGTCTTTGGAAAGTGGGAATGTGGGGAAACAAAATGATGCACCCATCGCACCGAATCAGACGGACGCGCGCGCCCCAGTGAAAGCGTTGGAAACAAGAAATGGTGAACCTGTCATGATGTTATTCTCTTCAATATGGAGATTAGTGATTCTTGGGGAATCCATGGATTGACGTGTCACCAAATCCACCTATCCGACGCCAGGTCCCGCCAATAAAATAGCGGGCATAGCGTGAAACTCACAAGACTTTGGGGTAGTAGAACGTTGGACATTCCATTCTGTGATGTTGTCAGCGTGGATCCCTCTTACCGATCACGGGAGATGCGATGGCGCAGGGATATTGGTCGTCGATTACTTTTCCTTCAGCATTGACGAGTTAATCTCTTTGCATCTCATGAATCAGATTGCTTACATAGGAACGTGATCACTGCCCAACTGCCTTCGTAGGGGTAGGGGCAACGCCAGCACTTCCGCTCCACATGGCTCCACTACTACTGCAACTGCACCTATGTCCACGACTGTGGGGCACCCATGACCCATCTCCCAATCAGAATTCATCCAACGAAGGGTGATTAACGACCTCATATGTCATTATGAGGAGGAGGGAATAATCCTGACATGGGATATGGCCTGCCTTGAACTGGATGCGTCCAGGCCCCTCCGTCAATGCCTCCCTCGAGGGCCACATAAGGAGTCACTGCTCCCCACCCCAACATTCAATCGTTTCGGGAGCCTGTCCCCGGTGCACTTTGACGACTCCCTGCCTTACGCTGATGAGGTGGGTGACGTCCATCCTAGCCCGGTCAGATTTCCAATCCAGGGGCTCCATGAAAGGGTCCCCACCCTGCCACATCATCGCCACCATCTGGAATTTCCAGATGAGCAGGTAATCCTTGCACCTGCACCACCAGCCCCGACATGCCTAACCCAACGCTAGCATCGGGCACGGGCTGAGGAGAACGCCCGTCGAGGGGCGTCAACGTCGATGACTACTGTGGACCGAGCCACCACTGACGTATATCATCAGGACCCTTCCCACACTAAGCAGGGGCACTCAAACGCCCAACATGGATCGAGGCCCCAACTGCCCGACGCGTAGGCTGGGTCAACTCTCCGGGTTACAGTCATGGGCATTGGTCGTCACATACCAACCAGTGATGATGCTAACCTGTACGAAGGTCCTCCTCGTAACACCACAACTGAGAGCATGGGTCTACCCTGCTTCGATGATTAGCAAGGAAGCTTCTCCCATGCCCATCACACAAGGTATGGTGCCCTTTCTCCTTCCCCTGACTGTCGATGTGGAGACATTACCCATCAGGCCTCTCTCCAATGTGGGGATCCACCCGACGTCCTCTGTGCAGCGGGTGAAGGTTATCCTCACCTCAGCAACTGGAAGGGTGAAGGCAAGCCTCGCTCCACTCTCACCAATCATGGAGGTCCTCCCCATGCTCTCTTTGGTTCCAATGGAGGTTTTCCACTCTCTAGTGTTGTACATGGAGTTCCTCCCCTTGTCCCCTTAAGCATTTGTCCATGTTCTCCTCCCACCTCGGCTTTTTTAGGTGGAGACCCTCCCCACCCCCGCACCAGTGCGCCGAAGGACCCCATGTCGGGAATCACCCTTGTCCCGAGGATCCACGCAGAGGTAGGAAGGTGGGTCGTCGCCACCACAAGAAAAATCCTGGGAAGTCCCGGATGGAGATCAAACTGGTCTGCTTCACAGACTCTTAACCGAAGTGCGACTCAGATCAGGAACCCTCCCCTCGCTCATCTGAGTCGAGGGTCAAGGTAGGGATGAGGAGAATCATCCTCGTACTCCCAGAATGCGAGGTCCACAGTATTCCCACCTCCCTCCATAGATTTATCCTGGAGGATAAAAACATGGCAACTCCGTAGGTTATGGTCGGGCAGTTACTACCATCATCATCGGAAGCGCTTTCTACCATCACGAGAGATCACAGAGAGATATTCTGGGGATCAATGGTGGGTGAATTGCAACATGACCCACCACCAGTAGCCCTGGACCCTGAGCTAGGAACCGAGGTCGTCATCCCCCCCTACCGTGATGTAGCTGCCAAGTCACTGCACTCTTCGGAGGACAACCAGAGAGTCGGTGGCCAGTCACCCCATTTATTGTATTCTTCGCTGGCTAGCCTGCCATCCCAGCGGTCTGCTTCAGTAACGCTGCCAGTTCCTCAACTACCCCCAGTTGGAAAGTGCATAAATCAAGGGACAAACCATGAATTTGAGTCAGGGAGCTTTTGGAGCATTCTTGCAGCGGACCGCTTCCACGAGGTGTTCTGGCCCGTGGCAGCGCAGGATTTCTACGTACCTGAGTCTCTCACCCCAGAGGAAGTTGAGTGTCTCTGCTACACCCTCTGGGTGATTCACTTTAGTCTCTTTCATCAGCGCGTGGTATATCCATGAATCTAAGTGAATTTTGAAGACATCAACGGACAGTGTCGTCTAGTCGATCTGGTCACACTCCCTGTGGTCCAGCGCCCTGAGTCACCAAGTCATCATGAGGCTCTTCAGTAGCAATGAGTTCAGAGTATTAAGGTACTCTGCATAATTATCAGGTAGGCCACCCCCCACGTGCAATTCCATTGCTGGGGATAGTATGCTGCCCTCCTCTTCAGTCATATCCGACGGTAGCCTGACTCGCTATACGATATTGAGGACATGCCCCTGGGAAGGGTCACGGTCCACATGGCCGACGTTGTGGATAAGGAGGATGAGCTGGAGTTTCTCAATATAGACTTACCCCCTATGGTTGTTCCACCACTATTGGACCCATCAGGGAGGATTACCCATCAGTAGAGGAACCTCCTAGGTCTCCATGCGCCCACCGAGTCATTAGTACTCAACCGGAATGCTGGTAGGGTAAAGTAGCATGTCAGAGAAGTCAAGCACTCGGACCCGTCTTCCTTAGTGCAGAAGATGGTGGAGGACCCTGTGAAGGTCGTGTTGTGGCAACAGCTTGCTGGTCAAAAGAGGTTGGTCGATGAACTAAGGGATGAATGAATTTTAGAGCGACAACCCGACTATGGTGATGTTAGGTCAGGGCCGCAGGGGTAGGGACAACTTCCCCCCGACGAGATGCCTTTGGGAAACCCTGATCATGCCACTCCCGCTGACAGGGATGAAGCCGTAACTCACAGAAAGAGGGCGCGGTATGTCTCACCGAATCCTCCTGAGTGGAGTGGCAACCCAAGGAATCCTGCCCGAGTTCCCCTATCCACCATGAAGGCCAATGCACCAGCAACTCCATGAGCCACTAAGGCTATCTACCATGTTGAAGAACCTGGCAACACACTTGTGGTTATGGATCCTCGTCAATACAGGGACCCCCTCCAGGATGATCCTATGGCAGCACTAATCGCCCACCTCGAGGATTTGGAAACACGATAGGTGTCTATCCCACATGATGGAAATCCATACCCAGCGTGGGTGGATGATATGCTAGAACCTCTGTGTGTTAGGAATCCCACCTTCTCTCCTATTAACGGGATGGGGAACCCACCACAGAATCTGGCCCACTTTAAATCAAGGTGTGGGCCCATGTTAGGTACTCAAGCGTAGAAGGAGGCTGCCAAGATCTGCTATTTTGTTCAGACGCTGGAGGGGACGACGTTCATCTAGTACAGCCAACTCCCTATCGGATCTGTGACCAGTTGGGAGGACCTTCCCAGGTAGTTCCTATACTAGTTCAGCTCTACCACCCAGAAGACCAGCATCGCAAACCTCTTCTTGTGCCAGAAAAGGCCCGATGAGTGAGTTTTGACGCTTCTTTTTGTCCTAGAGTCCAAAGGAATTGAAAGGGAAATGACATAGCACAAATTCATTCAGCCTTTGTAGAAAACATCAAAAATTGACAAAGGAATGAACAAATAGAACATTGCCAATAGGTCGCGCAAGTTCCATCATAGTCACGCAAGTGGACTTGCGTGACGCATAATGGTCACGCAAGTGACTTGCAAGACCTAAGTGATAACCGCACGGGGTCTTCTCTTGCCTATAAATAGACCCTGTGGGCCCCCCATAGAAGGGATAATTTTTTTTCCAGAAACTCATATTTGAGCTCCCGGTGCCCTAGTCTCTTCTCAAAGCTTTCGAAACACTTCTAAGGTAATTTCTTACCAAGAACGGAAGATCTAAAGAGGGGGAGGAAGGCGTAAGTGTTGAAACTCATCAATACTTTCACGCCTGAGTTGCCATCCCTTAAGGGAAAAGGCCACACATGCGCGCCGCCTTACTCCTTCAATAGAACTTGTGCGCCCCTCTTTTGAAATATCCTAAAAAGGATTCGAAAGGCTTTAACAAAGAGTCGCTCAATTATTATCCTGTTGGTTAACTATCTCACAAATACCCATGTGTCGCGTAGGTATACCTGTGTGACCGGGACTTGCGCGCCCATGCAGTACCTGCGCGCTTTCCAGGACTTGTGTGCCCATGCGTTTTTGGGTGCCCTTCTTGCCCATTTCACACCTCTTAATCCATTCCACCTCTCCTACTCAAGATTCAATCTTCAAGAGACTCTTCAAATCCATTTATGGCATGATTTATTGATTTGGATTCCTTATCTGAAAGGATCTCTGTGGAATATCTCTCAAAACCTAGGGATTTACACAGCATCATGTCACTAAAGATTCAGATTTCATTCATTCAACCTCATCCATTACGATGACAGAACTCATCAAGTCTGGGCCTCCTTTTCAGGAATAAGCCCTAGTCATAATTCTCAATTCTGGGCATCCTCCATAGGAGTATGCCCCAAGTCCTCATTAAACTAGGCCTCCTTTTCAGGAATAAGCCCCAGTCATAATTCTCAAATCTGGGCATCTTCCTTAAGAGTAAGTCCCAACCATAATTCTCTTAACCTCGGCCTCCTTTTCAGGAGTAAGCCCCAGTCTCAAATATCGGCATCCTCTTCAGGAGTAAGCCCCAAGTCCCAAAATTTTTCAAGTCTCTCAACCTTGGCCTCCTTTTCAGGAGTAAGCCGCAGTCTTAATTTATCTTAACAAGTCCTAATTTACCTTTGATCTGGGATTCCTTTTCAGGAGTAAAACCCAATAATAAGTCCTCTCCTAATTTCGGCCTCCTTTTCAGGAGTAATCCCCAAGATAGAGTATTCAAAATCTCCATGAAGCACATATAACTTTATGGACCCTATTTCGAGAGTTCTTCCCTGAAGTAAATCATAATCTTCATTTATCTGGGCAGTCATACATACATAAACCCCACATTATTTCTTATGATTGCATCTTTCATGGAACAATTATCTAATTTTTACCAATACCTCTTGTTTCTCACACCGAGCATGACTCTCGTGATCTTAGAGTGTAAAGGTAATTATGACATCCTTCTTTGAGCCATCAATCATAAACATCATTCTACCTTACTAGAACTACGTGGGTTCTGATTCCTTTTATAAACAGAGGATACGTAGGTAGACCATCTGCGGGTTCGATCTGAACTCTGAAATAATTCATGTCCTTCTGAATGAAAATAAACATCAAGTGCCCCACTGAGTGGCTTTAAAACCAGTATGGTCATCATAAGGACCAAGATACTTTTACGTATCAAAGGATACCATTGACTAATAATCTATAACAAATACAGATGACTCTTTATCAGTGAAGAACCACTGATACGTATATTTTCTAAATTTCCTACATATCGATCATTGATTATCATATCTAAAGGAAAACTCATTTTATACTTGGTAATGTAATAAGGATTCACGAACATAACTTAAATCTATAAAGAGATTCCCGGAGTAGACAATAATTCCCCTCAAAAAGGTGTGATGAGTCCGACCTCCCATCCTCTCAACCAATGAAAATTCCTAAGCCTCATCAGTCCACAAAATAATGAGCACCTACCGTTGGAAAGTAGGTCCGAATGGATGTGGAATCATTGGAAGTTTCTGGTTCTATGAACAAACCCGTTAGAAACCGATCAGAATGTTTGAAACTCCCATCAAAAGAGGTCATCCCTAGAGTTTGAGGGAAACAAAAATGGTGAACCCGACGTGAATCCTTAACCATGTTAAACTGATTTTTTACCTATTTGTTAGGCCCCTATTTCAAACTCAATAAGAGGGCCAACAAAAACAATCATTGACATATGTGATCATCCAAAATATGTAGTGGCTGAATTTATCTTGATTACGTCTGTTACAGCAAACATGCACTCTTTTCCAATATCTTTTGCATTTCTAGAATGGCTACTCTCAAGTTCACACCTTTGAATACTGCTGCTGCAAATGCTACTGCTGCTACTCCTGCTGGATCATTGTCCACTCTAAGGATGATATCACCTACTCAGCATCTTCGACACTAAATATCCAACGCACTGGTTAAGGAGTACCAACAACACGGTACCATCCCAACTCTGGAGGCTGCCCGACAAGACCTCCAAGTTAACAATTCACACCGGTCGTTCGTACAACGACGCCCAGTGATCAAGAAGCAGGCGGTGCTGACTACTGTCTCCAACAATTTCAGGCCGTTATCCCCAGAACGCAATCACCATTCTCTCCCTTATTCTGGGGAGGTGAATGAGCAGGTCCCTTGGGGCCTTAATTCAAGAAAACATGAGTCCTTCCTGAGGGCTCCCACCAACAATTGCTGCCAGACTCGTGCGGCAGTGCACCCTCAACATGATGAGGGTACCGACTCCAGGCGTTCGAATCAGGTTCCTCGAACCCAAGCAGGCAAGACAAATCTCCAGAGTCGAAGTCCGGTTAATAGTAAGAAGGTTCTCATCTCTTCCATCTCTGGAGAAGTCCACTAACCTAACTTGGTGGAAAGCAACAAGCAGGAACACACACCTGCCCGTTTTAATTCCGTTGTCCATCTGACTCGTCTGGCAGCATCATGCCAATCCCACCAGGCAATTCCGGTGGAGTACTATAGGCATGAACATACACCTGTTTTTACATCATCAACTAGTCAGCAGGCTCGTTTGACTACATATGATGGATCTCATCAACTACGTTCGGCGAAGTGTAATCAGCAGGTACATACACCTGCTAGTACTAATCAAGCCTACCAACAGTCTCACTTGGTAGCATTCGGAGAAGTTAGTCGGAAAGCCCTGACAACAAATAGGAGGTAGACTCAACTCTCTGCCCCCACACTTGAGTACTGTCAGGATTCACTAACAGGAAAAGGAGGATAGGAGTAGGAATATACACCTACTCCTGGCAGCTGAAGTCACCAAGCATGTTCTATCAATGGTGAAAGAGTAGAAGAAAATCCCTGGTCATATTCTGGATGCCTGCCAAGATATTATAACAACTTCAGCAGCATCTCAGGGAAAGACACATAAATCTATCACTACCAGTGGAGTGACACATCAACAATTCACTCCGAAACAGACACACACATCTATTCTAGTCCAAGAGGGTTGTGGGGAATACACCCTCATATCATACGGACAACCAAGTCAGGCACATACACCTGATTTGAGTGGAGATCGTCAGCTTAACCTGACCATCTTTCCTGATCAGGCAAATACACCTCCTCAGAGCAGCCACTTTCATGAACAAGTGGTTTCCAAATCGAGTAAGAAGGCGTCTAAGAAAAAGACCCACCCAACACAGTCAGGCGATCAAGAGCCAATCTATAACAAGGCCTTGCTCGATACTGCAGTTCTTGAAGCCCTCAGACAATTACCTGTCAAAATTCAAGATTCTACTCCCTCATTTCCCAACAGTGGGAACATTAATTCCGATGTTCTTCAACAGACACTTCTTCATGAAGGCTTGCTTCATGACAATTTGGGCGATCTCGAAGTTTCATCTTCAGATGAGAGCCACAGGAACCCTATGTGTGGTGAGAAGACCAAGGAGCAAGAGATCTCATATTTTGTTGTAACCCACCATGGTGGTCCTCCCCATGATGATGAATTTCGCTACGAAATTCCTCTCCACAGTAGTGATGCACATTGCCCGGAAAATGCTTTAGTGGACAATGTAGTGCCGAGAAAGCCCTATTATCTTGAGGCACTTGCAAATGTGAAACCAGTCATGTCTGATGTTTCATCGCTAGAAGGTGAAATACTTTCTCAATCAGAAGATAGCCCAGGGTGTAGGTCATTCTCCGAACCACCCCTAAGTCATGCATCTTCTAGTTTAATCAATGATTTCTCTACCAATCCTGTTGAATCCAATTAAGTAACAAGGAAGCACCATCTCTGGTCAAACGGGTAGATGAATCTTCATCAAATGATAAAGAGGAAATGTTGAACCAGATAAAACAACTGGCGAAAGGTGAAGTGCCAGTCATGTTTGGCCTCTGGCTGACTCTCTGTATGACATTCCAGAAAAGTGGATGGAAGATAGAATTCATGATATTCGTCTCAACATATGGAAATCTCTTTTCAGTTGAAAAAGAAAGTATTATCTTACTATGAATATGAAAATCCTCTTAATATAATAGAAGGGTTACAAAGTCAGATTGATTTGGCATCTCTATCAGTATCTCGATATCCGAAGGCTAAAAACAAGCAGAGAGCCCTTTAACGTTTATGCTTTGGCGCACTAAGAAGATTGTGTCAGTTAATTTCCAACGCCCCATCTGGTATTTATGTCAGAGGATGGGGTGTTCATGGAGCACTACATTTCACGGTGCTCTCTAGTCAGCAAAGCCCGCCGAAAATGGTCTCATGCAATGTTATTGCCCATGGACAGCCACAAATACCAGTCTTTTTTGTAATCAAAAGCTTTCCCAAGAACAGGCCTCAACTAGTTCCTCTCAAAATCAAGAATACAATGGAAAAGTTGTTGAATTACTCATGCATCAAGCAAACGAGAATATTGAACATGACTCTCGTATGGAGAAAGCATATCATCAAGTGACAGAAGTGTCGGAAATTATCCAATGGTCTTTTGAACCAGGTGATAAAAGTGGATACATGTTAATGCATCCAGCTAATTTCCGGACTAAGGTTCGCAAGATCAGAAGAGATTTTAATAAAGTCTCCGGCATATCATGTCAAGAGCCACCCCATCTCGCCAGACTGGGGACTCTTTTAAACCAACCCTCAGAATCAAAAAATAAGGTTCGAGGAGTTGAGAAGGAACATCCCCTATCCACTAGACTGGGGACTTTTTCAGATCATCAATCCCCTCCTCAGAAAAAGTCGGTCTTTTCTCGATTTGGGAAGAAGACTCAAGAGGAAAGAAGAGCCAAATTATCAGGAGATTCACTCCAAATTACGGTTCGTCAAGAAGTTCCTGAGGGATCGAATCTACAAAAGGCAATGTCTCATCAAAGACATGGAAGAAGACAATATCACAGAAATGCTGGTAGAAGGGATGTGATGAGTTCTGCATCAATCAATGTCATCTATGCCATTGTTGTTGATCCACCAGATGAGGCTCACTCAGGGGACTCAGATGAAGAGGTTCCTGCTCAAGAAGATATACGTACAGACACAAATGAAGAATGTGTGCGTACACGAAGTAAAAGGATTACTCAAAACCTAGGTAATCCTTCGATTAACCCACTTCCCCCTCTCCGAAAAGGATCCAACAAAGGGAAGGTAAAGAACCAATTTACATATCCTTCCTCTGGAGAAGGTAAATCGCTCTAACTAGAGAAAAGGTTAGCACAACAGGAGGAAGAAATGAAGGAATTAAGAAGTTTGAATGCAGAACTACTTCAGAGTAGTCTTCTTCTTAAACATGCTGGAGTCAGTCAGCCAAATGAATTTGTTGCAGCTACTGAGATGGATCAAGAATATCCTTCTCTATCATTACACCCTCACAGGTCTAATCCTACAGGTCAAGTGCAACAACAGTTGGCAGTGCAAACATTAGTTGTAGCACCAACCACCACATCTGTCCAAGCTCCAGTCATTGTACCTACCCAAGTCCAAGTTCAACCGGATGTTTCTCAAAAGTTAATAACTACTATTGAGTCATTAATAGCTCGGTTAGAAACTATGGAAGGGAACCGTGCGCAAGTTCAACCAGAAAAGAATGTTTACCATGAATGGGTAGATTCAATCACTCCTCCATCCAGTTTTGGGAACCCTGTATTCCCTATTTTCAATGGATCAGGTGACCCTGAACAGCATTTGACACATTATGTGTCTTGTTACGATCCTATGATGGGAACTCCGGAGTAGTAAGAAGTTGTGAAACTTAGATGCTTCGTGTGAACCTTGTAAGGACCAGCTTTTGTCTGGTATACAAGCTTGCAATCCCGGTCAATTACCGTATGGGACGATCTTCGCCAAAAATTCCTCCTTCAGTTTAGCTCAACTTTTCCAAAGACAACAGTTTTCGATCATACAAATAGTAAGCAAAGGGATAATGAAAGGGTCTCTGATTTCATTTCTCGATGGAAGGGGTTAACATACTCCTTGAGCTTAGCACTCCCTCAAGAAGAAATTTTGCCAATCTGTGTGGCAAATATGTGTGACAAATTACACAGGCCGTTAATCCCTGTGAAATACACAGGAGGGTTTTGAGACCTTACTTCAATCGCTCTGCAGATTGAATATTCCCTTATATAGGCTAAGGATAAATCTCATGTAATTCCATCAGCTTGAGTAAGGAGAATGGGTAAAGCAGAAACTGATACAGTTATGCTCAAACAAGCACCAGTACCAGTTTCTACCTCAAAATCTTCATCTTCTCGAATGGATCCACCTCCTAAGTGCCAAAAACAAAGGCTGTTTCGTCCAAACGATCAAAGAGATCAAAGATGAAAACAATTTGCGGATCTAATGAGAAAAACATACACTTTCTGAAATGAACACGTTCCTGGTTATTTCATTTCGGCTCTGGAAAAAAATTTGGTTTAATTACCAATGCCCTAGAGGCCAAACAAGAAAGGAAATGAAGACCATCCCAATTATTTCCCTTTTCATCAAATGTTGGGGCATCCCATCCAGGAGTGTTTTGTCTTAAAAGACCTCCTGCAAAAGATGGTCTACTCGGGACAAGTCCAACTGAAAAGTTCTTCAGCTCAGGTAGCATGTGTTACTGCTACAGTTCTAGAGGACAAAGGCGAATGGAAAGAATTACAAAGAAAAAATGCACATAAGTATGATTATTGGATGGTCAGAAAGACAATCAATCGAACTCATTCTATTTTGTGAACACAATTAAAGAAACCAATTGTGTCTTCTTCCATGAATGTTGTGGAAAAAACCTCTTCATTAGAGGGAAAGTCCTCAATGAAATGGCATGATTCAAAGAAAGAAAAAGAACCAGAAGAAGATGAGTATGTGTCAAAGTCTAAGTTGTCTTTGACTTTGGCAAACTTCATGCCATCTACTTCAAAGCCACGGGCACCGCCCCACCTAACAGCACAGCCTAAATAGGCTAATCAGGCAGAGTCTTCCTCAGACGAAGAGTTAATCTTTGCTTCTGTTAATATGATTCAATTAATAGATCCATGTGCCAGTCTCAGTTTCGTTTTCAATGAGCCTGAATTCCCTGTATCAAACAGGGGAATCATAGGAAGTTCCAAGGGCTCAGGATACAAGGGAAGACGTGGATCCTTCGGAAGCCACCATTCCAATTCTACCCCTGCTAGAACTGTGTACGCAGCAGAAACTCGTGGTAGATCCCTTCGGCGAGCTTAGCAATAACAAGAATGTTCTTCTACCAATAGAAAAATTCAGTCCGGGAACAGTTATTTTGGAAGTCCGGTTGAAGGTTCCATCTTCTTCTTATGAGCAAGTAAATGGATCTAATCAGTCTAATCTTCCAAAACCAGGAATATTGGCAATTCCTATCCCAATACAAGATGCATTAACTTCCAAATCATCTTCTTCCAAGGTAACTCCTAAACCACATATTCCTATAGGGAAACGCAGACCTCTGGATCAAAAGTATGATATATTGAAACACTTTTCCCATGTACCAGCCATGTTATCAATTATGGATGCTCTGAATCTATCAAAAGATCTTCGGGAAGCACTCATCGAGGCTTTGTCAAGTCCTCAAGAGTTTGAAACTGAAATTGCTGCAGCTGAATTCTATCACACAGAGAATAATCCTGCAGAATTCCATGCAATAATATCTTTTACTGATAAAGATGAAGATGATGTTGTGCATGGACATATTAGACCATTGTACTTGTCTAGAAAGTTCAATGGCGTAGACGTCTGAAGAACTTTCATTGACAATGGTTCAGGATTCAACCTCATGCCCATTCGTATACTTCGTCGATTGGGCCTCATGGAATCTGATTTATCTCCATCTACCATGATGTTACAAGGATATGATAAAAATGAACAAGAACCACTGGGTGATGTTACACTCAAAACTCAGTTTGAAGATCTTGTATCCAATTCAGATTTCATGGTTGTTGATCAAGACTCATCCTTCAACATCTTTCTTGGAAAACCCTAGCTACATTAACATGCGGCTATCCCTTCATCATACCGTCAATGTCTCAAATATTGTTTCGATTGTCAAGTTGGGACATTGTATGGTGATAAGGCCTCGTTAAAGACAAGTGAGTCTCAATACATTGAGGCGGAATTCTATAACATGAAGGGAAGGGAGAAATCCACAACAAAGGAGATTACCAAAGTTAATGCTCCATATGGTTTGGATAAAATTCCAGTAAATCCATTTACACATTTGTGTACAGATTATGTGTTGCCTATCAGTCAAATTGACAAGATAGACCCAAATCAATATACTCTTATGGAAAGATCCATAATGTCTGTTACGACAATCGAGCCAGACAACATGGGAGAAATCAGTAATCTACCAAGCAGTTATGAAAGGACAAATGGTGACGTCTTCATTTCATCTATTGAAATCCAACAAGTATATGCTTCGCCAATTAGTCCAGAAGAAGTTATAGAAACATCGGAGGTGAACAATGATGTCGATTCTCAATCCATCATCTCCTCTTTATTACCCAAAGAATACCCTTCATCATCAATCGATTCAGAAATGGAAGCTTATTCTTCCAGATATGCAAATTTTGAAATCTCTTCTGATCATGAAAATTCTACTTTATCATTTACTATGCAAGTAGAAGTGGTAGAAATAATACATGATGAAGAAGAAGAGGAAAATCTCAGCGATGCTCCTCCAGCATTTGAAGAGGGTATCTCTACCACTGTGGATGAACTCAGAGAAATAAATCTGGGTACAAAAGAAGATTCATGCCCCAATTTAATCAGTGCGGACATGACTCTTGAAGAGCAAGAGATGTATATTTCTTTTCTAAAGAAAAATAAATATATATATTCCTGTAACTATACAGAAATTCCTGGGCTTGATCCTGATGTTGCTACTCATCATTTGGGTTTACCAGAAGAACATCGAGGATTTAAGCAAGCCGGGAGAAGAACACACCCAACTTATGCTTCCAAAATTGAAGTTGAAGTAGATAAGATTATCAAAGATAACATCATCAGAGAAGTTAAATATACCAAGTGGTTGTCTAATATTATCCCTATAAAGAATAAGAACAGACAAATTAGAGTTTGCATCGATTTTAGAGATCTTAATCGGCATTGTCCTAAGGATGATTTCACAGTTCTGATTACAGAACATTTAATTGATGCAACAGCTGGCTATGAAGAAAATTCCTTCATTGATGGATATTATGGATGTAATCAGATCTGAATGGCCCCAGAAGATGAAGAATCTACAGCCTTCATAGCCCCTCAGGGTGGGTTTTTCTACCGGGTAATTCCCTTTGGCTTAAAGAATGCAGGTGAAACTTATTAGCGTGCCATGAATCATATCTTCAAACCCTTCTTAGGTAAGTTTGTTGAATTCTATGTAGGTGATTTGGTAGTTAAATCCAAACAACATTCTAATCACTTGGATGATTTGGAAGTCATATTCCGCAAGCTTCGACAACATAATTTGAAGATGAACCCCTTAAAATTTGCTTTTGGGATAACCTTAGGAAAATTTCTCATCTTTGTTGTACGCCATTGTGGTATTTAAGTCGATCCTGAGAAGACCAAGTCAATCCCTGGTATGTCACCTCCTGAATAATTTAAAGAATTAAGATGACTTCAAGGACACTTATCCTATATTCAGCGTTTCATCACCAATTTAGCAGGAAAATGTTTACCCTTCACCAAATTAATGAAGAAGTGAGTCACTTACCAGTGGACTGATGAATGTCAAGAAGAATTCGATATTCTCAAGAAATACCTCTTGACTCCATCGATACTCATGCCACCTGTTGAAGGAAGACCACTTATCCTCTACGTGACAGCTCTAGAGCGATCATTGGGTGCCTTTCTTGATCAAAATAATGATTTTGGGAATGAGAATAGCCTCTACTATCTCAGTCGAACTATGCTTGAAGCAGAAACCCAGTATTCAAGTATTGAGAAGTGCTACCTGGAATTAATCTTTGCAGTTCAGAGGTTGATACACTACCTACAATGTCACGAGGTCCAATTGGTATCTCGCAATAACCCACTCAAATTCATCCTTAGTCGTCCAATGCTTACAGGACGTCTGACAAGGTGGGAAGTTATTTTGTAGCAATTCGACATTCAGTATGTGTCTCAAAAGGCGGTAAAGGGCCAAGCTCTAGCTGATTTCCTGGATGAACACCCTTCAGTGGAAGACACATCTTCAGATATTGAACTCCCTGATGAGGAAATATTATCCATTAAAGAATGTCCTCAGGCATGGGAAATGTATTTTGATGGTGCTTCAAGAAGACCAACAGGGAGGAAAATGGAAAATCCTAAATTCAAGAAAGTTGGCTTAGGAATTGTGCTCATTTATCCAAAAAAGGAAGTGTTACCTTATTCCTTCTTATTGTGGGAAGGTGGTACCAATAATGAAGCAGAATACCAATCTATCATCGTAGGCTTGGAATTAACACATCAAGCACAAGTGAATCACTTAAAGGTGAAAGGTGATTCAGACCTGGTAATCAAACAAGTCAATGGGGATTATGCCATCAGAAAAGAAGAACTAATCCCTTTGTATGATTACACCAGAGAGTTAATGGAGGAATTCCATTTGGAACCGACATTTTCTTATGTCCCATTATCACAAAATGCTCAACCTGATGCACTTGCTAATATAGCCACAGCTCTGGAAGATCCAAATCGGGACGAGACAACCATCAGTATTTCCCACCGTCATGCAATTTTACCTTATGTTCGAATTAGAACAGAGGAAATTAATGAAATTAGTCCCATTCCTGAACCGTATGGTCATACTACAGGATGGATGTCACCTATCAGGGAATACCTTCAAAATGGAACACTTCCACCTGATAGAGATGAGAAAGAACAAATATGGAAACATGTGGTCAATTTTAGACTTTATGATATCCTAGATCACCTAGAGAAAATTCTCTACAAATGTGGTTTTGATGGAGTTCTCTTTAGATACACTGATGGTGAAGAGACAATGGCTGTCATGAAAGAGGTGCATGCAGGAGTCTGTTGTGTCCACCAGTCTGGACATAGACTGTCAGATCAGATTCGAAGGCTTTGATACTTTTGGCCTTCAATAATACAAGATTATGTCGATTTCACAAAGAAGTGTCATTCATGACAAGTACATTCCAACATCATTAATCAACCTCCAGAGTTGCTTCATACAGCTAAATACTAATGTCCATTTGCCACATGGGGAATGGATGTGGTGGGACCTTACCCTTCGGCTACGGCCAAGCAGTTTAAGTACATTCTTACTGCTACTGACTTCTTTTCCAAATGGGAAGAGGCAATAAATCTCAAGGAAGTCAGTTCTAAATGCGTTTTTAGCTTCATCAAGTCTAACATCATTACCAGATTTGGTGTCCCTCATACCATATTGACGGAAAATGGCACCAACAAATGTTCATCCGAGGTGATGAAGTCGTATCAAAAATACAACATCAAATCCAACCATTCATATTGGTATCATCCAGCGGCCAACGGCCAGATAGAAGCCTTTAATAAGACTCTTTCAAATATACTGCAAAAGTTGGTGGATAAAGATAAGAGGTCATGGCCTGATAAAATATTTCATGCTTTATGGGCTTATCGGACTACCACCCACACTGCAACTCGGTCAACTCCATATTCATTGGTATATGGAACGGAAGCCATCTTGCCCATTGAAGTTCAACTGCCCTCTCTCAGAGTTTCCATTTGTGATCAATCATCTACAGATGAACAATATCAAAAGCGATTGAATGAATTGGAACAGTTAGATGAGAAAATATTGTTCACTTTGCACCACTTGGAAGTCTATCATAATCGAATAACACGAGCTTTTAACAAAACTTTCATCTCCGTTCATTCACTCAGGGAGATTTGGTATTAGTTTTCAGAACTCCAATGATACCAGGAAAGAAAACCCCCAAGCTTGATCCAAAATGGGAAGGACCTTATTCAATACATAGGGTCTACTCTAATGGAGCTTTTGCATTAATCTCAATGGATGGTGAACTCATCACCACCCCAACCAATGCCAGATTTTTTAAGAAGTATTTTGTATAAACACAAAACCTCCTTTCTCCTTGCTATGTGACATTAAACTATACGGCAGTGGTCCATACATATGAACTTAAACTATTTGTATTACTTTCATCCCAAACGACGTTAAACTATGAAAAAGTTCCCTAAATGGTCAAGTATGACCTTAAACTGCAACTAGGTCCTGTATGACCTTAAACTACATCATCAACGGTCCATGCATATGACCATAAACTATTTGTGAGTCCCTTAAGTCCAGCAAGACGTTAAACTGTGATGTCCTAACTACATGACGCTAAACTCTATAGAAGGCCCTTACGTCCGGAAAGATGTTAAACTACATAATCATCAAAGGTCCTGTATGAACTTAAACTACACTTTTATCGATCATGACATTAAACTGCACCATCCATGGTCCATGCATATGACCTTAAACAATTCTCACTTTCGTCCAATATGACGCTAAACTGGAGAATAAATCCCCAATGAGTCCAACATGACGTTAAATGGTGTACTCTTTTTTCCTCACTGCATGACATTAAACTACACAGTCCCCCTTTCGTCCAACATGACGTTAAACTATATTTTCCCCATCGTCCTAACTACATGACGCTAAACTGTACAGAAAGTCCTTGATATGTCTTACATGTCATTAAAATGTACTTTTTCCCTGCTATATGACATTAAACTGTGCATCACCAATTGTCCTAACTGTAAGACTTTAAACTGCATAGTCCCTTTAGATGTCCTACATGACATTAAACTATGCATCGTTAAGGTTGTTATTACCTCTTGTTTCTCACACTGAGTATGACTCACGTGAGCTTAGAGAAAACCTCAACCATAACACTCTCTTTGGGCTACTAACCATGTGTAAGTATCAACAACATCATTTTTTTATGTTGTTTTCCCCAAGAACAACTTGATCATTAATTCATTTTTTAATTGAACTACGCAGACTTTGATCCTTGCCTTCCAGGCTGGGTACGCAGGCAACCCCCCAAGGTTCAAGCCCAAAACCAATCTCTTCACATCGGTTCATCTACATCTCATATGATGTTGATTCGTGAAACCACCCCTAGAATCTATATCTCTACATTGGTTCACTTTCGTCCTTTCTATACGACATTAAATTATACAACACTTTTTTCCAGTATGACAATAAACTACAATTTTTCTTTGATACCCTCACCTGAGAGGGAACCATTATTTACATTGATTTTTAAATCATGTTTCATTTCAAAGACTACATGCATACATGGAAACGCCCAAACCTTTTATCTTAGGTTAAACCATCATTGTACTAAAATCCCCTTTCACCATTCACGTGTATGATCCAAATTTGTACAGAGGGTATTTCTAGAACTATGTGGGCTTGATTCCCATTCTTATGGGATACGTAGGTACGTTCGAGTGTCCCTCTAATCTAGACCCATGTCTTTGGTCCTAACCCAAAATTCCACTTTCAGTTCCCTGGATAAAAAGTACCTATGAGAACACACACTGTGTATTTCTTACAATGGTCCAAGCTCTATGACCCTAAACTAAGATCTCTAATCCTTTTTTCCCACATGACGTTAAACTTAGTTTAAGAACTATGTATTTCTTGATTACCATCCTTATGGGATACATAGTGAAGTCCAACATTTCAATTCAGGATCCATCCACAACATGATTTTGGTTATCATTCATCCGTGTATCTCTGCATACATTGGAAAATACCCATCTTTATGTGTCATAATCCTAACTTTAAATTTTTTCAGATCTTCATAAACCCTTTTCATTACTTCTAGGTCACAAAAATGTCAAACTTCTGAGAATTCTTTTATCTGACTATGCAGCACGTGCCCATAGGTGGCCTTGCATAAACAGTATACATAATAGACTTGTCAGCCAAAAGATACTATTATCTAACTATGCATCCAATGCCCTTAGGTGGCCCTGCATAATTCAACCCCCTAACGGGTTTGTCGGATAGTGGTAACGTCATTCATGGGAAGAATGCCTCTTTTTTCCTTATTTGTCTCAAATGAAAGTATATAAGGACCGCAAAAACAACCATCCTTAACATATTTGTCCCATATCCTTTTTCATGATCTGAAAGTATTCAAGTATATGGTTTATATTCTCCTTCCCTATGTTTGGTTCAGACCTTCATAGGAGTGATATCCATCCAGTTCATCGATAATCTTGTTTGGAAATATCTTCTCCATATTCAAGTACCTCTTTCCATACAAAAAACTCTATACTTTGGAAAATTTGAATCTCCATAAAATTTTACTGGCTTTTAGCACTAGGAACGTAAATTTCTCAGAGTTATTTTTCCGGACTATGCAGCACGTTCCCACAGGCGGCCTTTCATAAACAGTCTACATAATAGACTTGTTAGCAAAAAGATACTATTATCTGACTATGCAGCCAATGCCCTTAGGTGGACCTGCATAATTCAACCCCTAACGGGTTTTTAAAAAAATGGTAACTTCATTTTTAGTAACAACTTCTTTTAATGACTTTCAGCTCTTTTTCATGTCATTCCTCAGATTCAAATATTCTTAAGTCATTGTTTACATTTATTCCCTCATACTTGAGTATGGTAATTTTTTTCAGATGAATTGTCAACGAATTGAGTCAATTTTAATTCATTTCGGTTAATGCTATTTTGACCTTAAACATTATCCACTTTATGTCCGACCTGCATGACTTTAAACTGCCTGCAAAATACAAGGTAAATCTGAATAAAAGTCAAGTTTCAGCTCACTAAACATACATTTTGTATGATTTAGGTAATATTGAGCAATTAAAAGGTTCAAAGTTTGTAGGGTTATTTACATTAATCCTAGTAAAAATAAAACTATGGTTACTAGGCCCATTGGATTAGGTAAAATTTAAAGCAGGTAGCAAGAAAATGCGTGCACAAATGATTGAAGGTGAAAGTGTTTTTCATTGATGCACAAGAGTTAGAAGGACATCCACAGATTGTAGTATCTTCTCTTTTTTCAAGAATTACAAAAGATTTTCAACATAACTCTTCATTTGATTTACGGAATCCCCAGCTTCATCAGCAACCACTTAGAATTCATTCATTCAACTGGATACCATAAGAGGTGTAGTGATACCATCTCTTCTTGGAACAATTATAAAAGAATGTTCTTGAGTGCGGTTTGAGAAAAAAAATTTCTGATCAAACAGTGACTCTGTTTCTTTCCAAGAGACATGGAAGATGGATACATAGATTTGAGAATGGAGAATTGGATGTAAAGAGACATTTGGAGAGAATACTATTTTCAGATATTTCTCTAATGCCATGTTTGTCTTCTCTCCACCAATCGGCAACAGAAAACATTTCAGCCCATGGGTTTTCCATTTTCACATCTACAAGGAAATGACATAGAGGAAGAATTTTAAAGTTCACACCATTGTTGTTGCTCTTAATGCACAGCATAACAGAAATAGAGGAGTAGCAGTGCAGCTGCATTTCAGGTGTATAGTTCTTTGCATTTGGATCATTTATTCCTTACAGATGACCATAACCATACAGGGACAGGTATATTCTCTGTGGGAAATTAAGATGATATTTCTTCAAATACATAGCCAAATCAGGGAGAGTGTTGTCGCAAATATCATAGTAATCATGACCTACAATGTTTATCATGTCATCAATCAACTTCCTAGCCAGTTCATAATCCATTCCGATTCTCCTGAGAGCCATTGAATCTGCACAAAAGTTGTATTAACTAACTCTTAAATGGGATTATTTTTTCATAAAATTTGTGAAGAAATTCAGAAAAATGGCCAAGGCATTAAGGCGCGCAATTCTAAACTTTTTGCGCAAGTATGGATGTGCCGCGCAAGTATTTGGCACACATGTACCACCGTGTAGGTCCAGATACCTTGATAGCACCGCGACATCAAGGAAACATCGGAAAGAAGAGACTTGCGTGGCGAAGATGACGTGTGCGGCAAGAGCTCGAGAACCCGGAGTCAGATGCTATGCGTGCCCAATGACAGTGTATTTATAGGCCAGGCGGCCTATCAACCCGCCTACACCCAGTGCGCTCCAGCCCTGCACGACTCGAACCTGCGTGTCGAGTGTTGCGCATCGAAAGACCTGCGCGCCTCCTTTCCTTTGGTTTTCTTCTTTTCCTCAGAGTCAAATCCTCATTTCTCTCCAGATCCAACTCTGAGGGGGGACTTTTGTTGACGCTCTTTTTCGTCACAGAGTCCAAAGGAATATAAAGTGAAACGACTTAGCACAAATTGATTCATCCTTTGAAGAAAACATCAAAAATCGACAAAGGAATGAAGAATGATAACATTTCCAATAGGTCGTGCAAGTTCCCTCATAGTCGCGCAAGTGGACTTGCGCGACGCATAATGGTCGCGCAAGTGACATGCACGACCTAAGTGATAATTGCACGGGGAATTATCTTGCCTATAAATAGACCCTGTGGGCCCCCCATAGAAGGGAGAAATTTTTTCCAGAAACTCTGATTTGAGCTCCTGGTGCCCTAGTATCTTCTCAAAGCTTCTGAAACAGTTATAAGGTAATTTCTTACCTATAACGGAAGATCTAAAGAGGGGGAGGAAGGCCTAAGTGTTGAAACCCATCAACACTTGCACGCATGAGTGGAAATCCCTTAAGGGAAAAGTCCACACTTGCACGCCGCCTTACTCCTTCAATAGAACTTGCACGCCCCTCTTCTGAAAGAACCTCAAGAGGATTATAAAGGCTTTAACCAAGAGTCATTCAAGTATTACCCTGTTGGTTAACTGTTGCGCAAATACCCATGTGTCGCGCAGGTATACCTGCGCGACCGGGACTTGCGCACCCATGTAGTACCTGCGCACCTTCTAGGACTTGCACGCCCCTACCTTTTTGGGTGCCCTTCTTGCCCATTTCACCCCTCTTAAGCCATTCCACCTCTCCTACTCAAGATTCAATCTTCAAGACACTCTTAAAATCCATTTATGGAATGATTTCTTGATTTGGATTCCTTATCTGAAAAGAACTCTGTGGAATATCTCTCAAAACCTAGTGATTTACACATCTTCACGTCACTAATGATTTAGATTTCATTCATTCAACCTCATCCTTTATGATGAGAGAACTCATCATGTCTAGGCATCCTTTTTAGGAATATGCCCCAGTCATAATTCTCACATCTGGGCATCCTCCTTAAGAGTAAGCCCCAAGTCCTCATTAAACTGGGCCTCCTTTTCAGGAATAAGCCACAGTCTTAATTCTCAAATCTGGGCATCTTCCTTAGGAGTAAGTCCCAACCATAATTCTCATAACCTGGGCCCCCTTTTCACGAGTAATCCCTAGTCTCAAATATGGGTATCCTCTTCAAGAGTAAGCCCAAACTCCCTTAATTTTTCATGTCTCTCAATGTGGGCCTCCTTTTCAAGAGTATGCCCCAGTCTAAATTTCTCTTAACCAGTCCTAATTTACCTTTGATCTGGGATTCCTTTTCAGGAGTAAACCCCAATCATAAGTCCTCTCCTAATTTGGGCCTCCTTGTCAGGAGTAAGTCCCAAGCTAGAGTATTCAAAATCTCCATGAAGCACATATACCTTTATGGACCCTATTCCTAGATTTCTTCCATGAAGTAAATCCTAATCTTCATTTATCTGGGCAGTCATACATACATAAAACCCACATTATTTATTATGATTGCATCTTTCATGGCACAATTGTATGATTTTTACCAATACCTCTTGTTTCTCACACCGAGCATGACTCATGCGAGCTTAGAGTGTAAAGGTAATTATGACATCCTTCTTTGAGCCATCAATCATAAACATCATACTCCCTTACTCGAACTACGTGGGTTCTGATTCCTTTTATAAACAGAGGATACGTAGGTAGCCCATCTGCGGGTTCGATCCCAACTCTGAAATAATTCATGTCCTTCTGAATGACAATAAACTTCAAGTGCCCCACTGAGTGGATTTAAAACCAGTATGGTCATCATAAGGACCAAGAGACTTTTACGTATCAAAGTATACCATTGACTAAGAGTCTCTAACAAATACAGATGATTCTTTATCAGTGAAGAACCTCGAATACATATATTCTCTGAATTTCCTACATATCGATCATTGATTGTCAGATGTAAAGGAAAACTCATTTGATACTTGGTAATGTAATAAGGATTCACGAACATAACTTAAATCTATAAAGAGATTCCCGGAGTACACAATAATTCCCCTCAAAAAGGTGTGATGAGTCCGACCTCCCATCCTCTAGACCAATGCAAATTCTTAAGCATCATCATTCCACAAACTAATGAGCACCTACCTTTGGAAAGTAGGTCCAAATAGATGTGGAATCATTGGATGTTTCTGGTTCTATGAACAAACCCATTAGAAACCGATCAGAATGTTTGAACCTCCCATCAAAGGAGGTCATCCCCGATGTCCGAGGGAAACAGCGAGTCACAGACTTTATCGCTTGATGGAAGGGGCTCACATACTCCCTTAACATGCCACTGAATTAGAAGAAATTACTGACGATGTGCGTGGGAAATGTCAAGAAGGAACTGGTTCCCTCCCTGATTACTCAGAACTATACTGGAGGATTCAGAGACTTCTCAGATAAGGCCCAACACCTCGAAGAATCCCTACAATAGGCCAGAAAGGCACGTCTGTTCCCCATTGAAATCTCAGTAAGGAGAGCTGTCAGAGCAGAACCCGCCATCGTGGCCTAGATAGAGGCCCCCATGCATATAGAGATTCTACCAGTAGCATTGTCCCTACTGCCTCGTCGAGGCCCTCCACCTCAGGCATAGCCTCCGGCTCCGCAGCATCCTCAGAATCGGAAGGCGCCTCCGTGTAATCCTCTACCGCCACCTAGGCGGAATAATCAGGGTCCACCTCCTCAACAGTCCCCTCCGGCTCCTCGTCATGTCTAGGATCCAAGGGATCCATTTCCAGAAAGTAGTCACCAGACTTATTCGTTCTGAGTGAATCAGGTCCCCAGTTACTTCCGTAGTGCCCTAAAGCATGGGATTGTATGCAAGCCTTAGTATAGAAGGCCAGAAGAGGGTAATCTCACCCATCTCCCTAACTACTGCCCCCATCATCATATTATGGGGAACACCCTAAAGAATTGTTATGTGTTTAAGGAATGGCTCCAAGACATGGTCGATAACAACATAGTCAGGCTAGGCCTAGCCCCGGCACAAGTGGCGAGTGACTTTGTGGGGCCAGAAAGCGGTAGCGATGGAGAATGTGAGTGGCGACAGGTTCACAGCCACGAATCCCAGGATTACGATGAATAGATGGCTTATAAAACAGTCGTTCACACCCATGGATTTATCCATGCATGATTGAATCAGTCGTAGCCTTCAGATGTGGGAGCCACCACTTCTGCATCGTCATCTCAGTCGGCCTCTTCTTAGAATGCCAACAGCGGTGGTTCAAGAAGAAGCAACGCACTCCACCAATGCCATAGTCATCCCAAACTCTCAGTGACTTCATTCCCCCTGAGATGGGGATTCCTCCCATAATCCACCCAGTTGTGTATGACTCTTCAAGAGACAGTCAAGAGTACACTTCAATTAACACCGCCGAGTTGGTAAATCCTTATATGACTCCTGACAAAGGATAACGCCAAGAGAATCTCCCCAATGTCCCCAACCGATGCCAACATCGGTGGAGCTGAGACTATATGGGTCATTGGGGCACATTAGTTGGCACATCTAGCCTAGTTGTGCATTCCACTGAGACCAGACAGTTGGCCCATCGCAGAGCTCAGCATGCACAAACTCCTCATATGGTGTCCTTAGATCTCCCTCCACCGCTATTTGTGCTACTAGATCAGGCAGAGCTACCTCGTCCGTGCTACAACTAGCTTCTCCCAACCACAGGCCAATCTCAGTCGCACGGTCCTCATCTGGCAGCTACTCTGTGAGCATCGACTAGAAGTTGGCGGGATGTAACCAGTACTAGTCAGCCACCGGTGCAGCCGGAAATGCCCGCCATGCTTCCAATCGCAAAGCGGCCTCCTGTAAGCAGAATTTCATGCATGGACCAAAAGTATGATGTCCTCAAGCACCATTCTGGAATTCTAGCTAGGCTCTCCATCCTTGAATCTCTTCGCATGTCGCCAGACATGCGTGAGATTCTCACCAAGGCTCTAAGGATCCCCCTCCAGTATGAGATGGAGGTAGATGATGCAGAAGCCTTCCACACTGAGGTAGTTGAGAACGCCGAGTGCCCGTCAGTTATCTCATTCTCTAGTGAAGAAGAAGACCCTCCCATACAAGGGAACATCTGATTGTTGTACATCACCTACCAATTTAATGGTGTGGAGGTTCACCGATGTCTCATTGACACCATCTTCAGGATCAACCTTATCCCGACACAGACACTATAAAAGTCAGGGCTATCTGAAGATGACTTGACTCCCTCCTATTTAAGGGTCTAGGGATATGACAGGACAGAGCAGCCCCCAGTCTACATGATCCATTTGAAGATCCAGTTCGGTGGCCTAGTTTCCAGTACCAAATTCATGGTTGTCTCCTAGGACACTGCGTACAATGCATTGATGGGCATGCCATGGCTCCACCTGTATGCAGCGGTCCCTTCATCGTATAACTAATACCTCAAATACTCCCTCAATGGATGAGTAGGTGTACTCCAAGGTGATGCATCTTCTTTCGCCTCTTTTGAAGCCCGTTATTTAGAAGCTAAATATTACATGAGAAAAGATATGTAGATTCTGGAATGTGAGTTTGAACCCACCCCAGTCACATGTGATCCCAAGTTAGTTCTGGATGATGCCTATATTTTCCCAATCCATCGATTGGAGGCCATGACCCCCAACATGGGGAAATGCATTGTTGTTTCGGGTACAACAGGAAGGCATATTCCCAAGTACTAGAGACGGCGGAAAATCACCTCATACTATTACACCAACCAGGCCCAGGTGATCACGAAACCTCCAACCCTCGTACGGTATCAGGATGTCCACCCGATGGTGATGGCGGTACATCATACATGTATGTTTCATCAGGCTGGAATTAATTGGCTCAACCCAACGTTCCACTATGGGTTTGATATTGTCAAACGTGGCCCCTTGGGCCGTAGGACAGATGGGATTGGATCGACTGCCTTCATCGCTATGGTCTCAGTGGCACATGAGTCTCTTGATGTGATGAGCACTGCCACTCATGCCGGCACCAGCTTCCCGGCAGGGTCTTGTGGCTCGGAAGCAACTTCCCCCATGGATGACTCCTCCATAAGTGGAGAAAAGGATCTAGAGGATGCTCCCCTTGCCTTTAAAGAAGGTGTCTCTACCATGGTCAATGAACTGTTACAATTGAACCTTGGTAGTGAGGCATATCTGATACCCACATTGAATAGTGCCGCCATGTCCCCTGAGGAGCAGCAGCGGTACGTGGACTTTCTTAAACAACATTGTGACATGTTTTCCTGGAGTTACGACGAGATGCCAGGACTATATCTTCAGTTATCCTTCCACCGCCTCGGTCTCCCGACAAACCATCGTGGGTTCAAGCAGCCTCCCATAATGATGCATCCTTCTAATGGTGCCATGATTCAGGCCGAAGTTGATAAGATCATCAGAGAAAACTTCATCTAGGAGGTCAAGTACCCCATGTGGCTAGCCAACATTATGCCAGTCAGAGAGACGAATAGATAGATCAGAGTCTGTATCAACTTCCGAGATCTCAACTATCACTGTATGAAAGATTATTTTCCCTTTCCAGTGACAGAATTGTTGATTGATACTACGGCCGGGTTCCAAGCCCTCTTCTTCATGGATGGTTACTTTGTAAATAATCAAATCTGGATGGCCCCTGAGGATGGAAAGTCTATGGATTTCAGGGCACCCAAAAATAATTTATGTTACCAGGTTATGCCCTTTGGCCTGAAGAATGCAGGTGCCACCTATCAGCAGGCCATGCATCACATATTCAATCTAATCCTATGGATATTGGTGGAGTTCTATGTGGATGATCTGGTGGTAAAATCTCTCCAGCGTTAAGATCATCCCAAATACCTTGAGAAAGGGTTCTACTTCTATAGTTCCCACTACTTGAAGATGAACCCTTTGAAGTGTGCCTTCGGGGTCACATCCGGGAAGTTCCTTGTCTTCGTCATTAGTTACGGGGGCACTGAGATATACCTAGAGAATATCAAGGCAATCATCCAGATACCTCTCTCAAGTAATATTCGGTAGCTTTGAGTTCTAAAAGGACACTTAGACTATATATACTGATTTGTTGTGATATTGGCTTGCAAGTGTAAGCCCTTTTCTCGGCTAAGGAAGAAAGGCTCTGCCTACAAATGGGATGAAGAGTGCTGGACCACCATTGAAGAAATCAAGTAGTTTCTGCTTCAGCCTCCAGTCCTAATGCCACCCATCTCTGGAAAGCTGTTGATTCTATATGTCACTGCCCTGGATCGATCTCTCAGCGCCCTTCTCACCCAGAAGAACAATGAGGGGACAAAGAATAGCCTCTACTACCTCAGCTACATGATCTTCGATACGAAGACCAGATACAAACCTATTCAGAAGAGCTTCCTTGTGCTCGTATTTTCTATACAGATGTTGCAACATTACCTGTATTACCATGAGGTGTAGCTGGTCTCTCAGGTAGATCCACTAAAGTACATTCTGAACCTCCCCATGTTGACTGACCGACTAGCGCGGTGGGCGGTAATCCACCAGTAGTTCGACATTAGGTTTCTGCCTCAGAAGGCTATCAAGGGGAAGGAATTGGAAGACTTTCTAGCTGCCTATCCAACTCTTGCAAACCAGTCCATGGACCTGGACATTACTGATGAGGCAATCCTCTCAGTAGACCATGTCGTCCCATGTTGGAAGATGCACTTCGACGGTGCCTCCCAGAGACCCTCCGGTAGGAGGCTCAACGATCATAAGCTCAACAGAGTGGGGCTGGGTATCGTCTTCATTACCCCGGTGCAAGCCATTCTGTCATACTCGTTCCTGTCGTCAGAATGATATACCAACAATGAGGCAGAGTATCAGGCCCTCATCACTGGACTCGAGATGTCCTTTGAGATCGATGTGTCCCATTTGCATCTGAAAGGGGATTCCGAGCTAGTCATCAATCAAGTCAACGGTGGCTATGTTGTCAGAAATTCAAATCGCGTACCATTGCTAGAGCGCACCCTCCATCTGATGGATCAGTTCTCTTCTTGACCGGAGGTTACCCATGTCCCTCGGCCACAAAATGTTTGAGCGGACTCTTTGGTCGGATTAGCTACATCAATTTCCATGCCTGAGAAGGATGATATGATTTTCGATGTGGTGCACCGTAGAGTCATTGCGCCCGTCACCCCAGAGGATGACGATGACCTGCGATTAAACCATATTTCTATCGGATCCTCCACAACAGGATCCCCATGTTCTTTACATGCATTGGTCGAAAAAACTCCCGACTGGAGAGCCCCTTTTGTTGAGTATCTCCAAAATTGTTGCCTCCCCACTGATCGGACCAAGCGCGAGCGATTCCGACGCCGCCTGCTGCAATTTACCCTCCAGAGTGGTCCCAGTCTTGAGCAGATCCTTTATAAGTGTAGTTTCGATGGTGTTATCCTCCGTTTCATTAAAGGAGTTTATATTTCTCAGGTCATGCAAGAGGTACATGCCAGTTCCTGCGGTGCCCACCAGGCTGGGCCGATGTTGTCTTGTCACTTCTGTCCCTCTATGATCCATGATTGTATTGAGTTTTCCAAGAGATGTCACGTGATCCAAGGGCATGAAGTTTATTATATCAGCTGCCAAAACCACTCCACTCCACCAAGTACTCATGGCCATTTTTTGGTGTGGGACTCAATGTCATGGGACCATATCCACCGGCGATAGCTCACCAGTGTAGGTTCATCCTGACTACCACAGATTTATTTTCCAAGTGGGAAGAGGAAATTCCGCTCAAGTAAGTCTAGGCCCATTCTATCACTGACTTCATGATCTCCAATACCATCCACCAGTTTGGAGTTCCTCATGATGTCCTCATCGATAACAACACCATCTTCCGAGCAGCTGAGCTGAGGAAATTGTACACCAAGTACAATATCCATTTGAACCATACCTCCTGCTACCACACGCAGGAAAATTGACAGATTGAGTCATTCAACAAAACCCTCTCCAACATTTTATAGAAAATGGTTGGTCAGGAAGAGTCGGCCAGACAAGCTCCTCAAGGCCCCCAGGCCTTATCATATGACAAATCGTAACTCTACCTATGTGACCCCTTATTACCTCGTGTACGTAGTTGAGGCCGTCCTACCCATCGAGATCCAATTGCCTCCATTATGAAATGCAGTATATGACTAGCAGGCACCAGATAAGGTGGCCGAAATCTATCTAGCTAAATTGGAATCACTTGACGAGCGGAGGCTCCGTGCCGAGCACATTCTTGAGAGGCATCAGAATAAGATATCTAGAACCTTCAACAAGAAGGTTCGCCTCCGCTCTTTTCTTCAAGTCGACCTAGTATTGGCCCTCCGAGCACCAATGATTCCTGGTAGGAAACCACCCATGTTGGTGCCCAAGTGGGAAGGACATTACATAGTCCAAAAGGTTTACCCCAATGAAGCATACTCCTTGGTGACCATGGATGGTGAGAGCATAACTGCTCCCACCAATTCCATGTTCCTCAGGAAATACTTTACCGGAGCCCCCATGTTCTTGCACGACCTTAAACTGCATGGTCCTACATGACCTTAAAATGTATGGTCCTGCACGGCCTTAAACTGTATGGTCCTACACGGCCTTAAACTGGACGGTCCCGCATGACCCTAAAACTACACGATGGTCCTACACAATTTTAAACTGTATGGTCCTTCATGACCTTAAACTGTATGGTCCTGCATGACCTTAAACTGTATGGTCCCTCAGGACCTTAAACTATCCAGTCCTGCATGACTTTAAACTATGCATCATCTTGCATAATGTTAAACTGCATTTTAATAACTATGTGTGGCTTGATTCCCATCCGTATGGGATACGTAAGAATGATCAAATGCTTCGTTTTGAGACCATGCCCAAACTCTTCTCTTAGACTATCCCCCCGGGGTATAATTCTCTTGGAGGATCCTTGCATGATATGGGCTTCCTCAACCCCACTCATACAAAGGTTATAATGGTCGCACCATGTAACCATCCCCATTATTCTATCCTCCCACGTCTTCACCACATGACATTAAACTTCATGGCCTTCAATAATTACGTATGGATTGATTCCCATCCTTATGGGATACGTAGGAATGCCCAAACATTTTATCTGTTAGCCCAGCAAAAATGCCAGAATCTTCCCCCGAGTCGAGATATATGGAGGGGTGCATAGTTTTTCCTCAATTCATGTCGATCTTGCCTCGATCCGGCTGTACGTCCAGCTCCCTGGAGACGTTCAAATCTTTCATAGATGGGTACAGTTATGCTTCACCCACTCCTTGATTTGGATTCCATCACCTTCCGCATCTAGAAGGGCCCCTGAATGGTATGGATATTAATCCTAAGGGCTCTCCTACCACTTCGGGCTAACACCCTTGAGGATGTAGAGAAACAAATTGATACAAATCCCAAATTGCGAATATGTTCACTGGTCGATGCTCGTTTGTTGCTCCCAATGTAGGTTACTATATGAATGCTATGTTTCGAACATGGTCAATAGTTGTCCAGAATCGTTAGGACCACCCCAAGATGTCCCAAACATCGATTATAGTTGTTCATTCTGCCCTGTTGTATCTAAGTGATAGACTCCCTTATAGCGATGTCAGATATCAGGACACAATGGACGAAGATAGCCGAGACTGGCTCTTTGTTTCCCACACCGAGTGCTGCTCACATGGGATTAGGAGCTGTGATGAGGCAGTAACTATACAAGCGGGTGTATGACTGTTGATGCCGAAAAAAGGCTGTAACTCTCGGAGGAAGTTTCGAAATGAGGAAGTGAAGTCATATTCGGAATCAGAGGCCCGATCCAGAGGCCCAGGAAGTGGTGCACGAAAAATTGGGTGAAGTGCGCGGAAAAATGTCCCGCGCAAAAGGAAACCTGGGATTCATGAAAAGTCCTGGCGCCGGCGTGAAATAATTTCGCTTCCGTGTCCCGCGCGGTTGATAATTTCGTGCCGCCGTCACTGTCGCACAATAATTTCGCACGCCGCCTGGATTCCGCGTCGTAGGTCACCTATAAATAGAAGGTGACCATGAATGGTTTGGGGGTTGAGGAATCCAAAGAGACTCTTGTAAGCGCAATTCAGCTCCCCCGTGCACAATATAACTTCCAGGTAATCCCTTATTTCGAGCAACCTTTCCCAGGAGTTCGCCTTTGCATGCAACTCCACCAACTTCAGTGATTTTGCACCCCCCCGGGTTCCAGCCTTGCGCGCAATCTGTGTCTCGTGCGCGCAATACCCTGTCGTACGCGCAAAACCCTGCATGTAGTTCCCTCTCCGCGCGCAATTCCCTTGTTCCAATTGCGCGCCATCCCAGTGTTTTGCGCGCAAACCTTCCCTTTTGCGTGCAAATCCCAGGACCCCTTACCTTGATGCCCCTTGGCTGCCCCCTACACCATCACATGATGTCTCCCCTACCAGGAATGCGCTCCATGCGTTGTTTTCCCATACGGCCTTCTAGGCTCGTGCGAAGTAACCTCAAGGACCCTTGGGCCATGTTTCCTGTTGCGTTTCTTTGCCTTATGCTTCTCCGCATAGGCACGCTAACGTCTATTTCTTCTTTGCATAGCCACGCTAATGTGGACCCCTCGGTGGTTTTCCCTGTGGCTCCCCCTTCACTACGGCCTTGCCGATGCCTTCCCTCCCACAAGGGGTAGAGGGAATTGGGCATGTAAGCCCTAGGGGTGTGGAGGAAACCCACCTCGTCCAAGCTGTAGTACGTTAAACTGCTAAGCACCTCGTCCTTAACACATGACGTTAAACTGTGGTCTGACCCCGTGCTTCGCACGCAGGGTCCCCCCCAGCTCCAACATTTTTTACGCCCACTCGTCTCTACAAGAATGGAATCTTCCTCACATGGAATGAGATCCTCCTTGTCGGAGTGGCGTTTGTCCACAGGGAAGGGCCGTCTCAAAGCGTAAGCCCCTAGACTCTCTTACGGATGACTGCACGAGTGCATCTCCGTACTTCCCCCTGCCAAGGCCAGTGGAGTCCTTTTCCCATGGCGCTTTGTCGCACCACGAGCCTCCACCCTGGAGTGAGCCCCGACACCATGGGCCGCTAACCACGCGTAAGCCCATGTTTCCTCTTTGGTCCGCTCAACGCGTAAGCCCCATTCCGCTTCTCACGGACGCACCCTTCGCGACGTGATCATCTAGTCCATGCCACCTCTTGTTTCCCACACCGAGCATGACTCATGTGGGCTTAGAGTGCGCATCGACCATGACATTCTCCTATGGGCCACCCAGAGCGTAACCCCCATCCCAACGAACTATGTGGACTTTGATCCGTGATAACGCATGGTACTTAGGAAGCCTCCACGAGGTTCAAGCCCACCACCCGGTCATCCCGGACTCTCCCTGTCGGTTCCCTGACCACAATGGGCCGCCTCAGAGCTTAAGACACAAACCCCTCATCCCGCATGATGTTAAACTGTATCCCATCCCGTATGACGTTAAACTGTATCCCGTCCTGCATGACATTAAACTGTATCTCGTCCCGCATGACGTTAAACTGTATTCCCCCTCTTGGGCCGTCTCAGAACGTAAGCCCCATGTCTCACTCCACCATCCATCCTGATCCTTACCCAGGCCGCCACATCCCAGTGAGATCATGCCACCCCATCCCACTCCATGATATCTGGGAAGCCGCCCATGTGCTGGTCCCAACATCGGTGTTCCCCCTAGGGGTCCTTCAACCCGATCCGTCTCTGCAAGAAGTTAAACTCGCGACATACCACATGTTAAACATCGGAAGCTGAGGAAAACCTCAGATGGTGCACATTCCCTGCGTTTGATGTGGGATGATTCGGGCTTCTTCACCCTCAAGAAGCCATGTGATGAGGGACCAAAGACAGACATGACGACGACGCCCCAACGTGACCATTCTCCTCACCGAAGGATGCTACCCTAACAAGACCCCTTGGAGCGTCTTGACGGAAGCAGCGTAATTAACTGGCGTCCATGTAGATATGGAACCAATAATGAGCTTCACGGACCCGTCTTAAATCTATGAGGGAGACCCGGACTAGGTGATGAGCTCCGAGGAGGATTCCACGAAGGAAGAACCGACATCCCATCATCCCAGTTTCGATCAAGGAGCAGACGTCCCTGAACAAGGAATGGATGTTGCCCGCCTTTGGAAAGCAGGAATGCGGGGCAACAAGCATTGCATCCTCCCCCATAGACGGATGTGCGTGCCCCGGCGAAAGCATCGGAAACAGAAAATGGTGAACCCGACGCGGCTACCTCGCGCGGTCCCACCCCTTACATGGTCACTCCGACTTCGACCGCCGTAGCAGCCGGGCACTTGTACCCCCTCTCCTCGTCTGAAATCATCCAGTGGAGGGTGATCAATGAACTGGTTCATAGGTATGATGAGGAAGGGATCATCCCCGCCAGGGGCATGGCCCATTTGGATCTAGAGGCAGCTGCGCCTCACCACCTTCGCCGCCCCTCGAGGGCGGCGCAGGGAGCCTCTACTCCCCACGCCGACGTTCAACTGCTTCAGGAGTCTATCTCTGGAGTGCCATGACACATCCCTCGCCTACGCCAATGAGGTGGGGGATGTTCGGGTCCACCCGATCGGCGATCCGTCCCAGGGGTTAACGGCAAGAACCCCCGCCATGCTACGTCGATGCCACCGCCTGACTCCCCGAGCCAGGGAGCAGAAAATCATTATGCTCGCACCGCCGGTTCCGTCCCATCGGACTCGACGCCAGTGTCAGGAGTGAGTGGGATAGAATGCCCATCCTGGTGCATCAACATCAGCAACCACTGTGGCCCGAGCCACTGCTAACTCCTGTTACAAGATCCCCGCACACGTTGAGCAGGGGTAGCCACGTGCCCAACTGGGATCGAAACCCCGACTGCCCTGCATGAAAGTTGGGTCGAATCTCTCGGTCGCGGACACCGACAATGGCCACTGTGGACCAACCCGCGGTAGTGCCGCTCAACATGAAGGCTCATTCTGTGCCACCGATATGGAATGCCGAAACCTTCTTCGCGACAGCTATGCTCCGGGTATGACTCTTTATGGCGCCCACTGCATGGGGTATGAGGTCACTCCCCCTACTTCCGGCCGCGAGTATGGAGCTGTTGTGTATCCAGTCACTCACTCACATGGAGGTCCTCCCTCTGTCCCTTTCGACATCTGTCCCAGTGCTTCTCGCACCCCGGCCTTCAGTTCCCTCCGCCCCAGCTCTACTGTGGACGGGGGACCCCATGATGGAAATCATCCTTACCCCGGGGAGCTACCTAGGGGTAGGAAGGCCGGGCGTCGTCGCCGTAGAAGGAATGTCAGGGGAGTCCGGATGGAAATTAGACCAGTCTGTTTCTTGGATTCCGAGGCGGAGTACGACTCGACGATGGAAACTCCCCCCAACCCTTCGTGTTGAGGGCAGGGATGGGGATGCGGCACGTAAGTATCGTACTCCCAAAATGCGAGATCCGTATGATTCAATCCTTCCTTTGAAGGTATATCCAGGAGGATGAGGACTTGGCATACTACCGAGGATCAAGCCTGCAGTTTCCACTGGCCTCCTTAGAAGCACCTCCCGCCCCTATTAGAGAGGGTGAAGAACTTTTCTGGGGACCGACGGAAGAGTCGCGAGGCGACACACCCTCGGCGAGCACCGACGCTGTGACAGGAGGCCCATTCGCCGGCCCATCCTATCGCGACGTGGCAGCCAGGGCATGGCCACCCCTGGAGGATGACCCAGGGATCGGCGGCCAATCGGCCTGTTCGCCGTATTCCCCGCCTGCCAGCCCACCGCCCTGACGGCCTGCCTCGGCGCCATTGACAATTCCCCGACATTCCTCAGAGGATGATCAGGGACGACAAGTTCTGGACCCCGAACCGGAGCCATGGAGCTTTTGGACTATTCTTGCAGTGGGCCACTTCCCTGAGAAGTTTTAGCTGGTCGCAGAATCAGATTTTGATGTGCCAGAGTCACTCACCCCGGGAGAGTTTGAGTGCTTCCGTCAGATTCTTCGGGTGAATCACTCCCACCTTCGCCGTCAGCTAGCACCTTATCCTGGGATCCAAGCGCATCTCGAGGAGATCGATGAGCAGTGCCGCTGGGTCGACCTAGTAGCACACCCCGCGGTCCGGCACCCCGAGTCGCTGGACCACCACGAGGCCCTCCAACAGCAATACGTCCAGAGTTTTTAAGTACTACGAAGAGTTATTGAGGAAGCCACCCCCCATGCACACGTCTGCGGATGGGGGCAGTACGCTGCTATCATGTTCTGTGCGATCCGCCGACAACCCGATCCACTGGGCGGCCCTGAGGGAACGTCGCCATGGGCAGTGGCAGTCAACATGGCTGACCTTTCAGATTAGGGAAACATTGTGGAGCCCCTCTACGGGGACTCACCCCCCAAGGACAGGCTGCTACTGGACCCATCTGGGAGGATTACTCACCAACAAAGGAGTCTCCTACGTCTTCCTGTGCCCACGGAGGCACTGGTGCTGGGCCGAAACATCAGAAAGGGTAAAGAGCCCGTCGGGTCTGTCAAACTCACTGACCCATTTGCCTCAGTGCAAGAGGTAGAGGAAGATCCCGAGAAGGCCACGCTGGACCAACAGCTGGCTGAGAAAAAGAGGCTGGTTGATGAGATCTTTGCCGAATGCATTGCAGAGTGGAAGCCTGACTACGGAAACCCTAGGCCAGGACAACAGGGGCAAGAGCATCTACCCCTTGCTGAGATCCCCCCGGGCAACCGTGACTGTGTCGTGTTCGCCGATAGGGGAGACACTGGAACCCATGGAAAGAGGGCATGATATGTTTCGCCGAACCCTCCCGAGTGGCGAGACCACCTGGGGGACCCTGCTCGGTTTCCTCCGGCCGCTCCGAGAGTCGCTCCGCCAGCTGCCCTGCGAGCCGCTGAGCATGACTACCATATCGAAGAGCCTGGAAATGCGCTTGTGGTTATATATCCTCATCAGGACCGGAATCCAAATCCGGATAATCTTATGGAAGTACTCATCACCCGCTTGGAGGCCCTGGAAACTTCGCAGGTGTCAATCCCACCGGATGGCAAGCCGTACCCAGCATGGGTGGATGACATGCCGGATCCTCTGTGATTTGGGAAACCCACTTTTGTCCCCTTTAACGGGACCGGAGACCCACCACAACACTTGGTCCACTTCAACTCGAGGTGGGGGCCTATGATAGGGACTCCGGCGCAGCATGAGGCTGCCAAGCTCCGGTGCTTCGTTCAGACACTGGAAGGACCAGCATTCATCTGGTACAGCCAGCTCCCTGATGAATCTGTGACTAGATGGGAGGACCTTCACCGGAAATTCCTCTACTAGTTCAGTTCGACAACCCAGAAGACGAATATTGTAGACCTCTTTAGGTGCAAGCAAAGGCCCGACGAGCGAGTCGCGGACTTCGTCGCCCAGTGGAAGGGGCTAACGTACAACCTTGACATGCCACTCACTCAGGAGCCATTACTGACTATGTGTGTAGGGAACTTGAAGGCGGAGTTGGTTCCTTCTCTGATCACGCAGAATTACCTTGGAGGGTTCCGAGACTTCTCGGACAAGGCTCAGCGCCTCGAAGAAGCCCTGTAATAGGTCAGTCCGACACGCCTGCTGCCTCCAGTAATCTCTAAAAGGAGAGCTGCCAGAGCCGAGCCCACTGCTGTGGCTCAGATAGAGGCCCCCAGACAGCTAGAGTTGCTATCGGTGAGTCCAGCTCAGCAGTCTCATAGGGGTCCACCCCCACGGGCACAGCCTCCAGCCCAGCAGTGACCGCCTCAAAATCGGCAGGCACCTCCGCGTAACGCACTGCCACCACCTAGGCGATGTAATCCAGCTCCGCCTCCTCAGCCTGCTCCTCCAGTCCCTGGCCATGGTCATCCCCCAAGATCCCCCTTTCGAGACAGAAGGAATCGGACCTACTCTTTTGGCGAGGCCCAGCTCCCCGGTTATTTCCGTAGCGCCTTGGACCAGAGGATCGCGTGGCTGCCTGAGTGCCGGAAGCCAGAAGAGGCGTGTCTCACTGATCACCCTAACTACTGCCCTTATCACCGAATCCTGGGACACACCATCCAGTAATGCTATGTGTTCAAGGACTGGCTCCAAGACCAGATTGACAATAACATAGTCAGGTTGGGCCCAGCCCCGGCATAGGTGGCAGGTGTATTCGTGGGATCAGATGGAAGTAGTGACAACGAGGATGGGTGGGAACAGGTTTCCGACCGCGGGTCCAGGAAGTATAATGACTGGATGGCCCGCAGGACGGTCGCCCGTGACCATGGCATCATCCGTGCCCGCCTGAGTCAGCCAGATCCCTTGGAGTCTACGAGCGTCGCTTTGGCATCGTCATCCCAGCATACTTCTTCCCATAAGAGTATGTGGAGGCGCAAGAATAAAGAACGCGCCCTTCCATTGCCATCATCTTCCACACGGTTGGCGATTTCATGCCCTCGGAAATGGGGATCCCTCCGAGACCCCGTCCGGTAGTGGATGACTCCTAGAGTGAAAGCTCGGGGTATGCTTCGGTTAACACCGTAGAGTCGGTAAATCCCTTTTTGGCTCTCGACGATGAGGAAAGCCATGTGGACCTCCCCGAAAGCCCGGGGTACGCTTCGGTTAACACTTTAGAGTTGGTAAATCCATTTTTGGCTCCCGACGATGAGGAGCGCCAGGTGGACCTCCCCGAAAGCCCGGGGTATGCATCGGTTAACACCGTAGAGTTGGTAAATCCCTTTTTGGCTCCCGATGACGAGGAGCGCCAGGTGGACCTCCCCAATGTCCCCAGCCGTCGCCAACGTCGACGGAGCCGTTTCTACGTGAATCATCGGGGCACGATAGTCCTCACCTCCAGTCAGGTCGTCAATGCTACTGAGACCAGGAAGCAAGCCCAGTACAGAGAGCAGCACTCGCGGCTCCCTCACCCGGTGAAAATAGGTTCGCTTCCACCACCTTTTGTGTTGCTGGATCAGGTGGAACCACCTTGCCCGCGTCGCAACTAGCCCAGCCCTGCCACTGGACGACAATGGCCTTTCGGTCCTAGCACGACAGTCACCTCCCGGGCTTCAGCTAGTGAACAACGGGACGTGCCTAGTACCAGTCAGTCACCGGCCCTGGCAGCAGGGCCCGTCATGCCCCCAATCGTAGAGCGACCTCTTGTAAGCAGAAGCTCGCGTTTGGTGCGAAAGTATGATGTCCTAAAGCATCTGTCCAGCATTTCGGCAAGACTTTCCATCCTTGAAGCCCTTCTCATGTCATCTGAAATGCATGAGGTTCTCGACGAGGCTCTAAGGATCCCCCTCCAGTTTGAAATAGAGGTAGCGGCAGTAGAATCCTTCCACACCGAGGTGATTGAGGAGGCCAAATGCCAGGCGGTTATCTCATTCTCCGGTGAAGATGAAGACCCTCCCATACAGGGGAACATCCACCCGCTATACATCACCGGCCAGTTCAATGGTGTGGAAGTCCGTCGCTGTCTTGTCGACACGGGTTCTGGGATTAACTTGATCCCAACTCAGACACTGCAAAAACTGGGGTTGTCCGAGGATGATTTATCTCCCTCCGACCTCAGAATCCAGGGGTATGATAGGACCGAGAAAACTCCACTCTGTAAGATTAGTCTAAAGACCCAGTTCAACGGCTTAATTGCCAATACATAATTCATGGTTGTCTCTCAGGACACTACCTACAACGCATTGATGGGCAAGCCGTAGCTCCATCTTCACGCAACCGTTCCCTCATCATACCATCAGGGCCTCGAATACTCCCTTAAGGGTTGAGTGGGTGTGCTCCAAGGAGATGCATCTTCGTTTGCCTCTTGTGAAGCTCATTACTTGGACACTGACTATTACAAGAGCAAGGACAAGCAAATCTTGGCAGGTGAGGTTCAGCCCGCCGCTATTGCGAGTGATCCCTGGGAAGGTTTGGATGACACATATGTCTTCCCAATCCATCGGTTGGAGGCCACGACTCCCGAAATGGGAGATTTTTTTGTCTTCTTGGGTACTAGAGGAAGGCATATTTCTGGGTCTAAGAGAAGGCAGGAAATCACCTCGTACTCTTACACCAACCAGGCTCAGGTGATCCCCAAGCCTCCTACCCCTGTACGATATCGGGACGTTGGGCTCATGGCAACAGCAGTACGTCATACATGTCTGTTTCACTAGGCCAGAATTGACCAGCTCAAGCTAACCTGTCACCACTGCTTTGATGTCGTAATGTGTGGCCCCTTGGCCCGAAGGCCGGATGGGATTGGATCAACCGCCTTCGTCGCCATGGTCTTCGCGGTGCATGACTCTCCCGTCATGACGACCTATGCTGCCCAAGCCGGTGCCAGCTCCCCATCAGGGTCGAGCAGTCCCAAGAGGGCTCCCCTCATGGACGATCCTTACATAAGTGGAGAAGAATACTTGGAAGATGCTCCTCCTGCCTTTGAGGAGGGCATCTCCACCACGGTCGACGTGTTAGTATAGGTGAACCTCGGTAGCGAGGAAGACCCGAGACCCACATTGGTCAGCGCCGCTATGCCTCCCGAGGAACGACAATAGTACATAGACATCCTCAGACAACACCGTGATGTGTTTGCCTGGAGTTATGGCGAGATGCCGGGACTAGATCCCCAGGTAGTCGTCCACTGCCTTGGCCTCCCAGCAAACCATCGTGGGTTCAAGCAGCCTCCCAGAAAAATGCACCCCTTTTATGGTGCCATGGTTGAGGCCGTAGTTGATAAGCTCATTAAGGCCAACTTCGTCAAGGAAGTCCAGTACCCTAGGTGGATTGCCAACATTGTGCCCGTCAGGAAGAAGAACGAGCTGATCAGGGTCTACATCGACTTCCGCAATCTTAATCGCCAATGTCCGAAGGATGACTTTCCCCTTCCCAAGACAGAGCTGTTGATCGATGCAACAGCCGGGTTTCAAGCCCTCTCCTTCATGGATAGGTACTCCGGGTACTACCATATCTGGATGGCCCCCGAGGATGAAGCTTTCACTGCCTTCATGGCCCCCCAGGGTACTTTATGCTACCGGGTTATGCCCTTCGGCCTGAAGAATGCGGGTTCCACCTATCAACGGGCTATGCACCGCATATTCAAGCCGATCCTCAGGACACAGGTGGAGTTCTATGTAGATGACCTGGTTGTTAAATCTCATCAGCACCAGGACCATCTCAAAGACTGTGAGAAAGTGTTCAGTTTCCTCCGTTCTCGCCAATTGAAGATGAACCCGTTGAAATGTGCCTTCGGGGTCACCTCCGGAAAGTTTCTTGGATTCATTGTTAGGTATCGAGGTATAGAGATTGACCCCGAGAAGATCAACTCCATCAGCTAGATGCCTCCCCCGAATAATATTCGGGAGCTTCGAGGCCTCCAAGGCCACTTAGCCAATATACGCCGATTCATTGCGAATCTAGCCGGCAAGTGTAATCCCTTCTCACGGCTCATGAAGAAAGGCGCCACCTATGGGTGGGATGAAGAGTGTCAGACCGCTTTTGAGGAAATCAAGCAGTATCTGCTTCAACCTCTGGTCCTGATGCCACCCATTCTCGGAAAGCCACTGGTCCTTTACTTGACCGCCCTAGAGCGATCACTCGGCACCCTTCTTGCCCATAAGAACAACAAGGGAACAGATAATAGCCTCTACTACCTCAGTGGAATGCTCGTCGATGCGGAAATTAGATATTCTCCCATCAAGAAGAGCTGCATGGCGTTCGTATTCTCCGTACAGAAATTATGGCACTACTTGCAGCACCACGAGGTACAGCTGGTCTCTCGGGTAGACCCGTTGAAATACATCATGATTCGGCCTATGTTGACCGGCTGATTGGCACGCTGAGCGGTGATCCTCCAGCAGTTTGACATTAGGTTTGTACCTCAGAAGGCTGTCAAAGGATAGACATTTGCAGACTTCTTATCTGCCCACCCAACCTCTGCGGACCAGCCACTGGATTTGGGCTTTCCTGATGAGGCAATCCTCTTAGTGGATTATGCCACCCCATGATGGAAGATTCACTTTGAGGTCACCTCCCGAAGCCCTACCGGTAGAAGGCTCAACGATCCTAGGCTTAATAGAGTGGTCATGGGTATCATCTTCATCACCCCGGAGCAAGTCGTTCTGCCATATTCATTCTTGTTTTCAGAAGGCTGCACCAACAATGAGGCAGTATATCATGCCCTCATCACTAGCCTCGAGTTGGCTCTGGAGGTTAATGTACCCCACATGTATGTAAAAGGGGACTCTGAGGTAGTCATAAAGCAGGATAAAGGTGACTATGCTGTCAGGAAGCCAGAACTCATGTCGTTGCTGGAATTCACCCTCCATCTAATGGCTAAGTTCCCCTCCCAACCAGATGTCGTTCATGTTCCCCGGTCGCAGAACAGTCAAGCAGACGCTTTGGCCAGCCTGGCCGCATCACTCGCGGAGCCCGAACAGGATGACCTAATCATCCACATGGCGCACCGGAGATTCATTTCTCCTGTTACCCATAGGGAGATCATGGCCCATGAGTGAACCATCTCACCGCTGGTGCCCCTACGTCAGGACCCCCCAGGGCTTCAAGTGTGGTGATGGAGACAGTTCCTGACTGGAGGAAACCCTTGGTTTAATATCTCTGGCACGGTAATCTTCTGATGGACCGAGCAGAGCGGGAATGAATCCGGCGCCGTGCGCCACAGTTCACCCTCCAAAGCGGTCCCAGCCATGAGCATCTCCTTTACAGGCACGGGTTTGACGATGTTCTCCTCCTTTGCCTTCAAGGAGTTGAGATCCCACAGGTCATGCAAGAAGTGCACGCTGGTTCCTGTGGTGCCCACCAGGCCGGGTCAATGTTGTCCCACTAGATTCGGAGGCTGGGATACTTCTGGACCTCCATGATCCGCGACTGCATCCAGTATGCCAAGAGGTGTCATGCGTGCCAAGTTCATGCTAACTTTGTGCATCGGCCACCGGAGCCTCTCCATACTACTAAGTATTCTTGGCCCTTTGTAGTCTGGGGGTTTGATGTCGTAGGGCCTTACCCACCGGTGACCACCCGCCAGTGTCGGTTCATCTTAACCGCTACGGATTTCTTCTCAATGTGGGCAGAGGATTCCCCGCATAGGGAAGTCAATGCCGGTTCTATCACTGACTTCATGAGCTCCAATATCATCTACCGGTTTGGAATACCTCATGATATCCTCACGGATAACAGAACCAACTTCCGAGCGGCTGAGCTGAAAATATTGTACGCCAAGTACAACATTCTATCTAACCACACCTCCCGCTATCATGCGCAGGCGAATGGACAGATTGGGGCGTTTAACAAAACCCTCTCTAACATTCTGAATTTTTTTTTGTCAAAACGAGAAAAGTTGTCCGGACAAGCTCTCCAACGACCTCTAGGCTTATAGGATGACGATGCACAATTCCACCCAGGTGACTCTGTATTCCCTGGTATACGGAGCTGAGGCTGTCCTACCCATCAAGGTCCAGCTGTCATCATTGCGCACGGCAGTCTACGACCATCAAGTGCCAGATAGATTTTCCGAGATCCGCCTAGCCGAATTGGAAGTGCTAGACGGAAGTAGTCTTCACGCTTTACATAACTTGGAGAGGCATCAGAGCATGATGGCTCGAGCTTTCTATAAGAAGGTTCGCCTCCACTCCTTCCTGCAAGGTGACTTGGTGCTGGCTCTTAGAGCGCCAATGATTCCCAGCAGGAAACCGCCCAAGTTGGAGCCCATGTGGGAGGGGCCTTTTATTGTCCACAAGTTCTATCCCAATGGCGCATATTACCTGGTGACTATGGATAGTCAGCGTATCACTCCTCCCACCAACGCCAAGTTCCTCAAGAAGTACTTTGCCTAACCATATGGTCTTGCATGACCTTAAACTGTATAGTCCCGCACGACCCTAAACTGCACCGTGGTCCGAGCTCTAAGACCTACAACTAAGATCACCTTGGTCGGAGCTCTAAGACCTAAAACTAAGATCAACTTGGTCCGAGCTCTAAGACCTAAAACTAAGATCACCTTGGTCCGAGCTCTAAGACATAAAACTAAGATCACCTTGGTCCGAGATCTATGACCTAAAACTAAGATCACCTTGGTCCAAGCTCTAAGACCTAAAACTAAGATCCATATTTCATCCAACATGACGTTAAACTATATTTCCAGAACTACGTCTAGCTTGATTCCCATCCTAATGGGATACATAGGAATTCCCAGACCTTTCGACTTTGGGTCCAGCTTGAGGTCTGATATCGCATCTGTCTCGCCTTTGGGGGGATCGCGTGGCGTGGTGTGAGATTATGTCCTCATTAACATCGGGTTTGCACTAGCTGCACCACACGCACCATGTACTCAGGATTTAGCCCTCCTATGTCCAATGGATTTAAAAGGAACCATTCTAGAACTATGTATGGCTTGATTCCAATCCTTATGGGAAACGTAGGACCGCCTGAACACCTAGATGTCAGGTCCATCCCCATTTCTTAGGAGATCCCACGATCTCCTGGTTCCAATGGTGTTTGGCATTACGCCACCTCTTTTGCCAGGGGATCCATCATCTTTTGGATTCTCTCAGACTGAGCCCTTTGACCCTTTCCAGTGGTCTACTGATGTGCTCAGGGTACTTTGGTCTAGGACTTGGAGTGCCAGATTCGACTTAGGAAATTTCCATCCACTTGCCAAGCTTCGTGTTCCCCTTCATTCGGGCCCCCGTCATCCTTCACACCCGGAGGGAGCCCCAAGAACGGCCTGGAGACAATGCCCAAGGGCTCTCCTACCGTCATGGGCTAGCGCCCCTGAGGGTTTCAGACAAAAAATTGATACGAATTCCACATTGTGAACATGGTCAACGGTTGATGCTCATTTGTCTGTCCCCATGGCTAACACGACAGGATGCTGCGTTGCGAACATGGTCAGCAGTAATCCTTAGTCGTCACGCCGGCTTCCCCAGGCCCGGAATATTAGTGGCATGGTTCATGTCATGTTCCTCCCCACTTTGTCATGGTGGAATCTCGACACTCCTTGTACTAACCCCCAGTACACCCCCCTCACATCAGACAGACCGAGCTACGGAACAGTGTCTCTCGGGGCTCACACGATCTGAGTGCTAGAGTATGTGCTTGGGTCTCTTCTTTACAGGTTGCATGCAACTTGACCCTCATCCCCATGGGGAACTAGGAGTCACCCATACATTGCGTTTCGGGCCCATCATATCTGGGAGCTAGCATCTCCTGCCCCCTGATTGTTGAACCCTCGTAGGCCCCTTAGGCCTGAGGCTCCTCTCTCGGCTGGTCCAAACCATATGACCTTAAACTGTGTTGCTGGTCCAAACCATACGACCTTAAACTGTGTTGCTGGTCCAAACCATACGACCTTAAACTATGTTGCTGGTCCAAACCATACGACCTTAAACTGTGTTGTTGGTCCAAACCATATGACCATAAACTGTGCAGCTGGTCCAAACCATATGACCTTAAACTGTGCTGCTGGTCCAAACCATACGACCTTAAACTGTGTTGCTGGTCCAAACCATAAGACCTTAAACTGTGATGTTGTTCCAAACCATACGACCTTAAACTGTGTTCATGGTCCAAACCATACGACCTTAAACTGTGCTGCTGGTCCAAACCATACGACCTTAAAATGTGTTGTTGGTCCAAACCTTATGACCTTAAACTGTGATGATATCGTCCCGGCTTCGTGTTCGGTCCCTCGACTCGAGCATTTCCCCGGAAAGCACATGGTAAGTAGGGCCTAGGTCCTCATTCATGTCGGGTTTTGTAACCGCCTTTCCATGTGTCCATTTCTACCTTCACCCATTCATGGTCCGAGTTCTAAGACCTAAAACTAAGATCATTTCTTTGGCTTTTTATGACTCTCTATCTCTTGTCGGATTGCACGATGTGGTGCGGGATTATGTACTCATTTACGTCGGGTTACTCGTCGTGTCGTGATCCTACCTAGATGAGACGTATTCTGTCCCGCATGACGTTAAACTGTATTCCATCCTGCAGGACTTTAAACTGTATTTCGTCCCGCATGACGTTAAACTGTATTTCGTCCAACATGATGTTAAAATGTGTTTCAAGAACTACGTGTGGATTGATTCTCATCCTTGTGAGATACATAGGACCGCTCGAACATTTCGTCCTGGGTCCAGCCCCAGGGATTACCGAACCCCGTCCTTCCTTGTTGTCGGCCCCTCGGCCCGACTTCATGGGAAGTGGTGTAATCGGGACGTCTACCCAGAGCAGGTTCGGGATGCCCCATGGTAATAATGGGAAGTGGCAGTTCTCTTGCCAAAGAGGTCCTGCTTGGAAATTGGGACGTCCCGTGATCTGGTCGGTATGTCCGCCTAATGCACCTTCGCCATGGTGGCACAATTTCGGGAGTGTTGGACTTTGTTCGAACAAACCACCACTCCACCTTCCATGCTTTGAATCCCCCCTTATTCAGATCCTTATTCCCTTTCATGTTTGACGGGACCCCCTAACAGTATGGATGCTCGACCTATGGTCCGCCTACTGTCATGGGCCAACATTCCGGAGGACTGGTCATGTTTGACGGGACCCCCTAACAGTACGGATTCTCAACCTATGGTCTGCCTACTGTCCTGGGCCAACGTTCCGGAAAACTGACTGACGATATTTGAGTCAGGACACGTGTTGCGAACATGGTCAGCGGTCAGCCCTCATTTATTGTCCCCATTCCAGGCCAACATGATATGGATGTTGTGTTTCCTCCACGGTTGATAGTTATCCTCCATCGTTGTGCCCAATGTGTTCCAAATTTGGGAAGCGTGATTCACCCTTCCTCTCTATCCCCCTATGTTCGGATGGATTTCAATGCCCTCGGCATCACCTTGCTCATGTGTTAGAGCACATTGAGAAGTCGACACATCAATCGACATGGGGTCTCCTCCGAAGTCCATGCCCAATTTTGGATGCCTGATGTTTGGCCAATGCCCCACAGTTGAATGAAATGATGGCACGAGCATCTTCTGCTTCTCGCGTTCGGCACGACCCACAGGATCCTAGGGATGAGTTGTTATTCATTTCGAAACTATGGTTGAGCGCGTTAAACCAAGGGTACAAATGAATGGATTTGGCCATATATTGGATTGAAACGATGAGAATTACAAGCAAAAAGTTCATGAGATGGAAAAAAACAAAGCCCTTAGGGATCTGCGTGATGAAGCGATCTTTCCAGCGCTTCTACCCTTTGGCTGGTAGCCTCCAGGACAGCTTCTCACTCTTTAAAATCTCTCTCCTTATTGGCCACCACAAAGCGCAGCTCGCCAGCCCTAGCTTGTGCCTGTGCCTGCTCGGTTCAATGTACGGTCATCTGGTGACTCGCCTCCACCAGTTGTTCATGCGCGTCAGCCAGCTGGGCCGTTAGTTGCTCCACGAGCTCAGAGCGTGTAGCAATGACTGCCTCCTTATCTGTCGCCTGCACTTTGAGGTTCCGGACTTCCTGATCCGCCCTCAGCAGCGCTTGAGTGCTCGCCGATCCTTCCTGGCACTGAGTAATGTCAGTGCGCCGGCTTCTCTTGCGTATCTTCTAGGCCATGTAATCACTGACCGTCATATGAAGACGCTGAGCGTCAGCCCCTCCGGTGCACAGGAAGCGTAGCCAGGTCTGATGTGATCCCATCTGCCTCAGCCAATCCGACTGGGGATGCCCGAGGAAGCACTACATACACTTCCACCCTTTGCGTTGTGTCATCCGGATCTCCTCGGACACCTCTGAGTCTGAGTCATCTATCTCTTCAGGGTCAGCAGGTGGGTATGTGGGGAAGGCAGCCAGCAGATCGGCAGAAGGATCCACCCCAGAGATGTCTTTGTGAGGAATAGAATCCTCGACGACAAGGCGACCTTCTTCTTTCTCCCCAGCAGCAATGATACCTCCACCAGCTTCCGACCTCATCTTGGGAACAACGCCACTGATGTCCGTTGCCCCCTTTTCATCAATTGTCGGGGCCAACTCAGTGGAGAGAGAATGTTCTGAACGAGGTGGTATGTCCGCCACTAGTTCACTCATGGACGGCACGGGCTCTGCAGCCTGACGTGCCTCCAGTGTTGAGATCACTGCGCAAGGCATACGCTGGTCAGACGGGGTCTTTTTCCACCAAGAGCCAGTAGTGAAGCGTGAGACTTACAGGAATCTAGAGCGTCAGTCTCCAGTGTTTCGGCCGCTGCAGGAGCCGCCATAAGGGGAGACCCCTCCACGCTTGTTAATTAAATAATGGGTGTCGGATCCCCATCATTTCCCACTGGTTCCTCTCCTCCCTCCGCTGGTGGGGATGCCCATCCAATGCTCAACTGCTCCTGAGTAGGATGGGGAAGTGAGTTTTAAGTTGGAAAGGAGAACGGATGAATAAGGGAAATGAATAAGAGACAGAGAAAAACCTCGAGAATCTCTGTTATGTCGAGATCAGAGTCGGCAATCTCGCCGCTCTCTCAGAGACTCCCTTGGTAGGTCGCCCCTTGCAACCCCTCACCTTCGGGCTCTTCTTCATCATCTTCTCCCTCGCCTTCTTCCAGATGGCTTCGACGCTCAGTGATTGTCGTAGGGTCATCCAGGCTGACCACAGTGCCGTGAGAATTGCGTCTTGGGAAGGTTCGAGTAGATATCTTATATGCTTCCCAGGAAGTTCCCTAGCCGCCTCATGTGACCCCCTGCGGGTAATGAGGACGTGGAAGCACGATGTGATGTCCCCGCTGCCGAAGTCCCGGCCTGCGCGGGCCGCGCTGCCTGGCACGCCCTTGGTCCTCCCCTTCCGACGACACCGTGCCTTCTTTCCCGTCGCCCGGTTTCCGCGCGAGTAACCTCGAGTTGCCGAACGCGCTTGCGTAATATCCCCTCAGGGTACGCAATTGTCCAGTTTCCAGCGTATTCGGTTGCTAGGCCGGCATCGACCCCGGTGGGGGGAAGAGTGACGACATCGCCAGAACTGAAGGTGGTAAACATCAACCACATCTGGCGCAGTACACATGGATTCGTCTCCTGCCAGACAGCCGTGAATACCTTCTTCGGCTTTCGCTGAAGGCACCCGAACTGCCTGGAAAATCGGGATCGTACGCAAGGCTCGCAGATCAACTTCCCGTCGATCCGAGCCACGAGCACCCCACCCGGAATGCTCTGGAAGTATTCATGCTATTCCAGAGAGCCTCGACCGATGTCTACCAGCTTGCCGACTGGGGTGGGGAACGGGCTGAAGTTGAAGTTGGCATGGTTGTCGATGCGGATCCTCACGCCGTCCTCATTGAGCGTCATCGGCGCCACCCCTGCAATGTTTAGCAAGGACAGTCGCAGACCGTTGCCTGGAGGACGGACAACGTTTGGGAAGTGTACCCACCAAGACGAGCTGCCACCCAGCCGTGGAAGATCTGGAAGGGACCACATACTCTCCGAGGCGGCCCCCCTCGTGAGATGCACCCTAGGATGGTGTATATCTTGGCCAGTATGGGGACTCCCAAGTTGAACCATTTGTTGGCGGCCATGGAGCCCACCATCAACAATGTTGTTGGGAGGACGCCCATCCTCGCGTCCCGCACTGGTAGGAGCCACCCACTCAGAAAGGCGACAAGGAACTCGGCATACCGGACGTTTGGGTCCCGGGCCTCAATGATGTGGTAGCCCCATGATTGGAATTGCCCCGCCTCCAGGGTCCTCCAGTATTACCCGTCCCTGCTCCTCTGAGTCGTGGTTGGGCACCGTTTTCCCCGTCCCTGCATCTTGACGACGGGATCTTTCTCAAGGAACAGGATAAACCAACCCTTGAAGGAAACGTCCTTCAGGATGTCCTTGACCCCCAGCCTCTCTTTGGCCAGCTCCAACAGGTTCCGCGTCAGCATAGGCGTCCGCGACCTGTCTCCCCAGGTGCTCTTTGGAAGAACGAACTCATCGTATTGGTAACCCTCCAGTGGGATACCTCCGATGCAGTGAATGTCTCAGAGACTGATGCCGACTTCCCCATGATGAAGGTGGAATGTGATGGTGTCAGGAGACCACTGGGTGAATAGCTCCGGTCTGAGTTCAGGCTGGCGGTGGAAGTGAAACTACGATTTCTATACCGCCTGGAACAGGCCGATATACCACAGTTCATCCCCGAACTGGTCACAGGTATGGCAGACCCAGAACGCTCAGGCCCATTCGCTGGTGAAGTTTCCCCCGGACCATAGGTCCCAATCCTTCAGCCAGCCCTTCGTATCATATGTGATTCTCTGATGGAACGTGCTCGCGTAGAGGGACGGAGAATCCTCGGCCACGGGCTCGTCCCCGGTAATGGTCCTAGTCCCCGGGTTCAGGAGATATGCGTCTATATGTCTGGTTTCCCTGGCAGGATGGCCATTTTTCGTGATGTTGTAGCAAGGAAGTTCGTCCTCCTGAGTCACCCAGGACTGCGGCGTGTCCACCTCGAAGCCCGATAGTGGCACCTCCTCCAGGATGCCAAAATTATAGAGTTGGAGGTTGACTGACAAGGGGTATGCCTTCTGAGCTGGAGTCAGCAGATTGAACAAGGTCAGATTGTTGGAGACAATCACCTTGGTGCCATAAACCTCCTCGTTCTCCGCCATTTCTGTCCTACGGGCAGCGGCTTCCCCCTCATCAACTCTGTTCGCAGCTAACTCGAATCATTCGGGAGTTGGGAAAAATAAGGATACAGTGCATGGAATAGGAGAGTTCTGCGCGAAATCTGAATGAGTTGCGCGAAATCCTAGAGATGAGCGCGCAATAGTCACGCAAAGAGCGGAAAATCCCAAACACGCACGAAGTCACGGATGAATTTCGTATGGAATTCCGCGCTGCTAGAGCGTTTTTATGTGCAGCCGCGGAAGCGATTTCGCACACGAGAGCAATGAGATTATCACGCGGAAAAGGCAGAGGTACGGATTTGGGACCCTGCGCCCCTTTTTATAGGCGAGGCCAGGGATCCGCGCCGCTCGGAAAGAGGATTCCGCGCGCGTCCGTAGGTTTTGCGCGCCCCATCGGAAATTTGCACACAAATTGACCAGGGGACTCAGCATTTCAGTGTTTCGGCGTTTCCCTTGGAATGCGATCGTTGCGACCTCTCTCCGATCCAATTCCAAGGGGGGGAATTTGTTGACATCGAAAAAAGGCCGCAACTCTCAGAGGAAGTTTCAAAATGAGGAAGCGAAGTCATATTCAGAATCAGAGGCCCGATCCGGAGGCCCGGGAAGTGGAGCGCGAAAAATTGGATGAAGTGCGCGGAAAAAATGTCCCACGCGAAAGGAAAACCGGGATTCGCGAAAAGTCCTAGCGTCGGCACGAAATAATTTCATGCCCGTGTCCCGCGTGGTTGATAATTTCGCGCCACCGTCCCTGTCGCGCAATAATTTCACGCACTGTCTAGATTCTGTGCCGTAGGTCGCCTATAAATAGAAGGTGACCCCGAACGCTTTGGGGGTTGAGGAATCTGAAGCGACTCTCGTGTGCACAATTCAGCTCCCCCCGCATGCAAGATGACTTCTAGGTAATCCCTTATTTTGTGCAACCTTGCCCCGGAGTTCGCCTTTGCGCGCAACTCCACCGGCTTCAGTGAATTTGCACCCTCCCCCAAGTTCCTGCCTTTCATGCAATCCATGTCTCTGCGCGCAATACCCTGCCGTGCGCGCAAAACCCTGCGCGTAGTTCCCTCTCCGCGTGCAATTCCCTTGTTCCAATTGCGCGCTGTCCCGGTGTTTTTCACGCAAACATCCCCTTTTGCGCCCAATGCCTAGGACCCCTCACCTTGACGCCCCTTGGCTGCCCCCTACACCGGCACCTGATGTCTCCCCTACCGGGCATGCGCACCATGCGTTGTTTTCCCATACGGCCTTCCATGCTCGTGCAAAGTAACCTCAAGGTCCCTTGGGCCGTGTTTCCCGTTGCATTGCTTTTCCTTATGCTTCTCCGCATATGCATGCTAACGACTATTGCTTCTTCGCATTGCCACGCTAACGTGGACCCCCCGGTGGTTTTCCCTGCGGCCCCCCTTCACTACGGCCTTGCCGATGCCTCACTATCACAAAAACAGTTTTTTCGCAGCACCCCCTTTATCAGCGCTTGCTTAGTAGCGCTGATAAAGGGGGGCTTTTATCAGTGCTTTTTTTAGCGCTGATAAAGGGTTGGCTTCAAAAAAAAGTAAACATATATTAATATATTAATATATAAATATAGTTATATTTTTATATAAATATAATATATAATTTTTAAATAGATTTTAGATAAGTATAAATGTACATTTACACTTCTTATACTTAATATATAAGATATTTAGTGAAAATGACTTCTTAAAAAATTAAAAAAATATTTTTAATTAATATTTTGATAATAATTATGGAGTAATAGTCATTTAATAACAATTTGAGGACTAAGAAATTTAAAAAATTTAAAAAAAGATCCAAAATATGTTGAAAACACAACTCAAACTTCAAACGACCATAACTTTTGATCCAGGTGTCCGTTTGAGATCTACCACATATCAAATCAAAGCCTGCGACGAGATCTACATCGTTGTGACCTGGGAGACCCTGTTCAAGCATTTTTCGAGGCCAAAAGATGCCCATAAGGCCACCAAAACTGAGTTTTTTATCGGGGTACCCAGATTTTTTTAACATTTTGTGGATTTTCAAACTCGTTTAAGGGGGTATTATTGGCTTTTCTTGGCGGGGACTGAATTTATTCCAAGGTATTACATTCATATTGATATTATTTCTTTAAAATTTCATCCTTTTTTATAATGAACAGCTATTTATAATCAAATATATAACTATATGTACCTATTTTTTATATATTCGCACCTAAAAATTAAATTTTTTAAATAAATAATTATACATTTTTACATATAAAATATATTAGCACTATCTAAATAATAACTAATATCCATTTTATTTAAAATACCAATAATTGAATATTTATATACCTATATATTAGTCTAACTATATATATATATTACTCTAACTATATATATATATTAATCTAACTATATATATATTAATCTAAAAACTATATATATATTATTATAACTACATATATATATATTAGTATTACTATAAATATATATATTAATATCACCATAAATATATATATTAATATCACTATATATATTTTAATATAACTATATAAATATATATTCATATAACTATATAAATGTTAATATAACTATATATATGTTAATATAACTATATATATGTTAATATAACTATATATATATTAATATAAATATATATTACGATACGAATAAATATAACTAAATATATATATAGATATAGATATAGATATATATTAATACCACTATATATATATTAATATTACTATATATATTATAATATAACTATATAACTATATATTATAATATAACTATATATATATATTAATATAAATATATATAACTATACGAATAAATATAACTAAATATATAAATATATATATATAGAGATATCATGAATTGGAAAGCAAATCAAAATAGAGTAGTGGTAAGGGCTTAGGCGCGCAGGGGGGAGGTCTCGAGTTCAAAACCCAGTGGAGGCAGGGGTGCACGCGCATGGGGAATATTGGAGCAAGCGCTGTTAAAGGGTGGAGGGGGGTGTGTGGGGTGTATGGGATGTTGTATAGGGGCTGAAAAGCGCTATAAAAGCCCCCCCGATTGGCAGCATTTTTTAATTTTTTTAAATTTTTTTAAATTTTTTAAATTTTTTTATCTTTTATCAGCGCTTTTTTAAAAGCGCTGATAAAGGAGGCGCTGATATAGGACCCCTTTATCAGCGCTAAAAAAAGCACTGATAAAGGGGTACTTTTGTCAGCGCTTTTTTTAGCGCTGATAAAGGGGTCCTATATCAGCGCTTTTCGGAGTGCTGATAAAGGGGACCCCCCCCCCCTTTATCTACGCTGGCTTTATCAGCGCTTTTCTAGCGCCGATAAAGGCCATTTTTAGCGCTGATAAAGGCCGTGTTTATAGTAGTGCCTTCCCTCCCACAAGGGGTAGAGGGCGTTGGGCATGTAAGCCCCAGGGGTGTGGAGCAAACCCACATTGTCCAAGCTGCAGGACGTTAAACTGCTAAGCACCTCATCCTTAACACATGACGTTAAACTGTAGTCCGACCCCGTGCTTCTCACGCAGGGTCCCCCCCAGCTTGGAAATTTTTTACACCCACTCGTCTCCACAGGAATGGAATCTTCCTCACTTGGAATGAGATCCTCCTTGTCGGAGTGGCGTTTGTCTGTGGGGGAAGGGCCGCCTTAGAACGTAAGCCCCTAGCCTCTCTTACGGATGACTGCACCCGTGCATCTCTGTACATCCCCCCTTCCAAGGCCAGTGGAGTCCTTTTCCCACTGCGTTTTGTCACACAACGGGCCTCCACCCTAGAGTAAGCCCCGGAACCAAGGGCCGCTTACCAAGTGTAAGCCCCTGTTTCCTCTTTGGGCCGCTCAATGCGTAAGCCCCATTCTGCTTCTCACGGACGCACCCTTCGCGACGTGATCATCCGGTCCCTATCGGCTCTTATTTCCCACACCAAGTATGACTCACGTGGGCTAAGAGTGCTCATCGACCATGACATTATCCTATGGGCTGCCCCAGAGCATAAGCCCCATCCCAGCGAACTACATGGACTTTGATCCGTGCTAACGCATGGTACGTAGGAAGCCTCCACGAGGTTCAAGCCCACCACCCGGTCGTCCCGACCTCTCAATGTCAGTTCCCTGACCACCATGGGCCGCCTTAGAGCTTAAGCCCCAAACCCCTCATCCCGCATGACGTTAAACTGTATCCCATCCCGCATGACGTTAAACTGTATCCCATCCCGCATGACGTTAAACTGTATCTCATCCCGCATGATGTTAAACTGTAATCCCCCTCTTTGGCTGTCTCAGAACGTAAGCCCCATGTCTCACTTCACCATCCATCCTGATCCTTACCCAGGCTGCCACATCCTGGTGAGATCATGCCACCCCATCCCACTCCATGATATCTGGGAAGCCGCCCACGTGCTGGCCCCAACATCGGTGTTCCCCCTAGGGGTCCTTCAACCTGATCTGTCTCCGAAAGACGTTAAACTCGCAACATACACCGTGTTAAACATGGGAAGATGAGGAAAACCTCATATGGTGCACATTCCGCACGTTTGATGTTGGATGCCTCGGGCTTCCGCGCCCTCGAGAAGCCCTATGATGAGGGACCAAAGACAGACATGCCGACGACGCCCCAACGTGACCATTCTCCTCACCGAAGGTTGCTTCCCCGACAAGACCCCTTGGAGTGTCTTGACGGAAGCAGCATAATTAACTGGGTACCATGTAGATATGGCACCGGGAATGAGCTTCACAATCCCATCTTAAATATATGAGGGAGACCCGGACTAGGTGATGAGCTCCGAGGAGGAATCCACGGAAGGAAGAACCGACATCCCATCATCCCGGTTTCAATCAAGGAGCAGACGTCCCTGAACAAGGAACGGATGACGCCTGCCTTTGGAAAGCGGGAATTCAGGGCAACAAGCAGCGCATCCTCCCCCACATACGGATGCGCGCGCCCCGGTGAAAGCGTCAGAAACAATGACCCTCCATCTGGACCGGGTTCTCTCTTATGGGATTGTATGGTGTGTTGTGGGGTTATGTCCTCATTCACTTCAGGTTGCTCACCATGCCATACACATCCCCGGATGAGACCTTCCCTGGCCCTCTTACTCACTGCAAGATGTTAAACTTCATGCTGGTCAGGCCTTCTTGACAGAGGCCCAGCCTTAGGCCCCTTGGCCTTCTCAGGTCCCTTGACCTCATCATCACTACAAGACATTAAATTGAAATCCGTTCAGGCCTTCCTGACCGAGGTCCAACCTCATGCCCCTTGTCCTTATCAGGATCCTAGCCCGCGTCCTCAATTTAATACATTAAACTATAATCTAGTCAGGCTTTCCTGACTGAGACCCAGCCTCAGGCACCTTGGCCTTCTCAGGTACCTGGCCCTTGTCCTCACTGCAAGACATTAAAATGAAAGCTGGTTAGGCCTTCCTGACTGAGGCCCAGCCTCAGGCCCATTGGCCTTCTTGGGTCCATGGCCCTCATCCTCACTACAAGACGTTAAACTGCAAGTGGGTCAGGCCTTCCTGACCAGGGCCCAGCCTCAGGCCCCTTGGCCTTCTCGGGTCCGTGTCCCTCATCCTCACAACAAGATGTTAAACAACAAGATGGTCAGGCCTTCTTGACCAAGGCCCAGCCCCAGGCCCCTTGGCCTTCTGGGGTCACTGGACATCGTCCTCACTACATGATGTTAAACTGCAAGCTGGTCAGGCCTTCTTGACTGAGGCCTAGCCTCAGGCCCCTTTCCCTTCTCGGGTCCCTGGTCCTCGTCCTCACTGCAATACGTTAAACTACAAGCTGGTCAAGCCTTCCTAACTGAGGCCCATCCTCAGGCCCCTTGTCCTTCTCGGGTCATTGGACCTCATCCTCACTACAAGACGTTAAACTACAAGTTGTTCAGGACATCCAGATCAAGGCCCAGCCTCAGGCCCCTTGGCCTTTTTGGGCCCCGACCCAGGTTCTCTTTTATGGGATTGTATGGTGTGGTATGGGATTATGTCCTCATTCACTTCGAGTTACTTGCCATGCCATACACATCCTCGGATGAGATGCCTCTCATCGTCCTGCATGACACTACACAATGCTTCTTGAACTATGTGTGGCTTGATTCCCATCCTTATGGAATAGGTAGGACCACCCGAATGTCTTGACATCGGGTCCATCCCCATCTCTTAGTGATCCCCCGACCTCCTAGTCATATAGGACCCTTGGCATGTCCCTCTCCATGAGGAGGATATATCGGTGTGGTACCGGGATACGCCCTCCTTCGCGTCGGGTTTTTGGAACCATTCCCCCCTTATCCCAATAATCCTCTATCTCTTGGCCACCCCCAAGTTGAGTCCCTCGACCCCTTGGAGTGGTTCACCCATGTGTTAAGAGTACTCTGGTCTAGGACCAAGAGTGTCAGATTCAACTTAGGAATGTTCCTTACACTTATCAAGCTTCATGTTCCCCTTCATTTGGACCTCCATTATCTTTCACACTCGAAGGGACCCCCATGAATGGCATGCATACTACACTTAAGGACTCTCTTACTCTTACAGGCCAATACCCCCGAGGGTTTCAGACAACAAATTGATAAAAATCCCGCATTGCGAACATGGTCAGTGGTCGATGCTCATTTGTTTGTCCCCATTTCAGGCTAATGTGATAGGATGTTGTGTTGCGATCATGGTCAGCAGTAATCCTATGTCTTCATGCCAACCCCTTTAGGCCTTGAATGTTGGTTGCATGATTCACATTATGTTCCACCCCATCATGTCCAGGTGGAATCTCGACACTATTGGTACTATCCCCCAGTGCGCCTCTGCACGTCAGGGGGACAATGATACAATATGGCGTCATTCAGGGCTCCCACGGTCTGAGCTCTAAGGCCATAATCTAAGATCTTCGTTAAAGGATATGTGCGGCTTGATCCTCATCCCTATTGGATACGTAGGACCACCCGAATGTCTCATTTTCAGGTCCAATTCAGTTGAGATCTAGTTTCTCCTACCCCTTTCTCTCTTACATCTATTTGGGACCCTTAGCACATGGTTACCCTCTCAGAATTTCATACGATGTGATACGGGACCATTTCCCCATTCACGTTAGGGATGTTTTATTGCGCCGTACGCATTCCCCACCTAGAATCATCTCGGCTACGTCTTTTCTACATGATGTTAAAATGCATTCTTGGTCCCATCTCATGACCCAAAACTGTGATATTATCCTCATGGTCGCACGATGAAAAACAGCGCTGCATTATGATGTGCTCACCCAAGGGGGCACCATGTTTTGTATTGGTCATGTGCCATGCCTTTTTTCAATGCCTACTACGAATTGATTCATGTGGCAACACTAGGGCCTGCTACCCTAGGATTTTCACTTCACAAAAAAACCACACTCTTTAAAGGAAAACAAGATTTATCAAATACCACTTCTTTTGGTGCAAGGGCCATGCCCGCACACCCCTTTTATCCCTGGCACTGGTACCTCACCATGCTCCCATTCAAGAACTACGTGTTGCACGATCCCCATCCCCATGGGGTACATAGGAACTCCTGTGCACTTTGCCTCGGGCCCAGCTCAACTCTCGTTTTTGGTCCCTTGACATAAAACCTCTTCAAGGAACACGTGGTGGTCAGAACCCCCAGTTCCCATTCACTTCAGGTTTTTGTAATTACTCACCACGAGTCTCCCACACTTCCTCCCATCCATGGTCCGAGTTCTACAACCCTAAACTAATATCTCCCTATTTGAAGAGACTCTACTCCCTCTATCTACTTTTTCTTGTTGTCGTATTCATATGTTTTTTGACAAAGAGCCTGAAGTGTGGAATTTTCAAGAGGACATTCCCCTCATTCCATGTCTAAACTTCGTGGGCTCGCTATTTGGATCCTCATCCTCTTCCACATAAGAAATGACCCTCAGACGACATTGATTCTAGGATTAAGGGATCCCCATGGATTTTAGGCCTATGGGATCTCCTATCGTTTGAGCCAACGTCCCTAGGGATCTCGGATAACATTTGTGACATGTCCCGTGTTTCGAACAAGGTCAATAGTTGACCCTCATTTGTCTGTCCCCATTCCAGGCTAACGCGATATGGATGCTACATTTCCTCCACGATCAATAGTTATCCTCCATCATCACACTGCCTACATTATGGTCCAAATTCCGAGCGTCATGATTCACACATTTCCTCTTCCTCATGTTCAAGTGGAATTCTGACATACTCGGCTTTATCTCTTCACGTGTCTAGGTGCGCTTAATGGACGGGCTAGTATAATTGGGCAGGTATTCACCGAGCGTCCCTTTGTCCTAGCATGTCCCTTCTTGTGTCGGGAAAGTCCCACCACTACATCTTGTTTCCCATGTCGATTATGACTCTCGTGGGATTATTAGTTTTGGTAGGATGTGTACCGATGTGGCCAAGCTTCTCATCATCCCACATGATGTCAAAACTGCACCCTCAGAACTACATATGGCTTGATTCCAATCCTTAGGTGGTATGTAGGATTGCACTACCACTCTAACTCGAGTCTAGCCTAATTCTCACTCTTGGTCCCTCGACCGAAAGAGATTCCTTCGGGGGTATGTGGTGTGATTTGGACTCCATTTCCTCATTCACTTCGGTTTCATAGCTACCACACCCCATGCTCCCTGGGCTCTTCCCTTTCATTCCACGTCCTATTGTATGATGTTAAACTGCAGGAGTCCATATGTCCTCGACGCATGACACTAAAATGTGGTTCTTCCATTAACAAGTTCAGGATTCCCCATGTTTGTCATGGGATGCACCAGAACCTCTACTAGAGAGGATTTCACCTGTCAGTGTTGGTCTATGACTATATTGCGCTTCCAGAACTACGTATGGCTTGATTCCCATCGTCATGAGGTACGTGGGGACACCCTTGTATTTCACCCAGGGTCTATCTACATGAATCATAAGTCCTGTTCCTCCCCATTTTCATCCCCCTGGCCTGACCCCTCGTGGGGAACTATGTGACTATAATTTTTCCCTGAACAAGTTTGGGATGCCCCACAGTGACATTGGGAAGAGACACCCCCTTCGCAAGAGAGGCCCTATCTGAAAGAAGGAATGATCCATGATCAAACCAATGTGCCCATCCAATGTGCTTCTTCCACGGTGGCATAATTTCAAGAGTGTTGGATTCTATTCCAAAAAACCTTCACTCCACATTCCACGCTTTTCGTGCCCCTAATTCAAAACCTTGTCCTCTTTCATGACTGGAGAAACCCCCTAACAGTATTGATGCTCGGCCTATGGCCCACCTATTATCATGGGCCGACGTTCCAAAAGGCTAACAGATGGAATTTTCAATAGGTCCCATGTTTCGAACATGGTCAATGATAGAACCTCATTTGATATTCCCACTCCGGGCTAATGCAATAAGAATGTTATGTTTCGATTTCAGTCAACAACCATTCATTATTGTCATGTCACCCCCACAATGTTCCAAATTCTGGGAATCATGATTCACACTTCCCATTCGCATCTATTTGGATTGATTTTAGTGCCCTGGCATTACACCATTAGTGCACAAGAACATGTGAGGAAAATGGTAATTCGGCTGTTCTGAGAACAACATTCTCCAGCCAGGCCCATCCCATCTACCGGAAATCCATACCGGTTGTTCAACCCACGGATGCCCAAAGATTGGTTTTCACTCCTATGTTTGGATGGGGCGATGAGGTAGCCACCCCTTATTTCTCATATTGGTCTTAACCCACATGATCTTGGGGAATGGTCCATGGATGCTCCATGAACATCGTAAGGATGCAATAAACCAATGAAAACAATGGAACTCATGCATGCTACGACATTCAGAAAATCAAAGAAAGAATGTATGTTTAAAGGGTTTGTAATCATTACAGTACCTAGGGGTCGACTCCCCCCATAGAGGGATTGACCTCATCAAAGGAACATTGTAGCTCTGCCACCCTCTGGATGGTGGCGTCTAGGAGATGCTGCCACTTGTTCACCTCCCACTCTTCCTCGGCGGCAAGAGGGTGCAATTCGTTGGATGCAATATGGGCTCCCACCACGTCGGCCCATATGGAAATAATCTCTCCAAAAGCTCGGCTCAAGCCCTATTCAGCCTCTACCAGCTGGGATTTTAGTCATGATATCAGCTCAGATTGTGCATTGAAGGAGGTAAAGTGCTTTTCCTCCCGATTCCACAGCCGCTGGACCTCGTCCGCAGCCTTCTGGAGCCTCTTTATGTTCACTGCCTTCCTCCACTTCCACCCCACACCGAGGCTACGGTCATACTCCCAAATCTTCTCCGCCATAAGATCTATAATGAGCATGTGAGGGCGTTGGGTGTCCACTCCCCCAGCAAACAGTTCACACAGTTGGCAATGAAGTCTATCCATATCATCCAACCATAGTGCATGGGGGTGTCATTGATGAAGTGTGTGGTCAACTTCCATGATTGGAGACAGAGTATTTTGTTGTCCTCCTCATCAGAGGTTGTCTCATCCCTGTCGGCATAATTGGCGGGCTCGTATGTAGGAAATGCCCCTAGGAACTCCTCGGTCGGGTCCACGTCTGCCCTCAGATCGGGTTTGGAGGGACCTAAATCATCTTGTTGATCCTCATCATCGGATCCCACCTCAAGAATCTCAGCAGCAGTCCCACTGGCACCCCGCCAGTGATCGGGAGTGTCGTATTTCGGTCAGGCCGAATGTCCACCTCCATGACCATTAACATGACCCGAGGAAAGGTGCTACCAGAAGCCCTAACCAACATTGCCGTAGCAGCCTAGACCCATTGAAGAACTGTACACACCATGAAAGGGATGTGAATGTCTGTTAATGTGGTCAGGGGATAGAAGTTATGAATTCGGTGGAGGAGACTTACAGAGGTCAAATCCCTGGTCTCACTCTTGGGTTGATGTCATCAGAACACTGAGATGTGGCCCCCTGTATATATTCTGAAGGTGTGGAGACTCCAGGGGAGCCGCCTCGACTGTCCTATCCCCGCCAGACATGGAAGTTGATGCAGCCATGGTCATGGATCCAGAAGGTCCCCCATCGTCACCCACTGAGGGGCGAGAATGATGTATATGCACAAGGTCCTCTTGCACAGGGGAAACACTGGTAAGGAATCCAGAGAAACCCAATGGCAGATGTTTCGGTGCGGATGTGCGTCGGGTCTCTGTTCCGACGCTGTTCCGCCAGGACGCGTTCGCGCGTGCGCCCGTCGACCCGAGGGGATGGGCGCGCGGCTTGTGGCCCCGCAGTACCGCTTTCCAAAGGCGGGCGGCATCCGTCCCTTATTCAGGGGCGTCTGCTCCTTGATCGAAACCGGGATGATGGGTTGTCGGATCCTCCTTCCATGGACGTCTCCTCGGAACTCGTTGCCTAATCCGGGTCTCCCTCATAGATTTAAGACGTGCTCGTGAATCTCGTTCCCGGCGCCATATCTTCATGGACACCGGTTAATTACGCTGCTTCTGCCCAGACGCTCCAAGGGGTCTGGTCGGAGCAGCAACCTACGGTGAGGAGACCGGGCAGCTCTGGGTGTTGGGGGCGTGTCTTAACACTACGGCTCTGCATGTCTGCCTTCCGTCCCTAATAGGGCTTCTCGAAGGCATGATGGCCTGAGGCATCCCACATTGGGTGTGGGGAACTGTGTTACCTGAGGTTTTCCTCAGCTTCTCATGTTCAACACGGGGTATGCCGCGAGTTTAACGTCCAGCGAGGACGGCATCGGACTGATCAACACGAGAAGTGGATCAGATGACAGAACCCCTTGCGGGGAACTTCCGATGCTGGGGCCAGCACATGGGCGGCTTCCCGGGTGAAGTTGAGTGGAATGAAATGGCATGACCCCACCGGGATGTGGCGGCCCGGGTAAGGATCAGGATGGATGATGGAGTGAAGAGCTTGGACCCCGTAGGGGCCTCCTACGTACCGCGCGTTAGTGCGGATCAAAGTCAACGTAGTTCGGATATACAGTTTAACGTCATGCTGGACGTTGGCAAGCCGACTCACAAGGAGGTCGAGGCTGCTGGGCGGAGGATTGAACCGAACCACCTCGCACAGAGGGGGATGGAACGGCCGGGTGGATCACAGTTTCACGTCATGCTGGACGCTGAAAGGAGAAATAGAAAAAGGCAGTGGGGAAGCAAAATGGAGATACACACGTGCAGTCTCCCACAGGGGCGGATTCATAGGTGAATCGACGTGAATGTGAACCCGGGAGGGGTCCACTGGTGGACGAATAGACGTGAATACGACCGGAACGACCAGGTGGTGGGCTTGAACCTCAGGGAGGCTTCCTACGTACCCTGTTTAGGAGACAGGGATCAAAGTCCACGTAGTTCATTCTGCCAGGAATACTCTACCCCCGTGGGCGAAGGCCACTCCAATGAATCGTCCCTAAAGAGGGGCAATCCCGGCATCCCTGCAGAGATGAGCGGGTGGGGGCCACATCCAAACCGGGGGGGACCCTGCATGCGAGGCACGGGATCGGGTGATGCGGACAGTTTAACGTCTTGCCGGACGAAGTACAGTTTAACGTCGTGTGTTGAGGATGAAGCGGACGGTTTAACGTCTTGCCGGACGAAGTACAGTTTAACGTCGTGTGTTGAGGACGAAGATGGTTGGCAGTTTAACGTCTTGCGGCGCGGACGTGGTACAATTTAGCATCATGCAGGACGAATGCTGAACAGTTTAACGTCTTGTAGCTCGGACGATATGCTAGGTAGTTTAACGTCGTGCAGCTTGGACGTGGTGGTTTCCGCCGATGGGTCCGTGTCACTTCGCGCGAGCCTGGAGGGCCGCACGGGAAGACAACGCACGGTGCGGGGCACCCGGGATGAAGATTATCGGTCACCACGCAGGCGGGTACCCTCAGGGGGTCAAAGGGGGCGACCCTGGCGGTTTGCGCGCAAGAGAGGAGCTTGGCGCGCAATACCGCGGGTCGGCGCGTAAATGGGCAGGCTGGCGCGCAATTGGGCCAGCGCTTTGCGCGCGGAAGATGGAGATTGCGCACACCGGGCTTCGGATAGCGCACGGGGGCAACGGCTCATTCTTTAACGAATGGAGATTTAGCAAAAAGGGGGGTGCGCGCAATCAGGCTGGATTGTGCGCACCCAGGGGCCATTGCGTGCAAGAGGCTTCTTTTGCGCGCGAAGGCCTTTGGGTGAAGAGTTGTTCAAAGGAAAGGAGCCAAAGGGATTGCGCGCGAAGGCGAACCCCAAGGCTTTCTTGCGCGAAAGAAAGGAGGTTACCTGAAGATCGGCATTGCGCGCGGAGGGGGTTGGATTGCGCGAACGAGCGACCCTTCGAATTCCGGCCACCTCCAAAACGTCAGGGGTCGCCTTATATTTATAGGCAACCCCGGGTGCGGAATCCGGTTCGCGGGCGCGCAATTTCCTTCGTGGGCGCGGAATCGGGCCCGGCGCGCAAGGGAGTCGCACGGGCCACGGGCGCGCAAAATTGCGCGCCGGCCCAGCGCATTGCGCGCATCCAGGGAGGTTTGCGCGCCTTACTTCAACTTTGCACACGGGTCCCCAAAATTCCGCGCAAAACCTCCGGGCCTTCCGAAACTTGCTTCTGACTCCAAATACGACCTCGCTTTCCGCATCCGGAGCTTGGTTTGGAAACAACAGCCTTTTCCGGCGTCTACAAAAGCCCCCCCCTCGGAATCTGATCGGCGAGAGGTCGCAACGATCGGGTTCCGAGGGAGACGCCGGCATGCCGAAGTCCTGGGTGGCGCGGGACTGTGGCGCGCAAAAAGGGCGTCGGGCGCGAAATTCGCTGTCTCGGTCGCGCAAAGCGCTTTCGGCGCAGCGCGGACACCCGGCCTCGCCTATAAATAGGGGCCCTGGGTCCCCCCGTACCGTACACCGGCCTTCCGCACGACAAGATTTCAAGCTCTCGTGCGCGAAATTGCCCTTTCCGGCGCGGAATTCACCCGTTCGTCGCGCAAACCCTTCCGGATTTCGGCCTGTTTTTGCACGAACACCCGGGGTTTTCCGCGACAGACTTGCCAATTGTGCGCCGTCCACTAGGATTGCGCGCTAACACTCAAACTTCTCTACCAGCCTCTTCCGATTCCGCACGCCTCATCCCTTAACCTACACGACTCCCGGAGCTTCTGATATGGCCGTGAATCAAGGGAATGAGGGGGATGCCGCCATTCGCAGAGCTGAGATGGCGGCGAACGGGGAGGTCTACGGAGCCAAGGAGATTGTTTCCAACAATCAATCCTTGTTCGACTTACTGACGCCATTCCAGAAGACATATCCGCTGTCGGGCAACCTGCCGCTCTGGAACTATGGCATCCTGGATGAGGTTCCGGTGCCAGGGTTCGAGGTTGATGCGCCACAGACCTGGGTGACTCGGGAGGACGAGCTTCCCCGCTATAACATCACCAACAATGGGCATCCCGCCAGGGAGACCAGGCACTTAGATGTCTATGTCCTGAACCCGAGGACGCGAACCATTGCCGGGAGTGAGCCTACTGCGGAGAACTCTCCAGCCCTCTACTCGAGCACATACCGCCAGAGTGTCACTGACGACACCAAGGGCTGGCTGAAGGACTGGGACTTGCGGTCTGGGGGCAATTTCACCAGTGAGTGGGCCTGGGCGTTCTGGGTACACCACACTTGCGATCACTTCGCGGAGGAGTTGCGGTACATCGGCCTGTTTGAGGCGGTGTGGACGTCACAGTTCCACTTCTACCAGCAGTCCGAGCTTGGGCCGAAGCTGTTCACCCGCTGGTCCCCGGATACCAACACCTTCCATCTTCACCATGGGGAGGTTAGCATCGGTCTCTGGGACATCCACAGCATCGGAGGTATCCCGCTGGAGGGTTACCAATACGATGAGTTCCTACCTCCGAAGAACACCTGGGACGACAGGTCACAGACTCCCATTCTGACATGGCATCTACTGGACCTGGCTACGCAGCGGCTCGGGGTTAAGGACTTCAACAAGGACATAGCCTACAAGGAGTGGTTCGGTCAGTTCTTGGAGCATGACCCAGCGGTCAAGATGCTAGGAAGGGGGAAGCGGTGCCCGACCGCGGCTCAGAGGAGCCGGAACGGGTCGTACTGGCGGGTCCTGGAGACGGGAGACTACCGCTCATGGGGGTACCGCGTCATCGAGGCCCGGGACCCAAATGTCCGGTACGCGACGTTCCTGGCCGCCTTTCTGAGTGGGTGGCTCCTGCCAGTGCGGGACGCGAGGATGGGCATCCGCCCGACGACACTGGTGATGGCGGGTGCCATGGCCGCCAACAAGAGATACAACCTCGGGGTCCCAGTGCTGGCAAAGCGGTATGCCATCATGGGACGCATCTCGCGAGGGGGGGTCGCCGCGAAGGATCTGTGGGCCCTTTCAATTATTCCATGGCTGGGTGGCTGCTCACCTCGGTGGGTACACGTTTCCAAACGCCATCATTCCTCCGGGCAACGGCCTGCGACCCTCCCTGTTGAACATCGCGGGGGTCGCTCCGATGACCCTAAATGAGGAGGGCGTGAGGATTTGGATTGGAAATCATGAAAATTTAAACTTCGGCCCATTCCCCGCTCCCGTTGGCCAGATGATCGACAATAGACAGGGTCCGCTGGAGCCGCACGAATACTTTCTGAACATGCCGGGCGGGGTGCTCGTGGATCGGATCGACAGGAAGGTGATCTGTGAGCCCTACGTGCCAACCCGGTTCGCCAGGCAGTTTGGGTGCCTTCAACAGATGCCGAAGAGGGTATTCACTGCTGTCCGGGAGGAGACGAACCCTTGCATCCTTTGCCAGATGTGGCTGATGTTCGCCGCTTTCGGCTCTGGCGACGTCATCACTCTCCCTCCTACCGGGGTCGACGCAGGCTTGGCAACCGAGTACGCCGAACACTGGGCCATCGCGTACCCCGAGGGGCTTCTACGGAAGCCATTTCGGCGGCTCGAAGTCACTCGTACGGAGACCGGGCGTCAAGGAAGGAGGTGAGGCGCCGTCACACAGGGGAGAACGGAGGCGCGCCAAGCAGCAGAGCCGGCGCGGGAAGGGACTTCGGCGGCGGGCACATCGCAGGCTGCCGCCACGAATTCAGCGCCCAGAGAGGGGGCACATGCAGTGGTCGGGGAGCGGCCCGGGAAGCAGGTAAGGCGTCTGCTCGAACCCTCCCACGATGCAGTCTTCCCAGCGCTGTGGTCGGCCTGGATGACCCTGCGGTAGTCGCTGGGGACCGAAATCATCTGGCAGAAGATAACCAGAGAAGGAATCCATCTGCCAGAGGTCGGGCGCCTTCAGGTCGCCGACAGGGTGAACTTCCACCGGCGGTATGCGTATCTGACGGCCATGGACGAGTACGCGCGCCAACGTGGTCAGCGTGCGGAGCCATCCCTTCTGGTGACGGTGATGCTCAGTCTAGAGTCTGCTCCAGAACAGATGTCGCCGGAGGAAGATGACAGTAACGACGACTCCGAGGAAGAGGAGGAGACGGGGGAGGATGAAGGCTCCGAGGGAAGGTCCTATCAGGGGACCCCGCGGGAGAGCGACGAGGTGGCCGGCTCTGGAAATATTGATATCACTGAGCTCCTCGAGGTCCGCTTCTATACCTACTCAACCTGCTTCATCCATTCTCTTATGCAGCTTCTAACCCATTTCTTCACCTTCCTCAGGAGTGTACGAATGTTGGTCAGGCATCCTCAGTAGGAGTAGGAGAGGCGCCAGCAGGACAGGGCGGGGGCCAGACGCCCATCATTGAATTGACAAGCGCTGAGGGGTCCCCTGCTGCAATTGCTCCTGCGGCGGCCGGGATAGCGGAAGATGACGCTTTGGATTCCCGTAAGTCTCCTTACCTTACTGTCGGTGCTTGCCGTTGACGATCCGTGACTAACCACGACATGCCCTGCGCAGTGATCTCAATACTGGAGGCTCGTCGGGCTGCCGAACTCGGGCCATCCACGAGTGGACCAGTGGCAGACATGCCGCCTGCTCCGGAACAGACTTCCCACACCGAGCCGGCCCCACCAACTGCTGATCAAGGGGCTGCAGACGCCGGCAGTGCTGCCATCGGAGAGAGGTCGGGGGCTGACGAGGGTGTCAACGCCGCTGGGGCGGGAGAAGAAGGTCGCCCAGATGTTGGGGAACCTATCCCCCGTGAGGACATCCCAGGGGCAGACCCTGCGACAGACCTGCTGGCTGCTTTCCCTACCTACCGGCCTGCCGACCCCGAGGAGATGGACGACTCAGACGCGGAGGCGGTTGAGGAGAGCCGGATAACGCGCCGCAGGGGGTGGAAGTGCATCCAGCACTTCCTCAAGCGAGACCCATCGGAGTGGCTGGGGCGCATGGAATCCCTTCAAACCTGGCTGCGCTTCCTGTGTGCCGGGGGAGCTGATGCTCAACGCCTCCATCTGAAGGTCCGAGATTTCATGGCCGAAAAGATGCGCGAGAGCTGCCGGCGTGCCGACGTCGCACAATGTCGGGACATGTCGGAGAACACGCGGGCGCTCCTCGTGGCGGAGCAGGATGTCCGGCGCCTCGAAGGGCAGGCGGCAGAGAAGGAGGCCTTCGTCGCAGCGTGCACTGAGCTTGTGGAGCAACTAACGGCCCAGCTGGTTGACGCCCAGGTACAGCTGACGGAGGCGGGCCAACAGATGGTCACACTTCAAGTCGAGCGGGAGCGTGCACAGGACAGGATCGGCGAGCTGCGTGCTGCGACCGCCGACGAGGAGAGGGCACGCAGAGAGCGAGAAGCAGCCCTGGAGGCCGCCAGCCAAAGGGTAGCGGCGTTAGAAAGACTCATTCAGCACGCTAATTCCTAGGGGCTTTTTTTTGCCATTCCAAGAACATTTTTCTTCCGCTACTCAATACTTCGATCCATTTGTATGAATCACCATATTTATCTGCATCTTTTGGCTTAACATGCTCAACCATAATTCATTGTCTCGCGGGAGCGTTAACCAAGCTTCAGGCATCCACAATTGGGCCTGGATTTCTAAAGAAAAGAGGGAGATCATTCCTAGGAAAGGAGACCTCAGACCTAATCAATGTATCATCCCCCCAACTTGTTCCGACACACGAGCGGGACAACGCTAGGGGCGTTAAGATTTTATCCGAACATAGGGAAATGAGAAAGGGTGAATCGCGTGTCCCGAATTCAGAAATCCACGACGGTCGACCTTCCAATAAATGCCCAAGACGACAAGCGGACAATGGATCAATCGACCATACTACTGCAATAGACGGACCGAAGGTCATCATTCATATTGCAGGAGGCAGATCACATGCCATCATCAATGCTGCCTTGGGGGTTCTTTCAGGCACCATGGTGGAAATCCGGATCAACAGGGCATGCGAAGCGTGGGGCGAAGTGATGATTTGTTCAGACAGAATCTAACACTCCCAAAACTGCGCCACCGTGGGGAAAGCGTATTAGGCAGATGCACTAATCTGGTCGTGAATCACCCCAATTCTCAGACAGAACCTCATTGACGAGGAAACTGTCGCTTCCCATCATTGCAATGGGGCATCCCAAGCTGAATCGGGGAGAATGTCACAACTGCACCACTCTACCAGAAGCCAGGCCAGACGACCGGTGACGAGGAGGGGCGGGACTTAGCGATCCCTGAGGCTGGGCCCGAGTCGAGATGCCCGGGCGTTCCTACGTATTCCATCAGGCTGGAGATCAAGCCACTCGTAGTTCTGAAAGTGCAGTTTTAACGTCATGCGGGATGTAGAACCCCATTTAGGGAGATCTTAGTTTAAGGTCGTAGAGCTTGGACCAAAGGGGCAGATCTTAGTTTAATGTCTTAGAGCTCGGACCATAAGAACCTCAAAGCACGCCACATCGTGGTCCTATCCCCTGGATATGCAAAGATGCACTGAGGGATAGTGTCAAGAGTGTCGAGGTTTCGCCTGGCCAGAATGGGAGGTGGAAAATGTAATGTGAATCATGTGGCCATTCACTCAAGGACTGGGGGCACAGGCGTAACGATATGGGAGTATTGCCGACCGTGGCGGAAAAAGCAGCATCAATATCACACTGACCGTTGATGGAATGAGGCAACAAACGAGCATCAACCGCTCAAGCGCATGATTCATATCGATTTGCTTCCCGAGGCCCTTGGGGGCACCAGCCCGAGTTGGTGGGAGACCACTGAGGCATTGTGTCCAGACCGCGCGCGGGGGCTCCACCCAGGGCGTAGGCGATGGGTCTGAACGAAAGGGAGCACGAAGCCTGAAAAGTGGAAGGAACCTGACCAAGATGAACCTGACCCTCCTGGCAATAAACCAGAGTACTCTTGACACCGGTGGACCACTGCAAGGGGTCGAGGGACACGTCTTGAGGGTGACCCGAAGGCGGCGGATTCCCCAGAGAAGGGGGAATCTCTAAGAGGTGGGGGGCTGGACCCGAAGTTTCAAAAATCCGGGCGTTCCTACGTATCCCATAAGGATGGGAATCAAGCCACACGTAGTTCTTGAAGCGCGGCGCAACACAATCGGGCACCAGCGCGGGGAAGGGTGCGGGTCTGACCCTCGCACACAGAAGAAGCGGTATTTGATATTTCTTGTTTGTCCTTAAAGGTGGATGGTTTTTCTTTGTGCAGCGACATGCCTGTGATTAAGAAATCCCTGGCGTCGCCACAATAATCAAGTCATCAAAGGCATTGATAAATGGCGTGGTTATTAACCAGCGCCCAACGTGAGTGTCCCCTGAAGAGATCATCACGATGCAGTGCCGTTTCTCGTCGGGCGGCCAAGACGATCACAGTTTACGGTCGTGTGGTAGGACCAGACAACACAGTTTAAGTTCATGTGGTTCGGACCATGGAGGAATTCTCTTATTGCGATATGGCGGACCCAGCTGAGGTGGGAACATACCCAGCCCTGCGGTCATGCACGATTCCAGGAGAAGGATCCTGGGATAGGGGCCTGCCTATGTCCATCACCCGAGGGGCAGAGATGCTAGCCTCAAGCTATACTGGGACCAGAACGCGATTGTTCGGGCGACTCCTTCCTCCTTATGGGGACGAGGGTCCATCTACACATGGCCCTTAGGGAGGAAATCAGCATATATCCTTGGTGCTCAGATCGTGGGAGCCTTGAAAGACACCATTACCCTGGTTGGCCTGCCTAACGTGTAAAGGTGTACTGAAGGTCAGTATGCAGAGAGTGTCGAGATTCCACTACAACGCACAAAGGCGGAGTGTGATGAGGACTGCGCAACCAATGTTCAGAGCCTGAAAGAGCCGACATGGCGATCAAGGATGTCGCTGACCATATTCGCAACACAACATCCGATCGCGTCAGCCTAGGATGGGGCAAGCAAACGAGTATCAACCGCTCAAGCGCAGGATTCATATCGATTTGCGGCCTAGGACCCACCGGTAAATCGACCCGGAGCGGTAGGAGAGCACTGAGGCATCTTACCCAAACCGCTAACGAGGATCCCTTTGAGGGAAGGCTCGAACAAGAGGATGCGCGAGGCCCGACAAGCAACACAGGACTTGTCAGGATTGAATCCGACACTACAGGTCATAGACCGGAGTACCCAAAACATGTTAACAGATCACCAGAAAGGGTCGGAGGACTCACCTTGAGAGAAACCAAAGGACGGCGGATCCCCGTGATCAACCAATAGACGGGGCTGGACCTGAAACACAAGCGTCCAGGCGGTCCTACGTATCCCATAAGGATGGGAATCAAGCCGTACATAGTTCTTGAGAGGTAGTTTAACGTCATGCAGGACGATGAGGGGTGTGAGGTAGTCCCACACACGGGGGAGGCGTACGGAGTGGCCAGTAGACCAACGTGAATGAGGACATAATCCCCCGCTCACGCCACACTCCTCGCAAAAAAAGGAGGGGGACTGGGGATAGAGGCCCAACGCGGGATTGAGATTCCCGGAAAATGGGGCTGGGCCTGAAACATGAATGTCCAGGCGGTCCTATGTATCCCATTAGGATGGGAATCAAGCCGCACGTAGTTCTTGAAGTGCAGTTTAACGTCATGCAGGACGAAAAGAGAAAGGGGGGAGCGGAAGGCATCCCCAAACGTGGGGGGCGTACAGCGTGGCGAGAAAACCGACGTGCATGAGGGCATAGCCCCGCATTCACACCATACGCCGCATACCCAGAGGCAACTGGGCCAAGGGCCCAAGATGGGATGGAAATTCCCGAAGGATGGGGCTGGGCCTGAAACATGAATGTTCAGGCGGTCCTACGTATCCCATAAGGATGGGAATCAAGCCGCACATAGTTCTTGAGAGGCAGTTTAACGTCATGCAGGACGATGATGCTTGGCAGTTTAACGTCTTGCAGCGCGGACGTGGTACAATTTAACGTCATGTTGGACGAATGCTGAACAGTTTAACGTCTTGTAGCTTGGACGAAGTGCACTCAGGCAAAGTACTGCTTGAGGAACCTAGCGTTGGTTGGAGGAGTGACACACTCACCATCCATAGTTTCTAGGGAGTACGCGCCATTGGGATAGACCTTGTGGACAACAAAAGGTCCCTCCCACTTGGGCTACAACTTGGGCGGCTTCCTGCCGGGGATCATTGGTGCTCTTAGGGCTAATACTAGGTCACCCTGCAGGAAGGAGCGGAGGCGAACCTTCTTATTGAAGTCTTGAGCCATTCTGCATTGATTCCTCTCCAAGTTGGGCAAAGCGCGAAGTCTATTCTCATCCAGTGCTTCGAACTCGACTAGACGGGCTTCAGCAGCTCTGTCCGGCGCTTGCTGGTCGTAGACCGCAGTGCGCAAGGATGGTAACTGGATCTCGATGGGCAGGACGGCCTCAGCTCCATACACCAGGGAATAAGGGGTCATCTGGGTGGAATTGCGAGTCGTCGTCCGATAATCCCAGAGGGCGTTGGGGATCTTGTCCGGCCAACTCTTCTTGTTCTGACCAACCATCTTTTGTAGAATGTTAGAGAGGGTCTTGTTAAATGCCTCAATCTGTCCATTCTCCTGTGCATGATAGCGAGATGTATGGTTCGAGCGAATGTTGTACTTGGCGTACAACTTCTTCAACTCGGCTGCTCGGAAATTGGCTCCGTTATCCGTGAGGATAGCGTGAGGCACTCTAAATCGATAAATGATGTTGGAAGTCATGAAGTCAGCGTTCGAACAGGATTTGACCTCTCTGAGTGGAATCGCCTCTGCCCATTTGGAGAAGAAGTCCGTGGCGGTCAGAATGAACCGGAACTGGCGAGTCGTCGCCGGCAGGTAAGGTCCCACTACGTCCAGCCCCCAGACTGCAAAGGGCTAAGAATACCTGGTGGTATGGAGAGGCTCCGGCGGCCGATGCACAAAGTTCGCATGAACCTGGCACGCATGGCACTTCCTGGCATACTCGATGCAGTCATGGATCATGGAGGGCCAGAAGTATCCCAACCTCCGAATCTGGTGGGACAGCTTCGGCCCAGTCTGATGGGCACCACATGAACCAGCATGAACCTCTTGCATGACTCGTGGGATCTCAACTCCCTGAAGGAAACGGAGGAGAACACCATCAAATCCGTGTCTATAGAGGATCTGCTCCAGGCTGGGACTGCTCTGGAGGACAAACTGCGATGCGCGACGTTGAACTCGCTCGCGCTCGGCCCGATCCGACGGGAGAATGCCATGTTGGAGGTACTCAACCAAAGGCGCCCTCCAATCAGGGGATGATTCGACTGCCATATCTGGGGTACTCGGGGCTCCGGGAACAGGGGCAACCGCGGTGAGATTACTTACCGACTGGCCGCGATCTCCCTCCGGGGTAACGGGAGCGATGAGCCTGCGGTGCGTCACACGGATGATCAGGTTGTCCTGTTCAGGCTCTGCGAGTGATGCAGCAAGGCTGGCCAAAGCATCTGCTCGACTGTTCTGCGATCGGGGAATATGGACAATTTCTGGCCGAGAAGGGAACTGGGCCATCAGAAGGAGGGTGCACTCCAGCAATGGCACAAGTTCCGGCTTCCTGACAACATAGTCGCCATTGATCTGCTTAACGACCAGCTCGGAGTCCCCTTTCACACACAGATGGGGCACGTCGATCTCGAGAGCTAACTCGAGGCCAGTGATGAGGGCATGGTATTCCGCCTCATTGTCGGTACAACCCTCTAACAACAGGAAAGAGTATGGCAGCACGGCTTGCTCCGGGGTAATGAAGATGATACCCAAGCCCACTCTGTTGAGCATAGGATTATCGAGTCTTCTACCGGTGGGGCTCCGGGAGGCACCGTCAAAGTGCATCTTCCAGCATGGATCGGCATGATAGACCGAGAGAATGGACTCATCGGGAAAGCCTAGATCCAGCGGCTGATTCGCGGAGGTCGGGTGAGCAGCCAGAATGTCTGCCAATGCTTTCCCTTTGATGGCCTTCTGAGACACATACCTGATGTCGAACTGCTGGAGAATCACAGCCCACCGCGCTAGATGGCCAGTCAACATAGGCCGACTCAGGATATATTTCAACGGGTCTACCCGAGAAACCAACTATACCTCATGGTGCTGCAAGTAGTGCCGTAATTTCTGTACGGCAAATACGAGCGCCAGGCAGCTCTTCTCGATGGGGGAATACCTAACTTCCGCATCGAGGAGCATGCGACTGAGGTAATAGAGGCTATTCTCTGTTCCCTCGTTGTTCTTCTGGGCGAGAAGGGCACCAAGGGACCGTTCCAGGGCGGTCACATAAAGGACCAACGGCTTCCCAGATACAGGCGGCATCAGAACTGGAGGTTGAAGCAGGTACTGCTTGATTTCATTGAAAGAGGTCTGACACTCTTTATCCCATACATAGGTGGAACCTTTCTTCATGAGCCGAGAAAAGGGCTTACACTTGCCGGCCAGATTCGCGATGAATCGGCGTATATAGGCTAAGTGGCCTTGGAACCCTTGCAGTTCCCGGATGTTACCTGGGAGAGGCATCTTGCTAATCGCCCTGATCTTCTCTGGGTCGATCTCAATACCCCGGTATCTTACCAAAAAACCAAGAAACTTCCCAGAGGTGACCCCGAAGGCACGCTTCAACGGGTTCATCTTCAGGCAGCGAGACCGGAGGAAGCCAAACACTTTCTCAAGATCTTTGAGATGGTCCTGACGCTGGCGTGATTTGACCACCAAGTCGTCGACGTAGCATTCCACCAGTGTTTCGAGGATTGGCTTGAATATGCGGTGCATCGCCCGTTGATAGGTGGCACCTACATTCTTCAAGCCGAAGGGCATGACTTGGTAACAAAAGATACCTTGGGGGGCCCTGAAGGCAGTGAACTCCTCATCCTCAGGGGCCATTCGGATTTGGTTGTATCCGGAGTATCCATCCATGAAGGAGAGGGCTTGGAACCCTGCGGTGGCGTCAATCAACAGATCTGTCACCGTAAGGGGAAAATCATCCTTCGGACAGTGGCGGTGGAGATCGCGGAAGTCGATGCAGACTCTGATCTGCCCGTTCTTCTTCCTGACCAGCACAATGTTGGCCAGCCACTTGGGGTACTGAACTTCCCTCACGAAGTTGGCTTTGATAAGCTTGTCAACTTCGGCCTCAACCATGGCACCGTGGAATGGGTGCATCTTCCTGGGAGGCTGCTTGAACCCGCGATGGTTCGCTGGGAGACCAAGTCGGTGGACGACTACCTGAGGATCTAGCCCCGGCATCTCGTCATAGCCCCAAGAGAACACATCACGGTGCTGCCTGAGGAAGTCCACGTACTGCTGCCGCTCCTCAGAGGGCATGGCGGCACTGACCAATGTGGTTCTTGGATCTGCCTCGGTTCCGAGGTTCACCTGTACTAACTCATCGACCGTGGTGGAGACGCCCTCCTCAAAGGCTGGGGGTGCATCTTCCACGTCCTCTCCACTCGGGGAGGGATCGTCCACGGGAGAGACTGCGTTGGAAACTGCATTGGGGCCACTAGATCCTGCTGGGCCGCTGGTGCTGGCACGGGCGGTCGCGGTCATCTCATCAGGAGACTCGCAGGCCATCGAGACCATGGCTACGTCCAACCGATGGATCGGGAGGACGTAAGCGTCATCCAAACTTGCCCAGGGATCACTTGCAACAGCGACAGGCTTAACCTCACCTGCCAGGATCTGCTTATCCTTGCTCTTGTAATAGTCCGCATTCAGATAGCGGGCTTCACATGAGGCAAAGGGAGAGGCATCCCCCTGAAGCACGCCTACTCGACCGTTAAGAGAGTATTTAAGACATTGGTGGTATGATGAGGGAACCGCCGCATGAAGGTGGAGCCATGGCCTGCCCATAAATGCGTTATACGTAGTGTCTTGAGAGACTACCATGAATTCGGTGTTGGCAACCAGGTCACCGAACTGGGTCTTCAAACGTATCTTACTGACCGGAGTTTTCTCGGTGCGGTCGTACCCCTGGATCCTGAGGTCGGAGGGAATCAAGTCATCCTTAGACAACCCCAATCTCCGGAGCGTCCGAGTGGGAATCAAGTTAATCCCGGACCCCATGTCGACAAGACAGCGCCGGACTTCAAGACCATTGAACTGGCCAGTGACATACAACGGACGAATGTGCCCCTGTATAGGAGGGTCTTCATCCTTACCAGAGAACGAGATAACTGTCTGACATTCGGCGTCCTCAATCGTTTCGGCGTGAAAGGCCTCTACAGCCGCAACCTTTGTCTCAAACTAGAGGGGGCTCTTCAGGGCTTCAGCGAGCGCCTCCCGCATCTCAGGTGACATGCACAGAGCCTCAAGGATGGAGAGCCTTGCTGGGATGTCGGCCAAGTGCTTCAGGACATCATACTTTTTGGCCAAGCGCGAGCCCCTGGTTGCAGGAGGTTGCTCTGCGGTTGGAGGCATGACGGGCCTTTCCGGTTGGATTGGCGGCCGACTGGTACTTGGCGCATCTCGCTGTTCATTGGTTGAAGCCCGGGAAGTAGTCACCGTACTGGGGTCAGGAGGCCGGGATGGACTTGTGGCAGGACGGAGCTGGTCGCGGCGCGGCTGAGGCGGTTCTGCCTGGTCCCACACCACAAACAGTGGCGGAGGTGAATCTGTCATCCCCGGATGGGGGGGCTGCGCGCGCTGAGCTCGGTTTTGAGCCTGCTGCCTAGTCTCAGTGGCGTGCATGTCCTGGCTAGAGGTACCAACTGCTGTGCCCCGACGACTCCTGTTGTTGCGGTTCCTCCGACGGTGGCGACGACCGGGGACACTAGGGAGGTCCACCTGGTGTTCTTCAACGTCGGAAACCGAAAAGGGATTTACCAGCTCGACGGTATTAACCGAAGTGTACCCAACACTGTCATCGGACGAATCATCCATCACCGGGCGGATCCGAGGAGGGATCCCCATCTCCGGGGGCATGAAATCGCCGAGAGTGCGGGATAGTGGCGGAACTGGCGGGGCACGCTCTTCCTTCTTGCGCCGCCGCCGTTTGCTCTTCTCGGAAGAGGCAGGCTGGGATGACGATGCCGAAGCAGCACCCGCAGACTCTGGGGGCTCAGGCTGATTCAAGCGTGCACGGATGATTCCATGGGCGTGAATGATCGTCTTGCGGGCCATCCAGTTATTATACTTCTGGGATCCGCGGTCGGAGACCAGCTGCCATTCGTCCTCATTGCCACTATCGTCATCTGATCCCACGAACACGCCCACCACTTGTGCTGGAGTTGGGCCCAACCTGATTACATTGTTGTTAATCTTGTCTTGGAGCCAGTCATTAAACACATAGCACCGCCGGATGGTGTGCCCCAGGGACCGATGGTAAGGGCAGTAGCGGGGGTTATCCGTGAGATGTGCCTCCTCTGGCCTCCAACACTCAGTCAGTCGCACAATCCTCTGCTCCAAGGCGCTCCGGAAATAACCGAGGACCTGATCCTCGTGAAATGAGTAAGTTAGGTATCGCGAGCCCCTGGGAGCGTGGTCTTGACGAGGGGCTGGAGGGGCCTGCCGAGGAGGTGGACCCTGATTGTCTCACCTGGGTTGTGGCGGTACATTACGCGGAGGGGCCGGCCGGTTCTGGGGCTGCCGCTGCTGGGCCGGGAACTGAGCCCGTGGAGGCGGATTCCTGTGAGGCTGTGGAGCTGGCCTCGCCGGCAGCAGCTCCAACGGCCTGGGGGCCTCTATCTGGGCAACAGCAGCGGGCTCAGCCCTGCTGACTCTCCGTGCAGGAATCATAGGAGGCAGCGGGTGTGCCTGACTGGCCTGTTGCAGGGCTTCTTCAAGACGTTGAGCTTTGTCTGAGAAGTCCCTGAACCCTCCGGGGTAATTCTGAGTGATCAAGGAATGGACCAGCTCGGTCTTGACGTTCCTGACGCACATTGTCAGCAACTGCTCCTGAGTCAATGGCATGTCAAGGGAATACGTGAGACCCTTCCATCGGGCGACGAAATCCGCGACTCGCTCATCAGGCCTCTGCTTGCACTTGAAGAGGTCTGCGATACTCATCTTCCAGGTCGTGGAACTGAACTGGTTGAGGAATTGTCTACGAAGGTCCTCCCAGCTAGTTATCGACCCGGCGGGGAGCTGGCTGTACCAGACAAATGCTGGCCCTTCCAGTGTCTGGACAAAGCAGCGAAGCTTAGCGGCCTCCTGCTGCGCCGGAGTTCCCAACATAGGCCCGCACCTCGAGTTGAAATGGGTCAAATGCTGTGGCGGATCTCCAGTCCCGTTGAAGGGGGCGAAAGTGGGGTTCTCGAATCCCAGAGGTGCCGGCATGTCATCCACCCATGCTGGGTATGGCTTGCCGTCCGGTGGGATCGCCACTTGCCGAGTCTCCAAGGCTTCCAAGCGGGCGATGAGGGCCACCATCGGATCGTCCGGACATGGGTTCCAGTCCTGGCGGGGATCTCTAACCACGAGCGCATTGCATGGCCCTTCAATCGGGTCGTCGACCGGGTCGTCGAACTCGGCAGCTCGTGGGATGGCGGGCGGAGCGGCCCTTGGGGCAGCGGGAGGAATCCGAGCGGGGTCTCTCAGGTAGTCACGCCGCTCGGGAGGGTGTGGTGAAACATACCGCGCCCTCTTGCCATAGGAAATGGCCTCTCCCCTGTCGGAAAACACGGCATAATCACGGTTGCCCGGGAGAGTCTCGTCGAGGAGTGGTTGTTCCTGTCCCTGTTGTCCTGGCCTAGGATCACCGTAGTCAGGCCGCCGCTCTACAGCGCGCTCGGCGAGGAGCTGGTCAACTAGCTTCTTCTGCTCAGCGAGCTGTTGACGTAGCGTGGCCTTTTCGGGATCCTCCTCTGCCCTCTGCATGGAGGCAGATGGGTCGGTGGGCTTTATAGCCCCGCCGTGCTCTTTACATTTGCTGACGTTTCAGCTCAACATCAGTGCTTCAGTGGGTGCGGGGAGACCCAGGAGGCTCCTCTGGTGACGAGTAACTCTCACCGATGGATCCATCGACGGCTTGTCTTCGTGGGAAGAGCCCCCGTCGAGAAGTTCCAAGCCATCCCCCTCTCCCGACAGGCCAGCCATATTGATCGTTTCCGTCCCTGGGGATGTACCCTCAGGGCCACCCAGCGAGTCGGGATGTCGGCGAATAGCACTAAAGCGTAGGGCAGCGTACTGCCCCCATCCACGGATATACACGTGGGGAGTGGCTTCCTCGATAACCTTGCGGAGTACTTGAAAACACTCAATGCATCGTTGTTGGAGGGCCATGTGGTGCCCAAATGACCCGGGGTGCCGAACCGCGGGGAGCGTGGCCAGGTCAATCTGACGGCACTGCTCACCAATATCCTCCAGTTGTGCTTGACTCCCGAGATATGGCATTTGTAGGCGGTGAAGACGGGAGTGAGTCTCCCGGAGAGTTCGGCGGAAGCATTTGAACTCATCCGGGGTGAGTGATTCGGGTGCATCAAAGTCTGGTCCTGCGACTGGCCAAAACTTCTCAGGGAAGTGGCCCTCTGCAAGGACGGTCCAGAAGCTCCACGACTCAAACTCGGGACCCAGGTCTTCTTGGTCCCCTTCAGCGACTGGGAATGGACGGGGAACCGGCAGTGGTGCCGAGGCAGGCCGCTGGGTTGGCGGGCTGGCTGGTGGTGAATACGGCGAGCAGGCCGATTGGCCTCCATATCCCGGGCCGGCCTCTGAGGGTGGCGGTGCCCCAGCTACCACATCACGATAGGACGGGCTGGCGAGCGAACATCCTGCCGTAGCGTCGGTGCTCGCCGAGGGTGCACTAAATCGTGGTTCGACCGTCGGTCCCCAGAAAAAGTCTCCGGTTTCTCCGATCGAGGCAGAAGGTGCTTCCGGAGGGGCCGGTACCAACCGCAAGCTTGATCCTTGGGGGTCTACCAGGCCCTCACTACTCCGGATATACCTTCGGAGAGAAGCGGGGATCGTATCGATCTTGCTCTCGGGAAGTACGAGGCTGACGTGCCGCATTCCTACCCCTGCCCCTGACTGGCGGGATCGGGGGGAGGGCTCCGTCGCCGAATCATACTCCGCCTCTGTATCAGAGAAACGAACCGGTCAGATCTCTGTCCGAAATTCCGTAACATTCTTTCCTCGACGTTGACGCCTCGCCTTCCTGCCCCTGGGTGGTTCTTCGGGGCATGGATGATCTCTGTCCTGGCGTCCTCCGGCTGCACCGGTGATGGTGCCAAGAGGACTGGAAACCAAGGTGCGAGGAGCACCGGGACAGATATCAAAGGGGACGCGGGGAGAGATGATTCCGGGCAGGCCTTCGGGCCATGATCGGAAGGTGGGGTGACCCATGCCTCTTGGATCGGCCACACGGAGTAGACCCTGTTGGTGAATAGCGCTACCGCGAGGTGGTCCGCGGTGGCTATTGCCTGTACCAGCAACCGGTAGAGTCAACCCAACCTGCCTTTGGGGCGGTCGGGGCCTCGATCTAGGTCGGGCATAGAAGTTCCCCTGCTCAGGATGCGTAGGGGCCTGGTGACTGGAGCCAGCAGTGGCTTGAGCCAACGCGGCCGCTGTTTCTAGGGCCCCAAGGTGGGCATCCTCTTCCACTCGTGCCCGACGTTGGCGTCGGGACAAACGAGTCGGGATGAGGGGCACGGTCAGGTGGAGAGCCCGTTCTTCGACTTGAGAGGCCTCGCGGCGGTGTCGCCGTGGCCTGACAGGAGCCCTTATCGCGGATCCCTGGAGCGAATCTCGGATAGGGTGGTCCCGGACATCCTCCACCTTATCCGCATAGGGGAAGGAGCTTTCGGAGCGTTCCGAGGATAAACTCCCGAAGCGGTTGGACGTCGAGGTAGGCAGCGGTGCCTCCCTGCGCGGCCCTCAGGGGCGGCGTTGGTGGCGAGGTGCAGCTTCCTCGAGGTCTAGGCGAGCCATGTCCCTGGTGGGGATGACTCCCTCTTCCTCATATCTCTGCACCAAGTTGTTGATCACCCTTATCTGGATGACCTCCGAGGGGGAGAGAGGGCGTGGTTGCCCCGCAGCTGCGGCTGCTGGGACGGCTGTGGAACGGGCGGAACCGTGCGGAGTAGCCACGTCGGTGTTTCCCCTGCCCCTCCGCCAGTGGGCGGGCGGCGATCGTGCACTGGATTGGGTGACCTGATTCCTGAAAGCAAGGAGAAGAAACCATTAATACTGACAGGAAAAGGAATCGACAACCAACCATTAGTGCCACGACGCCTTCCGTGGGGGGAACCCATACCATCGACGTCGTGAGACGGAGTGCCCGATTTCCCTTCCCCAGCCCCTGGCGGGTTCCGTGCCCCAGTGTTGAATGCTCGGCCGGGCAACATGCCGGTCTTCCAACACCTCTGAAAGCAATCGGTCTTCGTATTGAGGAAAAGAGATTCACGTCGGGTTCACCATTTTTCTGTTTCGGTGCGGATGTGCGTCGGGTCTCTGTTCCGACGCTGTTCCTCCAGGACGCGTTCGCGCGTACGCCCGTCGACCCGAGGGGATGGGCGCGTGGCTTGTGGCCCTGCAGTCCCGCTTTCCAAAGGCGGGCGGCATCCATCCTTTATTCAGGGGCGTCTACTCCTTGATCGAAACCGGGATGATGGGATGTCGACTCCTCCTTCCGTGGACGTCTCCTCGGAACTCGTTGCCTAATCCGGGTCTCCCTCATAGATTTAAGACGTGCTCGTGAATCTCGTTCCCTGCGCCATATCTTCATGGACACCGGTTAATTACGCTGCTTCCGCCCAGACGCTCCAAGGGGTCTGGTCGGAGCAGCAACCTGTGGTGAGGAGACCGGGCAGCTCTGGGTGTTGGGGGCGTGTCTTAACACTACGGCTCTGCATGTCTGCCTTCCGTCCCTAATAGGGCTTCTCGAAGGCATGATGGCCTGAGGCATCCCGCGCTGGGTGCGGGGAACTGTGTTACCTGAGGTTTTCCTCAGCTTCCCATGTTCAACACGGGGTATGCCGCGAGTTTATCGTCCAGCGGGGACGGCATCGGACTGATCAACACGAGAAGTGGATCAGATGACAGAACCCCTTGCGGGGAACTTCCGACGCTGGGGCCAGCACAAGGGCGGATTCCCGGGTGAAGTGGAGTGGAATGAAATGGCATGACCCCACCGGGATGTGGCGGCCTGGGTAAGGATCAGGATAGATGATGGAGTGAAGAGCTTGGACCCCGTAGGGGCCTCCTACATACCGCGCGTTAGCGCGGATCAAAGTCAGCGTAGTTCAGATATACAGTTTAATGTCATGTTGGACGTTGGCAAGCCGACTCACGAGGAGGTCGAGGCTGCCGGGCGGAGGATTGAACCGAACCACCTCGCACAGAGGGGGATGGAACGGCCGGGTGGATCACAGTTTCACGTCATGCTGGACGCTGAAAGGAGAAATAGAAAAAGGCAGTGGGGAAGCACAATGGAGATACACACGTGCAGTCTCCCACAGGGGCGGATTCATAGGTGAATCGACACGAATGTGAACCCGGGAGGGGTCCACTGATGGACGAACCGACGTGAATACGACCGGAACGACCAGGTGGTGGGCTTGAACCTCAGGGAGGCTTCCTACGTACCCTTTTTAGGAGACAGGGATCAAAGTCCACGTAGTTCATTCTGTCAGGAATACTCTACCCCCATGGGCGAAGGCCACTCCAATGAATCGTCCCTAAAGAGGGGCAATCCCGGCATCCCTGCAGAGACGAACGGGTGGGGGCCACATCCAAACCGAGGGGGGACCCTGCGTGCGGGGCACGGGATTGGGTGATGCGGACGGTTTAACGTCTTGCCGGACGAAGTAGTGTTTAACGTCGTGTGTTGAGGACGAAGCGGACGGTTTAACGTCTTGTCGGACGAAGTACAGTTTAACGTCGTGTGTTGAGGACGAAGATGCTTGGCAGTTTAACGTCTTGCGGCGCGGACGTGGTGCAGTTTAGCGTCATGCAGGACGAATGCTGAACAGTTTAACGTCTTGTAGCTCAGACGATATGTTAGGCAGTTTAACGTCGTGCAGCTTGGACGTGGTGGTTGCCGCCGATGGGTCCGTGTCACTTCGCGCGAGCCTGGAGGGCCGCACGGGAAGACAACGCACGGTGCGGGCTCCCGGGATGAAGATTATCGGGCGCCACACAGGCGGGTACCCTCAGGGGGTCAAAGGGGGCGACCCTGGCGGTTTGCGCGCAAAAGAGGAGCTTGGCGCGCAATACCGCGGGTCGGCGCGCAAATGGGCAGGCTGGCGCGCAATTGGGCCAGCGTTTGGCACGCGGAAGATGGAGATTGCGCACACCGGGCTTCGGATAGCGTGCGGGGGCAACGGCTCATTCTTTAACGAATGGCCACTTAGCAAAAAGGGGGGTGCGCGCAATCAGGCTGGATTGCGCACACCCAGGGGCCATTGCGCGCAAGAGGCTTCTTTTGCGCGCGAAGGACATTGGGTGAAGAGTTGTTCAAAGGAAAGAAGCCAAAGGGATTGCGCGCGAAGGCGAACCCCGAGGCTTTCTTGCACGAAAGAAAGGAGGTTACCTGAAGATCGGCATTGCGCGCGGAGGGGGTTGGATTGCGCGAATGAGCGACCCTTCGAATTCCGGCCACCTCCAAAATGTCGGGGGTCGCCTTATATTTATAGGCAACCCCGGGCGCGGAATCCTGTTCGCGGGCGCGCAATTTCCTTCGCGGGCGCGGAATCGGGCCTGGCGCGCAAGGGAGTCGCGCGGGTCACGGGCGCGCAAAATTGCGCGCCGGCCCAGCGCATTGCGCGCATCCCGGGAGGTTTGCGCGCCTTACTTCAACTTTGCACGCGGGTCCCCAAAATTCCGCGCAAGACCTTCGGGCCTTCCGAAACGTGCTTCTGACTCCAAATATGACCTCTCTTTCGGCATCCGGAGCTTGGTTTGGGAACAACAACCTTTTCCGGCGTCTACAGCAGACTCTGAAAACGAAACATGGGATTCCACTTCATGGGACTTCACGAAATCTTCAAGATCCAAGGATTGGTCTCCAAATTCACCCTCCTATTGCTGACACTCCCTATCGGCATGATCCCCCGAAGAGGATTAATCTGATTATTCTGGTAGAGGAATGTTATCTCTCAGCTCAGTGGCTGATAGCTATGGGGTAACCATCTAATCCAGCAGTACCCTCACTCGGTCAGTCATCGGGTGCAGGGTGCCCCGGGAATGGATGAACTCCTCCAGCTCGGTGATGTATTGCATTGCCTCCGCCTGGGATACTGCAAAGACAGATTTAATAGGGCCAATCCCTGGAAACTCCATCACGAGGTGGTTAAGGTGCTTCCATAATTTGGATGGGCCAAGGAATTGATGGTTGACTTCCCAGATGTCCTAGGCCTCTGGGAAGACAACATTCTTCGGCATGTCAATGTGGCGCAGCCGTTTCCCTAGCGCCTGAGTGGAGATCCTATAGAACCCCCTCAGTGGCTGCCCCTCTGGATGACTTTGTTCCCTTGGGACCACCAGCTCTACTGCCGCTTCCGGATTTTCCACTGCTGGATCCGTTTCTTATGCTCCCTCCTCAATTTGTGTGGGCAACAACGCTACAGTAGCCCCGCCTCTACGGGATTCCCTTGTCGCCTTTTGGCCTCGACCCTGAGATCGAGGAATTTCAACCTCGCCGACAAAAATGGTTGGATACTTCAGCATCTCCCCTAGGTAGGCTTCCTCCCAACTCTGGGCGTATTCTCTTATCAGCCCAAGGACAGCGGTTTGCGGAGGAAATAAATTCCGCATCTTCTCATCTTCCCATGTTGACATGAGCCACATCTACCTCATCACACACGGGTGCTCCTCGTAGCGCACCCCCAAGTGAACCTGTGGGGTCAGCCGTTGCAAGAACTAAAATTGTTGGGCGAATCGGTGTGGGGTGTACGGCTCACAGAGACACTCACGGTCCACTTTGGCCACCATGACTCCGCCTTGAAAGGCCAGGAGGTAGGCCCGATGTTCTTCTGTATCCTGACCATTGTCAGTGAAGGCCCCTGTCGGCAATGGAATGAGGTGGAAATTGATTTCTTGCACCCTCCACACCTGATTCAGAACCGATGGAGAGGTCATCTTGGTCGGAAAGCTCCCCGCGGCGTTCTAGATTGTGGGATGAGAGTTTGACCCCAGAGGCGATATGGGGTTCAGATACTCGTAGATCCCCCAGATGAGTTCTGCCATCCACCCGTACAAGAGGTGGAACGACCCATATATCCTCTATAGCCTATTCCCCTCACTGATATGCCACAACATTTTGTACAACTTGGAAAGCATGGGGATCCCAAGGTTGGGCCACCCTCCTATCGCCAAAGTGGAATCCATGATGAAAGTGCTTGGCCGCACTCCCATGTTTGTATCCCTCACCGGTAGGATCCAACCGCAGAATAGAGCTGCGACGAATACCGCCAACCTGAATATTGGTCAGTGTTCAGTGCTGACACTAAACCCCCAGGACTTCCACTGTCTATCCTCAAACAGTTGCCAGTATAAGTTTTCCTTGCTCCAAGCACCCATCGGGCAAGTCCGAGGCCTCGACGGGAACAACTTGTTTTCTGGGAAGTTCAAGAAATTCTTGAACCTGTTCTTGAAATGGACATCTCTCATGACCTCCTTGTCCTCCTCAGGCATGAGCTCCATCAGTGCCATCACAAGACGTGGCATCTGTTCCGGATCCTCCCATGCACCCATTGTTGGGAGAAATTCGTCATACATTTCTCCCAGTATTGGGACCCCCTAGATATACTACACATCCGGTAGGCTAATGCCGACCTCCTTGTGGTGCAGGTGAAATGTATTGGTCCCCAGCCACCATCGGCTCAAAATATACAGTATCAACTACTTCGGCTGGTAGATATGGAATTGGGAAGCCCAAGCTGCCTCATACAGGCCCACACTTCTCAGCTCCACCCTGAAATCCTCGCACGAGGAGCCTACCTAGTAGGCACTTGCCCAATCATCCGTGATGTTTCCACCTTGGCCCAAGTCCCATTTTTCGGACCACCCCTACTTAAGGTTCCCCAGAGCTACCTTAAGGATGGTTCGGTACAAGGGAGGGGACGTCTCTGGATACAATTCCCTCTCGTTGACGTTGTTCATATGATTGTACACACAGTCGGCAACAAAAGGCATGAAATCCTCCCAAGCATGGCCATCGGCCACCCGGAACCATCGGTGCTAACACTGCGTGCTCCAGAACAAGTAAGTTGGCTCATCCTGACCCGCTGCAGGGATGAAGATGTCATCCCTCATCCCAAATCCATACAATGGAAACCTCTTGCACTGCAGGTAATTATTCTGGGTTTCCAACAATAGCTCCACCAGAGAACTATGGTCCTACTGGCTCCGGACTAGCTCCCCCAGAACCAGACTGTTCGCCATTTCATCCCTTTGGGCGGCATCTGCAAGGACCCCCTGGGCAGCTTCTTGGTGGGCCATTCGGTTCTAGAACTTAGAAGATTGGTTGGATGGTTTGCGAAGATCGTTTGTTAAGTAAGTTCGCGAATGCTGCTCACAAAGACTATTCATGAAAGCGCTGCCTCAGCATTCAAAGTTAGATCATGGAGTGCAATCGTGGAGCGGAAGACTTGCTCTGCGCCACGAAGCCTTTATTCACAGAGATCACTCACAGAGTACACAGAGCTTCGCAAATTGAGGGTGCAACAAGACAAGATCGTGGATAAGGGAAAGAAAAGAAGATATGGAAAGACTGCTATTTATTAGGGATGACCTTCAAATATTCACGGTGCATCCAGCTCGCATGGTGCACTGTGGCGCGCCCGGCCCGCGCGATCCTTATCCGCCTCACAAGCCCTCTTCCCGAGTCAGCACTGTGAACGACTGAAGATTTTGGTGATTTCCCTCAGACTTCGACTCTTGATCCCTCCGCGTCCCCAAGTCCGAGGGGGGGAATTTGTTGGAACCAAAATTTGGAATGAAGTAAAGTCGCCAAGACGGACCCATGGACTGCCTTGCGAAGCCCCTTCGCAGAGTCCCCAAGAACCGTGGCTGCCGCAAAGCAAAGAAGGTGGAAGGCTCCGTGAACACATTCGACATTCGCAGGACCACCTTGAATTGAAATAGTTGGGAGGCTCCATGAAGACATTTGGCATTCGAGAACCTGCCGCGAATCCCAATAAGAGGTAGGCTCCGCAAACGCATTTGACATTCGCGAACCCTCCGTGAAGCTACATAGCCACTCTTCACACCGCGTGAGCTCCACTCCATGGCACCTCTTGCCTATAAATACCATACTCCCACTGAGATCTCCGTACGGACAATCTGAACTTTCAGATTCTCATCTCCCGAATCATGAAACACCCTTTTTCTTGGTGAACCATGAGCTGTGCGAGGTACTTCTTCTTTGTGAAGTACCTCTCCATTGTCTCATTTTGATCCCCTCTCCTGAGATGGATGCCTTTCGTGAAGCCTAAGGGCTTTCGCGATGGTAGGGGATCCCCAAGGGGACCCGGGTCATTGTAGAGCTTTTATGCTTTGTGAATCACCATTCATGTACACTAGATCTATTTGCTAAGGCAGGATCATTGTACTTCGCGAAGCACATTGCTTCCCGAAACCTTTCTCCGCGAGGCACCATTGCTTCGCGAGGATGTTCTCCATAAATACCCTTCCACTTCGCGAAGCACCTCCCAATTTCACCTCTTCCCCATGCTAAGGATAAGGTCCCCCACTTCACAAAGCAAACCCCTTCGCAAGTGCCCTTCGATACACGGAGAAACAGAACTCCACAAGGCCCATCCCTATGGACCCCTCTGCTCGGAAAATCATTCTCCCATGCGACCCTCCAGGTTTGTACGATGTGATTTCAAAGTCCCTTGGACAATACCGCCCGTAGCGTTACTGCGCCTAATGCTTATTTACATAGGAATGCTAATTGATATTTCTTCATCGCATAGCCATGAAAACATGGACCCCTCGGTGGTTCGCTCTGCGACACTCCCTCAATACGGCATTGTCGATGCCTTCCCTCCCATAAGGAGAAAAGGGTACTAGTTATGTAAGTCCTAGGGGTGTGGAGAAATCTCACCTCATTCGATCTTTAGGATGCTAAACTTCCAAGCACCTCGTCCTCAACAAATGACGTTAAACAATGACCTAGCCTGTGCCACGCACGCAAGTTCCCCCCACCTCAGACATTCTCAACTTCCAGTAATCTCCACGGTGATGGTATCACCCCTCACAGGGGATTATATCCTCTTTGTTGGGATGGCGTTTTTCCGCAGGGAAGGGTATCCACCATGGTTTAAGCCGCTAGATTTTCTTGCTGGAGGGAGCACCCCCTCTCCTCCTCACGTCCTCTGTGCCATGGTCAGCGAAGGGTATGATAGGGAACTAGGGTCTTCCTTTCTTTGGTCCCAAACCCCTCTCCTGTTTCACTTTGTGGACTTCGGGCCTCCATCCTGGAGTAAGTCCCAATCTCTCTCTCCCTGGGCCGCTCCACGCGTAAGCCCCACTTCACATCCCACAGACGCATCTTTCGTGATGTGATCATTAGGTCCCTACTGCCTCTTGTTTCTCACACTGAGAACGACTCACAAGGGAATTCGAGTAAGCATTGACCATGACACCACCCTCGTCCCGCATGACATAAAACTGCCCAACCAAAACTATGGGGACTTTGATCAATGTGAAGGCATGGTATGTAGGAATCCTCACTAGGTGCAATCCCATCACCCATTGGACCAAGGTCCATCTTCACGTTAGTTCTCCAACATGCCCAACCTGAACTACGAGGACTTTGATCCATGTCAAGGCATGGTATGAAGGAAGCCTCATGAGGTTCAAGCCCATCACCCATCGGACCAAGGTCCATCTTCAGGTTAATTCTTCGACACGCACTACTCGAACTACGAAGACTTTGATCCATGTCATGGAATGGTACATAGGAAGCCTCACAAGGTTCAAGCCCACCACCCATTGGTCGCTCTGACCCCCTTCACGTCAGTTCACCAACAATTGGGAAGCCTAGAGTTTAAGCCCCACTTTTCACCCGAACTATGGGGACTTTGATCCATGTCAAGGAATGGTACGTAGGATGCCTTATGAGGTTCATACCCACCACCCGGTTGTTCCGACCCCCATTCACGTCGGTTCACCCCCATCCCTCATGACGTTAAACTGTATACCTGAACTACATGGACTTTGATCCATGTTGAGGCATGGTACATAGGAAACCTCCACAAGGTTCAAGACCAAAACCATTGTCCATCTTGATTCTTACCCGGGCCGTCACATCCCTGTGAGATAATTCCACCTCATTCCTCTCCACAACATTCGGGAAGCCGCCCACGTGTTGGCCCCAATATCTGTTTTCCCTCAAGGGGGTTCCCCGATCTGATCCACTCTAATCAGTGTTATGATCAGTCCAATCAGTCTCTTATGGACATTAAACATGTGGCCTACCCTGTGTTAAACACATGATGCTAAAGAAAACCTCATATAAATTCCTATGGAATATGATGACTTGCATTCGATGTGGGATGCCTCCGGATTCCACTCCCTCTAGAAGCCGTATAATAAGGGACCGAAGAGAGACTCACCAATCCCTAGCGTCCAGACACACCAGTGATGCCCAGTGTGACTAGTCCCCTAACTGAATGTTGCTTCCCTGACCAGGCCCCTTGGAATGTCCTCACAAAAGCAGTGTAATTAAATTGTGTCCATCAAGATATTTATCCAGGAATATTTTCACGAACAACGTATTAAATCAATGATGGAGACCCGGACTAGGTGATGAGTTCTGAGGAGGAATCCTCAAAATGAAGAGCCGACATCCCATCATCTCGTTTCGATCAAGGAGCGAACGTCCCTGAACATGGAACGGAAGCCACCCACCTATGGAAAGTGGTAATTCAAGGAAAAAAAAAGTTTCACCCATCGCACCGAAGCAAACAGACACACATGTCCTGGGGAAAGCGTTGAAAACAAAGTTCTTGAGAAAACTTGAGAAAAACAATAAAAAAATTTAAAGTAAAATCATTTCATATGGATACATGTGTGATTGATTTATTTTTCTAGCCTTCCATTATCAATTTATAGGGGCCTGATATATGGGTAACACTAATAAATCGGTTATGGATTCACATTGGGTTCTTCATTTTTGATTCATTGTTTCTTCGAAAATTTGTTCTGGTTTGGAATCAATTCTTCTAGTGGGTTTCCATGGTATTTATTTGTGGAACCAAAAATATCAAACATTTTTTTATCCAAAAGGGACCTACATTCCAAAGGCAGAAGCTCATTGAGATTGAACATGCAATACATACGAACATGATTTGGTCGAGAGGATGGGAGTTCAGACTCATCACATCCTTTTTCATGGGAATTACTGTCTACTCATGGACTCCCATATAGATTTTATATATTTTCATGAATCCTTATTAATACACCATGTATAACATTGATTTCCCTATTATTTTGAAAGCAATTATTAGCACATGCGAAATTTATAATCATCTATATGTATTTTAGGTTCATCAATAATGGATACATCCGTATTTGATTGTGGTTCAAAATCAATGGTATCCTCTCTTAAACTATTTAGAGATTATTTTAACCATCATCATGATAATACTAATTTTTAAGCCCCTCAGTGGGGAAATCTGGAATTTATTGTTAACCAAGGAGATGAAGGTTTGTTATTATGTTGGGATCATACCGAAAAATAGGATACCTACATATACTGGTGAAATGAATCAGAACCCTCATAGTTCAGTGCATCATAATGAGATATATGATAGCTTTTAATGTCTTATGATAAGGACCTAACCTTCTTGTTTAATTTCAAATGGTTAGGGAATCTAATAAAAAGGCCATTGGTCATGTTTGTGTGGGACTTATTCATAAGAAGCCCACGGAAAATGGAAAGAGTAAGGGTTTCTAAGTTGTATTAGATTCTATTGGGAATATTCCCCATGAATAACATGGTTGATTTGATGTTTTGGCTCTTAACGTTAGAGAGGCTTCCTACGTATCCCATTTGAATGGGAATCAAAGCCCACATAGACCGATGAGTCCCATAGCAGAGTATATTCCTTTGGGTGAAATGTGTTTGGTCTTACTTCCTAAAAGGATTCCTTGGTGATTTTGAGGTTTAATTTAATGTTTAATTTTAAAGAGGATTTCCATTTAGGTTTGAAATGAGATGGAGCTACGGCATGAGGAAGGCTTCTGACATATCCCAATTATAGTGGGAATTAGACTTCTCATAGTTCATCATATGATAGATTGTGTATATTTTGAGATCATCACAGATCTTTAAGCCCACATGAGTCATGGTTGGTGTGAGAAACAATAAAATGTGAAATATTCAACAAATGCACCCCCAATTTTCCACCTCCGCTGGTGGAAGAGGACATTCCTATGACAACGATGTTGGATGAGGCTGAAGAAATCAGGGAAGAGGGTGAGGCTATGACACTTCCCTCTATTCACATTATAGTAGACAAGGGTCCAATGTAAGAAAGATGTGAATGTGAAGGTTGTATAGAGGAGGAAGATTGAAACCTCCTACTAGAAATGTTATAGGATTACACGAAGATGGATTTCCTAAGATTGGTCCTGGTAGGGAAGGGAGAATTTTCAATTTCATTAATAGAAAAGAATATGTGAGCTATACCTCCCCTACTAGAGAGATGAGGTTTCGAGTTTTATAGATGAAAAGGGGAGGACAGATCCCAAACCATAATTCTCCATACCGCTAACTTCCCAACACTATTTCTTAGATTATGGCCCATGTGACTACTGATATAAAATCCCACAGAAATTCCAAGAATCCTAACCCCATTTTAAATCAAATGTGGGAAAACTATGACTGTATAGATAAAAACCCAAATAGGAGACACATTGATGTTCCTTTCACAATGTTTTGATGGTTCAAGAGGATTTGGTGGAGTTTTCAACATAAACCCTTTCAAACAAGGGATCTAATGAAGAGGAATCCTTGTAATAAATGGATTTGAAGATATATTAATGAATTTATTGAAGACTTAAGGGAGTAGGTGATTCAAAGAAGGCTTACCATGTAAATACCTAGAATGAATGTATGGGCGCACAAGTTGGCTTGGGAGACCTAATTTTCACTTATATGACAAACAACATAGATGTTACTACTTGGGAAAGACATTTTTGAAGCATTCAAGAGTATTCAAAGGTATTCCTAAAATGGGTAGCTCAACTTCCTTTTAGAGGAATGAGTGGAATGCATGTGGTTTTTAATGAGGGAGGTTGGGCACTTTTGGTGTGCAAGTGTTTTGGATTTCAAATAGTAAAGGGACTTATGCCCTATGATCCTACTTCAATTCAACGACTCTAGGAATTGAAGAACATCCTTGAATTTTTTGGAAGAATTGGGTGAAGAACTAAAGTGACCAGAAAAACAATTAGGCTTCATGGAAATTTATCCATAGAAATGAAGGCCCCAAGGTTATATTTATAAGAACAAAGGACCCTAGGTGAATGAATATTGAGAATGAAAGTGGCTTGCCTGATGGAATTGTGTCTCACATGTACCTTGAATGCCGAAGGTGTTTTGGATAGAATGGGGTGACACATTGAGGTCTTATCCAAAATAAATACATCAATCAGCTCCAACAAGGTGGCACACAAGTGCTTGCGTATAGGTAACTTGGGTGCCTCTATGGAGACATTGCCAAAATATTTCCTCCGTACTGAGGGGACTCCTCCCCCACACCCCCTTCTTCAGCTCCATATCGAGCTCCGGTCCTGACCCATTGGGCAGGTGCCTACAATGCTGTCACAGACCCCATGAAAAATTTATAATCTCACTTTATATATTTCTAGCTTGATTTAGGATGTTTTACAGGTAAAGTGCATCAGACACATTTCATGGTGTCTGCAGTTATACATTTTGATGTGGCATAAAAGCTAGGAAAAATAATGATTTTCCTTATAACCTTGTTATGTATACATATTTCTGTCTTTTGTGTTGATATTATATATTCTATCTATGTTCTATTTCATTTTCTATATGAACCACTCCAATTTTGAAAACAATGTGCTTAATGAAACATTTTTGGGGTATGTTTTCCCAATAACTTGAAGGCATGGATGTATGGATGGCTAACAACTTGTTCCCACTTCCATGTCCATGTGACGATGAAATGCATGGGATGTGATGTCCAAAAGCACGATTGGTTACTATCGATATGTTTTAAATGTGATGAGATGGTCCAGGTGTCTTCAAGAATGGTAATATGATCTAACCTAGTAGTTTTTAGGTAATATTATGAGATTGTTTATGGTGGGGGTGGTGCATATTTATTTTTATATATGAAGATTATTTCCTTAATGTTCATTATATCCTTCAAATCTTGGTAAATCATCTAATATGATGGCCCTGGATACTATCAGTTATATATGATGTGACAGTCATTTTCATATAGGGTTCATATCATGATGTGATATACAGAAGAAGTGGGAGCACTAGGAAATATGTTTTTGGAGAGTGATATTAGGGAATCATTGTTTAATTGATGTAGGTTTTCCATTATTGATATTCTTGTTGTTATATTATTATATTTGGATGTTTTATTTGTAATTTGATCTTTGTCAAGGATGGGATTATTTAGTGTACTTGTATAGGTTGTGTTTTGTTTTTTGTTCTGCTCATGTGTGTATTAGTATGCTATTCTCACATGTTCATGAGATACATTGGTTTTCCTACTAAGTAAACTATTATGTTCACCCATTTAATAAAAAATAATTTTTGGGAATCCTAGAAGACTACAGGGAGCATTCTAGGAAATACAGGCTAATAAATTTGGATAGTTATTATTTGACTTCATTGGTTTTGATTTGGTTATTTTCATTGGATACAATTATCAATTAATGTATTATTTGAACATGATTTTGAGGATGTTTTATGGATTTTTATTATGATACGTCATGTATTTAATTTAAATTTATTCATCTTATCTACCAATATAAATTTTTTATAGAGGATAAAGCATCCCCTTTCATGATATTTCTATTACCTTATGCGAGACATTGGAGTAATTTTATCTCTCCCCTTATTGTAGTATATTTTGGTAGGAATGGGATGTGACTGTCAAATAAACTACACTACTCAGAGGTCATACCTTATGAGAAACTAATGATATTCTAAAAGATGGAAGTCCCACAAAGACTAATATTGATATCCTAGACGTGTGTTGTATCTCAGCGAAATCCTTGTGAAGCATGATGAGATTATAGTCTTTAACCATATGGTTAGATAAAAGTTTCTAAAAAAATGTCACCACTAGAAATATAAATGTAGGGAATAATACCTTCTAATGTGTACATGTCATTTAAGAAGAAACTACACCTCTTATGAAAAAATAATAAAAAAGAAAACCCATTTTATAAAACCATAATAAAAAGTACCTATTGAATAAGTATAGTTATGGTTTTGGGTGTACCAATTACAAAAACTATAGACACCCATGATATAAGCTAACCCACATAACCATAAAAAACTATAGTAGGTACCATCACCTCACAAAGGGAAAAGGATTGGTTAAAGGGTTAATTGAACTGGTTGTTTATCCTACAATGCAAATAGATCAATGAAAATCAGGGAGGACATAAATTCTATGATAGATGACTTTCATATCATCGAGTAGAACAAAAATGATTAAAGGGAGAATATTAATCCACTAGAAAAATGGGTCGAGGACTCCCACCTCACATATAATCACATGGAATATGAAGGATGATACCTTACTCGTGGTGAATTATTCTAATGCTATGATCATTCCTCATTGTCGACCTTATGAAAATAAATCATAAAAATTGAAATATCACTTCACATCCATTAGCCTATAGATAAAAACATTATATCATCTTCTCCATTGAAAATAAATTTGGATATGCAGTTTATTGGTTAGAAATTTATATATGGTTATGAAATTGAGGAAAATTTACTAAAACTGAAAATGTAGTCATTGTGAAACCCCCAGTTTTTCCACATGGAATGTTGAATAATTATTTACATGTATATCCAAGATAAATGATCCCCATACATGCGGAAACATTTAATAGTATGTTCCCTCCCAATTTTTAATATTTCCAGTTCTGGTTGTTGGAGGTGTTTGTGGGAGATTCCGAGAGTTTTCAGTGGAAGATAAATGTGTAGCAGAACTACTATAAGAAATACACATCATTTTGAGTATTAGATAATTTGTAATAGTGTTTCATGGCCGGTGTGTGTCATGTCAAAGATGTTTATTTTTTGTGCTTAAATAAAAAATAGGAAACATATTTTTTGAAAAAATAGAACCCTGAAGATTACATGATATGAAAGGGGATTACATGTCATGTAAATATACGATCTAGTATAGTTTTAAGTGTTATTTCAGAAAAAAAAAATCATTAAACAATGGATACTTCTTCCTCTTTTTTTGAGTGAACACTAGGTGACCCTAGGATTTTATCTTGTCCTCTTCCTCCCACTTTGATTTGTTAGTACCAGTGATTCTTTGTTTGCAACTTTTGGTAATCCCTTCCATCAACTTGGTAGGTTTTCATTCATTATTATCATAGGGATTCTATTTTTGATTATTGTTATGGTTTTGGGAGTTTTTTGGGTGGTTATTTTATGGTATTAGTTACATTTTAGGTTGATATGTGTTTCTCATGGAGTGGTTGTGGTTTGTGGGTGTTCTTCTTCACCCTACAGTGCGTAGTGAGTTGTCAAATATTATTTGAGGTAGGAAATCCCTTATTTATCATTATTTTGTATCATGTAGAATGGGTATTCTATTTTTACATATGGGTTATTATTTTTTCATAACATTTAAATAAAATAAACTGTTTAAATTTAAATTTATGAATAAAAAGGTCTTTGATTCTCAATATTTTATTTCTTTGGAATTTTTTCTGATATTGGGGATTGTACTGGCTTGATGCCTTGATGAAAATTGTGGCCAATAGGGGATTTTTTTGTGCAAGATATATGTGTTGATATTTCTTCTTTGGTTGTTATTATTTTTATATAACCCTAAAATGGAAATTGGTTAACCAGTTATATTTGGATAATAAAATGGTTTTCCCAGGATAATTACTTCTATGTAAACAACACTAAAATGAAATGAAGTATGCTAAAATTCCCTATTTAAATCTGTAAAAATGATATTTATGTGTTGGGATGTGTTTTCATTCTATTGGGATAATTATTTGGGTTTGATGTATGTGGGATAATGATTCATATTTCCTTCTCATTGGATGATGATTTGGTTTGTTTGGCTAGTTTTTGGGGCGTCAACGTGGTTTAATTGGACGTACGTTTTTGGAAGTGTGGTGGATTGTTTGGTGGTTGTTTTAGCTCTGTGAGGTGGTCTGTTTGTTCCAGTTGGGTTCATGCCTTATTGTTATTATTTCCCTATAATAATACATCTTTTCTAGATTGAATGGGGTTCAAATCCTGACAACTGTGTATTAAGTCCAATTTAGTTTAAAAATAAATAAATAAAATAAAAGGAGGTATGTTTTTCAATGCTATGGTGTGCGTGAGGTGGTTTATTTTTCTTCACTTTTAGGGTGGTGTGGTGTTTTTATGGATTTTATTTTGAGGTAGTGAGGTGTTTATTCCATTTTTCTGTATGGTTGAGTTGTAATGGAATAAATAAATTATTGTTTGATAATGTTTGAAATGGATTTGGTTGGTGTTTCTAGTGGGGTAAAATGGTTAAATAATTCCTAAATGATGGTTTTTGTGGAAAAATATTGTTGATAATAAATAATTAAAATAATAGGGTGATTAAATTAAATTTATTGAAATTGTTAAATGGGGTTTTCTGGCATTATGTGTGGTTTTATGAATTTAGTGGTGCCAGAAAAAGAGGTGGTGTTGTGAGTTGGATGGTTTTTTTTTGAATTGATAGGCTAGAAATTATTGTTTGATATTATATATATATATACATACGTTTATAATTATAATATTTCTACATGAACCTCAACCACTTTGAGCACTACATGACGACGCCTGCATAGTCACGCAGGGGGTGTTCTACACTACATTCGATGAGGAGTTGGGACGGCTGGGTACCCTATTTTTCTATTATATCTTCCACGTGAGGTATTTATTTCGTAGGATATGATGTTAGTAGGTATATTAGATCATTATATTGTGGTTATGATATCACAAGTGTTTGTGGGAGACGTAAGATGACTAAGGTGATTTCAGGTGAGACATGACAGTTCTTGTGGGGTGGTAACTTTGATGTCATTGTGTTTGGTGTGGAAAGGTCATTTTTTTAGGGATGTAAGGTTTTGTTTATTTAAGAATGGTGTGTTGTGACCATGCTAGTGGGGTAGTGTGGAATATAGAAGATTTCAGAGTTCCAGGATGTATGATGTTGGTTGTGAGAGCAGTATACCAGTGCGAAAGTGGTGTTGGGTACCCTTATTGACCTGATCGTGTTATAATATATTATATTACTTGAATTATGTTTTAATCCTTCCATGGTGAGTATGGGTTTGGTTAGTATACCTGTATAGGTTTTTATAATTCTAATGTTTTCCCATAGGTTCACTAGAATGCTACTACCACATGATCACAAGAGACTTTGGTTGTCCTAATGAGAAAACATGTATGATTTCCTTATATTAAATATATATTTAAATAACTATTTTAATGTTTTTAGGTATACAATGAGGGCTATGCTGGATATTTCTTGGTCACATTTCTAATAGATGTACTTTCTCTACTTTAGATTCACGTTTGGGTATTTACTTATTACGGTTTTATTTTATTAGTTTTATTTATACATGAATTATGGGATGGTTCTAGATTCTTATTATAGTATGTCTTGAAGTTGTTGTAGAAGATCCTTATTATCTCACATTCATGTATTATTATAGAGGTTAATTACTCTAATATCACGAAATTTTTATACCCTCAATGCTAGTATTCAACCTAGGTCCTACTAGAGGTGGGACTCGGGGTGTGTCATTATATCTTTCCCAATATTGCAGTATCTTTTAATGGTGGGGGTCATGAAAAAGAAGTATCAATGGTGTGTCTAATAGATATTATAGAGTTTGGAGTTATACAAAAGTAGGATTGAAATGGGTGGTATGGAAATTGATTCAACAGATCATGGTGTGTGACATTGGCTAGGGAGATCATCTCAGACACATGATTTTAAGCCCCCCCCCATGATCTCGTGTGCCAAATATTATCTTATTGAATAGCCAAGTGAGGTGGAAATTATTTTTGGGTAGACTCCTAGGAGAGGTATTTTGAATATGATAACATGTGTTCTTATTTGTAATGTGTTTTTTGGTAATGTTTAAATTCATTGTAAATTGAATTAAATTAGTTAAAATGAATCTTATTAAAATTACACACTACTGGGAAATGGAGGTTTTTAGGTTTCCATATAGCTATGGATCCTATTTGTTATTTGTGTGTGGAGAAACTAGTTGAGTTTTAGTAGGATGGTTTGATTAATCATTGTAGGGTTGATCTAGTTGAGGTGGATGATTAGTGGAAAAAGATGTTGTGTGATTTCTAGTGGTAGGAGTAAGGGAAGCATGAGTGTAGTGTCTTAGATATGGAAACAGAGAGATGGATGGTGGAGCTCAAGATCAATTTTAGTTTGATATGGCCTTCGATGGAGTACCGAGTTCCTTTGGTAGTCAAAAATATGTGGGGAGCTATGCATTAGTGGTGGATACTGTTTGTGGAAGAGTGGAAGTAGGAATATTTTTTTGTGGGTTGAATTCTAGAATTATTTTTGGGAAGAGTTCATATTGTTGACCATAAAGGCAGTGAAGATGTGAGATATTTTTTATATTCAATAGGGTAGCATTTCAATGAGTTAATTAGGAATCAAATTCAAGTTCCTTCTATGTTTTCCCTAGATCCTATCCCATATGAAGAGTCTCTTACGAGATGTCTTGAGGAGGCACATCATCCTTCTATATAGTATGAAGTTACTCCATTTACTTTGATGAAATATCTAGTAGTTCTGAAGAAGTTGGAGGTGATCAAGAATATCCACTAATAAGAAGGTATTATTTTTTAGGAGAAACAGTAGGGTTCCTCTAAGAGGTGTGTTTTTTGTGGCAGGTATCAGGCACCCAAACCATCGAGGTTTCAAATAGTGTTGCGCCATCCAAAGATTCTTCCTTTTCAGACATCAAGGAAAAATTGTTTCCACGTACTTCCTGGGATTTTAGTGATAGTGTGTTTTGGTTTTGGAATCATTTTGAATCAAAAAAACCACTTCCTAGTTCTTCCTCGATCTCATTATCAAGGACATGGACATTTTTAATATATTTCTCAATAACATTTTCAGTGAGACCATTTTATTAGTATGGGAAAACAATTTTCGATTCCAAGGAGACATGGAGCTGGTATAGGTTGACCCCAGGATGTTCCGCACATTAAAAGACCAAAACCTAAGCATGTTCATTGAGGTGTTCATCAGAAAATAGGTGTAGGAGATGAGCATTGTTGGTTCCATGTAGTGGAGGTAGCACTTCTAGAAGCTATAGGGATCATTAGTGTTGATAGAAATTTTATTAGTACCTTTTTTGTGCCTGGTTTGATTCAGAGGTTTATCACTCCTTTGTACCATCTTCTCTAGCCCATAAATTGGGATTAGAAATAGAGAGGCTTATTATACCCCTGGTGTTGGATATGGTAGTTAGAGGCCAGACCAGCTTATTTGACTTGTGTTTGGAGTTTAGACTGATGATCGGGCCGTATCAGTCACATGGTAATCTTTTCATGCTATTGATGCATCCATATGATTTTGTCCTTGATATAAAATGGTCATATTTATTTCTTGATATTAACAACTTATTATGTGGGAGAGTCATATTATTTGATGTGGATGGGCAACATGTGGTTTTTGTTGGTAGGAGGGGTGTCTAGGTGAGAAGTAATTCTATAGAACCCCTTCGTTCCTTCTTGGATGAGAAATTGGTGAAATCAGTGGAATATATGATAGTAGAGGTTACCAGGGTTGATCTGGTGTTCTAATATGCTTTTTTTGAAGGAGTTTATGATGCTAACACATCAACATGATATTCAGTTCAGGATAGGCTTGATTCATGATGCATCCCTAGTTTTGTTGGATCCTTATCAAATGACACCTTATGAGTTGAGGGAGATGAGGATTTCATATAGATGATATGATGATGAAGGGATTTATCTAACCTAGTGAGTTATTTTGGGGTGATCCAGTGTTGTTCTCCATGAAGGTAGATAATAGTCTATAGGTTTTTATAGACCACCACAGGTTGAATCAGGGGAATGTCAAAAAAACATTACCCTCTCCCTAGGATATATAATCATTCTTTCAAGTTGAGATGTCATATTTGGTTTTCAAAGAATTATCAATGGTTAGAATATCATCAGTTTAGTGCGAAGGAGGGTGATATCTAAAATATTTCATTTAGATTCATGTATGGTCACATTGAGTTTTTATTCATCTCGTTTGGTGTTACAAATTCACTATCCAGTTTCACAAGGCTTATTAACTCCGTGTTTTATGAGTTCCAAGATATGTTCGTCATCATATTATTTGATCATATCTTAATATATTCAAAGTCATAAGAATATCATTTTAGAAATCCCCAAAAAATCATGCGTGTTATTCAAACCTACCATATATATGGGAAGTTGTCTAAGTGTTTGTTCTGGAAATAAGAGATGTTTTTCCTTGAGCATGTAGTGTCTCCGTAGGGTGTTGTAGTAGACTTTCCAAAGATTGAAGTAGTGTTTATGGGGATACCACCCAGGAATGTGATAGAGGATAGTATGGTTATTGGTCATTATGGTTATTATTGAAGTTTTGTACTGGATTTATCTCATGTTGAGGCCTCGTTTATAGCTTCGACTAGGAAACACTATGTTTTTATTTGTAGTGACCAATTCCAGGTTTCTCTCGGTTATGTGAAGGGGATGTTAGTTAGTGATCTAGTTTACCAAGGAAGCAATGATGTTTGAGGTAATTTGTGAAACTTACCATCTAGGCATGGGATTTATACTAATGTTGCAGTGGGTTGTGATCTCTTATGGGACTAGGAAGTTATTACCTAGGGGAATAACCATGCCACCCATGATCTGGAGCTAATAGAATCTATGTTCGCATTAATGTTGTGGTAGAATTACATTGTTGTGGAGAGATATATGTTATTCCTAGATCACATGAGTTTGAGGTATATATTTTCCCATCTAGATTTGAACATGTAGAAATGGATTTAGATAGATCCTCTTCGGGATTATGATTTTGGTATTAACTACACCTTAGGAAAAGGGAATTTTTTAGAAAACACTATGGGAAGGGAGTCATGGAAGGGTGTTGTTCAGGGTTTCTGGGGATGCTTGGAGAGAATTGGAGGTGTTGGAATCCTTGATTATAGATAAACGAGTGGATGGGAGTAAAGGCTATTTTTTTAGATGAAAATACACAATTCTATGATGCAACTAGTGGAGGAGTCTTTGTGGGAGACTCAAAGGAATTTTTGATACGTGATCGTTATTTCTATCGGGATGCTCTATAGGGATGGTTGAAGATTTCTTAGAAACAGATGTTGTATTATGTGAGGTTGTTTATAACAGTAGTAATGCATGATGGAGTCCTTCGTGAGTTTCATAAATCATCTTTTTATATAAAAATAGGAGTTTAAAAGTTGTATCATGGAAGGAAGATATTATTTTGGTGTCCTGAGATGAAATTGAAGTTTGTAGATTTTTTTTTGAAATGTGCTTGGTTTTTCTCCATGTAAAGGCTATGTATTTTGTACCAGATTTTTTTTATCCATTGGATGTTACCGAGTGAAAATGGGTTGAAATATCTATGGATTTTATCAAAGTGTTACTTGGTACACATGGAGGGTATGTTGTTATCTAGGTTTTCCTGGATTAGTTGATGAAATCATCCCACATCAGTGAGATTAATGATTCGGGCGGAGTGGAAGATTTGGATAAGAGGTATGTGGATGAGGTGGTGGGGTTACATATATTTTATATTTCCACTATATCACATTGGGATACATGATTGACATTGCAATTATAAAGGGGATTGAAGAATGAATTTGGAACTATGTTACTGCTTAGGACTACTTTAAACCATCATACATATAAGAATATGGAGCACAATATTCAAAATTTTATAGATATGTTGTGGGTTTTCATCTTGGAATTGGGTGGTTATTGCATATTGAATATTTCCATGGTGGAGTTTTCTTAAAATAATTTCTATCAATAGTACATTTTAATGACCCAAATTGGGGAATTGTACAAGAGATAGTTCTGTTCTATGTTGTGCTAGAAAATTTAAAGGGAGATAGTCATTCATGGTCTCAATGTGGTGCAGAGCATGACAGAGAATGTTCATCTTGTTTATGTGATGAAGAAAAAATCAAATAACTAGATGAAGTGTCATGATGATCATAAAAGTAGGGTATTAGAGTTCACTGTGGGTTCCAATTTTTCTTGAATGTTTCCACTCGACATGGGTAATGGAGCATTGGTAGAGGGAGAAATCATTCCCCTAGGTCTGTTGGGCCCTTTGTGGTTTTGGGGAATGTTAGAGAGGTGGTGTATGTGTTGGATTTTCCATCATGGTTGGGGAGGATCTAGAGAATCTTCCTTGTTTCTTGGGATCATCATTGTCTTCACAATGAATCCATCTTGATTAACTAGTGACATTTTGATATCAATGATGAAATTTTGTTTTTCGAATGATGAATAGAGTAATAGGATCTAAAAGATAAGTAACTAAATTAACTTACTATTTATTTTATGTGTATTGTATAAGCATTATTTTTTGTAGGAGAGTACATGGGAGAGATATACACGTATGCGTTCCTAGTATGCTGAGTTGTTTTGAGTTTTTCATTTTACTTTTTTTCATTGTAATGTGATGATTTGATATTTTATATTTATGAGATGAGTCATTCCATGGTTTTTGATCCATGTGGAGTAATATGTGATAAATTCCATACATGTGAAAAGGAGAGGACCTGATTCATAATTTATATTCACTAACTGTGATACGATTAAACAAGTATGGGGGAGATAGTTCCACCCATTGCAAATATTAACATGACATGGAAGACAGAATTCCCTGATTCATATGTTCGGGACGGTGCAGTTTGATGGTTGTAGAAATTGTTGGTTTCTCTTGTGTGGATTTTGCGATGGTGTTACATCAGTTTTTTGTAAGTATTTTTTTCTGAGAGGAGGAAACTTTTGGTTATGATGATGTGGTTGTTTAGTGTGTTTTGTGGTCATTTGGGTTGGTGTGTTTGGATGGTTGTAGCGTTTCATGTATGATGAGACCCTTGAGAGAGACCTTGTGACGTGGCTATTCAAACCCCTTTTCGTTTGAATGTTATTAGATTATCGAGTGAGTGAATAATTTTAGAGTAATATAACATGATAATATGTGCTCTCATGGTCTGTTACATTTCCAATTTTAGTTACTAGAGGTGTTCAAGGGAGGTTTCATGAATGTTCATTGGAAACTGGAGGTGCAGAAGAACTACTACATTAAATAAACCATGTGTATGTGGATTACAAGACATGTAATGGTGGTTCATATCTTGTGCAAGTCTGGTTCATTAATTTTATATTTTGGGGTTTAATAAAAAACAAACACTCTTTTTCGGAAAAAATAAACATTGAGGATTACATGACGTGAAAGTGGATTGCATATCATGTAAATCCTTAACAAAGTGATATTAAAATAGTTATATCTAGATGAATTTTCATTCATTCAGTCTTTGATTCTTCTTGCTCCCATTCTTTGGTGAACCCTATGTGCAACTTCCTAGATCTGGATGGCACTCAATCGGTTCCCCGTACATGGATGGCCACAATCCCTGAATCACATTTCCCCAAACTCAAGAGGTTGTAGACTAGCAGCGAGGGCCTAGGGTGTCATGGTGGGGAACTATTCCCTTTGATGGAAGAGTGTACCATAACAGAATAATAATATAAAATAGTGGAAGTAGTAAATAGTATATAACTGGAATAAATAGTATATGACTGATAAGATTAAAAACCAAGGACCATTCAAATACAAATATGATGCAACATGTAACTTGTTCTAGGAAATCAGCCAAACAAGTAAACTAGAGTAATACACAATATATGTCTCAAAACCCCAAATGATAAAAAAGAGACCAGGTAGCATCAAAATCCTTGGATCTGTCCCATGCTCTCCCCCTTCCAAAGAAACACATAAAGTACATGTAGTAAGGCTCATTCCATAATCAACACATGCAATCATATAATCAGTTTGGGCCCAAAATCATGACCCAAATAGGGTGTGAGAGTAAATCCCAGTATTCAACCACCAATTTTCTATTCCAATATGTTAGTTAATATATTTATAATAGGTATTTTACAATAGTGAAAGTAGTAAATAATAGGCACTAAAAAGTAATCACACATTATGTCTCAAAATACAATGGTAAAAGGGTATAAGTGAAGTCTGAATCCAAACATGTACTTTGGTTGGGTAGATGCGTAATAAGGCATCCATTTCATTATTCATGATATGTGACTTATATAAAGTATTGAGTTCTTGCCTTGGCCTGACGCCCCCCATATAGATGTTACTATAAACTCGTGACATAATAACCAATTAATTGTTTCAGAATAAAGACTGACATGGGAATCCCTCAATGGATCATCAGTTTGATCGAAAATTAAAAATAATACTCAATGATCCTGACTTCCCACTCCATGGATCACGAATTAATGTTACTTAATTAAACTATTATTCCCATCCATTATATTTAAACCTAAAAAATGGTTCACCTAAGGTATACAAGATATAATTAGTCACATGAGTCTGACCATGTTTTTTACCAGGACTTTGTCTCACCCACTACTAATAACATATTTTTATCATTTAATTAAATTTCACATTCCCTATCAGAAGCTAGCCAATTGAATTAAACTATCACATTGCTTTAACATAAACAACTCACATTAGAACAATTGGTATAATAACCAGCACATGTAAATTAAACCATTACATGGAAAAACAAGGATAAATCATGTGGGAAAAAACATATAACAAGCCTATTGTAAAATTTAAACAAATACAAGGATAAACACAACAAGTATCTCACATGGTCAATTCATAATGAGCAATACATTTTTTAACATCCCAAGAATGGGAATTAAAGTCATGCTTTATAGTAATTATTATCCAAATGGTCATCCAATGGAAACAAACCAATGGGTTGGCACTATGTAATGTTTCATAACACTTAACATGCTTTAAAATCATCTAATTAATTATCTAATCATTAAAATGAAACCCTAAACATGCTTTAAAATCATCTAATTAACTATCTAATCATCAATAGGAAATAAGAATGTTCATTATTCAATTATGTGACACAATAAATGTGGGAGTGAGACACTCCGACATATATAAACATCAATATAATTTGCAAAATTCACAATCCGCCTACCCCATTTTATTATTTCTCTCCTCATCCAGTGTCGAGCTTTGATTCTCCATAGAATAGAGAATATCTAAAAAATATGTATAAATGTTTGACCTTAAATAACATCATTGAGAGAGTAAATCCAAAATAAAGGCTCAAGAAGAATCAAGAGCTCACTGAGGGGAATCCAATAGATTAGACATTGTTTGAATAAGAGATCAAATGAAAAATTGGGGGCCAATCATTCATTTGGTTTTTCTGGGTACTTTATAGGTTGAAGGTTTTTCATTTCTTTCTATCTGGAAAAATGGAGTTCTAGATAATTTATTAATCAATTAAAAAAATGACACAATGTTTTCTTGAGATTACACACCGTGTCTATATAGTTTTCTATCCTGACCATTACATTTCTGTGTACTCAGATTACATGGCGTACAACCTTACATACACGATGAGTACCTATAACTATACACCAATTAGTTCCTAGTAGCATCGTGTAATATGCCTTCTACTCTCCCCTTGACCATTTTCTCCCTTTTATTAAGTACAAACAGAAAAGGTAAGATCCATATCTCAAAGGAAGAACTAGGTTCTTACAAAACATCCCCTTAAAACAATTCGCCCCTAAATTTCCCTTCCAAGGTTGGTGAAGAGATATCTAAGAACAACTTGGGCCATTATGATCAAACATTGACCTCCCTATCCCAAGCCTTGTCCATCACTCAGACATGCTACCACAGCACCCGTACTAGGGGAGTAGACTGACCATGGAGAACCTTCCTTCTACGATCCACAATACTAATGGGATGCTCTTCAAAGGAAACATCTTCATGGAACCCCACTTCTACGGGCTGAATGGTGTGAAATGGGGCCGAAAAGTAACGTTGCAAAAGAGAAATGTGGAAGAAAATATTCATAGACCTGAACCTATTAGGTAAAAGATATTGATAGGAAATTGGCCCGACCCTCTCTGTAATCTCAAAGGGACCGACATATCTCAGTGAAATATTATCATGTCATCTGATTATCTTGTGTCGCAACATCTGTGAAACTCCCAATAAGACTCAATCATCAACCATGAACTCTAGATTTTTTCTACGGCATGTGGCATAATATTTCTAATGAGACAGCGCAATAGCCATCCATTTCTGAATCAACTAGACCTGGTTAGATATCTTCTGCACAAGACGCGACCAGAGTAAAGCAGCCTCATCCACCTCCCATACTTCATAGGGGTGAACAGAATGAACAATCTTATAAATCATCATATTCTTCCATATATATATAGTCGCATGGAGATACTTATTTTTTAAAAATATGTCAAGGTGAATATTCTTATCCCAAGATCCCCCAATGTCTAAGACACATGTCGTAGCATTTCCTCTAGTACCTATATCATAAATTCTGACTGGCCATTAGTCTGAGGATAGAGTGTTGTGCTCAGAAGCACCTTTATACCCAATTAACTTTGATAACTATGCCAGAAATGTGATGTTTTGAAGGGGTCCCTATCATAAACGATAGAATTGGGGACCCCATGAAGTCATACCACATCAAAATTACATAGCTTCCCAATCTCATCAACACCGAAGGTATTCTTTATTGGTACGAAGTTAACGACCATGATATGTCTATAAACCACCTCCCACACTGCATAATTACCTTGGGGTGACCACAGTAAACCAATCAAAAAATCAATCGTGAAATTATCCATTTTACACTCTGAAAAGGTAAATTATGTAAAATATTGGATGGTTGTTGATGTTCCCCCTTCACCTATTGATAGGTCAAACATCTCGTAACAAAACCAACCACCTCTCCCTTCATACCCAAACAAAAGTACTGATGGTGCAATATAGGGTACATCTTGGTAACGTAGGGATGAACTGCCCAAACTATTACATGAAACTCCCACATCCACTCCTCACATATTTCTACTGGAACCCAAAGACATCCATTGATTTCAAAGATCATATTATCACCTATCATCTAACCCGGAGGTTGATCCTCACCTACTACACCCTACCATAGGACTAGGCCATCGGAATAAGATATTTGTCTCATCGTCACTCTTTCATGGAGTGTTGAAGTAGAATATAATGATTAAAGGTATGTTTTTTTCCGAATATTCGAGAACCTAAAAATAAAATTAGAGAACAACTCTATAAAAAACCACTCACTACATGCCTCCGGAACTGCCTACATCTGATTCCTCCTACTCAGTGCATTGTATGCTAAATTTCCCTTTAAAAGAATGTTGGTATTCTCTACGTCTTAATACTGATGGTATTATACCCAAATTCACTTCCTCAAATTTAGATAATGTTGAGTAGTGATGTTCTTGAGACATTTTTGGTTTTTGTAAACCAAAAATCATCTCCCAACAAGTATGTCTCCAACAACAAAAGCGATGAAAAACCATGTATAACTATAGATTTTGTGTTAGATAGTTCCAATCATGTGGAATCAACTACTGAGACCCATACACAATGAATCAACCCCCCTGTATAAGCACTAATCCCAGTAGAACACGAGATGCATCACTGTACACGATGTAACTACTATCAAACAACATAAAAATCAGTATCCGTGCTAACCTTAATATCCGTTTTATCTCATGAAAGGCTCTCTCACTTGAATATGACCATACATAATTTACACCCATTTTCATCAAGACCAACATCGACACTACAAACTCTGAAAAGTCCTTTATAAAATAACTATAGTAACTATCCAATGCAAGAAAACTATACACCTCAAGTACATTCTTGGGATGCACCTACGTAAAACAATTCACCTTATTTAGGTCCACAGATACTCCTATCTCTGAGATGACATGACACATGAAATAAATCAAATACATTCAGATGTCGAACATTGAGATCTAATCATATAACTCATTCTCTCTCAATGTAATCAAAAAAAATTCATGATTTATGGAATTTTCATGTTGATTATGTGAAAATACCAAGATATAATCCACGAAAACCACCACAAAAGTTTCCATGTAAGGATGAAACCCTTGGTTCACCAGTTCCCTAAAAAACTATCATTTTCATGAGACCAAACAACATAAACACATACTCTTATAGACAATACCTACAACAAAATGTGGTAAGAGGTATATCTGATGATCAAAAACATACGTGGTGATATCTTGACCTTAAATCGATTTTTGAGAACACATAGGCTCCTTGAAGCTGGTCAAATAGGTCATATATCTATGGAAAGGGATATCATTTTTCAACTGTTAGTTGGTTAAGTTTTTCATCATCCACACATATCATGAGGATACTTCCTTCCTTCATCAAAAAAGGACCGGTGAAACCCACATAGAAGTACATGGTTGAATAAACCCCTTTGACTCTAAATCATCGAACCACATCTTATAAATCTATAGCTCAATTGTAGACATCGTATAAGGAGGACCGGATACCGATGCATATCCTTGAACTATCTCGATCATGAACTCCAACTCTATCTTTGAAGGTAAATGATAAAATTGGTCCAGGAAAAAATCCCAAAAATGATCATCCAGAGGAGGGAAATCTACATGACATGTTACCTAGTTATAAAAATATAAACTGGAAGTCTGTATTGTCATCCCCTTAAACCAACAATACATGGGTCCATCTCATCTTACCTGGACATCCCACACTACCTTGGGTAAAAATGGTCCACCTTCTGGTGAGGTAAAACTCACCCTATAGCGATATCAATCGACGAAGGATTGAAAGGAGGCTAAATAGTCCATTCTGAGTAAGACATAAAAGCATGTCATCTCTAAGACATAGAGTTCCCAAATGATGTGACACCTATAAATTTCATGGGGGCACTCATTTCACTTCCACACACCTCTCGTTATAATCCTTAATGGGTTGTCTAGTTACATAATGTAATCATATATAAAAACAGGGAGCCATATGCTCTCTATAATGGGAAAAATATGAATCTATGTGATGCCTCTGTATTTAGGAGTATAGAAGTTAAAACTGAGGTGGATAGAATAATATCTCAGATATTAGAAGGCATGGGATCATGCTCCTTTCACGTCTATTGGATTGCATAAGTCTGTCATGTACCCCAACCTTAAGACTCTACCTGTCTACCCTAAGCTGGCCTGCCATGCTGTTTCGGAGATCCTAGGGTACGGTTACCACAACCATGACCACTACCTTGGCCTTAATGGCACTACGTACTCTAGTTCTATGACTGGTGAGATCTTTAGGACCTTGCTCCTGAACATGGTGTTAGTTCAGACCCTCTCTCACTAGATGCTGGTTGAATCATCCTATAGAAATATTTTATGTGTCCCATATCTTCAAAATATCGACACTACACAGGGTCCATTGGGAAAAGATTATTATTATGCCCAACTATTTTGCACTAGAAGCACCTCACATGGATAGTGTAAGATACGTTCTGAGTACTAGATCCGCTATGTGTATGATCCAGATGAGGCTTCCTACTACCTTTTAAAATAGTAAGAGATCTCGGTACCGAACCATCCTAGCTCACACCTACATATTACATGCAATTCCACTCCATAATCAGTGTCTGGTTCACTATAGCGGATACAGTAGTTAGCCAGAAGATATTCTCATATGAGATGATTTAATACAAGAGACCATCCTTGAAAATCATAGACATTAATGGATTTTCACACATCAGAATAGGTATAAAGTGTTGGAGCTCAGTAATATGGGAAAAGTAACCCATAACTGATAGATCTCCCTACTTCAGATGCATAAACTCATGGGGTTTCTAGGCCCTCAGTTTCTCAGGATAGAAGTATTCATTAAAGACTGTCTAAAAATCTCCACCTTCCATGTCTCGCTCAAGCTCTATCTGTGTATTAATATTCCACCACCTATTAGAGGAATCAAATAGCATATAACTATAGATCCTGGCCCTCCTCTCCGGAGCTGTCTCATGATTTTATATGATCGATAACATGGCCTCTATCCATGAATCTACAGTCTATGGGCTACCTTCACAACAAAACATGGGTATATTCTACTAATGGAACACCCATGTTAGTTCTGCCATAGACATGGCCAACTATGGTTCTTCCGGAATTGTCTGCATGAACCTAAAAAAAGATTCATGGAATAGTTCATCCGAATCGGCATCCAATAGATCATTTGATTCTGAATCTATCACATCCAAAGGGGCCACTATTATCTCCTGGCCTACCACCTATGGGGTTTGATCATCATCACCCTCCTGGCGTACTACTAGAGGTCATCATGGTGGAATTTCTCGATAATGTCGATCACATACACATATTTATATTATTATTTATTAGGGTACATAGTTAAAGAGAATAATGAACTAAATAGGAAAAGAAAATATTCAAAATTTAACCGAAGATATGTAGATGTCTTGTTGTAACCATAAATGGTGTGTACATTTATGCCCTTACAAGGTCGAGTACTCCTGCCGGCCTTAGTGTGTAAGCACCCTAAGGACACGACGTGGCATCTAGACACATGGTGTCTCTAGTTAAACTATCACATGGGAATGTAAATCTATCATTCTGTTCAAGTAAAGGTCCTTGGTCCACGAAATTTCAGGCTTACACACGACATGTACTCTAGTCTTCCGTCTGGGCCATGTACTTTTACATGGCCTGAGCCGCATGGGTCTGCCTATGAAAAACAACAGGGGGTTTACATAATTCACACGTAATGTCTGGATCAAAACATAATAAACAATGATTTATCTCACAAGGCTGGTTAGACTAAATAAGAAAATAAAGGCTGCAAAAGTTAACAAATGATAATTACATGACATATTGGAACCATACACGGTGTGTATATTTAATCCCTTACATGGTCAAATACTCATGACAGCCTCAGCGTGTAAGCACACTAGGTAAATATTGAGTCATCTAGACCTATGGTGTGTCCCTTTAAACAATCACATGGGAATGTAACTCCACATTTTAGGTCATGTAAAGGTCCTAGGTACACATAATTTTAGTCTTACACACAAAATGTACATGACAAGAAAGTGGATTTCACATCCTATAAATCTCTAACAAAGTTACATTTATAATGCTTTTTATAGATAAATTTTCTTTCATTCAGTCATTGATTCTTTATCTTCCCATTTTGGGGGAACTCTATGTGTATTATCCTAGATACATATTCCACTCAACTGGTGCCCTGTACCCGTTTCTCCTCAAGGCCTCAATCACTTTTCCCCATACTCTAAAGGTTGCAGACTGGCAGTGATGGCAAATGGTGTGATAGTGGGGAAAATATTCCCTTCTTGGAAGAATGTAACATAGATAAATAATAATATAAAATTGTATAAGTAGTAAAGAGTAAATAACATAAATAAATTGTAGATGACTGAAAAATTAAATAACCAAGCATCATTAAAAAGAAAATATGATGCAGCATGTCATATGTTCTAGGAATTCATCAAAACAAGTAAACTATAGTAATACAAAATATTTTTCTCCAAAGCCCAAAAGAATAAAATATGACTTGGAAGCATCAAAATCCTTGGCTCTGTCCCATGCTCTCCTATTCCTAAGAAGCACTTCCAGTACCTTTTGTAGGGATCTTTCCCAAATCAACAAATGCAATCATATAATTTTTTGGGGCCCAAAAGAATAACCGATCAGGGTGTGATAAAAAATCCCAGTAGTCAACCACCAATGGTCTATAACAATATGTTAATGAATATATTTAACATGCAGTGTACAATAGTGAAAGCATTAAATAGTAGGTACACAAAATTAAGAACAACAGATGTCTCAGAATACAATGGTAAATAGGTATAAGTGATGATAGAATCGAAACATGTACTTTGGCTTGGTAGATGTATAATAAGGAATTCATTTCACTTTTCAAGTTATGCGAATTAGAGAAAGTCTCGTGGTCTGGTATGGCCTGATGACACCCCATATAAAAGTAATTGTCTACTCATGACATCATAAAAATTGAATTTTTTCCCTTTAGAGCCCGACATGGGTTTCCCTAAACAGATCCTAGGTTTGCTCAAAATTTTAAAATAGGAATTCATGAACCCGTCTATCGACTCGGTGGCTCACTCATGAACTTTACATAATTAAACTCTTAAGCCCATCCATTATCTTTTATCCTAGAAAATATTTCACCCAAGGTATATAAGATTAAATTAGTCACATGAGTCCAACCTTGTTTTTTTCAAAGACTATAGCTTGAAAACTATTAATAACATCTATTAATAATTTAATTCAATTTCAAATTCTATATCATAAGATTCCCATGTGAATTAAACTATCACACTTCTTTAACAAAAAAATCTAACATGGGAAGAATTTACATAATAACAAGCACATGTAAATTAAACTAATACATGGCCTAACAAGGATAAATCAAGTGGGAAAACATATAACAAGGCTATTATGAAATTTAAACAAATAAATCTATTTACACAACAAGTATCTCACATGGGAAATTCATAATGAGCAATAAATTTTTTAACAACTAATGACTTGGAATTATAGTCAATCCTCATATGAGTTATCAACCAAACAACCATACAAGAGAAATATACACAAGGGGTGGCACTAAATAAATGCTTACAACCCTTAACATGATTTCAAATCATATAATTAATTATATTATTATTAATAAGAAACCCTAAACATGCTTTCAAATCATCTATTTAATTATTTAATCATCAATATGCGATAACATGGTTCATTATTCAATTAATTGACACTCTAAATGTTGGAGTGCAACACTCGAGCATATATAAAAATCAAGATAATTCACGAAATTCACAAGACCACCTACCACATTGTATTATTTCTCTTCTTGTCCAGTTTCGGGCTATGATTTTCTCTAGAATAGAGTAGATCTACAAAACATGTATAAATGTTTGACCTTAAATAACATCATCATGAGAATAAATCACGAATAAAGTCTCAAGTGGAATTAAGATCTCACTAAGGGGAATCCAATGGATATGATAGTGTTTTAATTGGAGATCGAATGATGAATTGGGATCCAATCATTCATTTGGTTTTTATGGGCGTTTTAAACATTGAAGGTTAGTCATTTCTGTCTATCTAGAAAAATGAAGTTTTACCTGATTTATTAATCTATTAAAAGAACTTACACGGTGTGTACTTTAGATTACAAACCGTGTATGTATAGTTTTCTATCCCACTCTTTACATTTCCATGTACTCAGATTACATGGCATCCATCATTACATACACGACGTGTACCAATAAGTACAAAATATGTAGTTCCCATTAGAATCATGTTACATTCCTATAGATCGCCCCTCGACCTCTTTTTCCCATTTTTGTTAAGTGAAAACAGAAAAGGAAAGATCCATACCACAAAAGACGAATTGGGTTCTTACAAAACTCCGCCTTAAATAAATTCAACCCTAGATTTCTGTTCCAAGGGTGGTGAGGAGATATATAATAACAACTCTGACCACTATGATCATATATCGGCCTCCCTATCCCAAGTCTTGTCCTTCACTCAGAAATGCTATCAAAGAAACTGTGCCAGGGGAATAGACCAACCACAAGGAACCTTCATTCTACAATCCATAATATGAATGTGATGCTCTTCAAAGGAAACATCTTCCTACAAACTCACATCATCATGATGAAAGGTGTGAGATGGGTCGGAAAATTTTCATCACAACTAAGAAATGTGTAAGAAACCATTCCTAGACTTTTACCACTTAGTTAACTGAAATTGATAGAAAACTGGACTGACCGTCTCCATAATCTCAAACGGACCGACATATCTCGGTGAAAGCTTACCATGTCTCTTGATTTTCTTGTGTCCTAACATCTGTGGAACGCCCAATAAGACATGATACCCAAACTCTAACTCTATATTTTTTCTACAGCCAGTGGCATAAGATATCTAATAATACTGCGTTATAGCCATCCATTTCTGATTCCACTGGACCTACTCAGAAGTCACATGCACAAGACGTGGTCCTAGTAATGTTTCCTTACCCACCTCCAGCAATCATAGTGTTGAATAGAATGGCCTATCTTATAAATCATCATATGGTTCCATCTCTATAATCACCTAGACAATTACATTGTAGTCAAATACCACAGGGTTAATATTCTTCTCCCAAGATCCCCCAATGTCAATGACACATGCTCTCAGCATGTCCTCTAGTACCTATATAGTACACCCTGACTTGAAAATAGTCTGAGGGTGGTATGTTGTGCTAAGAATGCACTTTTATACACAAATCATTGTGAAAACAATACCAGAAATGACATCTAAAGAAGGGGTCCCAATAATAAATGATAGTATTGGGGACCCCATAAAGTTATACCACATCACAAATACACAGCTTCCCAAGATCATCAATACTGATGGTCTTCTTGATCAGCAAGAAGTTGATAAACTTTGTGAGTCTGTCAACCACCACCCACACATCATCATTACATCGGGGTGACCTCGGTAAAACCATCAGAAAAATCCATCATGAAATCATCCCATTTCCACCATGGAAAAGGTAAATTATGTAAAAGCATGGTTGGTCGCTGATGTCCCACCTTCACCTAGTGATAGGTCAAACATCTTGTAACAAAACCATCCACCTGTATCTTCATACCTGACCACCAGTACTAATGTTGGAAGTCTGGGTGCATCTTGGTAAATTAGGGATGCACTGACCAAGCTGAATCATAAATCTTTCGCATCAACTCCTCACATATTTCCACTGTAGTCCAAACACATACATGGATTATCAAGATCTCATCATCACATACCGTCCAACCCGGAGGTGTATCCTCACCTTCTACACTCTCCCATGGGCCTAGACCATCAGAATCTGATAGTTTTCTCATCCACACTATGTCCTGGAGGGTAGAATTCATAGTTCATGAATAAAGGGATCTTCTTCCCAAACTATCGTGCACCTCCAAGAACATCTTAGAAAAAAACACCATAATCAAACACTCATTACTTTCCTCCGGCACTACCTGCATCTATGTCCTCAGGCTCAGTTCATCAGCCACTACATTTCCCTTTCCAAGAATTTAGGCAAGCTCTATGTCTAAATACTGAAGTCATTCTACCCACATTCACTTCCTCAAATTTAGATAAATCTAAGTAAATGTGTACTAGAGACATTTGTGGTATTTTTACACCAAAAGTTTTCTCCCAAAAAGTAATGTCTCCAATAACATAAGGAATTAACAACCATGGATAACTAGATATTCTGTGTCAGTTAGTTCCACTCAAGTGGACTCAATTGCTGAGACCCATACGCAGTGACTCAATCCCCCTGCATAATCACTACTCCCAGCCGGACACCATATGAGTCACAGTACACAATGTAACTTCTATCCGACTATGAGAAAATCAGTTTTGGTGCTAATGTTAATACCCTTTTCAACTCATGAATGGGTATCTCACAATAATATGATCATAAGTACTTCACACCCTTTTTCATCAAGAATGACATTGATGCTACTAAGTGTGATAAGTCTTATATGAAATACATGTAGTAACCATCCAACACTAGAAAACTCCGCACATCAAATATGTTCTTGAGACGATATTAGGTAAAAATTGTTCCCACCTTCTCTGGATCCACCGATAATCATCTTTCTGAGATGATGTGACCCATGAAATAAATCTGATCCATCTAGATTTGGAACTTCGAGAGCTTATCATATAACTTATTCTCTATCAGTGTACTCAAAAAAATGTCATGATGTATGTCATGGTCATGCTAGTTATGAGAATACATCGTGATATCATCCACAAAACTACCACAATTGTATCCATGTGTGGTTTGAACCCTCAGTTCACTAGTTCCATGAAAACTGTTGGAGTGTTCATGAGGCCAAACGTCATAACCACATACTCGTACAAACCATACCTACTACAAAATGTGGTATGAGGTATGTATGAATATCGAACACATACATAGTGATATCCAGACCTTATGTCTATATTCAGGAAAACATGGGCTCCTCGAAGCTGGTCAAACATGTCATCTTTCCATGGAAAGGGATATCAATTTTCAACTACTAGATGGTACAATTTTGGATCATCCACAAATTGAATGAGGTTACAGTCTGCCTTCATCACAAATGGAACAACGAACCCTGTAGAGAAGTACTAGGTTGAATAAACTCCTTGGACCATAAATCCTCTAATTTAATCTTAGAATTTTGTAGATAAATTGTAGACATCAGGTAAGGAGGATTGGATACTGGTGAATATCCTATAACTTGCTTGATCATGAACACCCCCTCTCTCTTTGGAGGTAACCTAGACAATTTTTCAAGGAACAAATATCTGAAACGATCAACCACTGGAGGGAAATATACATGACATGTTCCCTAGTCATATAGATATAAATTGGAAATTTATATTTTCATCCCACTCAACCCACAATTCTTGAGTTTATATCATCTTACCTAGGCATCCAACTCTACATTTTATAGAAATGATTTGCCTTCTGGTGAGGTAAAACTCACACTACGGAAATAGCAATTGATGAAGGTTTGAAAGAGACTAACAAGTCCATTTAGAGTAAGACATCAATCCCTGTTGTCACTAAGACATAGAGATCCCATAACAGGTGTCACCTACTAATTTCATGGGGGCACTCAATTCTCTATCGCATACCAGTCATTCTAATCCCTAATGGGGTGTCTAGTTTCATAATGTCATCATATGTAAAAAAAATATCCATATGATCTCCACAATGGGCATGAATACGAAACTAGGTGAAGAATCTCTATCAATAGATTTTATAAGCTAGAATAGAGGTGACTAGAACAATACCTTTAACAGTATAAGTCCTTGGATCCTTCTCTTATAGTGTCTTTTGAACTACATAAGTCTGGCCTATAACCCAGCCCTAATACACTTTTAGTCAACCCTAAGATGACTTTCCTTGCTATCACTAAAATCCTAGGGTGTTGATACCACATCCAAAACCATTACTTGAGCCAAAATGGCCTGAGTTATTCCAGTTCTCTGACTGATGAGAAGCTGCAGACCTTGCTGCTGAATGTGGAGTTCATTCAGAACCTCTCTCACTAAATGATGGTTCAGAAATCCTACAGAAAATTTTTAAGTGTCCCATCATTCAACACGCTTGAAACTAGACTAGGTCCATTGAAAACTGATGTATTATTATGTTAATTTATTTCATACTAGAATCACCTCACATGGCTACCAAAATATACATTCGGAGTACTAGATCTACTACATGTATGCTCCAGAAGACACTTCCTAATACCGGGCAAAATAGTACTAGATCACGAAACATAACCGTCTTGGCTCACACCTCCATATTCACTCCGATTACACTCCGTAATCAGTGATGGATTAACTATAGAAGATACAGTAGTTATCCAGAAGATATTCACCTATGAAAAGATATTATACCTAAGAAAATCATCAAAAAGCCTAGCCATTGACAGATTGTCAAACATTAGAATAGTTATGAAGTGTTGGAGAATAGAAAAGTGGGAAGATTAGTCCATAACTGATAGATCTACATGATTTATATGTTTAAACTCATTGGGTTTCTCGGCCCTCAGTGTATCAGGATTGAAGTAGTCTTAGAAGGTTGTCTGAAATCGCCACCTTCCATGTCACATTTATGCTATTTCTATGAAGTAGCATCCCACACCCTATTGGCGGAATAACATAACATATAAGTAGAGATATTGACCCTCCTCTTTAGAGGTGTCTCAAGAGTCTCAAATATCGATAACATGGCCTCTATCAATGACTTCGCATCATATGGTCCACCTCAACCACAAAATGTTGGTGGATGCTACTACTGGAACACTCATGTTAGTTCTCCTATAGACGTGGCCTGTTGGGTTTATAGCTACCCAAAATTATATTACATTACTATTAAATCATTTTAAAGAAAAAAAATAATATTATTACACATAGAGGATATAAAGGTTTAGTGTCTTTGGAAAACTAGGACCATACATAATAAATACAACTGAAATCATAAACATTTATTTTATTTCTTCTTCTCTAGCTTCTTATTGGCACTTCTCCCCTCCTTAGTACATGTAGCCACCTGAGGATATACATCAAAAGGGGTGAGCTAGAAGCCCAATAATAGGATAGATAAGAACAACATAGCATGGGGTGATAATAATCATAACATTGGAAAATGATCATGAACATGAGAGGAAGCATAAATACAAGACATGAAATATAGCAATGCATAAACAATGAAACATCATGTCTTAGTGGTTAACTACCACACATACTTGCGAACCAAGATATAATCTTGTTCACACATCATTTCTCATTTACTCATGAGATTCATCACTTTACCCAATGCATTGGAGTGCTGTATAATTCCGGGCGCACCAGTCACTTTGAAGCATTCATATTGCGCTATATAATTCTAGGTGCACCCGTTGCATCACAACATTACCATTTTCATGCTTTCCACATGGAACATATATAAAAATTGAACATAACTAACCCATGGTATGTAATGTCTTTCATCTCATAAGAACACATTAATAAACATTGGGTTCCCCAAGGAATGAGGGAATAACATACATGTAACAAGAACCATCAATCTTGAATGAGAGGTAAAAGGTGTGTTCCTGAAAGAAGAGTTATTTTGGAAAACATTTGGTTTTTCATAAATACCAGTTAAAAACATGTATATACCAAACATTGAAGACAATTATGAACAAAATATTTTTAAGGAGTAACCATACCAAAAAGGAGTGAAAGAGGGTGAACCCGAAGGATGAAAGTTGGGTTCGAGAATTTCCCCTTACCTTGTATTCGAATGCTTCCTTCACTTTAATGTCCTATATAAAGACATTATATTAGAAATAAAAAACATTTTTTACATTAATATGTTTCATTATGGTTTTATTAAGTGATATCATGTGCCTTTGGATGAGTTATAGGGTTTAAAAAACATTGTTCGAGAAAGTTTGTTTTTATGGTTTTCTTGAGTGGTTCACTTGTATTCTTAAATTGATGATCGGGTAGAACATGGGTAAACATCCAGAAATGATATTACATGTTATTAATGATATTAAAGGTGTTTTAATTATCTTATAATTAATTATATTATATCCATGTGGATGAATCCTTAGATAAGAATTAAATGATGATTTTTTGGGTTAATTTGAGCCATTTTTCGATCATAATGAACTTGTTTTATTTTATCACTAGAACTATGGTCATAAGTTAGTTCCAGAACATTAAATAGGAGAGAATAAAAATATAAGGTTCTTTTTCCACCATAATAATGTTTTCATGACCATATCTGAAGGTAGAAATGGAAGAATAAAACTCGTCGTTCTTGAAGGTGATAAATTTACACCTCAGGAACAACGTTCTCCTTAATAAAATAAATGTAAGTGAGAAAGGGGTTTGGATGATATAATATCCCATTAGCATCAAAATATTCTCATAGATGTATAATATTGGAGTGAAAATACCATTTGGATTAATATATGTTGGGAGAGATCAAAAAATGAACTTGAACTTGAAAGGAAATTAAAGAAGAAGAGGGAGAGAAATTACCTCTTAAATCTTCTTCTTGAGATCATCCTTAAGGAAGCAAGGCCTGAGCTTTTAATGAGAATAGTAGCTCTTGAAATTGGGATAGGGGATATTAAGTATGTTTGGGATGAATTTATATAAGTCTTGGAGCTTGAGAGGTGTGAGGAAATGAGTCTGTGAAGGGTGGGTTTTATAATGGAGGGGAGAGGGGGTTACATAATATAAAATTCATTAGTTTATTTACTTCCCCTAAGACTAGAAATAGAGATTCTTGAATGACTATGAATAGTAATTATATCATGTGATCTCGAACCAAGTGGGATTACATCATCCGAACATCACACATGACTCTATAATTATCTTATTTTGCTTATTTTTTAAATTACGGTATTTCACTATTCATCAAAAATTCAATTATTTCAGAAAAATCCCAAAACCTTACCCCAACCATTTATTGAAGTTTAGAATCCAAATATGAAGTCCATTTTTCAAAATTAATTTTCCAAATATTATTAATTTTATATTTAGTTAAAATCATAATTTACTTAAAAAACTGTTTTTAAAAGTGAAAACTGATTTTATAGTGCTTTCAAAAATTTCATAGGGTCTTATAAAATTATCTAAAAACTATATGAATTTGTTTTGATAAATTATGAACACATTTTAGGAAAATAAATTTTCTTTTAAATTAATTAATTAATTATAATTAATTATTTATGACTTACAAAATATCAAAACGTTTACTAGGGTCGAATTGTCACTTTCTAAGATGTCTAAAATTTATTTAATTATTAATGTGTAAGGTTACTCTAATGTTGGTTGATTTACTATTCATAATGTTCATATTAATATTCATAAGGGTATGTTACTATTTATAAGGGTAGGTTACTATTCACAAAAAAAATATATTTGTTTCATTAGACTCCAAAAATCATCTTGAACACAGTCGTGTATGTCAGATTTTCAAAATTCAAAACACATAAGTGACAAAATTATGTTTAGAGGTCTCTTAGCATTTATTAGTTCTTTATGTTGTGTTTTCATGCGATTTTAGTACATGATTATAAGAAGGTAATTTCCATTGAAAAAATTTGTGTCATTACATTCTTCCCCCCTTAAGAAATTTCGCCCCCAAAATTTCACTTTACACAAACAGGTGAGGGTACATCTCCTTCATTACCTCTTCTGGTTCTCAAGTTGCTTCCTCAAACATATGGTTCCTCCAAAACACTTTGACTATATGTGTTTTCTTGTTGTGTAGAACCTTATCTCTCTGATCCAGAATCTTTATTGGATTCTCCTCATAGGAGAGATCATCTTCCAGCTGGACCACCTATGAGTTTAGTACATGTGAGGGGTATGGTATGTACTTCCTCAATAGTGATACAAGAAACACATCATGAACTTGAGCCATATTCGGTGGAAGTACAAGATGATAACACACAACTCCTACGTGGTCAAGGATCTGAAAGGGGCCAATATACCTTGGGATTAGCTTCCCTTTCTTCCCGAATCGCACGACTCTCTTCTATGGAGATATTCGATGGAAGACTTTATCTCCAATGTCGAACTCCAAGTACCTTAGACGGTTGTCAACATAAATCTTTTTCCGAATTTGAGCAGCTTTGATGTGTTTCTTCATGACATGAACCTTCTCTGTCATCTCTTGACCATGATCGGGTCCAAGTATCCTCCTTTCTCCAACTTCATCCCAAGAGGTTGGAGTTCTACATCGCTTTCCATACAGAGCTTCATATGAAGCCATCTGAATACTAGAGTAGAAGTTATTGTTGTATGAGAACTCAAACAATGGGATATGCTTATCCTAACAACCTTTGAATTTAGGAGAGCATGCTCTTGCAATATCATCAACCATCTGAATAGTTCTTTCAGACTGGCCATCAGCTTGGGCGTGATAGGCAGTGATGAAATTTAATTCAGTACTCAAAGCATGTTGAAGGCTCCTCCAGAATTTAGATGTGAACCATAGATCACAGGCATAGGATATTGACAGTGGAACACCATAATGTCTCACCACATCCTTCACATATATCTTTGTAAGTTGTTCAAGCGAGAGGTCTTCCCGAATAATGATAAAATGGGCAGTCTTGGTGAGTCGTTCAACCACAACCCAGATCACATTATTTCCATTTTAAGTCTTTGGGAGACCCGTGACAAAGTACATAGTAACATTTTCCCATTTCCACATGGGTATAGGAAATGGCTGCATCATAACATTGGACTTTTGTTACTCAAATTTAACTTGCTGACATACCAAGCACCTTGATATATATTCCACAATCTCATTATTCATTTTATCCCACTAGAAGTGTTCTCGGATATCACGGTACATATTGGTACTCCCAGGATGGATATAGAATGTTGAGTTATGTGCATTTTCAAATAGATCCATCTTTATCCTGGGTGATGAAGGCACACAAATCCTCGTTACACACCGAATCACACCATCATCATCGATATGGAACTTCTACAGCTTCCCCTCCTTTACTGCATTCACCCTCTTTTGTATCTCCCTATCACCCCTTTGTGCTTCCTTAATCTTCTCTTAGATGTATGTTTGCTCTTGGGTCATTCTCAATTCGCAGCATGGATAGAGTAGCATGTTCTTTTCTTCTTAGAACATCATCTACCTAGTTCGCCTTTCTAGGATTATAGTGAATAGATCAATCATAATCCTTGATTAGCTCTAAACATATCCTTTGACACATGTTGAGATCCTTTTGTGTGAATATATAATGTAGGCTCTTGTGGTCGGTTTATATGTCACACTTCTCACCATAAATGTAGTTCCACCAGATTTTCGAGGAAAAAATCACAGCTTCCAACTCTATATGATGCGTCTGGTAGTTCTACTCAGAAATCTTCAACTATCGTGAGGCGTAGGCTATTACATTATCAATTTCCATGAGTACACAACCCAAGCCTTTCTTTAAGGCATCATTGTATATCACAAAACTTTTTCCACTTTTCGGTAGTGTGAGTACAGGTGCATTGATCAACATTCTCTTTAGCTCCTCGAAACTTCCCTCACATTCTTCAATCCATACATACTTTATCCCTTTCCGTGTTAAATTAGTCAGTGGGATTCACAATCGGGAGAAGTTTCTCACAAAACGTCAGTAGTACCCACCTAATCCAAGAAAACTACAGATTTTTGTGACACTAGAGGGCCTGGGCCATTCCTCAGTAGCCTTTTTTTTGAAGGATCCAAATAAATTCCCTCACTTGTGATCACATGTCTCAAGAACGTGACTTCTTTCATCCAAAAGTCAAACTTGTTGAACTTGGCGTACAACTTCTCCTTTCATAATGTCACCAAAAAAAGTCTTAGATGTTCTTCATTTTCCTCCTTTCTCTTGGAGTAGATGAGAATATCATCAATATACACTACCAAAAAAATTTCAAGGTAATTTATAAAGACTCTATTAATTAAATCCATGAAGATTGTAGGGGAATTAGTAAGTCCAAAGGGCATCACCAAAAACTCATAGTTCCCATGCCCTGTTCGAAAGGAAGTCTTCTTAAAATCTTCCTTCTTCACCTTTACCTGACGTTATCTAAAAAGAAGATCCACTTTTGACAAGTAATGAGCTCCTCTTAACTGATCGAACAAGTCGTCAATCCTTGGAAGAGGATACTTGTTCTTTATGAGGATCTTTTTGAGTTCCCGATATTCTATACACAACCTCATTTTTTCATCCTTCTTCTTCACAAAGAGCACTAGTGCAACCCAAGGTGATGCACTAGGGTGTATAAACCCTTTGCCCAGATTCTCTTTCAGCTGATTCTTTAACTCCTCCAGTTCAATAGGAGCCATCCTAAAGGGACACTTCGAGATAGGAGTTGCTCCAGGTATGAGTTCAATTGAGGACTCAACTTCACGATCCGGGGGAATTTTATGTAACTGTTCGGGAAATACATCATTGTATTCCCTCACGATGGGTATTTCCACAAGGTTAGAACATTCCTACGACTCAACCATTTTGTCGAGGTATGCTTCTTCAAAGGGAATAAACATCTACTCCATTGAAGGGTTTTTGAAATGAGATTCATGATCATCCTTGAATTTGTAGAGGAGCATGGGATGGTTCGGAATATGAAAAGATATTTTCTTTTCCATACAGTTGATATGTGCTCTATATAATGAGAGCCAATCCATTCCCATTATAGCATCAAATTCCAGAAAGGGTAGTATTACGAGAATTTCTGGAATAATTTTCACACATACACCATTAAGAGAAGAGTGAAACACATAGGTTTTAATGATTGCACCACTTGGTGTTTTTACCGATTTCTCTACTTCAAGGTTTCAGGGATTCGATTCAATAGTTCTAGAAAACTTTCAAGATATAATGGAATGCATCGAACTAAAATCAAATATGACCTTTTCCATTCTTGAGTGAATAGGAAGTGTACCTTGTATGACTTCATTATCTTGCTCTACTTCCACAGTAGTGATGGCATACGCCTTTCCTTGTTCCTTTGGATTCTATTTCTACAGACACTGATTACCGTCAAGAGCTTGAGGTTTAGTGCACTGGTTTTCATAGTGCCCTATCTCCCTATAGTTGTAGCATTGATCAATGAGTGGTTCTCTCCTTTCATTAGCAACATTCTCCTTCCTTTTAATGTCTTTTTGACACTCTTGAACATGGTGACCTTCTTTCCCAAACTTGAAGCACTTCCCCATCCTTTTTAGGCGGTTCCCATGGTGCAACATCCCACATTTTTTCCATGTGTGTCATTGCGTTTTCTTGCCCCTTTTGTCATTAGATCCTCCAACTTGAAACTCCATCTTTCATTCATTATCCCCATAGCCTTGGGACCATTCTCAAAACTCAATCTCCACTATGAGGGCACATCGAACAATATCTTCATAACTCCCAAAGTCTCAAATTGCAAGAGCGTTTCGAAGGTGTGGTTTTAATCGACTAAAGAATCTATCAATTTTTCAACCATTGTTGATAAAAAAACCCAAAGCGTACCTTTCATGCCTTGTGAAATTCACTTCGTAGGTTGTGATAGATTCTACTTCTTTTTTCTTGAGCTCTATGAATTCTCTCTCCATCTTCGTGTGAAGAGAACTTGGGAAATACTTGTTAAGAAACATAATCTAAAAGTCTTCTCATTCCATCTCTTCAATTTCCTCCCTTGGCTTGGTGTTCTTAATCAAAACCCACCATTGATCAGACTCTCCATCTGGACAATAAATGTCTAGAGTCACATTCTCCATATCAAAACAGTGAAGCACAGAAAAGATCTTCTCCATGGGATTGACCCACTATTCCACAACTAGTGGATCTGAGGATCCACTAAACGTCGGTGGTTGTTGCCGCATAAAACATTCGATAGCCAATTTCCCCCTCTTTGGTGAAGGAGGATGTTCCCCATAATTATGGTTATTGATTATAAACTGAGATAATTGGGGAAGAATCACCATGATGTTCTGAACTCCACCTCCCAAATCATTGGGGATGTCATTCGGGAAATCATTACACTGGCCCTCGCACGAGTTGTTGGCATTATTTCTCCTAGTTTCCACAATTTTATAAAATTTAAAAGGTTAGAAAAAATCATAAGTAAAAAATTCATGAATAACTTATTCATTTAAACAATTTATACCAATAAAATAACATATGGGATCCCTATGTAAATATTCTTGTGTGAATTTTTGTGCTTAGTCTCATGCTAGAGGTTTTCTCTAGGGTTCACTATTACTAATTCCCAAATTAACAAAAAATTTCCTCTGATACCAACTACAACTACCCAAACATTTATTAAATTACTATTAAATAATTTTAAAGATAAACAAAATAATAGTATTACACATAGAGGATCCAAAAGTTTAGTGTCTTGGGAAAACTAGGACCATACATAACAAATACAACAGCAAGAATAAACATTTATTTAATTTCTTCTTCTCCAGCTTCTTATTTGCAGTTGTCCTCTCCTTAGTACATGTAGCCACCTGAGGATATACATAAAAAGGGGTGAGATATAATCCCAGTAATAGGATAGATAAGAACAATTTAGCATGGGGTGATCATAATCATAACATGGGGAAAATATCATGAACATGAGAGGAAGCATAAATACAAGACTTGAAATGTGGAAATGCATAAAAAATGAAACATCATGTATTAGTGGTTAAATACCACACATACTTTTGAACCAAGCTTGAATCGTGTTCACACATAATTTCACATTTACTCATGAGATTCATCACTTTACCCAATGCATTGGAGTGTTGTATAATTCCGGGCGCACTCGTCACTTTGAAACATTCATATTGTGCTATATAATTCCAGGTGCACCCGTCACATCATAACATTATCATTATAATGATTGACACCTGGAACATACATCAAAATTAAACATAAATAACCCATGGTAAGTAATGGGTTTCATCTCATAATAACTCATTCATAAACATTGGGTTCCCAAAAGAAATATGGAATAACATACATGTTACAAGAACCGTCGATCTTGAATGAGAGGTAAAAGGTGTGTTCTTGAAAGAAGAGTTCTTTTTGAAAACATTTGGATTTCCATAAATACCAGTGAAAAACATTTAAATCCCAGAAATGAACGGACAATGAAGAACAAAATATTTTTATGGAGTAACCATATCAAAACGGAGTGAAAGAGGGAGAACCCGAAGGACGAAAGTTGGGTTCGAGAATTTCCCCTTACATTGTATCCGAATGATTCCTTCTCTTTAATGTCCTGTATAATTAAATTATATTAGAAATACAGAACCATTTTTACATTGATATGGTTCATTATGGTTTTATTAAGAGATTTTATGTGCCTTTTTATGAGTTATAGGGTTTAAAAACATTGTTCGAGAATGTATGTTTTTATTGTTTTATTGACTGGTTCACTTGTATTCTTAAATTGAAGTTCGGGTAGAACATGTGTAAACATATAGAAATAATATTACATGTTATTAATAATATTAAAGTAGTTTTAATGATATTATAATTAATTATATTATATCCACGGGTATGAATCATTAGATAATAATTATATGATGTTTTTTGGGTTAATTTGAGTGATTTTTCGATCATAATGAGCTTGTTTTATTTTATCACTAGAAATATGGTCATAAGTTACTTCCAGAACAATAAATAGGAGATAATAAATAAACAATGTTCTGGTTCCACCATAATAATGGTTTCATTACCAGATATGACGATAGAAATGGAAGAAGAAAACTCGTCGTTCTTGAAACTGATAAATTAACACCTCACGAACAACATTCTCCTTAATAAAATAAAAGGAAATAGGAAAGGGGTTTGGATGATATAATATCCCATTAGCATCATAAAATTATAGTAGATGTATAATACTTGATTTAAAATACCATTTGGATGATGATATGTGGGGAGAGATCATGAAATGAACTAGAACTTGAAAGGAAATTAAAGAATAAGAGGGAGAGAAATTACCTCTTAAATAATCCTCTTGAGATCCTCCTTAAGGAAGCTAGGATTAGTCTAATGATTATAACAGTAGCTCTTGAAAGTTGGAGAGGTGCTAGGGAGGATGTTTGGGTAGAGTTTAGAGAAGTCTTGGAGCTTGGTAGGTGTGAAGAAATGAGGGTGTGAAGGGTAATTTTAATAGTGGTGGGGAGAGGGGTTTCCTTAATATAAAATTCATTAGTTTATTAATTTCCCCTAAGACTAGGAATAGTGAGTATTTAATGAAAAGGAATATTACTTTTATTATTTTATCCCAAACCATGTGATCTTACATCAGCAGAACAACACACATGACTCTATAATTTTCTTATTTAGCTTATTTTTGTAAATTACGGTATTTCACTATTCATAAAAAATTCAATTATTTCAGAAAAATCCCAAAAATTTACCCCAACCATTTTTTGACGTCTAAAATACAAAAAATAAGTCCATTTCTCAAACTTAATTTTCAAAATATTATTAATTGGATATTTAATTAAAATCATAATTTACTTAAAAAACAGTTTCTAAAAGTTAAAACTGATTTTATCGTGCATTCAAAAATTACATAGGGTCTTATAAAATTATCTAAAAACTATAATATATTATTTCGATAATTTATGAAAACAATTTAGGGAAATAAATTTTCTTTTAAATTATTTAATAAATTATAATTAATTATTTATGACTTATAAAATACCAAAACGTTTACTAAGGTCTAATTGTCACTTTCTAAGATGTCTAAATTTTAGTTATTTATTCATGGGTAAGGTTACTCTTATGTTGGATGATTTACTATTCATAAGGTTCATATTACTATTCATAAGGGTATGTTACTATTCATAAGGGTAGGTTACTATTCACCAAAAAATATTTTGGTTTCATTAGACTCCAAAAATCATCTTGAACACAACCGTGTATGTCGGATTTTCGAAATTAAAAACACAGAAGTGTCAAAATTATGTTTAAAGGTCCCTCAACACTTAGTAGTTCATTTTGTTGTGTATTCATGTGATTTTTTGACATTATTATACAAAAAAAATTTCCAATGAAAAACTTTGGGTCGTTATAATGGTGCTCCCGGAATGGTCTATATGAACCTCATAAAAGCTTCATGTTATAGTGCTTTAGTACATATGTCCAGTTGAACATTTGGTTATGCGACTATCACATCTAAAGGGTCCACTATTTTACCATGGCCTTCCACCTCTGGGGTATGATCATCACCACCCTCCGGGCGTACTTTTAGAGGACATCATGGAGAAATTTTCCTGTAATATCCATCACATACACATCACTAAATGCTTATTTATCAAGGTACACAGTTAGAGAGAATATTAACTAAATAGGAAATAGAAATCCCAAAACCTTTACAAAAGATAAGTTGATGGCATGTTGGAACCATACATGATGAGTAAATTTAAGCCCTTACATGGTCGAGTACTATAGTAATCCTTAGCTTGTAAACATCCTAGGTACACGGTGTGTCATCCAGACACATGGTGTATCACCTAAAACTATATCATGGGCATGTAAATCCATATTTTAGGTCATGTAAATATCTTAGGTACATGAAATGCCAGGCTTGCACATGGAATGTACTCATGTATTCCCTCTTGGACATGTACTTTTGAGTACCTAATATTTAATACTTTTACATGGCAAGAGCCTCCCATGGATGATATATGATCAACCAAATTCATATATAATAGGGCCCATACTCCTCATGGATCAAAGTATGGAAACAATCAAATTTAACAAAAATACGTACCAACACACCTATCACAACAACAGGAAAATCTATCATTGTACCTATCAGAACAACAACATCATGCAATCAGTAAGGCTCTCTAGATGGCATGGCAGAAATTCATTGCATGTGATTTCTAGCAGGATACTATATGATGCATGATACAGAATACTCTCATCTCATCATGTTGAAAAATATAGGACCACAATGATATCAGAAATAACAGCACAAAACAAGTGTGTCACCCAAAGATGAAATCAAATCAACTGTATTAGCTCAAAACTAAAAATAAAAATTCATTTTGAGGTTATTAGGATTTCCCCGATACATGGGTGGTATCTACTCCCAGGCATAGCTAATTAAAAAGCTCGATTTCCTTCCGAACCCTTTTTAATGTTTCTAAATTGTAAGACAACCTTGGAAGAAAATCCATTGATACCAATTTGTAACATACCATATCCATATTCCACTCAACTAGTGCCCCGTAACCGATTGGACACATGGCCTCAAGCTCCATTCCCCAAATGCCAGAGGTTATCGACTAGCTGCGAGGGTCTAGGGTGTAATACAGGGGACACTATTCCCTCCTAGGTAGAGTGTAACACAATGGGAAAATAATATTCAATAGTAGAAGTAGTAAACATTATATAACTGGAATAAACCATAAAGCATTGATAAGATAAATAACCTAGAATCATTCAATACCAAAGATGATGCAACATGTCACATGTTCTAGAAATGAATCCAAACATGTAAACTGCACAAATACACAATATTTGTCTCAAAATAAGAAAAGAATAAAAAACATACAATGAAGCATTGCATGCATCGGTTCGGTCCCATGCTCTCCCCATCCTAAATAGCGCAACATGTACCTGTAGCAGGGTGCTTACCATGATCAATACATGATATAATATAACCTTTTTTTAAAGCATGACCCTAACATGGTGTGAGACTAAATCCTAGTTGGAAACCACAATTGATCTATACCAATCTATCAAGGAATATATATAATAGGTTCATGTACAATAGTGAAAGCAATAATCATTAGGTACTCAAAAAATACCACAACAATCTTCTTAGAAGACACTGGTAAATATGTATAAGTGAAGACCAAATCGAAGCTTGTTCTTTGGCTTGATAGACGTGTCATAAGGAAAATATTTCATTATTTATGTTCTTGGAAATATATAATATTTCGATGTCCAACATAGGACTAAAGAACCCTCGTATAGAAATAACTGTCAACTCCTGACATAATAATGATTTAATTATTTTTCAATAGAGCCCGACATGGGTATCCCTCAATGGGTCATAGGTTCACTCGTTATTTTAATATAAGACTCAATGACCCAGACCACCGAATCTGTGGCTTTCTCAAGACCTTTACATAATTAAACTCTTAATATCATCCATTATCGTTTAACCTATAAAATAGTTAACCCAAGGTATATATGATGCAATTAGTCAGATAATCACGATCTTTTCATTTTACTAAGACTGTAACTTTCCCACTGCTAATTACCTCTTTTTATTTTTTAATTTAATTTCAGAATCAATCTCATAAGAAACTGATGGGAATTTAAATATCAAGTGTCTTTAAAATAAACAACTATTATGGGAACAATTTACATAATAACCATCACATGTAAATTAACCTATTACATGTCCATACAAGGATAACTCACATGGGAAAAACATATAACAATCCTATCTTGAAATATAAAAAAATACATGGATTAACACAACATGTATCTCACATGGGAATTTCATAATGAGAAACAATTTTCTTAATATCCCAAGAATGGGAATTAAAGTTAAGCCTCATAGGAATTATCGTATAAACAACCATCAAATGGAAGCACACCCATGGGGGGCCCGAAATCCAGGTTCATAACCCTAAACATGCTTTCAAATCATGTAGTTAATTAGGTAATCATCAATAGGAAATAACAAGGTTCATTATTCAATCACGAAATACCCTAAAATTGGAAACGCCTCACTCTGGTATATATAAATATCAAGATATTTCACGAAAGGCACAAGAACGCCTACCTCATTGTAGTCTGACTCTCCTCATCCAGCATCATGCTTTTATTCTCCCAAAAATATAATAGATCTACAAAATGGGTATAAAAATTTGAACTTAAATAAAATCTTTAGGGGAAGTAATCAAGAATAAAGGCTCAAGTGGAATCTAGGTCTCCCCAAGGGGAATCCAGAGGATCTGACTGTATTTGAATCGAAGATCATATGACGAATCAGGTGTCAAACCGTTTTTCAGATTTTCTGGGTGTTCCGTATGTTGAAGGTGAGATATTTCTGTCCATTTGAAAAAAAAACTATCTGACTTATTAATCAATTTAAAATATTATAAGGTGTCTACTTGAGATTACACTCTGTGTCCATACAATTTTTTGTCCTAGCCTTTATGTGATTGTGTACTAAGATTACATGGAATGTCTCGTTACATACATGGTGTGTACCCATAAGTACACGACATGTAGTTCCTAGAAACATCGTGTAACATGCCATCCTAAAATACATAGACCTATTTTATCCCATTTTCGTAAGTATAAATTTAAAATGAAAGATCCATACCTCAAAAGATGAATTGGGTTCTTAAACTATGTGCCTTGAGTAGTTATTAAACCACACTTCCTCCCTATTTTTATATATTGGTCCTGGTGGTTGTTCATTTGATATATATGGTAAGTACTTACTTCTTTTGGTAGGTTTTCTTTTATTACTATCATGGTGATTCACTATAATTATGTATTTATTGTTTGGGTTGTGTGTTGGGATTCATTTTTATGGTCTTTGGTTTCAAATTCAGTTGATGTGTGTTTTCTCATGGTGCGATTGTGGGCTTCATGTGTTCTTCTTGGCCCCACGATGCTAATAGAGTCGGTAAAGCTTATTTATGTAGGTTATCCCTCATTTCAATTTATTATGTACCATTTAGGAGGGGTTTTATTTTTTTCTTAATGGTTATGGTTTTTATGGCTTAATTAAAGTAAAAGAATCGGTAAAATTAAAATTTTCTTGTAAAAGGCGTTCAATTTTCATGAATTTACCTATTTTATATTCATTGTGATATTGTGGATTATATGGATTTTATACCCCACTATAAATTTTGGTAGTTGGGGAATATGTTAGTGATGGATATATGTGTTTAGATTTCATGTATGGTTCGAATATTTGTGACATCACCCTAAAAGGAAAATTTGATAACAACTTATATTTGTCTAATAAAATGGTTTCCCTTGGATAATTAATCATGTAAAAACACCCATAATATAATGACAAATGTGCTAAAATCACCATTGTGAATCATTAAAAATTATTTGGATGTGTTGCGGCATGTTTTCATGCTTGTAATATAGAAATGGGTGGTTGAGGAATGAGGGGATGATGGTTCATGTTCCTTGATTTTAGGATGGTGGGGTGGTTTTTTTGACATTCTTTTTTTCTTTCGATGCACTATTGGGGTGGTGAGTTTGTAACACCCCGACACCAGATACCCAGATTCGGTGCATTATTACATAACATTGGCATGATCAAAAGAAAGATAAAGTCTCGAAAGACAGATTAGTTTAGTAGCCTTGGAAATACTAGATATATTCATAAAGTTTACATTATATCATAAAATGAAAACTACAACAATATAGTCTTCATAGTCCACACTCTTATACCCTCATACTATCTTTGCAGGTCATTCATAAATTACTTCTTCACATCCTGGGAAAAACAAAACATAGAAAAGGGGTGAGCTCAAATTCCCAGTAAGGATAATAATATAGCGGAAACTTTCATAAATAAGAATAAACATTTAAGGCAATGTTTAACTAAAACAAAGTCCTTTTAAACTTGAACTTCAACATAGTATGCCATAAATAAAATGAAATAATTCCATTTACTTATTCACATGGATATTCTACTAATATAATAATCACAAGAAATATCAATAACCACATTCATAATTATGGAATGCATAATGCCAGACTATCATAACCACATAGCCAAGGCCTCGTGCCAAGACTACCAATAAGATTTTGTCAAGGCCTTGTGCCAAGACACTAGTTTGTCTCATGAGACATACCGATGCATCGAGGAGCTGTAGCAGTCTCCACCCATAACATATTAAGTCCGACGAATTCCCATATGAAAAGGTTTAAACATAACATAATCATTCGTATTAAAACTAGCATACGAAATGTAAATACTTTATCCATAAACAACGAATGGTATAAAAATAACACATCCACAGTCAAACACATCACAAAAACTTCAAAACAATATGGAAGTTTTGTATCATAATAAATCAACTTCAAATAAACCTAAAATCAATCAAAGGATGTTGACATAGATGAAATCAATACTATTTGAGAGAAATATCTCTTTTTTTTAAATCATTTAAAAGTCAAAAATTTATTAAGGAAGTAATTTAAAAGAGATTTTTGAATCAGAGTGTCCCATTTCAATTCAAAACAATTTAAAAGAAATATCATTTCAAAACATTCATGTCTATATAAATAAATCTTTAAAATAATTTTGAAAACAGGGACATTAATTAAAAGGATTTAGAAAGATAAATCTTTAAAACATTTAAAATTATGATTTTGATAAAGAGTACCTTTCAACAATTCATAAAATATTCATTTTGAAATCATTTAAAAGTCACATAATTATAAAATAAAACATTTACTTTGAAAATATCCTTATAATCTTGTATGGGAAGATTTGAGTATTTTATAACGGCGGAAAATAGCCACAACCGCCATATAAGTTAAAAAAAACATTCTTACCTTAATTTTGTCAAAAAGGTTAAAAAGGACCTTGTTTGGAAAACGACAAACAGATTCCTTTATAAACATCTTATAAAAAGTAAAACAAGGGTACAAATGACTTAACCCATATTCTTTAAAATATAAAGAATGTTTTGAAATAGACTTTCAAGAAACATGGATGTGGATGATAAAGAGATCTCAGTAGATAATTACATATAAACAACCTCGGATAATGAAGAGATTTTGAAATAACCCTTAACTTGTACTTTTCTTTGGTTTGGGGTAGGTTAAACTCCTGTATAATGGTGAAAAAATTGTTATTAAATTATAAAAGAATCATATACATTAATATTATATCATATGTGATCTTTTAACATCGATTTGTTAATAATATCTTAGTATTATCGTTGTTTCGGGTGTTAACTTACTCGTTTTATTTTATATATTTTGTTACGTAAGCTGTGTTTTTCATGGAAAGATTGTATCTTAATCATATCCAGAATTATATCAAGCCCTTATATACTATTATTAATCATCAAATGAGAATTATACTTGAATGGATACGATGGAGAATGAATCTCATCGCGTTCGTGGAGACGGTAGTCCGTACGTACGCACGAGCGACAATATCCTTCTTTTGATATTAAAATAATATATAATTGGATGTTATATCATATATAAAGAATCATTATCATGTTATATTTATTATTTATATGAATTACACATCATTATTATACCCATCCAAATAATAAGTTCTTGATTGACAATTACACCACGACGTGGAGACGGGAAGCCGTATGTGCGCACGTATGGTGACATGCCATTCAAAGGATGGATAAAATACCGAATATGTTTGTACCATATTTATAATAACATCACAGTATATAGAAGATACTGGAGTTATTATTTTAGAATAGAAATATCAATTAAAGAAGAACTTGAAGAATAAAGGATCTTGAAAAGGGTGGTGAAATCATTACCTCTTCTTCGGGTTCTTCCTTTTGATTTGACCAAAAGGGCTCCTTAGGTTGGATTTCTGACTAAAGGAATGCCTCTAGGATGAAGTGAGGGAAGTTGAGAGAGTATTTGGGCAGAGTTTGGCCGAGCCAAATGGCTTTGAAGGTGTGAATTAATGAGAATGGGTAGTGCCCTTTTATAAGAGGGGTGAGGGGAACCTTTGGAAAAGCAAGAAATATTATTTTATAATAAATTAATATTCGGTTTCTAATGGCTCCAAAGTGTATTATTTAAAGTTTAATGTGGGTATGGGTCTTAAACCACTCAACAAATAGAATTTATACAGTTTTGGGTCAATATATTAACCTTATATTTAAGTATTAACTCTTTGTTAATTAGTTTCACTTTTACAATGTCTCTTTGTATATTTATATTATATGGTTAATAAACTTACTATATACATCCAAGATACCCCCAAGTGGTCCATTAATGAAACACCTATAATTATATAAGTTTGTTTTCTGATCCTTTGATTTTTAAGAATTTAATATCAATTAATAATATAATATTTGTTTAAAAAAATCTTTTATGTCAATTTTCACACTATTCATAATTGATTTTTGTAAAAATCATAACAGAACGATTACTTCGAAAAAAGTTAATTAAATCAATCCTAACGTTTCATATTAACCTAGAAAATTATTGGTATTTATAAAAAGTCTCAAATTACATTTATTTGGGTATTTATAATATCAATTATTCTAATTTTTCATTAATTAGGTAATTATTGCATCACCATTGTGTCATAAATAAATTAAATTATTTAATGTCTAAAAATTATAAATAAAATAAAATCATGTATAAAATCTATTTATATTTATAATTAATATTTATAATCGAATTTATCTTATGTATAACCCTATATTAAAAATATTTTAATAAATAAACATTGATTTTAACTCTTTTAACTCTTCTTTGAATTAAATAATAATAAATGTCCTAATCTAATACAAGTGGACCCAAATGATAATATTTTACTCCTAATATTATTTTTGGCCGAGATAAACTTGTCCAATTGAATTAGGACATGTGTTAGGGAAATATTAATATCATTTTTACCCTTAATTACCCTATTTACTTTTAATCGTGGTAAATAAAAGTAAAAAGTTACTATTCACCAAAAATTATTTTCATTTTATTGAAACACATTTTACTCCTTGATATTAACCGTGTCTCTCGGATTTCCGAAATCCCATTCACAGAAGAGGTAAAATTATGTTTTATGAAAAAAATCAGTTTTTTAACTACCACTTAGGGGTTTTACTATTCATCAAAAAATGAATGTTTCCATAAAAATACTAAAAATTAGGCCTAAGCTATATTTTATATTATGAATTAAAAAATTATGTCTATTTTAAAAAATTCAGAACATATCAGTTGAATTAATTAATTTAAAAATTAATTCCTGTCGTCAATTCAAATAACTTGTTTTTAAGAGATAATAACTATCAAAAGATTGACACTTGTTTATGTCTGGTTTAAATATGAAATTACATCCAATGACCAACATTGTATTAAATGGTAAAGAAATATATTCTAAATATACTTTAAAACCACTCATATTAATAATTTATCACTATTAATTATTTCGATTAAAAAAGTTGTTTTTAATTAAAATTTAGTAATTTTCACTATTCATCATGATATGAAAAGTTATCCGAAAAGTACCAAAATTTCACCCTAAGCTAATTTTGATATTAAGAATTCAAAAATGAAGTCCATTTAGAAAGATAAAATTTATAAAATTTCAAAAAGTAGGTGTTAATATTCAAAATGGCTAGTTTGATTGGTTGTGGTGTGTTAGAATCTCGAATTTGTGTACAATGCACGCCATTGATTTTTTCAAAGGGAAATGTACCATGGAAGCATGGGATGTTTCATTGTAAATTTTTGATGTCCCCATTTTAAAAGTAAATTTATTTAGTCAAATTTAATATTTAAAAGTTTAAAATATTGGATTTAAGAAGGGTTCACTATTAAATGTTGGTAAAAGTGTAATACTGAAAATGAATTTGTTCTTACATTATTCTAAGAAACTCATAATATGGATTCTAAAATTATAAGAATTATATAAAGTTTAAAATTTATTTAATACTATTGATAACCACTTTTGAAAGTCTTGTTTGGTAAGTCATGGTGTGCTTGAACTCGGTGTTGCGTGTAGTGCATGTTATTGAATTATTTTGAAGAAATAACACACTATGAAATCTTGGGGTGTTACATTCTTCCCTCCTTCAATAAATTGCGTCCCCGAAATTTGAAATTGTTCTTCGAAAATAAAAGGTGGAATATAGAAAATAACATTTTGGGAAAACCCACATCGGAAATTGGGTTAATAAAATTTAGTCTTAATAAGAGGAAAAGAGAAATGAAAGGGTCACCAACAAATTATGATCTCTATTCGGAGAACATTGGTGGAAATTAGAGACATATAATTGGAGGGAAAATGTAAATATTTATAGGTTGTGATTAAGGTCATCATTCACAAACAAGTGTAAAATTGAGGGCCTTAAATTCATCAATCTATGATGATTTAAAATACCATTGCTTCAGCAAAACATATGGTATTAGGATAACATTTTTTTAAGATCCCTTCACTAAAGTATAAGAATTAATTTCCTCATTGAATAATAGAAGAAGAAAAATATATAATTGACAAGTAGAGTCTCATACTTTAACTAAGTTCTACAAAAAACTCATCTTTCACTATAAAAGATAATAGAACATAAAAATACTATTCTATTTATCCTATTCATCCAGGGTTAAAAAAATGAATTTATAATTCATCTAGGAGAACCATTAAAAAAATACATTATTCAATCCAGGACATCACATGGGTCAATGGTAGGTGATACACCCTTGTCGGCCTTCGATTGTGAGTTCAAGTCTCGCGGCCTTTCTAAACACGACGGGTTGCCGGCCGACCTATGTGTTGTCCTTTTATGGCAATCCAAAATAATCCAAACTAGAACTATCCAAAATACTTCAGTCCAAAATTTATAAGGAAGGTAAACAAAATGAAGATCATTTTTTCCGCGTAATAACATGTGAACACATTCATCATGTATTCTTTTAAAAAACTGCAAAATCCTGAGTTACCATAAAACCTTATTGATTACATTCATGATCCCTTATTCCTTAAAAAATAATAGATATACTCCTTGAATCCAAAAATGTTGTAAACCCCAACAATGATGGAATATACAAATCATTAATCAGTTTCAAGGTAGTCAAGAATATTCAATATAATTTATCCAAATCAATCATGTATTATTCTAAAATCACTACCTCGGTATCAGAACCATATTATGGTTTATTGTTTTCTCAACCATATATTTTCCAAAAATTTAACCTGCTATTGAGTCACTTTTCTTTGTTCTACACAATCTCATGTCCTTAATGAAATAATACTGCAGTATAATCCTTATATACTCCATAATTATAATAAAAAGTACATTGTTTATACAACACTCAAATGACATAATCAACATAAGAACTCTAATCATTCCTCTTCATCTGTGGTAGTATCATAAATTGATTATTATCCGATATCATCATTTGCGGCATATTCTGATGACTGAGGCATAGGTTCATGTAGTGTCCAAACTCCATGAAAATGAAGCATTGTACATTTGAATCCATTTTCTTACCCTTGTAGTCACATACTTTGTTCCCTTTTCCTCCACAATTATAACAAACTCCCATTCCTTTTAGGCAATTTCCAGGGTGTTTCTTCCCACAGTTATCACATATGGGAAAATTATTCTTTTCCCTCTTCCCTTTATCCATCTTTCCCTCTTCCATCCTTTTCTTCTCTTGCTTCCCTTCAAATCCATAAGACTCAGTAAACTATTTACTTATCTTATCAACACATGATATTATTTCTTCATTTGATGATAATACATGGGAGACGATTTCTCTTATAAATTCTGGCTTAAGACCATGAAAGATATGATCCTTCTTTCTCTTTGGATCATATGTATTGCTGGAGTTCTCATTCCTTCTACTCGGCGCCATTTATAAACAATGGCATACACTAGATTAGTTTATGAATAACAATACCTAATACCAAACTTGTAAAACACTTAACATAAATTAAATAGTTTATGGATATAATCCATAAGCATAAAAATGTCTCCATTGAGGATGTATATACTCATAAACCCTTCATAATGGTTTATAAAGAAAATGAGAATTATCCTAAGAATATCCCCCGAGAGTGTCGTAACCAAGAGTGCAGCAAGGCCCGTTGTCGTGCACTAGTTCCCATTCGAGTCTAGCTCAAAGCGGTGTTTTCGGGTTTTATCCCTAGGTACATATATTCCAGAGCCGCCTCTACCTGCTCGTGTCCATACAGGGATGTATTTCTCAGAAAACTCACAAAATCACTACAATACCAAAATTCTATGAAGGTCTTCTATACTAATCCACAAAGATCATCTTAGGTCTACGTGCTATAATTAGAGTTTATCTAAATATATCTTCCAATGTTTGTACTAAACTTTCTCTGATACCAACTGTAATGTCCTGAGCCCAGATACCCAGATTCGGTGCATTATTACATAACATTGTCATGATCACAAGAAAGATCAAGTCTCGATAGACCGATTAGTTTAGTAGCCTTGGAAACAATAAATATTTTCATAAAGTTTACATTACATCATAAAATGAAAACTACAACAATATAGTCTCCATAGTCCACACTCTTATCCCCTCATACTATCCCTGCAGGTCGTTCATAAATTACATTTCACATCCTGGGAAAAATAAAACATAGAAAAGGGGTGTGCTCAATTGCCCAGTAAGGATAAAAATATAGCAGAAACTTTCAGAAATAAGAATAAACATTTAAGGCAATGTATAACTAAAACAAAATCCTTTTAAACTTCAACTTCAACATAGTATGACAAAAATAAAATGAAATAATTCTATTTACTTATTCACATGGATATTCTACTAATCGAGTAATCACATGCAATATCAATAACCACTTTCATAATGATGGAATGCATAATGGCAGACTATCATAACCACATAGCCAAGGGCTCGTGCCAAGACTAGTATTAAGATTTTTTCAAGGCCTTGTTCCAATACAATAGTTTTTCTCATGAGACCTACCGATGCATCGAGGAGCTATAGCGGGCTCCACCCATCAAATATTAAGTCTAATTCATTCCCATATGAAAAGGATTAATCATAACATAAACATTCATATTAAAAATAGCACAAGAAATGTAAATACTTCATCCATAAACCAAGAATGGTATAAAATTAACACATCCACAATCAAACACATCACAAAAACTTCAAAACAATATGGATGTTTTGTATCATAATAAATAAATTTCAAATAAACATAAAATCCATCAAAGGATGTTGACATAGATGAAATCAAAACTATTTGAGAGAAATATCTCTTTTTTTGAAATCATTTAAAAGTCACACATTTATTAAGGAAGTAATTTAAAAGAGATTTTTTAATCAAAGTGTCCCATACCACTTCAAAACTATTGAAAATAAATAGCATTTAAAAAAATTCATGTCCATATAAATAAATCCTTCAAATAATTTTTAAAACATGGACATTAATTAAAAAGATTTAGAAAGATAAATCTGTAAAACATTCAAAATTCTGATTTTGGTAAAGAGTACCTTTCAGAAATTCTTAAAATATTCATTTTGAAATCATTTAAAAGTCGCAGAATTATAAAATAAATCATTTACTTTGAAAATATCCTTATAAGGTTGTATGGGAAGCTTTGAATATTTTATAACAGCGGAAAATAGCCGCACCCACCGTATAAGTTAAAAAAACATTCTTACCTTAATTTTGTCGAAAAGGTTAAAAAGGACCTTGTTTGGAAAATGACAGAAAGATTCCATTATAAACATCTTCTAAAAAGTCAAACAAGGTTACAAATGACTTTAACCCATATTCTGTAAAATAGTAAGAATGTTTTGAAATACACTTTCAAGAAACATGGATGTGGATGATAAAGAGATCCTAGTAGATAATTACGTATAAACAACCTCGGATAATGAAGAGATTGTGAAACAACCCTTACCTTGTACTTTTCTATTGTTGGGGGTAAGTTAACCTCCAGTATAATGGTGAAATAATTGTTATTAAATTATACAAGAATCATATACATTAATATGATATCATATATGATATTTTAACATCGATTTGTCAATAATATCTTAGTATTATCATTGTTTTGGGTGTTAACTTACTCATTTTATTTTATATGTTTTGTTACGTAAGCTGTGTTTGTCATGGATAGGATGTATCATAATCATATACTGAATGATATAAAGTCCCTATATACTATTATTAATCATCAAATGAGAATTAGACTTGAATGGATATGATGGAGAATTAATCTCATCGCGTTCGTGGAGACGGTAGTCCGTACGTACGCACGAGCGACAATATCATTCTTTTGATATTAAAATAATATACAATTCGATGGTATATCATATATAAAGAATAATTATCATGTTATATTTATTATTTACATGAATTACACATCATTATTATTCCCATCCAAATAATAATTTATTTAATGACAATTACACCATGACGTGGAGACGGTAAGCCGTATGTGCGCACGTATTGTGACATGCCATTAAAAGGATGGACATAATAATGAATATGGTTGTTCCATATTTATAATAACATCATAGTATATAAAATATACTGGAGTTATTATTTTAGAATATAAATAACAAAGAAAGAAGAAGTTGATGAAGAAAGGAACTTGAAAAGGGTGGTGAAATCATTACCTATTCTTCAGGTTCTTCCTTTTGATTTGACCAAAAGGGATCCTTAGGTTGGCTTTCTGACTAATGTAAGGCCTTTAAGATGAAGTGAGGGAAGTTGAGAGAGTAGTTGGGCAGAGTTTGGCCGAGCCGAACTGCTTTGAAGGTGTGAATTAATGAGAAGGGGGAGTGCCCTTTTATAAGAGGGGTGAGGGGCACGTTTGGAAAAGCTAGAAATATTATTTTATAATAAATTCATATTCAGTTTTTAATGGATCCAAAGTTTATTATATAAATTTTAAGGTGGGGATGGTTCTAAAACCACTTAACCAATAGAATTTAGATAGGTTTGGGTCAATATATTAACCTTATCTTTAAGTATTAACTCTTAGTTAATTAGTTTCATTTTTACAATGTCTCTTTGTATTTTTATATTATATGGTTAATAAACTTACTATATACATCCAAGAGACCCCCATGTGGTCCATTAATAATACACATATCATGATATAAGTCTCTTTTCCGAACCTTAGATTTTTAGGAATTTAATATCAATTAATAATATAATATATGTTTTAAAAACTCTTTTATGTCAATTTTGACACTATTCAATAATTGATTTTTGTAAAAATCACAACAGAATTATTACTTCGGAAAAAGATACTTAAATCAATCCTAACATGTCATATTAACCTAGAAAATTATTTTTATTTATAAAAAGTCTCAAATTACATCTATTTGGGTATTTATAATATCAATTATTCTAATGTTTCATTAATTATGTAATTATTGCATCACCATTGTGTCATAAATAAATTAAATTATTTAATATCTAATAATTATAAATAAAATACCATTATGTAGGAAAGATTTTTATCTTTCTAATTAATATTTACAATCTAATTTATCTTAGGTATTACCCTATATTAAAAATGTTTTAATAAATAAACTTTGATTTTAACTCTTTTCACTCTTCTTTGAATTAAATAATAATAAATGTCCTAATCTAATACAAGTAGACCTAAATTATAATATTTTACTCCTAATATTGTTTTTGGTCGAGAAACACTTTTCCAATAGAATTAGGACATGTGTTAGGTAATATTAATATCATTTTTACCCTTTATTACCCTATTTACTTTTAACCGTGGTAAATAAAAGTAAAAAGTTACTATTCACCAAAAATTATTTTCATCTCATTGAACCAAATTTTACTCCTTGATATTAACCGCATCTCACGGATTTTTTAAATTCCACTCACAGAAGCGGTAAAATTATGTTTTATGAAAAAATCAGTTTTTTTAACTACCACTTATTGGTTTTACTATTCATCAAAAAAATGATAGTTTTGAGAAAAATACCAAAAATTAGGCCTAAGATATATTTGATATTATGAATTCAAAAAATATGTCTATTTTAAAAAATTCAGGACATATCAGTTGCATTAATTAATTTAAAAATTAATTCCCGTCATCAAAACAAATAGCATGTTTTTAAGAGACAATTACTATCAAAAGATTGACACTTGTTTATGTATGGTTTAATAGTGAAATTACATCCAATGACTAACATTGTATTAAATGGTAAAAAATATATTCTAAATATACTTTAAAACCACTCATATTAATAATTTATCACTATTAATTATTTCTATTAAAAATGTTGTTTTTATTTAAAATTGAGTAATTTTCACTATTCATCAAAATATTAAAGTTATCTGAAAAGTACCAAAATTTTACCCTAAGCTAATTTCGATATTATGAATCCAAAAATGAAGTCCATTTAGAACGATAAAATTTATAAAATTTTAAAAACTAGGTATTACTATTCATAACAGCTAGTTTGATTGGTTGTGGTGTGTTAGAATCTTGAAGTTGCGTACAATGTACGCCATTGCATTATTCAAAGGCAAACGTACCGTGGAATATTGATATGTTTCATTGTAATTTTTTGATGTCCCTATTCAAAAAAGTAAATTTATTTAGTCAAATTGAATATTTAAAAGTTTAAAATATTGGATTTAGAAAGGGTTCACAATTAAAAGTTGGTAAAAGTGTAATACTGAAAATGAATTTATTCTTACATTATGTCTAAGAAACTCATAATATGGATTCTAAAATTATAAGAATTATATAAAGTTTAAAATTTAGTTAATACTATTCATAACCTCTTTTAAACGGATTGTTTGGTAAGTCATGGTGTGCTTGAACTCGGTGTTGTGTGTAGTGCAAGTTATTGAATTATTTTGAAGAAATAACACACTATGAAATCTTGGGGTGTTACAGAGTTGGTTTGTTTGGAAATAATTTTGGGACATCTAGGTGATTTGTTTTCATCTTCTCTTTGGGAATAGATATTGTATTTTTTCCATTATTTTGGGAGTTGAAAAGTGGTTTTCTTGGATGTGATTTTGGGGAAATAAGGTGGTGGTTCCTATATTCTAGAATCCTATGTAATGATGGAATAAATAATTAATTGTTTAGTAATTCTTGATATATATTGGGTTGGTTTTCATACAAGGTTGAAAATGGATAATGAATAATTAAATGGTAGGTTGTGTGTTTAAATGTGGTTTATTATAAATAATTAAAAGAATGTGTGATTAAAATAAATTGGATTGAAATGTGAAATGGGGTTTGTGGATCAATGTGTGGTGTTATGAATTTAGAGGTTCTAGTAAAAGTGGACGTGTGGTGAGTTGGTTGTTTTGTTTGTGATTACAAATTATCGGAACATGTTTTAGATTATATATATATATATTACTATGATTTCAATACGCACCCTACCCATGTCAATCACTAGTTGTTGACACCCACATAGTCATACAAGGGTTTTTCCTGACATTCGATTGGGAGTATGGATCAATGGGTACCATCTCTTTCCAACTATCTCTTCATGGAGAGGTAGGTATTGAACATTTCGTGATAGATGATGGTTTTTAGTGCATTAGATGGTGGTTTTAACATCCTAGGTATTTTCAGGAGAGGTGTGACGGCCCAACTGTTTTGGAGAAATACATTAACATTCATGTGGTGTGGTATCCTATATCTTTACAGGAAAGATGTGATGTTGTCGTACTTGTGGGTTGGTGAGACCAGGTGACTTCAGGATTGGTATGGTGTGGTCATTCATATGGTGTGTTGTGTATTTCATAAGGTATTAGAGCTTTAGGATGTACGACATTGGGTGTGAGAGTGGAATACCAGTGGGAATGTGGTATGGGGTACGCTTATCGATATGATCATGTCATATTATATTACATGAATTTCATTATTTGGTGATAATTCCTCGGTGAGGTTGGGTTTGGTTAGTATATATTTATCGGTACATCGCGGTTATACAATTTTCTCAAAGTTCCATTAGTATGCTTCCCTCACTTTTTCATGAGATACGTTGGTTTCGCTACTGTGTATAGTGGTATTCTCACCCTACATATATATAAATATTTTTATGTTTCTAGGAGGACTACATGAACCATTACTGTCATTTCTAGCATAGATGATGGATTTTTGTTCTGTCACTTCATTATCTTTACTATTGAATATTTATATTGGATACATTTATTGTATCAGATCTATTTCTATAGGAAATGTGGGATAGTTTTTGGTTTATTTAGACATTATATTTTTTGAGTCTTTCTTGTGTAATATCCATCTTATCTCCCAGTCCCATGTTATTATAAAGTGATATTCCTACAATATCAGAATACTTTGATACCCTTAGTGCTAGTCTCCAACATGGGGCATACTGGTGGTTGGATTCATGGGTTATAATCTCTCTCCCCTCATTTTGGTATCTTTGGTGGGGCAGGTCTTCAAAAATCATGTGGATTAATGGAGCCAAGATGTACCACCCAATCCAATGGATTCAGGACCACTCAGCCAAATGGACGGATAACAACACTAGTTGTCGAAAACCAATATCCCAAATTTTAGGTAGAGGGGGAATTAGATATCAGATGATCGATTCGCTTTATTTGGATTTGATTGTTACCTTATCCTAATAACACTATAGTGTGTGATGACATCCACCATGGACTCTCTATACCTAGTGCACCAGTCATTCTATTTATTAGATTTGTTTCCAACTACCTCTATTACATAGAGCTATTTTTTTTTCACTCAAACCACAAATCACTGACAACCTCTTTCTTAATCTCTCCATCATTGTGTTATTTGACTCCTTTCACCAACCTCTCTTTTGTTTTAGATTCTTAATAAAATTTATTTCCCAACCAAAGCCCCTAAAGTAATTGTATTTCTCTCTCATTTCATGAGCATCCATCCTTGTGAGGATTGATTCTTGTGGGATGGATATATTTCATAGATAGAGAGGGTGATAGAGAGATATGGGAGAAAACAATCATTCATCTTTGACCCCCTATATAAATATCACAACAACCATGTACAATATTATTGATTTATTTCTATAACATAAAATTTTATTGAACAAGAATCAATTTTCAAAATTCCACAAGAGGGGGACTCAATTATCCATGTAGGATTATAGAAGAAAAATGACAAACATTACACGTTGATTAAAGAATAATTTATTTGAGTTCAATATCGTAATTTGATATGAAATTCATAAAGAAGAAAATAAATGATAATAACAAACTCATTAAAATAATTTACATACAAGATAAACCCACAAATAAGTGTCGTACAAGTGAATTCAACATCGTCATATGTCAATGAATGAGTCATACAAAGAAACAAAATTCAATCCTTTTTCTGTTATTTTATGTTTATAATGATAACAACCACATCTCGTTTTGATGAATTTTCTTTTAAAATATTCCTACCAATTGTCTCATAGATTTGTCATGTCTCCAAAATCTATTTTTCATTATCTATATATACCCATTTATATAATTACAAGGTTAATGGTCTATAAACCTATAATTATATTTAAAATATATTGTTAAAGTTGAAATCCAATGTTTTTATGGTGTTTTATTAAAACGACTAGGACCTTGGTCAGTATAGGGAGCCTATAAGAAAATCAATAATTAAATATCTCTTATAGTAAACCAACCATTAATGAAATAATGGTAATCCCTAATTTAACATGAAGGTATTATATAATTTATGTAAAATTATTATTCATTTTAGTTTACATGTGTGGGATTAATGTAATATATTATTAAATACATATTTTTCAATGGTAATATAAATTCATTAGTCTTGTGTTTGCTAAACCATGTGGTAAACCCTAAACCATGTAAGAAATATAACTAATAGAAATATTTTATGAGTTCATCATATATTTTTAATAAAAAATATAATATTTTACCCTTAGATCGGTTGTAATATTCGCCAAATCAATATTGATCTTTGTCTCAATCCAAAAAAATCATGGTTAATACATATTAACGTATTCAGCATTAACATACTATTTTTATCACCACATGAAATTATTAAATGAATGTTGAATATGTCATAGAAAAATAACGAGGGTAAGTGGTTCATGAACCAAAACATTAGTTTTGATTGGATTCTATTGTTTGTTTACATTTTTTTTGGAATGTAAAACAAACACAATTTAGGTTATTCCTTTGTGGGTACCGGATTTATTTTATATAAACCATCTCTGAAGTAATATTATTTTATTCTTGGTTCAATTTTTGACTTCTCACTATATTTTTTAATTCAGTCATACTTTTCTATGTGATTCATTTTGACTTCAAATAGCATGTATGTTACATTGATATAGGAAAACAAAATTTCTATGATTTAAATAATATGTAATTGTTGATAAATATAATTTTTTTAATGTGTTGTATATAGTATTTTCAATGACACGTTGAGTAGGATTACTAACATTCAGTGATTTTTAATGATTAAAATTAACATACTCATTATTCCCATTTCTCTTTCCTTGGGATGGTAAACAAGGTTTCCCTCTATTGTTTAAAATTTTTCATATCACTCAAGATGGATAGATCTAATCGAATAATAATAACCATACAACTCTATTTCGAATTTGATGTTTAATGTATTTAAGCTTAGGTATAAACATTTATGATATATGGTTTAAATATTATATAATTAATTTATCTAAATTATGTTCTTTTCATTAAATTAATATTTGATGATTTTGGAAAAATCAAATTTCTTATAGGTGAATAATTATTTATACATGTATGAAATAATCCTAATTATTAACTTTATGATTTGGGAAATCATTTGTGGATCCATGGTGACTATTTATTCTCATACACTTCAAATCAAAATTACTATTTCATAGCCCCACATATATAATTACAATATAAATATATACATTATTATTAGTTTTGTGGTCATGGGTCAATTGTTTTTTGATATCATATTTGTTTTCTTGTTATTTTTTGTTCTATTTACTAATGGTCATATTTTGTTCAAGTTTTTATGTTTGCACACAACATATTTATAATGGGTTTACCAAGCCTCACTTTTTTGATATGACTCTAATCATGTAAATTTTTTTGATAGATTGTATAATTTGGATTCATTAATAAAGTGATATAATTATTACAAATATTTTTTCATTTTATTAGATATGGTTACATTTTTGTTGACTAACAATTATGATAAATTGATTTTTAATTCAAGACATATAGGAAAATATGTCCATGAATTATCTTTTATCCTAATTGGGTAAATAATTCCACAATGATACATTAAACACCATTATGATAGTATCCAACAAATAAGGATTTTTGAAATCCCTTCATGTTAGTGATGGTCTAGTTTGGGTATGGCACAACTATCCCATCTAAATGTTATTACCACCTAACAAAAATTAAAAGGCTTCAATGATTGATGAAAAAGATCGAAATACTATATGAATAGAAACTTTGTGTACTATTATTATGTAATATGATATGAGAACAATTTAATATTATATTATGGAAAATTAATGATTTATAGAAATTTAATTCAGAATGATCAAATTGCTCCAATGAAATTATATTTTATTGAAACTGGTTTTTATTCGGTGTTGTACATCCTCTCATATATCTGGAAATATGTGACCATAAATTTAAAGGGGAATGGGGCTTCCAAGTAGTTTCATTAAATACATAATTTTTAGGCACCATTATGATAAGAGTATAAAAAATCCATAGATATTCATAATGATAACCCCCAAATAATATATCATCTATATATGTGAGAAGGAATAAAATAAAAACCATTACATAAAAATAATATGATAAATTAATAATAAAGTGATATTTCAATGAAATTGAAATGATAATAAATTGATGACTTTTAAAACATCAATGAAGAAGTCATTATTCTTGTTAATGTAGAATTAATAAATTAATGTTAAATGAGAAAATGAAAATGCATGAATAGAGGTTGTTTTATATTAATACCATAATTAGAGGCATCACATATAGAAATAGTTTTTTGGTCATGAAAATGAATATAGTTAAAAAGATATGGTACATTTTATTAATCTATCAATGAAATTGAAGAAATATTATATATTTGGGTATAAGGTTAAAAATTAATATATTAAATCTGAAATAATAATTATTTTCAATTAAATTAGTGAGACAAAGAAAAATATTGAGAATAATACCCAAATAAGAAAGGATATGGAAAAAACATTAATATAAAGGAAAAAATGTATGGAGTATCTTGTTATATTATTCCTCAAAATGAGATGTAATATGAAAAAAAATAAAGATATGGATAATAAAATGATATTGGAAAATTGGATGGGTAAATGATTAGGTAAATTAAAGTCATACATGTCCCATAAAAGCCCAGAGGATATCATAAAATATAACATTGTATTGATTAATTAAATTCATGTCTTGGTATTGACCATAAACATATGTTCATTATGGTTAATAAACCCAACATTAATCACACTACTATGAAGAATATAAATTACAATGTGTTCCAAAATACCATTAAAGAAAAATAAAAAATAAAAAAATACACTACAAATTAAGTTTTTTTATCATATGAAGTTATGGAATAAATCATACAATTTTATGATTAATGATAAATAATTCTGTGAATGAGATAAAAAATAAGACAACTTAAATCAATACTCCAAACATATTGATCGAAAATATTATTATTGTTACTATTATAGACATATATTTCTATATATGTGATCAAGGATGTGCTCTTCATTATAACTCCTTCTTATATACCTACCATACAATCCTTATGTCTATGAAATTCTAGTTTAATATGATTGGGAGAAACTAATAAGATAAAACTCAGTAATTATTTATTTAATTTTTTACGAAAAAGTATAAATCATTAAAAAGGACACCATATATTCATAATAGAAGAATTATTTTAAATTCATGATTCTTAACTAATGTACAATAATATATCATTAGAAAATATTAAATAATTTTATAATACCTAGCCTTTACACCATTACATATTTTATTTATGTTTTATATTATATATTGAATATTTTTTAGTTATCATTTTTATGGACAGTGAGTACATTATAGAGTAATTACAGTTGAAATACAATGTAATTGTCACACTATAATGATAATGTTTCACCATTATAGGTTGATGGGATGATCTATGTTGTGGAAACTATAAATATTTGTCATGTAATTAACTTAAAATTGATATAATTATTTTAATATGTAAAGACCTGAAATTTCTGTGGAAATGTTTTTCTTAAATACAATGAAATTTTACAAGTCCTCAAAAACTGACGGTGCATGATTCCGAGGCCTGGTGTGCCCGAAATCAATTTCTGAAGTTTGGTTCGAGTATATTCAGTAAACTTATGAGCGATATTTTATAAATTTTGACATGTTTCTCGGAATTGAAATCTGAGGGCATCTTTGAACTTGCAGCGCTGGTATTCGCTTAAGAAGAGTATCACCTCGATGGTAATGGGTCGAGATTAAAAGATAGTTTTGGGATTTTTAGAGGATGAATTAAATAAAAATTAAGTGTGTGGGTTAATTTTCATTTGATGGTTAAAAACCTCTTCATGGAAGTTGGATGTGGGACCACCACACCTTAACCTTCCATGAGTGGTTATGGTGGTGGTTCCCACCGAAAATCAACCTCCCATGTGAGGATTAATATGGTGGGGACCACCCGAGTTTGAAACTTCTTGAGCTCCCCACTTAATGGTGCCACCCCTCGTTTTAATTTATTTTCTCAACACCTCTTCAATTAATGGTGAAATTAAAATTAAATTATTAAAACATAATTTATTATATATTGGCCATTCATTTTTTGGGAGAAGGATGGAAGAGAACTTGGAGAAACTTATTCTCTCCAACGAAGAACGCTCCTCCCAAAGAAGAGCGACCATCGAAGAACGAAGAACACTTCATCTCACAATGAAGGACATATTATTCTCTGACATTCAATTGGAAGAAGGGAGGAGGCACAATCCTAGAAGAACACCGATGACATAATCTTATTTCCCGACGTCAATGAATCGACGCCCGCTTTCTCGTGCCAACATCGACGATCAATGATCAATGGTAGGGTATTCATGCTTTGTTGTTACACGTTCTTCGTTTTTCTTCAAGGGTTAAGAATCAAAGCCACATGCTATCACACTAACGCAGAGGGTGCAGGCCAAAAAAACATGGCACAAACCCTCTGCATTCTTTGTGGAATTTGACACTAAACATCGAAAGAGACCAGAATGAGTGAATCTTGTCAACGATGATTGTAGATCGAAGGCGACGCCATGAGGAGAGCACGACTTCTTACAGAGTGAGAATCGGGCCACCAGAACTCGTCCGGTGACCCGTGGTAAGATCGCCGGAGGATGGAACCGACAAGCATCACCGCATAGCGGTGGCGGCACAAGCTCGACCGCGAAGGAGACCGGTGGCTCAAGCCCCCGGTTGGCCAAGGAAGGCATGCCACAACTGCTCCTTGCAGTGTATCGAAGGGGGGGCCGTCGTGGTGTAATGACGATCGGTGCAAAGACGGCCGCATGGAAGACCGGCAGCCGAGCCGTCGGGTCCCCGGAGGAGGCGGGGTGCAACAGCGCCGCGCGGGAGGTGGCCGACCGCTTGACTAGCCGAAAAGAGAAGGACCCCTTTATGAGGCCCCGCGTGATGCAGACTGATACCACGTGGCGCCAGGTTTCAGAAATGACTCGAACGGCTAAGTCGTTCGAGATTCAGGGGGCATGCCTTCCCCCTAGATGTGGCTAGGGGGGACCCCACGGGCCTCCATCCGCGCGGGCCGGACCCAGCTCAAGTCATTGGGTGGGACCCAGTGCGGGATGGGATGCCTGCGTGGGCTAGGCCACCCCCGCTGGTTGGGCCTCCCTTGTAGGCTGGACCTTTCCCGCTGATCGGGTTGGACTCGTGAACCGGGTCGGTCCGACTGGCCGGACTGGTCCAGGACCCATTTTGGCATGTTTCCATACTTTTTCCTGTAACATCAGCTACAGACATCTGATTGAAAAACTGTCTACATTGTTTGAAATAATTGAAGGATATAGTTCTTTTGGTATACCCCAGTTGAGGTTTGGACACAATTGGGATATGGCCGAGTTGGATTGAACGTAAATCCAACTGGGTCCTGGGAATAGAAATGCTAATAACCCTCAGACCCTGCGTCTGATTGACGCACCGTCTTTCACACTGACTTTCTTACGGAAAGACGAATATTTTGGATACATAAACATGGGAATTCCTGGCATTTGATTTTTCAACACTTTTCTTATGGAGAGGACCCCCCCCCAAAATCAAGCATGCTATGTGCGGAACCCTATGGCTGGCTGTGCACTGATTACTGTTCATGGATCATGTGTGGGTTCGACATCACTGAATACTGTTCCTGGATCCTATGTGGGTTCGACTGTTCTGGCCGTTGTTCATGGATATTGAGTGGGTTTTATAGAATATATGATTTAGTGATTACATCTAATCATCACTAACTCTCTAAAAAGATTGTATACATGTGTGAGCTAAGTCAGTAACTTTTGTGTTTACCTCATGATTGAGATGTATTACTTGATAAAATAGGTATATGTATGGGCATATACCTATGTGGGGTTATCTGTTTATTTCATATTACTTTGTGGTTTATATTTGTTTGTTTTGTGATAACTTGAGGGTCTCGGGGTCCCTAATGAGTATCGTTATACTCACCCCTCCAGGGGCTATTACCACACCTCGTTGTGTTGGATGTAGAGATTGGAAAACTCTGACCAAGGCTGAGTGTACAAGGACTGGACAGTTCCAGGAGGTGGACCTAATGATCAGTCGGTACCCGGAGGAGACAAACAAACGTGGAGTGATGAGGAGGCTATATGTACCTACCCTTCAGGTATGATCTGTGGTGGACGATCCAGGAGATGGCTTTCTTCTCTCAGCTATTTTTCCATTTTCCATTTTACATTATCATTACAGTTAGGCTTGTATTTCCAGACCCATTACATTTTAGCAGTCTCTTGTTATACAGTTTTTCTTAGTGTTTTGTATCCAGCTGTGTGCTCTGTTGTGTGTGTTTATGTTTTAAATGCAATTAATTACTAGATTTATGAAATTACACCTTTGGTGTTAGTCTCCAACCCCTAGCCTATGGAAGGAGGGATTGGGGTAGTCATAACACTGGCCCTAAGGGACGAGTCGTGACAAATTGGTATCATAGGAGTCAGTTCTACCACAGAACACAGGGCTCAGATCTTTTCTATGAATAAATAGTGTTATGTGTAGTGAGATTGGTTTTCAATTAAAGGAGTCCAGTATTGGTGCGGCGACCGACGTATCCATACACAAGGTCCCTAACTTCTGATTTCCGGCTCAGTGCACAAAAACACTGACTACATGTGTGTTTTGAAGAGTCGTCCTTGTGATATTTTTTGAGTCAGCTCACCAGGTATAACATATTGACCGTGGTGCACCTGCTTTATTACAGGAAGTCTCTACATAGAAAGTCAGCCAGGGTTCCAGGCTTCGTATGAGATGGCAGCTCATAGAGCAGCGAGGCCTCAGTGTAGGGCCCTATCACAGTAGAGGCACCAGCGGTACAAATACCTGTTGGACCACCGATGCCACCTGCCCGAGTAGTAGAGAGTGCACGCCGCCTGAGCGTGTCTCACGAGTTCCAATGCCAGAGGACACCCAGTTAAAGTGGTGAGATGGACCCGCAGGCAGCTAAATATTGGCTGGAGGCTATGGTGAGATTCTACAGACTAGTAGGGACACCAGAAGACCTTACGGTAATCCTTTCCGCTAGTCTCCTTCAAGCAAAAACAGGTATACGGTGGAGACTGATGCTCTAGGTGTAGGACGAGGCGACACAACTCTGGGCAGACTTTGAGGGCCTGTTTCGGGTGGAGTTTGTCCTAGCCACCCTACATGTGGTGCAGATACAAGAGCTACTTCATCTATAGCTGGGTAGCATGACGGTGATAAAATACTCAGTGAGGTTCACCGACCTCTTGTGCTACTCCAGAGATATGGTGTGAGATCCATTCTTCAGGACCCAGACCTTTGAGCAGGGGATCATGTGTGAGATCAGGGCTTCGATGTTCTCCCTCAGCATCCTGACATAGGCAGGGGTGTTTGAGAGAACCCTATTATTGGAGAGTTTCCTTGCTGAGCCATCACCAGCAGTGAGACCCACCACTGGGCATCACAAAGAACAGTCTTCTGCCGCAGGTAGTGGAAGTATGTCGCAGAGATCCATGCAGACCAAACCATCTGGTGGACGACCTCAGGACACGAGTTCGGTTGTGTGAGGCACATGAGACAGATCCAGTCATTCGAGGAATATGTAGTGTTTCACATTTGGAGGGTAGGGTCACATGGCACGTGACAGTTCAACCCGCCATTTGGATGAGCAACAGACAATTGAGGGACCTCCCAGGCTGAGGCATAGGTTCGATCGAGGCGATCCGTAGGGCGCAGTTGGACGTGGCAGAGGAGCTGGTCATGCATCTGGGGATGGAAATCATTACGTGGTGTTACCACCACCACCACTAGGAGGTCCACCCCAACCACAAGGAGAAGGTGGACATGCGAGAGCTCAACATCTGGAAGCTGAGGATTACAATCATAGTGCTCTGTAGATGATTAAAGGTACGATCTGTGTCTACACCACCTTAGCTACAGTTCTTATTGACACTAGTGCCAGTCACTATTTCATTTACACTACCCTTGTTTAGGGATCAGAGATTTCGATGGAGCCGTTTGCTCGATCTTTACAACTATAGACTCCTATGGGAGTAGACTTAATCATTATGCACTGGTGTCGATAGTGTGAGCTTACTATAGGAGGAAAGAGCTTCGAATGAGATCTCATAGTAGCGGCATCAAGGCCTTACGACACCATCGTGGGTATGGATTGTTTATCGATAGTCCACGCTCAGATCGACTATATTAGGCAAAAATTGTGGTGTATCTGCATGGATGGGACCAGGTTCACCTTCACCGGCGAGAAGTGTGTCTTTGCAGCACATGACAGACTTACTTGGAGGAGGGTGCAGCCGATCACTCATCATTTGGCCATCCTTACCCTCGGAGCGGTAGATGAGAAGAGTCTGAGCTATCATGTAGTGGTGGACCAGTACAATGAATTTTTCCATGATGATGTCCCAGGTCTACCTCCTCGCAGATCGGTGGAATTTTACATTTACCTATACCTTGGGAAAACACCGATATCTACACTAGTGTATCGGGTGGTTCTTGCAGAGCTACGCGAGCTGCGGGTATAGCTGGAGGACTTGAAGGGGAAGGGATTCATCAGGCCCAGTGTTTCTCATTGGGCAGCCCCGATTCTATTTGCCAAGAAGGAGGATGAGATCTTGAGGCTTTGTGTTGACTACCATCTCCTGAACCAGGTGACCATGAAGAACAAGTACCCACTCTCGAGTATTTAAACCCTCTTTGATCAACTGAAGGGAGCATGGTGGTTCTCGAAGATAGACCTCAGATCAAGATATCACTAGCACAGAGTTTGAGACAAGGATGTGCAGAAGACGACCTTCATATGTTGATACAGCCACTACGAGTGTTCATTGGACTCATGAACATGATCATCCATCCATACCTTTATCACTTTGTTTTGGTCTTCATCAACAACATTATAATCTACTCGACTACTGAGGTGGAGCATGCCTACCATTTTCAGGTAGTACTAGACACACTCTGAGAGCACATGCTTTATGGTATGCTCTCGATGCGCCAGTTTTGGATCTGAGATGTTCACTTTTTGGGACATGTCATCTTGGAGGCTAGAGTTGCAGTAGATCCAACGAAGATTGAGGCGGTATTTGTTTGGGAGCCTCCCAGGAGTGTGGCGGAGGATTGGAGTTTCCTGGGTTTGGCTGGATAATACCGGAGGTTTGTACCAGACTTTCCAGAGTTGTAGCACCACTATCAGCCTTGACGAAGAAGGGGACTCCCATTTTGTGGTCGGGGAGATGTCAGAAGAGCTTCCAAGAGTTGAGGCATAGGCTAGATAGTGCCCCCATCTTTAGGATTCCAGAGGAGGGCATAGGGTACGTAGTCTACTACAACGCATCAGGGACCGGACTCAGGTGTGTCCTGATGCAGGAGAGAGCAGTGATCACATATGGTTCATGTCAGCTAAGAGTGCATGAGAAAAACTACGCCACCCATGACCTGGAGTTAGCAGCAGTGGTCTTCGCCTTGAAGATGTGGAAACACTATCTAATGGGCGAGCGTTACACAGTCTACTCGGACCACAAGAGTCTCAGGTATATCTTCTCCTAGAAGAACCCAAACCTGATACATCTATGTTGACCTATGTGCCTCCAGGACTATGACTATGAGAAATTCTATACTCCTAGGAAGGGGAAGGTTGTTGCGTATGCACTCAGCAGAAGGTTTGGTATATAGATGCTAGGCGAGGTGACGGAGGAGATAGCTTCTTTACAGATATCAGTTGTGGATAGAAATGGAGAAGACTTTCTTTAGTCTCATACAATCACTCCCCTGCTTCTTTAGTGAGTTAGGGAGGCACAACATGGAGACATTGACTATGAGACATGATGTGCTCAGATATCCACTAAGCAGGCACCTAATTGATTTTCCGAAGGTGGAGATCACATCATCCTTTTCAGAGGATGTACCTTGGTACTTGTAAAACTTCAAGAGGAAGTGTTGAGAGAGTTCCCCACATCACTTCTAGTGGTACATCCAGGAGTGTCAAAGATGTATTAGGACCTCATTCGATAGCACTAGTGGCCACGTATGAAGAAATCAGTAGCCGAATATGTCTCTCGATGCCTCACTTGTTAGCAATTGAAGGCGGGGAATCTGGTACAAACATGCTTGGTTTAGCCTTTAGAGGTTCCATAGTGGAAGTGAGATGGAATATCAATGGATTTCGTGACGGGTCTTCCATGAACATCCAAAAGTCATGACTCAATTTGGGTGATCATCGACTAACTCACCAAGTAGGCCCACTTCGTACCGATCAGTGTGTAGGTTTCGGTAGAGAGCTAGGGATGCCTCTATTTGCAGGATGTTGTGCGGCTACATGGAGTACCTTATTATATTGTCTCCAATCATGACACATGATTTACTTCCCGGCTATGAAAGGTGTTGCAGGAGGTTTTACAAGTGAAGCTTCGTCTGAGCACAGCCTTCCATCCTCAGACAGATGGTCATACTGAGCAGACCATTCAGACCCTCGAGGACATGCTACATGCTTGTCTCCTCGACTTTGGTCGCAGCTGGGAGGACCACCAACCTTTGGTGTATTTTTCATACAACAACAATTATGACACCACTATAGGGATGGCACCTTCATGAGGTGTTATATGGGTGGCCTTGCAGATCACCCTTGTGCTGGACTAACCTTGGGGAGTCATGACTAGTGATACTAGAGATTTCACGAGCTACAACAGAGAAGGTGTAGATCATCCAAGAGCAGATGAAGTCTGCACAGAGAAGGCAGAAGTTGTATGCTGACAGGATACAGAGACCTCTAGAGTTCAAGGATGGCAACCACATATTTCTACGGGTCTCACCTCGATGAGGATTACATAGATTTGGCCGAGGCTTCAAGTTATCTTTGTGTTTCATCAGTCCTTTTAAAGTTCTTAGTAGAGTTGGTGAGGTGGCATACCTCTTATCTCTTCCACATCAGATGCTGTGGGTGCATGACGCCCTCCACGTATCCCAGCTGAGAAGATATGTGCACAACCCTTTTCACATCATCGACCATGGAGTACTGGACATCGTCGATGGGGGGACTTTTACGGAGGTTCTAGTGGAGATTGGGTATCGACAGGAGTGGGTCCTTCACGAAAGGTCGATACCTCTGGTGCATGTTCGTTGGTAGCATGTGAAGCTTCATGAGAGCACATGGGAGCAGGAGGCTCAGATGCATGCTCAGTACCACCATTTGTACACTTAGTTTGAGTTGTAGCTTACAAGGATGTAATTCCCGGAGGGGGGAGAACGTAATGACCCGAAATTTCCATGGAATGATTTTTTTTATATACATCGGTATTTTACCAGTCTGTGGAAACTAAAGACGCATGATTCTGAGGCCCGGTGTTCCATTAATCAATTTCTAATGCTTTGTTCAGGTACGTTCAGTAAACATACGAGAGAGATTTTATATCTCTTGAACCGGTGATTGAATTGAAATATGAGGGCACCGTTGACTTCCTAATGCTGATATTCGCTTAAGCAGAATATCACCTTGATAGTAGTGGGTCGAGATTAAAAGATAGATTTTGGGTTTTTTAGAGAATGAATTAAATAATAATTAAGTGTGTGGCATAATTTTTATTGTTGGTTAAAAACCTCCTTATATAAGTCGGAGGTGGGACCACCACAACTTAACCTCCAATGAGAGGTTATGGTGGTGGGGCCTACCCTATCTCAACCTCCCATGTGGAATTAATATGGTGGGGACCACCCGAGTTTGAATCCTCTTGAGATCCCCACGTAATGGTGCCACCCCTCTTTTTAATTTATTATGCCAACACCTATTGAATTAATGGTGCAATTCATATTAAATAATTAAAAGATAATTTAATTTATGTTGTCCATTCCCTTGTTGGGAGAAGGATGGAAGAGAACTTGGAGAAACTTATTCTCTCCAATGAAGAATTATCCTCTTAATGAAGAGCGACCAATGAAGTACAAGGAACACTTCTTCCGCCAACGACACACGTATTCTTCTTTGATCTTCAACCGGAACAAGGGAGGAAGTGCCGTCCTTGAAGAATACCGATGACGTTATCTTCTTTCCCAATGTCAATGAATCAAAATTCGCTTTCTCACACCAACTTCAACAATCAATTATCAAAGGTATAAGATTCATGATTTTTTGGTGCACGTTATTCATTTTTCTGAAGGGTTAATAATCGAAGCTGCATGCTATCACCCTAACGTGGAGGGTGTGGGCCGAAAAAACATGGGCCAACCCCTCCACCTTCATTGTGGATGTTGACGCTAATCATGGCATGAGACTGGAATTAGAGACTCTAATTAATGTTTATTTCATATCGAAGGTGACATCCCGAGGAGATCGTGACTTCATCTGGAGTGAGAATCGGGCCATCAAAACTCGTCCGGTGACCCATGGAAAGATTTTCAGAGGATGGAACCGACAAGCACCACCTCGTGGTGGCGGAAACACAACCTCACCACCAGAGGAGTAGCCGTAGCCGATGGGCCATGGAAATGCAGCAGTGGCAGGCACAAGCCCAGCCGTGAAGGTGACCGGTGGCTCAAGCTGCTGGGTTTCCGAGGAAGGCACGACACAACTGCGCCGCATGGTTGAACGAAGGGGGTTCGTTGCCCCTGGTTGCGACAGTGCAAGGGCGGACAACGCAAGGCCGAACACGAGGAAGACCGGCAGCCCGAGCCACCACAAGGAAGACCGGCTTCCCCCCTTGACGCAGCTAGGGAAGACCCCACGGGATGCCAGCTGCGCGGGCCAGACCCAGCACGGGCCGGGCTGCCAGCATGGGTCGGGCCGCCCTTGTGGGGTGGGATTCCCTCAAAGGTTGGTCCGTCCTTGCGGACCGGGTCTGACCTGCAGATTTGGTCAGACCCGTAGACTAGATCAGACCTGCAGACTAGGTCAGTCCCGCGGACCGGGTTGGACATGCTCACCGGGTTGGACCCGCGGACCGGTTCGAACCCCAGTCCGGACCCAGGTTGGGTCGGGTCAGTCCAACGGGGCCAGACCGGACCCAGACCCATTTTGGCTTGTTTCCATACTTTTACCCATAACATGAGCTACAAGAATCTGATTGATGAACCTTTTGTAGTGATGAAAATTTAAGAAGGGGACAATTTTTTAGGTGTATCCCACTCGAGTTTTGGATACAATTTTGGTATGGATGGGTTGGATCGAACTTAAATCCAACCGGGCCCTCTGAACTAAAATGCCAATAACTCTCAGACCAGGCGTCTGATTGATGCACCATTTTTCTAATTGAGTTTCTTATGAAAAAAGGATATTTTGGATACATAAACTTGGGACTTCGTGGTAGTTGATATATCGACACATGGCTTGAGGAACATACCCTCCCTGAATCAAGAATGCTTTGTGCGGAACCCTATGGATGATTGTGAACTAAAGAAAGTTCCTAGATCTTATGTGGGTTCAACAGCTCTAACTACTATTACTAGATCTTGTGTGGGTTCAATAGTTCTGGCCGCTATTCCGGGATCTTGTGTGGGTTCGACAGCTCTGACTACTAATACTGGATCCTATGTGTGTTTGATAGTTCTGCCCACTGTTCCTAGATCCTCTGTGGGTTCGACAGAACTGATGACTGTTCCTGGATCCTGTGTGGGTTCTACAGTTCTGATTTCTGTTCCTGGATCCTGTGTGGGTTCAATAGAATAGATGATTTAGTGATTATATCTAATCATCACTAACCCTATACAAAATCCGTATACCAGTGTGAGATGATTCAGTAACTTTTGTGTTTACCTCATGATTGAGATGGATTACTTGATAACATAGGTATTTGTATGGGCATATACCTAAGTGAGGTCATCTATTGATTTCATATTACTTTGTGGTTTATCATTGTTGGTTTTGTGAGACCTTGAGGGTATCGGGGTCCCTACTGAGAATAATAATACTCAACCCTGCATGGGACATGGCCACACCTCATTGTATTAGATATAGATGACAGACAACACTGACCGAGAATGAGTGTACTAGGACTAGACGGTGACCGGAGGTGGACCCCACAACGATTCGTTACCTGGAGGAGACTGACAGGCGTTGAGTGTTGAGGAGGATATATGTACGTATCTTTTAGGTTGGATCTGTGGTGGATGATCCAGGAGCTGCCTTTCGTCATTATGTTGTTTTTCCCTTTTCAGTTGTACATGTACTTTACAGTTGGGCTTGTTTTTCTGGCCCCTTTACTTTTTAGCACTCTCCTGTTATACAGTTTTTCTTAGTGTTTTGTATCCATTATTTTTCTCTATTGTGTGTTTTTATAGTTTTAAAGGAAATGCCTTCCCATATTTAGGGAATTATGCCTTTGGTGATAGTCAACAACCCCTAGCCTATTGAAGGCGGGATTGGGGTAGTCCCGACATGGGCCTCCAGTGATGGGTCATGAAATATTATTTAGATTTTAATTTTATAAGAGACTATATAGATATAATTTTTCATGTCCACCACATTAAATAAATTAATTTTGCGAAGAGTTTATTATTTATTAATGATAATTGTTTGGAAATACTGTGTTTATCAGAAATAGTTTTGGAATTTGGTCGTACAAAAAATCAAATTTCATGGATATTAAAAATGGATTTATTTCTATACGGGTGTAAATTCTATTGGTATTATGTCATAACACAAATGGTTTGGATGTATGGTAGTTCAGATGAGCATGTTTTTAACATTTCTAAATAATTTTAACTTATAAGGATTTTCATGAGGTATAATGATATTTTATAACCATATTGGAAATCGATGTGTATCTAATAAGTAAAAGTATTGTTGTCATATCCATGGAGGTTTTTTGAAACATGAATAGAACATAAACAATGATCAATTCTCATGGACTGAATGAAATTGATGATCTTTTTTATGGTAGTTCTGAATTATAAAGAGGGAATATGGGGATCTACAAAAAATTGTTATAAATATTGAGGATATTATTTAATTTCACTGACCAATAAATGAAATTTTAGTTAATAAGAATAAAATATCATCACTCTTAATGAAAATGGAGTGCATTGAAGCATGAAAAGTGGATTGATTTTTCAATTTTATATTTAAAAGATGAAAATTTAACTATTGATGAGATCTAAGGTATTACATGATGAGAGTGTATTGAGTTCAAAAATTTTGAGCAGTTGTAAACAAATAAAGATATAGATTATTCTAAAAACAATACACAAGTATATTGTTATAGAATATAATAGTACACTAACACATCAAATTTAGTTTTATCCATGAATGTGTGGTAGTGTGAGTGAATCATGTAATATTACAAGTGAATTATGCTTTTTCACTTATAAAATTCTAAAAAAGGATATTTATTGTTTAATACATTCATATATGGTTTTTGTAAGATTATTAATTGAAATTTAAATATGAAAATTAACATTACAAACTCAACATATCATCACTTTGTATAACTAACACCTTATCCAAAAAATCAGTCATTTCTGACAAAAAATATTCCCTTCTAACTTTAATTAAACCTATTATCTCTATTTCACCAATGGTGTTAATATTATTTGGGGAATATCAAAAAAATTATCAACTTATAGATTCTATTATCCTGAGAAAAATAAAATAAATAAAAAATTGTAAATATTCAATAGAAATTATCAACCTATTGATATCTTTGGGCTATTCAAAACTCTTTTATTGTTATTAAATTTTACTATGGTAGTTTCTCTTCCAGATTATAGTTATATAATAATTAATCATTACTTATATACTAATTTTTCTTATTTTTTGTTGTTACAATGAAATATTTTTGTTAATTAGTACTTTATAGTCTATATATGTATGATATAATATGATAAAGAAAATAAATTCATTATTTTTTAGTAAGAATATCAATAACTAGGAAACGAATCCTATTTAAAAAAAACTGTGATTTTTCATGAAGGAATAAGAAACTATATCTTCTAGTTCTCTTAATTTTACAAATGATAATATACATAAAAAAACATGGTTTACAAGAATATGGTTCCTAATTGATGTTTCAAAATAAATCCCTCATATCATAATTATGAAAGAAATAACGGATATTGGTTATAGTAAAAAGGTATTATATTGTATGATATTTGGGTCATAAAACACACTCAATCTCTAAATTAATATAGAAGTAAAACTACATAAGAAAAGGTAATATTACATATCATAAACCATTAACTAAAATAGTTCCAAATTTTCTATTAGAATATATGAATGTAATCGTTGAGTCACTAATTCTTAAATACTTATACAAATACACCACTATATTTATAATAATAAATATTAATATAAGGGTCCATAAACATTTAAAGGATATTTTAATTGATATAATCTTTCAACTATTAATTTATGAGGATAAAACATTTTAAAAGACTTATAATCCAAATCTATATTAAAATAAAAGCTGTTTTGTTACTGTAGTTTCTTAAAATGATACTATGGACAATCAGTTATGTGAATTGAATCACCAAGAGACTTAGATTGACAATATCTCTAACATGGATAATTTTAGAATTATATAAAACAATGGGGGGAATATATAATCCTAAACTATTATACTATTCATGAAGAGGTCCTATCTGATGATTACATTACATGCTCTTAGATAGAGACCAAGAACACTATTATAATTCTTGATTTGGCTTATGATTTTAACAATAAAATATTTAACACAATGAATGTTAGACCTTGTCTGAAAAAGAAATCCCCCTAAAAACAAAATAATATTCAATTTTACAATCTTTAAATATAAACAATGTCTATATAGGCTAATATATATGTGTTAAAATTTCCCCAAAATCTCTAGTATGGAAAACAATAAACCCTTTAATATATTATTGTCTATACAATTATTGGTAGATCACAGTATTCGTATTAAAATAACCCTGAACAAATTTTATAGATCAATAAAATAAAATTTTAGTGATAGGGAGACAAATATAATCTATATTGATATTTTTATTACTTAAACCATAGAATAATTATTTCAATGATTAATATCGATGTCATATTTTATTATAATAATGGTCAGTTCTATAATCAATTTAATATCATCATGGACAAACAATTCATTATATCACTAAAAAATAAGATCAAGATGATTCCTATTTTTTAAAAGTTACTATGTATTAGTATATCATTTATAGTAATTCATTGAAATCAAATATAGGAATAATATGTTCGTAAAAGAAGATATATTGTTCTTTGATAAATCTAGAGTGTAATAGTTTTTGATAAAAATATGTTTCCAAATTATTCTCCTTTTTTTCTTAATGATGTGATATTATATGGATAATATAATCATTATTTGAATGATGGTACCCATTACAATGATAATTTTAATGACCTGATATTTTAGAAGTGATATTATGTTTGATATCATTTATAAGACGAAACACTGTGATTAAAAAACACCTGAATTATATGAGTGTTATTGTCCTATCTTAATATTGTTAAATAATATCTAATATATATATGTAATTATTGTAGTCAATATAATTATATTTTTAAATTTTTAGTAAATAATTACTCAATTTTTAGAAATGAAATTTTATTCATAAAAAAATTAGTTTTCTAAATAATTATTTTTATTGTTTTATGAGAGAATATTTTAAAAATCATTTGTAGAACACTTATAAAATAATTTTTATAAATTTAAAATATTTTTTGAACTCATCTTTCATAATCAATATAGGTTACTTTTTTTCTCATTTTATAGGAAATGTATCTTCTTACTAAATATTGAAAAATAAATATATTTGAAAAACTGTATTTACTTTTCAATTAACAAATAAATTTAAAAGTTTCATTATTAATTGTATTTTATTCAAATTAAAAAACTATTTATGTATTCTATTTTAATTAATTAATTATAATTAAATCATATTTGTACAATATGGTTATAATACATTAATTTTGATTTTATAAATGGGTTTTTCCTAAAAACATTTTTACTATTCATAATGTCTCCCATTTTAATAAATTTTTAAAAAAAATAATTACGAATGATTTAAATTAATTGTATAGATTATATATGTAGAAATTTATTTTAAATTAATATAGTGATTCTTCATAATAATATATTCATCATAATATTTTCTCATGCTAGAAAAATACATCTATTGAAAAACTGCATTTTCATCACGTCTGATGGTTTAATTTTAAATTAAATTATACCAAATATATAAAATTAATTTGTTAAAATTGGTTCCCTATTCTGAATATCGTAAATTTATATAATATAATTGTTTTTATCTTATTTTCATTCCATAATTAATAATGATAATAGTAAATACAGTTCTCCATAATTATCATAAATTGAGTTTATTTGGGCTTAAAATAAAAAGATAAGGGATAAAATAACCACATAATATTTCTAAATTCAATTTTATGATCATATATTAATATTATAACATATAAGGCATGATATTTTTTTTTTGTAAATTTTTGGGGATGATATGTTTTTTTATGTTTTTCTATTTCTAAATTTTTTACACTCCATGAACTATAAATGGCCACCCCATCATCTCCCCACTTTACATAATCAAATAATTATGGATCACAATATCCATAAATAAATAAATTCTATTAATTCCTACCCATAACCATGATCCCATTTCTTCATCATTAAGATATCATAATAAAGAAATTTGGTGCTAACCTATAGATGTTTTTTAAAGGGGATGTATCATTCTTGAAAAATATTTTTTATTTCATTTCTCCTCCCAACTACCTCAAATTTTTTTAATTTATGATGAAATAATATCATCAGTATGAATCATATTACTATATTTTATAAAGTTTATTAAATATATTAAATCCAACTCATGTTCTATCAAATGGGGAATGAAACCATCATTCCTATGTATAATAGACTACCTTCTCATGAGCTAATGTAATTCATATTTTATCACCACCTCTCATAGTTTTTTATAATGATATATTTAAAATACATATTTTAAAATTTAAAAATATCTATAATTAATTATTTATCATATATCATATATCTTATTTCATTCATTTTTGGGTGATATGATAGCATTGCTCATGATTATGACGTTATCCTACCTCCTAAAGCGGTGTGATTCATTTCTTACTAACTCCTTAAATAGATGTTTATAAGGAATAAATTTATACATATATGATATATAAATGACTTAATTATGATATCAATAACATATTTACCATTATGAAAATATAATTTATCATTTTCATTCTTACACTAAAATATTATATCATCGTTCGTTCCTATGTGTGGACTACCTCATGTACGATGTAATGTGACACTATTTTAATTGCCAAATCACATGGATGGTATATATAATTATATGAATGGAAATAATATAGAATTTATTATATGATTATAATTATGAAAATATAAAAAATTATATACCTTATTTCCATAATTACCGTTGAAAAATTGAATCTTCCCTCATGCATATGTATAACCCATTGTTTCAATGATCTTAACGTAGTTCATTTTTAATTAAAATAATCTTTTATTTTATTTAATATATTTAATGATGTATAAATATGAAAATAATGAAATAATTACTTTTCATGACATGATGAAATAATGACCAATTTTACTATAATCATCTTTCTCTAATTATTTCTGACATATAATCCAAATATCAACAAAATAACTAGCATACAATTAATTAATTTAGAATTATTATATAATAGTGTAACAAGTGAAATAAAAGTAATAATAATAATGAAAGAAGATTATAATAATTTAAATAATTAATATATTTTTATTATTCTTGAAGTTATAGATAATATGTGATAAATAAGAGTCAAGTAAAGGGTCCCTTTTACTTAAATCCTCCCTTTAAACAATTTTAATGATAAAATTTATAAATATATTTCTTCAATGTTATTTTAAATGCTTATAAAAAGCAAATGTCTATGTTTCAATGAATGATAATGGCCATTTCATAAATTTTTTTACTTTAATAATTTTTTTAAAATATTTTTTTTTGTTTTTACATAAGAGGCACTTTACATTAAAAAATTGTTTTAAAATGTTGTCAATATTTATTTTCTAAATAACATTTTTTCATATACATATTAATGAAACTAATTTATAGAAATATTTATAATAATAATAAATAATTATAAAGAACATTTTATGTCTCTTAGGACTTTATTTTATAATAACTCAGAAGGAATCATTTTAGATGTTTTATTTGAAATTTTTTCACAAAAGATAAGAGCATGTTATATTTTTATTGTATACAACAACAAAAAATTTCCCTCCACTGTTAAAATTAGATTATTTATACATTCACCAATAATATTTGATGTTTTATATAAATAGAAACTTTAATTCAATGTTATGTTATTTTTTGTTAGTTAGGTCCAAAATGGGCATGGCTAACCTAGGGGTGGCCTGAATTAGGTTACAGATATTCTTTTTCAAATTCAGCTTGCCCCACTAGATCTTTAAATATTTATTATTAGAATAACATTTTTATAACATATATCTTAATAATTATCTTATTATTTTATTATTTATCTGATAATGATTCACTAAGATAAATATATGAAATAAATCACAATGAGACTCATATATTACATGATTCACCATCAATGGGATACATCCAAACAACATACAATGATGATGTTTCAATATACCAAATCCACCGTGGCTCACTTCCAAAATGTTGTTAAGTCGTATCACTTCTTTGCATATGATCTCTACCATTATAATTATTAGAGTTAGCTCACTACTTTCACAATGGTCAATCCCTGATTTTCATTATATGGCTCACTTATAGTGGAAATGATCATATTCTTCCTTACATTGATCACTTCTCATAGAAGGGAATCACCTACAGTTTTTAGACATGTAGGTCCATTCCTTTTACAAAATGAAAAGAATAAATTTTATGTAGATTCTATGTATTGTCCCTTGGTCATCCTCTTTATTAATGTCAATTTACCATAGATATATTTCAAAATACGTTTTAAAAAAAATATATGTTCATACCTTCAGAAAGCTCACACAACTTTCAAAAAACTACTCGATTCTTTACAATAATAAATTTTCTTTACAAACCCCAAAACATTATCAACGCTCAACTCTTTCGTGAAACCCAAACAACCTTAGAATAAAAACCACCATTTCTTTAGATCACTTATTTTAGGAAGATTAAATATTCTATTTGATACTCAAAACTTTTGGTAGGATTTTTTTGGAATTTGTGAATATAAATACATTCGAGATTATCACAATTTTTTCTATTGGATATTATAACCTATATCAACTACCTTTCATTGTGTTAATTTTTATAAGAACTACCTTTAAGATCCACCATCATGATCTGAAGCATTATAATGTTCATTATGTCCCACTACGTTATTGGATTTGGTAGGTGGATATTTATTGGTGTTTCCTCTGATTCCAAAGGCTCCCATCCATGTCATCACCATTTTACATTTCTCTCCCATTTTATTTTTTATTCTCTATATATAGGCTATGCTACATTTGAAGTTACATTTCAGAATGATACTCATAGTCGCCTAGATTACCATAAAGCCATTCATGATTTGTGATGCTAATTCATGATTGTCAATACCATTATGAAATGAACTTTTCAATACCCGATCATTTAAAACCCCCTGAAATTTACATATTTTTACGTGGAATTCATTGAAATAAATTTCCACAATTTCCTTCCATCCTCCAATTTTTAGACCTGAAAAATTTGGAAAACACTGCGAAACAGTGTCACCATATGTATGTAATTAGATTAGAAATTCTAGGGAATACTTTTTTTCTTGGATCATTGTCAACATACCATGTACACAATTTATTTGAACCTTCATAACTATCCTTTGAAACCTTATTTTTCAACAAACAAAAACAACCCAAAAACACTGAAATGTTACCTTAAGGGATTTTCCCTATAGTATTTAAAGTGTGTTTTTAATTGGGATCGATATTTTAGTATCTAGAATTGTTTTTATGTGTAAAAATAATATGTTATTATTATAATGTTGAAAATTAATGTATTTTATTATTTATGTTTAAATTATATTTCTTCGACCTCATTTTGATTATTTTCGTTCCCTTTACAATGTAAATAATGGTGGTTTCATTATTAACCAAAAATGTGTGGTATAAATATAAAATAAATAAGGGAGGTTACGTTATAAAGCATTGAAAAGTGGTTTCATGGGAGCCCTATAATGTATTTTTTTTATAATTATGTCGTGTAATTATTCCATTGGATTATAGGATATGGAATGTGATATCCCATGATACCAATATTGTTTATCTACAATCTATATATACTTGTAGGGTAATCTATGATGTTTATAAATGTCTCAAATCAGATTATTTATCAATTGAAATAAATTAATAATTCTTAAGTGTTAAAAAGTCATCATTTCGAATTATATTTGATGACTTTATCTTTTTTTAAAATAATTTATGTGTTTTTTTTATTTTTATTTTTCATTATGAATTATTTAATCATTTTATTTTGGTGAGAGTGAGATTTATTGGTTGTGAAAACTATTATCCTGTACTCAATTCTTACTTGTATAAGGGAATTTTTTATATGTATCCATGGATACATATGTTTTTTCTATTATTTTATCTCCATAATTTATATTTTTGTCTCATTAGTATTTTTTAATTATTCTCAGGGTTATAAGTATGATTTAAAATGTTGAATACAACATGATATTAATTTTATAGACGATTCATGAAAACAATACGTTTTTCATTTTAACATTTTTAAATTTTGGGAAATTAGGTTAATGATTATAATATCCCACTTTGAATAATATGATTTTTTATGATTGAGTTATAAAATATGTCATAAAAATATAATATTAAAATAATATTTTGGAATATAAAAGGAATTCTAAAATAAAAAATTTTGAATTCGTAATTTGTGAGGATATCCCTTTATAATTTCCATCATAGTAGGATTTTCATAACATATGATATTTAAATATTATCATGTGAGTCTATCATATGCGATATTGATTCCATCATGGGTTTATTATTTTAAGCTTCAATATATTTTCAATGTCTTGGACATACTATTTTGGTTTTATATATTGGATTCTGTGGAATATAATGATTTTTTGGGGAATGGATTTTATAGGATATAAAAATTCAGATTAAATGATTTGATAGTTACTATATTATAGATAATGTATTGGTATTGTATTTATGGATAATAATAAATTTCATTTTAAAATGAAATAATTTGATTCCTGTGTTATTGATGTTCTTATATATTGTTTAAACATATTTTACCAAGATGGAATGAAATGTATATTACACAATCTTCTTATCACTTATGAATGGTTTAATCGTATCTATTCTATAAAACACTTTATCTAAATATTTTGAATTATTTTCGAACATACAAATGAAATAAAATAATTGATTTGATCTTTTTGAAACCATTTCCTATCTATAAAACCTCAATAGATCAAGTTAACTCATTATTTTTATATCAAAATATAAATTAATCCTTCTCGTTATGCATGGGAAATTTTATAATCGACATGAATAATTTTTTTGGAAACATGGAATTAATGATGGACTATATTGGGGATATCAACAGTATAAAATAAGAACATGATGTTTGGAATAATGATATAAATTATTTTCCTATTTTCTATGTATAAAAAATTATTGAGTTTATATCGATGTATCATAACGACATACATTATTGCCTTCACTGATTAGAATAAAATATCAATGATTAAGATTAAAATAATGTTTAATGGTATAAAATTAAGATTAATTAAGTAAGTTTCTATGAAGGTTATTCTAATAGAATATAAATATTTGAGTCAATAATAGCCTAATTATTATTCTAAACATTGTTTTAAATTTTTGTGACATATATTGTAGTTAAAAAGGTGATAATTCTTATAGATAATTATTGGGTTTTTAGTAATATGTAACTGTACTTTTACCATGTGAAAAAATTATTTTGAGGGATAATTCAATTTTAATATTTTTGAAACATGTTTAGTGGTTCCGATAAACTTTATGGATTATATTATTATTGATGATTAGGATTATGTTTTATGATGTTCATCATATTTTTTTGAATTTTATTTGAATATAATGGTTTTACAAAAACGATAACACACAGGCTAGGTGATAGACTATAAAATCCTACAAGGCCATGGGGCTTGAATCCATAATATGAGGGAGAAAAGGTGGAAACACCAACCAAAATCCTATGTGGTGTCCTAGTGACAATGACATCATTTTCTTAAATAAAAGGTTTTGAAGATAATAAATATATTAATTTTATGAATTTTTTTTATCCTATGGAAAATTATAAGAGTTAAATGTCATTTTATGACAACATGATTAATGTACTTTTAGAATTAGTTAATTATTTTTGGAGCCCTTGTATGATTAATGTTGAATATACATTATTGTATTTTATTTGATTAATGATAGTTTAACAATATTTTCAATAAATATATGATTATAATGTGGCATTAAAATGATATGGATTATTAATAGAAATTGATATCATATCATGGATGTTATATGATTAGTGAAAATGCATTTTTTATATATGACTTTTTAGTGTCAAATTTGTTTGGTGAAATGTTTTAAATTATTCTCAGATGAATATGTGATCAAATCCATTTGTTTTTGTGTTTTAAACATGGATGGTAATATTTTTGAATAAATACAAGGATAATTGTGTATCAAATAATAAAAGTTCATATTTGGATCTTTATAAATTAATGTGATATTAAGATTTTTTATATTAGGGAAGTACCTTATATGGTGCTAATGATTTTTTTGTAAATGTCTAAATATTGAAGGAATATCTAGTTAACGATTTTTGTATTATGTGATCTGTTAATATATTATTTTATGTAATAAAAATTGTAAATTAATTCTGAATTCTCAATAATTAGGGAAAATAAGACTTTGTGGTGAAAATTTATTATGGGATGATGTTAATGTTTTAATGTTAGTATATTTACTTAGACAACATGGTAATGAAATTCTTCAATATTAAGAAAAGTCTTATAAAACACTTATTTTAATCATTTTATATTAAATTTTGGTTATAATCTATCCATATTTAAATATTTTAAAATTATTCCTTAAATGTTTCTTCATTCAAAATTCATTTTTTCACTCCCAACTAAATTTTTCCTTATGTGGAAACTTACCTTTTATTAATTTAGATGATCATTATATTAAACTTCATATATTTTTAAAATTAATTTTTTTTCAACCCATTATTAAATGTTGGATTTCAAGAAATATAGTTTCAATTTTTATAAGATTATTTCAAAATTAAGAGAAAATAATTTATTAAATGTGAGATAGAATCTAAGACCCATTTGTTTTAAAAATGAATCAATGTTTGTTATGGAATCTAACATAAAAACCCAAGATGAAACTACATGTAAATTAAATGAATGTTATAACATAGGAATTAAATTTGGTGAGTAAAAATATGATTAAATAATTAATTAAATACATATAAATATTTTCCAATCTAAAAATTTAAATGATAAATTCTTAGTAAATAATAACTCAATTTTTAGTATTGACATTTTATTCATCAAATAGATATTTTATTCAAAAATGGGTTTTATAATTAAATTATATAATATCTATGATATTAATTTGATAAAAGGAATAAAATTATTAAAATCATAATATCAAAATAATAATAGGTTAATTTTTTTACTTTTGGAAAATATAATTTTCTCATTGAATAAAGAAAAGTACTGATTTTTTAAACCGACATCTCATTAAAACAAATTTTGTAATTTAATTGTCCTATTATGAACTTATGTTTATTTACTGATAAAAAATATTATTTAGGGTTAAATAATCAAAATAATAACATTTAATTATATTTCTAATGTATTTTACTATAATTTTACATTTTGGTGAAAAAAGGACTTTTTTTTGAAAATTGTATTAAAGAGCATAATCTATTAGCATTTTAATTAACTAAACATTCCAATCATTGAGAAATATTTGAATTAAATATATATATTTTATATATTTTAAAAATGAAATGAAATTAATATATTTAAGATTACAAGATATTTATTTAATATAAAATTATCTTAGTCTTGAAAAATACATCTCTTGAAAACCAATTTTATCATTATCCTTGATAGTATCATTTGATATTAAATTCTACCACTTATGTGAAATTAATTTAGTGAAATGGATTAAATATTTGGAATAATAATAATATATATTTTATAATATTTGTTCAAAAGATTTTTTTTATTTTTTGTGGAAACACTAATAATAATTTATCCTTGATAAGGAAAAAGATGTCTTACTAGGGGTTAAACAAAAATGATAATGGTTAAAATTTTATACAAATGTATCAAAATTATATTTTTGCCTATATGTTTACTTTAACAAATCTATGGATCAATAATGTTCTAGTTTATACCCTATTCGAGGAATAAAACTGTGGGTATAAGTTTTTATTTTAAATTATTCAATGTGTGTCCTCTCAGCCAATTATAAATGGCCACACACTACATTCAAAATTTCTGATATTCATTTCATTATTGTTTAGATAATTTATTCATAAATAACTTCTTTACTTACCCTATAATGATCTAGCTATCATTTTTTGACCTGAAATACATCCTATGGAGTCATTTGGGGCTACGCTAAGGAGTTTCTCCAAACATGAGGTATAGTGATTAACTAAATGTTTTTATATTATTTCTTCATCCACAACATATAAATATAAATTAATTTGTAGATACATGTATAGGATAAACTAATGATTTATTAAGGGTTTTTTTGTTTATTTTTATTAATTCATTATCTTTCAAATTCATACCCTCGAAATTTTTTAGATTCTTAATCTGCTCAGTATTATATCGCAATCTAACTACTTATGTTGTGGTATTAATAGAGGAAGAATACCACCAAATATAAAATATTTTTTTTCCAGAAACTACTCCTTGACATGTTGTTACAACAATATGCATTCTCTTATATTGATTAACAGATTACAATACTCCATTTTAATTATAGATTCATTATTATCTTTGGACTCTAACAAAATTAAATCCATTAAATTTATTTTTATTGAAATTTGTTGTCTCTATATTTAACTAAGAGACTCCTTCTACCTCTGGGTAAAACTATAAGTCAACAAATTCCCATGAACTGATTCAAAGCCTTTACCTCTATTCAAAATTTTGGTCTTCTATTGGATGATTCTATGACTTTTCTTGAGAATCTTGTGGGATCTTACATGCTTGTGTACCAATTTAAGTACCATCAACAACTATCGACACTGTCTTATTGGGTTTCTCACTAATTTTAATTACTATTAATGACTATATGCCTCATTGAAACTATTCTACTGCATATTAATCCTTATATTGGAATCCTAACCTTATTAGTTATCTTCAAATATATCACACACTATTTAAATTATTTTATAAAACATATAACTTGTATAATCTAAACAAATTCCTCATTTATGAAATCAATTCATTTACACAAAATAAATCTATTTCATGGAATATAAATGTATTGAAATGGGTATCATAATTACATCTTTATGAGTGTATGTAAACATGAATTCTTGTACGTGCAATTTTTCTCTTTTAATCCCTTTCTATAGGGATATGTGAACACACAATCAACTTCTTGTTTCTTAATATACTTGTAAGCATTGAAGCATCCACCACTCTCCACCTATTTTGGAATAGTCTCAAATGGGTGTGCACTATTTGTTTCATTCATGCCTCCTTTACTCAATCCACAATCCTATTGTGAACTCATTAATTCTTGTGTTCAATATTTTATGTATACTCTTTTAAATAAAAAATCCTTCTAAGAAATAGTTATAATGTGAGAATGTTCTTCATTTTGTACACAATAATCATTTGTGAGCAAGATAACTCTCTTCCTACTTTAAAAAATGTGTTTAAATTTACATTTGTTCACACAAACCTATAATTCTTCCAATATAAAGAGGATATGTGTATCATGTTATCCAAAAATTCTTCACAGTACCTAGTTTATTTTTTAAATAGAACATGAGTGCAATTTATATGCCAACTTCCACATGGTTTCCCTTCTAAATCATGTAGGTAGAGCTGTGATAAAAGTAAATCATGTCAAAAAACAAATCATTTTCTATTTATTTTAAAAAAATTGTTCTTTCTCAATTTTATAAATGATCTTCTTAGCCTTGGATGATCTTATTTTATATTATAAGATTTCTATACTTCACACCACCTTCAATCATATTTATATTCCATGTCATTGATTCCATTAAATCTGTGAAGTTTATACCAAGTCACAACCTTTTTAAACAATGATGAAATTATTATACCACATATATATAACACAGAGTTTTATGTCACCTCATATTACACAATGAAAACCTCATGTTCTTTCCATGAATCAAATGTTTATCATCCATTTAATTTAATTATTCATCAATTAATGGGGGATACTTGAATAACATAATGTAACTCTATATGTATTAATTTAGGGATTAGTCATCAATCATCCAAATCCAAAAAAGATAAATATTATAATTATGGAGTTATTTCATATTGTTATTTTGAAAACCAGGCCCAATGAATTATCAATGTTTGATCAGGTTTGATAGTTTGTGATTTTTATTGAGTTCTGGAAAATGACAATATAGTTTATCATCAAGAGATTAATGAAAATTATCATATATAATTGGATGGCTCTGATACCATCAACCAAATGACCATGGTTATATAATTCATTTATATGATAAAGGAATGGTGCAGTAACATGTTTATCCCACATCGATCATGATATCAGTCTCATGATTCATGATTAACATATCCATGCAGCAACTCCCCAAGATAGCTACATAGATTCAAAACATGAAATATACTAAAACACGCAAAATTGATTTCATTATATGGGATTCTGACCAAACATATCCATGCCACAATTTTGCACTCTACGAGGAATATTCATGGTCCCACAAAAGTATCATGAACACTTATACATTGGGGTCTTCGTATTTGTCATCATACAACCTCCATGGAAGGCTCTTCCATGGGGGTTTTCCCATGTTCCCCCTAAATATTGTTTTGGGATGGCCTTTTCAGCTTCTATTATTTGTAATATTTTAACTAACTAATCTAATTGTTTAAGATTGAACTATAATATTAAATCAAATAATATTACATGGCAATATATTTTTTAATACAAAAGAATGAATTATATTTCATGACCTGAAATAATTATTCATGACTTAATTGTATACAATAATGGACATAATAACTACTTATTCATTTAATTAATCATTTTCATGTTATTCTCTTGACTTATCCAATCATAAAACTATATTTCATGTTCCTTTATGAATTAAGGATCAATAAAAACAATCCTCAGATTTTACCATAGAGAGTTTTCTAATCATTCCATCCAATTTCATCATATGAATCCAAAACGATTATATAGGTATCACTAATTTATCAATAGTCACCGAACATATATTGGCAATTCATTGACAAGATACAAAACATTGGGCCCAATAATCATCCCATTTTATTTTATTGTCAATATATTTTTCACATATAAAAAATTAAATATGTGTTATAGACAATTTCTCTACCTTTGAAAACAAATTGAAATTGATAAGTGGGATCCTCTCAACTGATTTCATTCCCAAAATCTTGAAGCTTTCTATAATAGGAATATTTCTAAATAACTTTTATGAGAATAATTATATAATATGGTTATATTGAAAGATCCTTTTGTTAATAAAAATAAGTCTACATGGGAAAACCTAGTCTATAAAATAAGAGAGATACAAACATGGATTCGTATGATATCCATAGAATACCATGTATGTGAAATCATTATCAAAATATATCAAAAATCATCCAATGCATTGAAAATAATCAGATTTAGATAAAAAATTCTAAATCATGCAAAAAAAAACAAATACATAAAAAAAATTATGTGAAAAAGATAAAGATCCAACTTTTTCTCATTTGGTCATCAAACAATAACTCCCCCATAATTAATATATCTAATAAAATTATTAATGATAGATGAATGTTTTATTGGAACACTCCATATTCCCATTACATATATATATATATATATATATTATATTCTTTATGTATTCATGATTTTACTAAATTATCAAACCAATGCTCCTCTACAAGGTCTACAACAATCACATTTAATTCCCTACATGATAGTACAAAAATAGTGAAATATATGGTGAAATGGACAGACCGTACATGGTCCTCAAAGTCAATGGAAATGATGTGATGTTTTTCCCATCTATGTTTCTCCACTTTCTAAAGTCAGCATTCTTCCACACATGATTCTCTTGTATGATGGATCTCTTGATAACATAGATCTTATCAATCTTATAACTACATTTTCTGAGATAGTTATACATTATTTATCTATCAAATAATTTTTATCTCCTCATGTGAGATTAATTCTCTTAAATAAATCTTCTTATAATGGAAATTTTTTTAAACATCCTCTTGGATTGTGTCCGATATTATTTCAACTCTCACATAGAACAACATCAATAAAAAGTAATTATTTTTTACAAACACTCATGAAATTCATCTTATTTAGGTGAAATATTCATTATTTTTATTATAACTATATTTTTGGTTTATCTAGTATTTTGGATTTCATCAAATTCTCTGGAAAGACAATAAGAATTTCTTTTCAAGTGTTTGTTGATTCTTTGGATTTTCCACAAAGTATTACATGAGTACCGTTATTAGCATCTTTCAGAATTCCACCAATGGATTTCCCTTCTATGGATTTTGTTCCTCTCATTAAATTATTTCTTGTTAGATGTATTTATCTGGTTATTATAAGGGAGGATATATCATTGTTCTTCTTGGTTACAATTGGTTTTACTACCTTGTTTTTTTTTTACATACCAAGGTTGAACTGCAACAACTCTTTTATTGTGGATTTTTTATGGTGAATTTCTTATCTTTTATTCAGATTAGATCATCCTAATTTTGTTACATATATTATATTAATTAATTTACATGTTATTATAGTATTCCAATATATTGTACAAAAATTTCCAACAACACCATTAATAGCCTATGATCATTATTCTATTTATTTGTGTTTTAGTATTTATAGGTTTCATATATTATGAGCCCTAAAGTAAATTAGTGAAACCACCACAAACCTAGAAACATCCTTGGGAATTGAACATCATGAAACCCTTATTAACCAACCATAATTTTATAGGTTTATAAAAAAAATTCATCATACATACTTTACCATATTTTAATTAAAACATATACTATAACTTGAAATAAAAATTATTACATAGGATGGTTTCTGAGTAGTCAGATAACTTATTTCTGGTGTATGTAACTATTTTATTATTTTATGTTGTAAAAATACTTTTTAATCGTGATCCAAAATAAATAATTGAGTGGTAGATTCACTTATTTTAGTTATTTTGGAGGTTTGATCTTCTTGTTGTTCCTGATATTTTATCCTCACCACCATTTCTAAACACTTCATTTTGAGGGAGTTATCCTCGTCCACAATTGATCATATCTTATCATTAAAATTAGAATTCATCATCTTTAGTTGTTCTTCAATAATTATAAATTATTTAAGTAATGAATTTTTAGTATCCTTGAACATTTACGATTTATCATAATTTTAATAAATTTTGACCACCATTTAAACACTTTTTTTTAAAATTTCAAATTCATGGATTCATTATGCAGAAAATAATGTCAATGAAATATTTCTCAAAAAAACATATCTCAATTCATAACTATATTTATCATAACATTCATTGAATTGATAAATTAATTGATCCCTTAATTTCAATTATTTTATATTTTTGGGTATTCCAACCTTTTTAACCAATGCATCAACCTTGGAATTAGGTTCTTCCTCTAGGTATAGTTTTTCATTATGAAGAGACTTAAATCCTCAATCAATATTGGTCAAAGATTCTTTTTTAGGTTTCTCCCAATATTCATTGAATTGAATTTGAAGACCACGGTGTGATACCTCATCACAATAACTTGAAGGGGCTTTGTTTGAATTATCACAATTGAATGTATTATTTCATGTTGTACCTTTAAAATTTCATCCAATTTGATATGTATCATTATTTATATAGATATTCTTCTTCAGAAGAATTTCCTATCTTTTATTCCCAATTTTTATGGCTTTCATGAATTCATTGTATATGTTTTATCACTCATTTCTAAAAGTGTACACCTCAAAAACACTCACTTGGATCTTTATAGGTGACTGGCCATATGATACCACATTTAGAGTTTCATGTTATATTAAACACTAAGATGGGAGGGATGAATTAGTGGATTCATTTTAAAAATTATTTTTATATGAAATTCTCATCGCAAAATTTTTACAGATCTATATCAGCTAAATTTTTCTCTCAATCTCACTTTATGCAATGTTTTAGTGATATAGGGATAAAAATAATGAATTTACATGATTATATTTAAATACCTAATCCTTCCATTTTTGGTCACACAATATTGTTTATTTCCTATAAAACAATGGATTATAATGATATATCTCTAAAATAATGACTATATTTAGATCTAGCTCCAACCAATATACTTCAACATCATTAATATTTTCCTAAAATAATTCTTCTTTAAATTTAACAAGGATACCCCTTCTTCTACTGGCTCCAACAAGAAGACTTCATCTACTATTGACACCAACCAGAAGACTTCACCTCTATTTAAAGTCTTAATCCACTATAAGATGACTTTGTTATCATCCGCTAACATATTGTAGGATCTAACATTCTAATTTAAATATTCTTGTACATTCAACAAACAGTTATCTTGAAATTTGGTCTTACTAAATAATTATATTCTCTTTTAATGTCTAGCTATATTAGTATAACTATGGTCAGGGTGATGCTTATGTCTTTTGATGTCTTGGACAAACATGATTTTATCAAATAGATCACACATTATCTAAAACATTTTATGAATTCTATACCTTTCATAATTTCAAAATTCCAATTCTCTAATTATGAAAGCAATTAATTAAAATTTCATTCATCTATTGCATGGAATATGGAAGTATTGTTTAGGGTATCACAATTATATTTATATATTTATATATAATTATACTTTCACATGTGTGATATTATCCCCATAATGTAAATTGTAATAGATAGATATGTGACACACTATCTACCTTTATTCAATGCATGTGTATGCATGGATGTATACATCTCCATCCACTTGTTTATACAGAGACCCAAATGGGTGTGACCTATTTTTACATACAATGATTGCTTCACACAAGTCACAATAACTATGAAAACTAATTCATTCATTCACACTATACTATATGTCATAAATTCTCAAATCGAAACCCTTCATGCAAATAGTAATAATTTTCACACATAATTATATGCATACAAAATAGTTTTATTTGAATGTGATAACTGCTATTCTTTGTCATCTAATAATTTTAGATTTACACTATTTCAAAATAACTCATAATTCGCCATGAAAAATAATGAGATGCATATAGTGTAATCCCAAGACTCACTATAAGAACAAGTTTCCTTAAAAAATAGAATATTTGTGAAATACACAAGTCCAATGCCCAATTAGATACCTATAGCATCTCACTATTAGAACCTTATAGAAACTCCACATCATGAACCTAGGTTTCATAGTCACAATGTTATTTTGGAAATATGAAATTTTCACATTATCTCATAATCCTTCATAGCATTATAATCTATCATTTTTTTAGATGAGGATTTTCATACCTTTCACCTCCTCTAATCTGTTTTATACCATGTCATATAATCCCCCAATTCCCCAAAAATACTATTGATTGACTTCCTTTATAAACACTGAAATATTTGTTTGTATAAAATATCTTTTGTAGAATTATAATTAAACAAATATTACAGGATCAGTGCCTCAAATTCATTTTACAAATCATATTGTTCCCCTTATTTTGAAGATTGAATAAATTCGTTAAGGGAGGACAATCAAACTACCTTATGAAAATCCATATGCATTCGGAATGGGATTATTCATTAATTATTTGCATAAAGTGAATATGAATATTAGATGTATGAAGTTACTTTATCTAATTGTATGTTGTACCCATTGAATGATATTAACTTCCTCAGGTTCTATAATTATTTATTTTTCATGATTTCCGACGAGCATAGGCATCATCGAATAGGAAGAGATACAAGACGACTGCTGCATATAATTTAAAGACTTATAAAGCATCAGTCAGATCACCAAACTTATATCCATCATTGAAATGGTAGAGGAACAGTACCAAAAAATGTGCATCCCACATTTATAGTGACCTCATTATCATGGTTCATTATTACTTAATCTGTTCCAAAACACCCCCCGGGCAGGTCATGTGGGATTAACAAACAAACTATAGTAGAACACACAAAATGGGATTTTATCTGAAATCAACTGTCCCAACATATGTGTGGATTTAGATTGAATTCTCATCACCCTATGCTCTGACTAACTAGAATATGCCAACACCATATATATAGGGGCCTTCCATGAGTCTCCATGAGGCCTCCCTAGTGGGCTCTCCCATGGGGGTTGAACCATGTTCCCCCTAAATGTTGTTGAGGAATAATCAAGGGGAATGGGTGGTTCAATATATTTTTTAAATAACACAATGATTAATTTAATTGTATACATTAATGTAACCATAAATAATATTCCAAGATACCTTGATTTCATCATATAGAATTAATATTCATTTTATGGCCTTAATCACATCATCATGAAATAATAGTTTTCTATGATAGCCTCTATAACTTATTCTTTATGAAATTTTAAATTACATTGAATTATATTAGTGTATCCAATGTGAAACCTCCTTATAATAGGTATTTTTTAATAAATGATCATCCAAAAATAAATGTTATCCAATGGAATTTTTCCAATCCTAACAGATAATTAAATCAGATGAATCCATAAAAATTCTCCACATGTCACCACATCTTCCAAACCCACCAAAAATATATTTACATATCATTGTAAAAATTCAAACATTGGACCCAAAATATAAATTGATTTAATAAAATAGTTTTATCTCATAATTTTTTTTATATTAATCAAAATAACATCAATCCATATCATCTTTTATATTTGTAAGAAAACAATCATTCATGTGTTTGGTGGATTACTCTTATGTAGAAAAATTTAATTAATTCTTCATCAACACCTATGAAATATCGTTATAATGACAGCTATAATGTGTATATATATATATGTATATATATGTATATATTATTTTTAATATAATTATAATTATTCAATTATCATATCAAACATATCATATTACTCACCATTTTTTGGGGTATGATAATGTCACATGTGTGTACGAAAAACTATGTCCTCAAGTAGTGATGTGATTCATTTGTTAGAAACATATTACATTTAATGTAATAAAAATACACTTAATTAGTATATGTGATATAATTAAAAATTTTATTATATTCATGAAATATTATATATTAATATTTAGTATATTTTTTTCTTACAATGAAAAATTATAATATCATTCGGGTCTATGTGTGGACTATCAACTCCATGAAGCATTATGGTTATTTTTAATCACAATAATTCATTGATTATATATAAGAGTGTATTTAAATGAATATTATTGTATTTTTTATCTGATTATCAGTATATTACTATAAAATGTTAATTATATTCATTCCATAGTTATCACTGAGAAATGAAAATGTTACTCATGTGTACATATGACCTACCATAGCCATGATCATAATATTGTTCATTAGTCATAGCCATTATTGATATAGAGATTTAAAAGTTTAACATATGTATAAAAATTTGAATAATGAAATTATAATTATTATTCTATATATGTTGAAATAATAAAATTTATGACCATATTCAACCGGTAGAATTCATCTTCGAAATATAATTCAAACTACATAAAATCATTAGGTGTAAAAATAGTTGATTATGTAATTGTATATAAAATAATAATAATTGAAATAAAATAAATAATATATTAGAGAAAGGTTATAAAGAATTTAAATAATTTACAAATTTTTATTATTCATGATGATGATGAATATACATGTCAAATCAAATTGGAGGTAAGAGACCCTTTTACTTGAAATCATGTTTTTAAAATTTTTATTCGTTATAATTTTATATAAATTTTATGTATGATCTTACAAATAGATCAATAAAATTATTATTTATGTTTCTATGTTTTATAGATTTAATTTATTACAATATTTTATTTTATTTTAATTTTTTTAATAAATAAGGAATCGTTTTAAGGTTTACATAAGGGCCAAAACAGATACGAATCCCAGTTTTAAAATGTTTTGATGATTTAATCTATTTTTATTTTTCTACCATATACTTTTTATTTATATTATTTTAATAGTTTACATTATCATTATTAAATATAAATAGGTTAAATATTCTTCTTCTTTTTAAAATTATATAAACATATTTTGAATTAATTATTTATCTATGTTTTGTATGGAACCATTTGAAAAAAATTGTAAACGGGTTATTTAATTTTAACATATATAGTGAAAATGAATATTCAATCCACAATAATCATTCTCATATTTATGGGTTAATTTATAGGAATTGTTTTTTTCTTAAAAGAATACCCAACATTCCCCTTCCCTGGGAATGTTTTGGTATAAAATTTGATTTTAAATGGAACTGGAATATTTAGAATCTTGAAATTTTTTTAGGGGTCCGAAGAATATTTTATTAGTGTAATGTTGAAAATTACAAATTTTTTCTGATATAATAACTTTATGGTTGGTGGATATTAATTATGAAGGTGGTTGGTTATATTATAAACCAATTTACAATGGTTATTATGTTAACCGAGGACATGTGGTTACATTATAAACAAACATGGATTTTTATTTTATAAAAAATGGATGGTGTGTGGGGGGGTATGATATCTATTCAATAAACTAGGTATGGTGGTGAAACGTATAGTTTTTTTCCTTTATAAGAGTGATATGTAAATTTATTTCCTTATATCCCTAAATTATATATCTATAATTTCTATGGGTATTTCTAGTAATCTTATGATTCCCAAAAACAAAATCAATGTTCTTATTTTTCTAAAAGAAATATTTACTACTTTTTATGGGTAAAAAATATAAATGTTAGAAAATGTATTCCATATTTTTAATATTTTTAAAGAAAAAATTATGAGTTTTATTTACACTTCATATTTTCTTAAGTTATTTTTTATGAAACAATTTATGGGTAAAATGATATTTTATGGGTAATAAGTTGTTTATATTAAAACCAAAAAAAAAAATTAAAATTAAAATTTCTATAAGTATTCAAGGATTAAAATGTTTGTTTATTATTTTTAATATCCTTTACTGTAATTTTTATATTCATACCACATTTTTGAAATGTGTTACATAAGTTTTTAAGTATGATTAAGGATAATGAAGTCATCATTATTAAAATTGTGAAGATGTTTCAGGAAAATAAAAAATGTTCATTTTTTAAAGTTATTTATTTTTGGAAAGAGAGATATTGATAAAAAGTATACACATTGTAATTTTTTTTGATGTATGAGTTATGATCTAATTCTAGAAAAAATTAAAACTAAAAATATATTTGGGAAATGAAATTAAATTCTATTATAAAAACACTACATTATGTAATGTTATGTTCGAGTCCTTATTAAAATAAAGAGAATAGACCACTAATAGTGAGTTATTTTTCAACCATTATCACCTAGCATGTTCTTGTTATTATACTTCTATATTCATTACTAAGTCATAATAATCACATTAATTACCATAAAAATATCCCTTACATTTTTTTAATCTATGGAATTAAATATATCAGATTACATCACCATATCTTAAATTATTAAATACATAGATTTTATAGAACATGAATGTGTTTCCATGATTTTTGGATTCATAGGAGTGTTATATTTTCCTATAAAGGAATCAATAAAATCTGATATAGTGGCCTTTTTCATTATTTCATCCATGTGTGGTAATGTTATAGGCAATATTTTTTCACTAGTATTTCAAATTCAAAATCAAAGGAATCTGTTTTTTCAATAAACTTATGGAAATTAAGTTGTATAAGATTTCATATAAATATGTTTCAAATTTCATTAAAATTTATCACTCACCTATAATTCAATTAATTATTTTAGTTGATTAATATGTGTTTTTTAATGTATAATTATTTATTGAGAAATATTCCTTACAAAATAAAATTATTTGTTATTAATATAGGGATGTCTATAGAGGTGGTGTAAGTGTTATATTTAAAATGATATAATATATATTTTTTCAAATTAAACATTGATATAATGGATTTTATTACATATTCGACAACAAACTAGTCATTTCATTTCTATCATCATTATTCAGGGTGGGTCATTTGAAAAATTGTAATCATTTTGATGTATCCAAGAAGGAATATATAAGAGACCACCCACTCCGTGTTTTTATTATCTCACAGGAAACATTCAGTGGAAATATTTACCAAATGACATATGATGAAATTTATGGATAATATTTATTGTGATATAATTTCACAAAAATATCATACCTCAACATTTTTGTTTAAATAATGGATATTATTAATGAAAATACTACTACATTCATTTCATTGAATACCTACATAAAAATTTAGCTATTTGGATGGGTAATATAAATTAATGTTAAAAAATGGTATACTAATATTATTTAATTTTTTATAATAATAAGTTGCATTATTTATGTTTTTGTATATAATAATAAACAAATAAATATTGTTTTATTATATAGAAACTCCTCTAATACATACATACATCAATATACTATGATTTTAAAACATTATTTGTAAAACCATTCATGGAACCCAAATTGAATGAATCACCATTTATTATTTATAAAATTAAACTTTATTATATTTTTCTACGAATTATTCCTATTTAGATTACATCAATGATTGATATGTAGAAAAATATTAGTAAAAACATAATTTGTATTTATTAACTATATATTGGAATAAATTGTTAACAATACACTTTTCATATATCAAAGAATAATATAACCAGTCATAATGATAAATAAGGAATCAATCTTCAGAGTCATATATATATTCTTAATGTTTTGAGATATTGTGCTTCATTAGATGCATTAATAAGTCTTATTATTAGGATTATATGATGTATAAAAATTCATGTCACTAGGTTATTACCTAGAAAATGGGGTGAGCGATGGATTTGACCCTTATTTTGAATAATATTGTCCTAAATCCTATATACATACATTCTCACTCAGGGTAGAATATTATTAATGGAAAATATTACATTTAATCTATATTTGGATGGGTAATCCATTTTTGGGTTAAATAATATAAAAACTCATCATAAAGGGATGTAGTCCACATTACATACAAATGAACTCTATATTTGTTGAATTATAGAAAGTATTTCTTATGGAATTTGGATATCAAATATAGGGGAAATGTGGAATGTTAATTATAGGTGAAGAAAAATTATATACCTTTACTAAAAACATTTTTATGTATAAATCGATTTGGTTGGGCCTCCCAAATCTGGATCATCATTGTACCTAAACAACATAGGTTCGTATTTTGGATTAATTTAAATAATATGGTCCAAATGAATGTATTCTCTAAATATGATTGATATCATAATATATTGATTAATATTTTTAATATAAAATTTAAAATATTAGTAATATATATTTTCATGTTCATGGGATTCCTTTCAATTGTTATATTTCATAAATTTTTGATATAAATGTTAATTCTAAATAATAGGAATCCATGATATAATCATTATTCACTTGTACAAGTCAGTATTAGGTAAATTTGTTTTTATCTTTCATATATTTATCACTTATTAACCATTCTTAATGAGGGTTAAATATAGTTTAAATTTTACATAATAAAATAAGTATGGTGTTAATTATATGTAAAATCAATAATGATGTGTATGATGAATAATAAAAAAATTATCTATAACCTATAGATTAAAAATAATGTTTATTTTTTAATTTATTTTAAAGTAAAATAAATGTATATTAAATAATAATATAACCCTTGTACTTAAAAAGAATGGTATTTGATTAATACAACATGATTCATTATTTATTCCTTAATATCGATTCCAATAATTTTATATCAAATATGGGATGCATTATGAATCTAAAATATTTATTATAAATTAACGATACTAATCACATAAATGATAAAACATATTTTAAGATAAACTCTCTAGATATATATATAAAAATATATTAATAATTATTCTAATGTTGAGTGGGGTCTATTGTCATTGTAAATTTTGAATTTCACATATAGAATACAATTTTTCCTAGTTGATACACCTATATGATATTCCATAAAAATAATATCAAAAATGCATAACGGTAATTACAGTAACTATAAAATGACTTTATATAAGGTTAATATGGTAATAATTACTACAAAACACATGAATATATTAATGATAGGGAGAAAATTATAAAACCGTAGAAAGATAAACATCAAAAGAATGTATATTAATTAATATAGATCCATAACTATTGATGAAATAAAAATATAAAGAGTTTAGAACGTAAAATACGTGTGAAATAGATTAATTTTTCCACTACACTCATGATTCTTTATTAACGATTCTCTTTATATTTTAATGTGTTGAAATTATAGGTAATGATAGAATAAAATAAATAGTGTGAAATTCATTGAAATTAAATTTTTGGAAAGTATATGAATGAGTTAATGTGTCGGGTTTTACTGGTAAAATTTATAGGAATACAATTTTGATATTAAGGTTGGTGAGGGGTAGTTTTAGAATCACACATATGTTAGGTTTATTAGGTTATTCATGTGATAATATGTTTAATGGAATAAATAAATTGTCATTAATTCTAATTTTATTTTCTAAAATATAATAAATATATATTTATTTCATGAAAAACTTTTTTACCTATTTTTTTAATTAATGAAATGTATTTTCTTGTATATTTTTTCAATACCAAATTATTTTATATTAAAAATTAAAATGTATCATATATAAAAAATTAATCATTCACTATATCGAAATAAAAAATATATTTATTCATTCTAAATAAAATTAAATGAAAATATAAATTTTAAATCAAAATATTCTATAAGGAATCAAATAAAATTTCTAATTTTAAAAAAATAGATTCATCAATCTAGGTTGTTATCATTTTTTTTGGAATCATTGGGATGGCCATGAGTTTTTTTTAAATTTCATTGAAAATTATATATTTAACTGATGTCTTGTTAGTAAATGATAGCTTGGATAAGAAGAGGATTATAGTGAATTGGTCTTTGAGTGAAACAAATATATAGAATTTACATTAATTTATCATTGAATAATCATTTGATGGAAACTTTTATCTTTTGATGAATGGATGTTCCCAATATAGATATATTAATTGTAAAGAAAAAATTATAAGAAATCATTTTTTATCCCTCCATGAAATTATAATGTTCTATTATTTGGAAATTGATTCTATAACCCTATAAATCCCAATAAATATTTCTAGATATATAATACTATTTTTCCATTAAATTTATTACTATTGAATATAACGATTTCCTGTGACATAATATTTTCTTATTTATTATAGTATACGTATTTTTGTTATGGGATTTGGATTATAAATTACCCATCAGACAAACATTTTCTATTTCAACTATGTTTCAACGGCACGAATCTGAAGAAGATCGATCGTTTTTCCATCGAATTTTTATGTTTCAACCATAGTTGAATTTTAGATATATTTTTTCACTATAATTATTTTAAATGATCATTATTTATGACTCTTAGACTAATTAGTTTTGGAAATACCTCAAAATGGTTCTTCAAATTATGGGGAAATTGAATTACCCATTTGATTTGGGTTGTTCATGTATGGACATTCTTTACAGATATCTATATTTTGAAAACATTATCTACTTAAAAAGGATTCCTCTACCATTTGGGTTGTGTGGGATATTATAGAATGATTCATATATTGATCATAATAAATAAATATTGGTTCATTGATATATTTTCTATGTAGGACAGGAGGAAGAGTTTTATTATATAAGGACATTATATTATCATGTTCTCAATTTCTGCTTCAATAATTTTTTCATGAAGATAGAGGATTGGTATTTCGAAGATTAATACAGTTTTTGTGATCTTTGGATAAGAATATCCCTATCATATAAATTAATTTTAAAGTCAACAGTTTCATTTTTGTTAAAAATTATAAGTTCTTGGTATAATTAACTATCAATGTAAGAGAATTTATAAATTTTTGTAACTCTATTGAGTATATTATTATGTATTATGTAATTTTTAGGTTTGTAGTTTTTTATATGAATTGAGTATTTTAACTCATTATGATAGGTTTTTATCACCACATATTATTTTAGTGACTTATGATTCCTTAAATATATTCCCATGTCTTTAATTATATTTAATCTACAGAATTATATTCATTTTAATTTTCATAATACATTTTTATATGAGGAAATATTTTTTTTAAATAATGTAGAACCCAATCATTTCAAATAAATTAAAATAATGTTTTATTTATCCTATAACATTTTATTTTAGATGTTTGTTCATCATGATCATTCAATCGACACTATTTCACATTTATAAAAATAAATGATATCCTCTATCCAAATCTGAATCATATTTATAATATTCTTTGTTTTTAATTATTCTTGTTTATGGACACACAACATAGCACAAAATAATTTGTATCAACTACCTTTATCTTATAAATATGTGTTCTTGGAAATTTAAAATAGATATTTTAGATTGTTAAATTATATTATAGTATTTATATCAAGATTAGTCCACTTCATAATGAATAATTGATTCCTGATACTTTGTATAATCCTAAAATATTAACAATAAGTTAATAGATATAAATTCTTTTTTAACCAATTTATATATCTCTAGGGATGTACTTCAGAAATTTGGTAGTCATATATTGATGTCTTTAATTAGTATTTTTTTTTGAAAAATTCATCAATTTGTATATTATTACATAAATTTATTCAACAATGGAATCTGTGTATATGAATTAATATTTTTTGACTATATATGAATTGTTTTAGGTTCTATACATTTGAACTGAACCATAAAACTATTTTAATATAAAATATATATGATTTTAATAAATTCATGGTAAATAATTCAAACACATATGGAAGTATATGGTATGAGAAACATGGAATCATTATACATCAATCAATAGATTAATCATATTACTATATATAAAAACATGATTTATTTTAGTTGTATACATTTTCTCAAAGAGGGATGATATTATTTATTGTCTAATGTGAATGTTTTTTTCTCAATAGTATCCCCAGTTAGGAACATACCCTACATGTGTTTTTTTTAGATTCCAAGAAAAAAAAAGATAAAGAAAAACAATAAACATATATTTGGAATATTCCTAAATAAACTAATAATAAAACCATAACCAGTAAAATAATATCTAAGGAAATAGAATATTATTCATTATATTCATTATATTCATAATTAATTTAATAACCAAAATTGATTTTATTTTTTGATTCATTCTATGATGAATATTTTGATCATTAAAACCCATTTCTGAGGAACAATTATTGTTTCACTACTTTGATTCAAAATAGAATCATAGTACTCTCGATGCGGAAATTTTATATATTATCACAATAATAATGAATGGACTCTATGGCCTTGCATGGATAATCCACATGTAATATGTTATTCCCTATAGTCACAACACAATACAACAGTCTTGATAGACCTTTTCTATTTTCTTATTGATCTATAGAGGTAGGAATGAGGTTGAATGTTCTTGTAACGTCCCTATATCTGACAATATATCACGGTAGAATAATGGGTTGGTTACATGACCTCAAGCACACCTCCCTGTATACTAGAGGCATCCAAATAATAGTGTGGCTGTGAAATGTATAGAGGGGAAAATATACCCTATAATATGAAGTGTAATAGTAGTATAAAATAAACTAGATAAATGAATGAAATCAAAGGATAAAAAAGGGAAAGAGAAAAATAAAAGACAACTAAATAATTCAATTAAAAATAAAGGAATAATTTAATGACATAATTTTTTTAAACTAAATGTAATTAAAGAATCAGTATAAGTAAAGTACTAGGAGACTCCAATAAAGACTCAAAATTCCAATGTCCTAAACCCCAATCTTCTACCTCCTCCAATATCCATGGCATTAAGAATGAAAAAAATCTATAGCAAGGTACTTTTCCCTTTCCAAAACCTGCTTCCACAAAATATGCTCGTTTACCAAACATTGATCAGAATAGTGTGTTACTATAACTAAGTAATTCAATATTGTCATATAAAAAATAACCACTGTCATAAGAAGTGGGTGCAATAAATCAATAAATAGGTTTATAACTTAATAAATCAATTAATAAAATGCAATTACAACTAGTCTTAGATACATTATGAAATATGTCTATGCATGTATTATGAATATTCCAACCACAACCATTTAACCATGATAATGGAAATTGATTGAGAACCTTATCAGAATATCTGGGAGTATATATTCTGAAAATTCTAATAACAACCATATAACCAAGGTATATTCATAACAATGTCAGTTAAATCCACATAAGAATTACAGTACCCATGTCAAATCCCTATAAGCATTATAAAATATAATTCAAATCCCTATAGTCATTGCAACATGGGATTGTGTATTGACCTCTCTCTATATGAATTACAACATGGGACTTGGATGAATCTACTCAATATCTATATTACATTATATAATTGTGCATGTGTCAGGGCTGAGCTAGATATATAATAATTTCCATATGAAAAACAAGTCATATCATACCACATGGATATTAATATATCACATCATATACCACATAAAATTGATATACTACAGGTCAATTATTTGAATTACCATTATCCATTCATATACCACATTAATTTATATAAAAATTGATTAAAAAGTATATAAATAATAAATTAGCTATAATTTAAGGATTCTATAAAAAAATATCCAATATGCATATGTCATTTTAAACAAACATTATGTTTTTATTTGATTCAGGTATGTTACGGCTTTCTCAACCAACGACTAGCCATAAGCCAGTTTAGAATCCAATTGAAACCAAAGTAATTAAAATAATAATATCATTCATTACATAATTTATTTGAGTGAAAAATATATTTTCACAATCATAATATATCATAATCATGTATATTAACAAACCATTGGTTTACGATTTCGAACCCCTACCTTAACAGGAGAATATCTTAAAACATCTAATGGAAAAGACCTAGGATAAAAGATGGTGATAGTTATTCAAAAGAGGTTATTAGATAAAAATGATGATAAAAAAATGAAAGTGGTAATGGTTTTTCTTCACAATAGTTGGAGAACCAAAGGAGAAAAATATTAAACTAGACAAAAACCACATACAAGGGATTTCTAACAGAAATGGGATGTCCGAATGGGTGGTTGGCACTCTAAAATCACCTAGTGGGTTTCCCTTGGTGGTTAAGAGAAAAGATGTAATGGAATAAAATGATATTCTACAGCATAACATTTTTCTCATAGCAGGACAGTGAAATACAAGGTGTGTAATGTAGTAACACATTGTGTAAATCTTCTTAATGGAATATGCCAAAAATATTATTTCATCAAGTTAAATTTATTTAAGCACATGAACAATTACATGACATGTAGACCCTTTACGCAACATTTAAATGTTTTGTAAATGAGTTTTCATCCCATTTATCCTTTAAACATCCCAAAACCCTTTTAAATCATATCAACATACAAATAACCCATGATAACAACTAACCCATTTATACACAAACTCCATTAACTCAAACGCAAAATTTGACAAAACACTAGGTCATTTTCCTCAACAAAGGATATCCATCAAGATCCTCTCCCATATCATCATTTTCTATGAAAAACCAGCTTTTTGTATTTGAACAATAGATATCCATGAAGGAAACACAAGAAAATTAACAGATTAACCAGAAACAAAGAGAGATACATACCTAGAAAAATACTGGATCATACAACCTCCCCAACAATAACAACTCATCATCGATCTTCTCCATGAATATATATAAGGTCACATTGAAAATGTATTTCCACCATATTCACATATTGGTATCTATCTTTGAGGACTCATCTACATGTCACTGTTGTTTCCACATTACTCTAACAAACAATACTTTCCTACCTTGAATATATTTCAATATAGAATCAAGATTTCGTATCAAATTCCCATAAAAGGAAGAATCATCACAAAGTGTGATATCTTCTACTTATATCATATGAGAATGGTCTTAATGGTATCTACATAGATGTGAAATTCAGAATATTTCATTCATCACATAGTAGTGTTTTAGAAGGGATAAACGATATGCAACAGGAATTACCCTTGACATATCTCAAAACAGACTGAGAAACCTAGACCCCATATTTTTTTATTTCCTAGTACTTCATTTCCCCATACTTTGATACTACCAAAATATAAAATGATGACCAACTATGAACTCCATAGGGATTATCTAATGGTAATAATATGATTTATGAATGCTCTAGAAAGACACCAACCATCAAGTGATAAACTGAGCATGATCAATTGTATCCTATACGAGACTAGGCCAAACAAGTGGGAATCCCCAACCCTAGATAAAAAATAGGATAACAGAACCAAATTACAAAAAATCCTTAAAATATTCCATGTTCTTTGATTCATTGTAGCTATTATTATATGAAAACATCACAAGTTCCATATCCTTCTCTCATGAACCCCCAAAATCCTAAACATAGGCTCATAACATATTTTATAAAACCTAAATAGTCCACTCATATTGACCATTTGTTTGTAGATGATCTGTTGTGATTAAAAGAACCCATGATCCTAGAACCTTAGAAATACCATACCAGAAAATCGATGTGAAATGAGGATCTCTATCTAAAATGATACTCCTTACAACCCCGTGCAACATAACCACCTCACCCATGTAAATACTATTGCAATCATAAACTCTGATGGATTTCTTGATAGCTATAAAGTGGGATACCTTAATTAGTTTATTGAAAATAACATATACATAGTCTTTCTTATGGGGTTTACTATGTAGAAATATCATAATATTCATTATTTAATCATCCCATAAATACTTAGGAATGGGAAAAGGAAGAAAAACCCCAGATGGGCAATAATTTGAGGCGTTCTCCTACTAAAAGGTGAAGTATCTAGCCAGGAAACCTGCCACCTCCTTTTTAATTCTAGACCACTAGTATTGTCTACATAGATGATGATACATCTTTGTTAATCTAGGATTCACCTCCCATATAGAATAATGAAACCCCTCAGTATATACTTTTGAATGATCCTGTAAAACTATTATCAACTATGAAAAATAATATAATTATCACAACTAAGAGGCCATATATATGGTTTCTACCCATAATATAATTTGTCTCTTAGTGAAGAACCTAATGGATTATAAAACCAATCAGTCTTAATCCAATCTAAAAATAGGTTTGTAATAGATTATTATGTTAGGGATACTTTGTCCTTGAGACTCCATAATAAATATATTCATGTATTTATAGAGAGAAATTTTCTGTAACTCATAACAAGAATCATTTGCTTCCCCTTACTACATATTATGGCTCAATACCTCGGTAATGGTGTTTCCATTTCCCAATGTTTAAGCCAATTTAAATTCAAAATCCTACATATACTCAAACTAATACCTCCACTGAAGGTTTTCTTATTAATGAGAAAAGATTTAACTTAGAATATTAAGGTCTATGTACATTATAAACCTCTCATATGTTATATAGTTTCTAAAAAATCATAGAAAATGTTCCACTATTACAGACCCCAAATCATGAGTAGGGTAATTCCCTTCATGTGGTATCAGCTTCCTGGAGCCATAGAAAACCACTCAATCTTCATATATTAGAACTACTCCAATTCCAACTCAGTATACTTCATAATACCCAGTCTATTCTTTTATAGGAATAGTTAATGTTTGGATTAGTGTTATGGTCAGACTTCTTTTCACCACATGAAAATATCTCATGAAACAATCATACCCAACAATTATCACCCCTTTCGTGGTCAGCCAAAAAAATAGTTTTTCCTAAGAGGGGAAATCCAAGATAAATCACTGATAATAACCTCCTAACCCAAGAAATATATTAATTCAAAATATATTCTTAGGTTTTTCCCAAGATACCACATATTTACTTTAATCTGGGTACACATTCACTTCTTCCATTAAATTGAATTTTCCCATGAAGTGTACATTGATAATAGAAAAAACAGAATTTAGTTAACTTAACATACATCTGATTCTCTCCCTATATTCTCCATAAGATATAAAAATATTGACATAATTGTTTACTAACTGGTAGTACCTTAAGATATCACAATAAAAACTAAAAAAACAAGTCTAGAAAAGTATGACTGATAATATTTATTAGGTCCATGAATACTACCAGTGCATCTTTTATCCCAAAAGGTATCACTACAAAATTATACCAACTGTACCAAATCCTAAAATTAGTTCTTGGTATGTCGAATTGTATAACTTTTAACTGATGGTAGCCTAATCTTAAATCATTCATGGAGAATATCTTATCACCTATCAACTAATCATAAAAAGCATCAATACGTAGAAGAGGATACCAGTTCTTGACATCAATTATTTCAACCTATGATAATACACAATAATATATAATGATCCATCAGCCTTCTTGGAAAATAGAACTAGAGAATCCCAAAGAAAAATAAAAGGATACATGAATCTTATATATTCAAGACCTTCCAACGAAAATATAAACTCATCATGATCTACTAGTTCCATTCTGTATGGTGGGATAAAAACAGACTCTTCTCCTCAAACAAACACAATTGTGAACCAAATATCTTGTTCAATCCTTAATCTAAAAAAATAATCAATAAATACATCATATAATTAGTATATGTCTAGATGAAAATAATCCTTCTTAATTTCACCATTATCTAGATAAATACATATTATCATGGACATGTGAAACTCCAATATGCACCGAATCGGTCCTTCAGAACCAGCCTGAATATCCCACTCACCTTGGTGAAAATAGATTCCCCATAAAGAGATAAAAATATAAATGTCATCTAATAATAGTCGATATTATACTAATTAATAACTAAAAAATCCATTCAATGAATAAAATCAAACCAGTCATTTCCTACATGAATGGATCACAAAAGAATTGGTAAGCACCAATATCTAGGTAACACTCCTTGCAATTTTTTATTTTCACTGACTGCACCCCCAATGGTGTGTCAGTGGTCAAAGAACCATCCATGATTTCCATATATAATACCAAACTATTATCAAAACTAGTAGATATAAAATAATTTGATTATCCTATATGAAATAAAACACAATCAAAGGCAGATGATACAAGAATCAAAGGTAGATGGTCATACATCCATGATAGCCTGAGTATTCTACATAACATACATAAGACATATCCCACATCCCTATGGGACAATTTTTGTACCCTAAGCTACTAAACATGACTAGAACTAATTCCCGTCCACTTCGGTATGACACCCAATACCTAGGTTAGAACATCTAGTGGAACTCAAGATATCATCTTGCTGAGGGGCAGCTGAGCCCCTTCCCAACTAAGGTTCCTGTCATGATCCCCTACTAATGGTCTTCTGAGGAATGTTTTTACTGAATTTATAATGATTAATATGAGTACAATAGATATAAATCATGACTATGGGGTAAGTACACTTTGTGCCCTTATAGACAAACATTGAACATTGAAATCATTGGAATGAAATATGGCCTTGAGATTACTGTCCACTGCCCTGGATTCTTTTCCCAATAATTCCCTATTAGAAACTATCATAGTGGAACATCTTATCACATGATGAATATTTCCAAGATCTACATGTGGAAATAGAATGGCCGCTTCTTAGGATCTATCTTAGATTCCCTTATGTGAGGAGTTTTTATTTCATCAAATCCCAATATTTTCTTAAATGGAAATAGTTTACCTATAAGCTAATCTAAAAGAAACTAAATTCATAAAAATATATCAACATATATATATATTCATCTACCAATTATGGTGAAAATCACTATGGGTTAGTGAAACATTTTTCATAGTCTAGAACTAACATTCCCTCTTATATCCGATGCATGAACTCACGAGATTTGGCCCTTCAATGTATCGAGATAGAAATGGATCAATTATTTCATCTCAATTTCTTTCCATAAAAGTTCATCCTACTCTATATATTCCTCTATAATATCTCAAAAATTCTTGGAAGGTTCACGAAGCATATATGTAGCAATATTCACCCTCCTATATACTAGTGTCTCAATATTCTTTAAGACATTCTGGACAAACTCAATCTAGAACATGGAATCTTGGTGCCCTCCTACCCAAGTAACCATTGGAGGGTGATGTTGTTGAAACCCATTTTTATCACATACATCAAAGTAATGGTACAAACAATCTCCCTTTCCATGGATCACATAAACCTCAAGAAGCTGTTGTGATGGTAAACATCCATTTTCTCCACTGGAAGAAAAGGAAACTATGGTTTAGCTTCATTAGGAGCGTTCTAATTTTCACTCTCCTAAAACTCAATTCTAATATAATGGGGAGGAATTTTATCTATAATAATAATGTGAAACTTGGAGAAATTTTCTAGAGACAAGGTAAACATCAACAGGTGTCTACAACATGGAACGACTATCTAATGGTCTCTGTAATCATGGCTGATAAGTATTTTATCTTGACACATTAAATCATTTAATTTATCCATTGAAGTAGTTAAATCAAATCATAGTTCACCATGAAAATTAAAATCAAATAAATAGATAGATATTCCCAAATCCCAAAAAATTCATGTCAATATATTCCCATGTCTCTATTATGATTCATGTATTGTCATATCGCTCCATTTCAGTCCCCAATAAAAAAATCTCAAGAAAATAGTTACATTGTAATATAATAACCTTACATATCATGTAAATAACACAAGGTGAAATAACATGAACTATAATAAGAAAATAGAACGAACAACAACCCCATCTCAATGAACATGGTTTTACCCCATGCAATGTATAGCTACTCCCATGCAAAATATCATTACCAAGTCCCTAAAAATATTAATCTCCTTTATACAATTCCAAAATAGTAAATTAATATAATATAAATCATGCCCTTATGATAAAACTTTGTAACATACCCTGATTTTTCACTCTCTCATGTGGCTCAAATTTTTGGTTATGAGTCCTCAAGATTTCCTCTCAATATGCTAGGAGAAATCATCTAGAAGAAGGGGTGTGAAATGTCTAATGGGGAAACTATACCCCATGGTATGAAGATTCATAGAAGTTTAAAATAAAATAAATAAATGAATTAAATAAATGTATAGAAATATTAGAAGAAAACAGTAAACTCTAACAGAATAATCCAATAAATAATAATGGAATAATGTAACGACATTCCGGAATGTAAATAATGTAATGTTATAACATATAGAAGTAAAATAGTAGTATAATAAAATATAGACACAAAAGTCCCATTTCCAAAACTCCATGCCAGTCCCACCTCCCAAGATCAATCCCATCAATCAAGGAAACAATCAACATCATGGTCATTTACCCATTTCTAAACCCAATGTCCCAAAATATACTCGAGTACCAAATGATGGCCAGAATAGTGTGTGAGCATAACTCAGTAGGATGCACCATTGTTTCTAAAAATTCATCCAGATAAAAATTTTATTGAATAAATAAGAAAAATATGTGTATTAGTTAGGTAATCAATTAATAAAACACAACAAAAAACTTCTTTGTCTACATTTTGGAATATCTCTAAACATATCTTATGACAATGGAAAAACCATATAATAAATGTAAAAGATCCTTCTTTAACACCATGATAGAATATCATAGATCATTTTTTATTACCATGCCATCCACAAACATATAAATATGGTATAATCACAATAATCTGATTAAAATACCTATATGAATAACAACAGATGGGTTAAATCCCAATAATCATAACAACATCTCATTCAATTATCTATAAGTATTAGAACATGAGAATGGGAATACACCAATCTCTATTAGAATTCCAATATGGAACAGGGCCGAGCCTACTTAAAATCAAAATTACTGCATATAAGTGTACATGTTCTAAGTCCATGCCCAATATATAAGCATTTTATCTTGGAAATGTTTTCCTATCATACAACATGGATATCACAATATCACATCATATATCTCAACAGATAATTATTTGAATTACCATTTATATTTCAAATTTTAATTTTATTTATATCTTAATTGATTAGTAGTTATATCAATAAGAAAATTTCTTCAATTTATATATTCTATAATAAGAAATAACCTACGGTCACAAGTATTGGTAAAAAAAATTAACAAATTTTCCAATTCAGGTATGTTATGGTTTTTTCACCCAAAAGGTATACATAAGCCTCTTCATAATCCAATTGACACCAATTGACTTAAAATAATAATCACATTCATTACGTAATATATTTGGGCGCAAGTTACATTGTCTCAGTCACAATATCTCATAAACATTGAAATTATCAAACCACAAGGTTAATATTTAGACCCCATTCCATAACACGTGAATAATGAAACAAATCCAATAGTAACATCCCATTATAAGGAAGGTGTAGATGATTTTAAAGACATTCATAGATAAAACCAAATCATGATCAAAACAAACAACTCAATCTGTTAAGGGATTTCAATACAGTAGTTTGAGAACCAAAGGAAATAATGATGTAATTAGACCAAAAACACATAGTAGGGATTTCTCATAGAAATTGGATGTTTGGAATGGGGGTGGTACTCCAAAATAACCTTTAGAGTTTTCCTAGTTTGAAAAGAGAACGTATATAGTGGAATGAAAATAAATTCATCCCCACTGTGTGTTTAAAATACCACATCGGCGAATTACATGATTGGTAATGTTGTTACACACTGTATTTTTAATGGAATACACTGAAAACTCTTCACCTTGGATTTATTTTATTAAAACACCCAAACAATTACATGATGCTTAAATGTTATTCAGATGTGTTTTCTTTCCATTTTCCCTTTAAATAAGAAATTATCCATCAAAATGATTCCCAACTAATCATTAACCCATTATAACATTTAATCCATTTATATCCAGACAACATTAATTTAGAAAATTATTCATTGTCAAAAATTTGGTCATTTTCCCCAACACAGGCACTTCACAAAGTTCCTCTCTAGTTTCCTCATGTTTCTTTCCAAACCAAGACTAGGTTTAATCAAATAACAAAGATCCATAACTGAAATTAAATCGAATGAAAATATTAACCAAAAAATCATTGAGAAACATACCATAAAAATACAGGATATTACTCTTCTCAAATTAATTATATAAAATCTATAGTAATTATTCATTATTCTTAAGAGAAATATTCATTGGTGAATATTGAATTTAACAAACAAAAAAAATTCAATCTCAGATAGAAATAATATATTATAAGAATATATAACGCCAGGGTTTGATATCAAAAATTTCACAAATTCCCATCTTAAAATATAAAATCCCATATATTCATCATTATGAATAATAATAATAATAATAGTAATAATTTATATTATGGGAATGAACTAACACAAACAACTAAATAAAATATTATTCCAAAAATAATTCCTTTTTTTATTGAATGTTGTTCTTCATTAAATAATTTTCATTACTAGGATCTAAAATCAACACTTACACGTTTTTAAATATTTACCAAACAAAAAAATTAGTAATATTAATCGTTTATTAAATAATACATAATAATTTTCCATTATTGATTATGGATATTTAATTTAATGTCTACATATCTAAATAATATAATTTTTTTTAAAAAAATATTATGATCTTTTGAATAAATAAAAATATATATATTTCACATGATGGTCATCTAGATAAAAAATATTTCATATTCAAATAACTAACAAATATAATGATAGAATATAAGAGATCAAGAAATCCTGAAAAAATCTTATTCCTCAGTCTGAAGAATAAAATTTACTCTGATAGTTAAATTCTAATAGAATTTAACTCATTTATATTGATTTGAAATATTTCAAAACATATAGAACTCTTCTTTAGTGTAATTATGTTGGTTTTAATTGATAATATGATCATTATATTGTGACATGTAAAGTATCCAATATAAGAAGAAGTTAATATCACAATGAAAACAACCACATTTCATTGTATAAAATATAATAATATCTATTTTTATAATATCTAAAATCAAACATGTCACGGCCCGTCCTCGGGGCCCATGCTGTGACTACCCCAAGCCCGCCTTCCATAGGCCAGGGGATGGCGACTAGCACCAAAGGCGTAAAATCCCGATAACTGGGAAGGCATTGCCTTTATAAAAGAAAACAAGCACCACAGAGTACAAGCGGAAGCAAAACACTAAGTACAAAAGAAATGCCGAAAAGTAAATGGGCCATAATACAAACCCAAAAGAAAGTACGACTACAACTGAACAAGGTACAACATCAAAAAGACAAACAACTGGAAGAAGTAAGCAGCTCCTGGGTCGTCCTCCTCGGATCCTACCTGAAGGGTAGGTACAGATAGCGTAGCTCTTGGTCATCCACCACGGATCCTACCTGAAAGGTAGGTACAGATAGAGCAGCTCCTGGTTGTCCACCACGGATCCTACCTGAAGGTTAGGTACAGATAGCCTCCTCCACGCTCTCGTCCGTCAACCTCCTCTGTGAGTCGTCACATAGTGTAGTCCACCTCCGGGTACTGACTCGTCGTGTAGTCCACCTCCGGGTACTGACTCGTCGTGTAGTCCACCTCCGGGTACCGACAAGTCCTCGAACACTCGGCCTCCGTCAGCACTGCCCGTCGTCTGCAACCAACACAACGAGGTGCGGGCATAGCCCGTGCAGGGGTGAGTATAATGATACTGAGTAGGGACCCCGAGAGACTCAAGGTCTCACTAAACCAATAAGAAGATCTCAACAGATAACCTCTACTTAGATATATGCCCATACATATACCTAAGTTATCAAGTAACCCATCTCAATCATCATGGAAACACAAGGATTGTGAAATCAACGGATAACCACTGACTAGGTATATGCCCATACATAAACCTAAGTTATCAAGTGACCGATATCAATAATGAGTTAAACACAAAGGTCAATGGATTCAGCTCAAACCAGGATTTTCATTATCGAAACCATAACTGCTGAAGAGCTCCGTCTCTTGAGTGTACAGTGGTCCTGTCACGACTCCAAGGTACTGCTCACCAACCTAAGACTGCTGAGATACACCTCATGTCGAGTACCGCGGGCCTACCACCTCACACAGTAGTGCTTCCCACCAGGGTCTGCCACCGAAACACAGTAGTGCTCCCCCCTCATAGCCTACAGAGGTACTCCTCCTGTCGAGTACCGCCGGTTTTCCACCTGACACAGTAGTGCTCTTCCGCTGTGGGTCTTCCACCTCACAATGTAGTGCTCCCCACTGGGCTACGTAAGTCACTCCGAATCGAATCGGACAAGCAGTCTTCAGGTCTTTGCCAACTATATTGTCTCCGTACTCCGTACGTTTGTCTCCGGGAGGGTCTGCTCCATGAGCTACTGGTCGATACTCCAAGTATCACAAAGTCCCAGGAAGAAGTATCTCAAAGGACCACCTCGTCATAGGGTTCTCAACGCAACAGACGACGCGTCAATCAGACGCCCGGTCTGTGAGTTATTAGCATTTTCGTCCCAGGGGCCCAGTTGGTTTCAGGTGCGAACCAATCCGGCTGTAACTCAACTATACCCCTAACACTCATAGGGTATACTCATAGGGACCGTTTCTCAATGAGATCACCAACGCCGCTGACGGTTCCTCAAACGGACGTTCTGTCAGAAAGGTACCATCTTTTCCGTTCTAGGGGCCCGATTGGATTTCAGGTGCAATCCAACCCGGCCACTATCCAACTGCATCCAAAACTCGGGCGGAGGTTACCAAAAGTTCCGTATCATCAACAGGAACGCAACGCAACAGACGACGCGTCAAGGGGACGCTCGGTCTGGAAGTTATTGGCTTTTTCGTTCTAGGGGCCCGGTTGGTTTCGTGAGCGAACCAACCCGACCGCACTCCGACGGCATCCAAACCTTGAGCGGAGTAAACCAAAATATCCATCTCACTTATAGGGATCCATTAAAGTCGATGGCACGTCAATCGGATGTCCGGAGCTTATGATATAAGTGTTTCCGCTCCGAGGGCCCGGTTGATTTCGTATCCGAACCAACCCAGCCGAACACAAAGTAATCTGAAACCTTGAGTGCGATATACCGAAATGACCGTCTCGATCCAAGGACCGTGTTTCCACTGATGGAGAGTCGTTTGGAGGCCCGTAGCTCAAGTTACAGGCATTTGACCGAAAGTGGTCCGAAAACGGGGGTCTGGGCCCGGCCCGACCCCCCCTGGGTCGGCCCGAACCGGGTCGACCCGAACTAGGCGGACCCGACCCGGGTCCGACCCGGCAGGGCCTGGCCCGGCCCGGCCCGGTCCGGTGCGGCTCGGCCAGCGCGGCCGAGCCGAATCGCGGGTGGGGTGCGCGGATCCCCCGCCCCTCGCCGCTAATTGAGGGCGGCAGTTCGCCGGCCGCCTCTCTTCCGGCGGCGCGCCGCCGCCGCCTTCTGTGGGCCACCAGAGTTGCTCCGGTGGTCCGTTTTCCTTCCCGTCTGCGCCATTGTTCCTCCCGGGTTCCGTTCTTCACTGCGGGATCACCAAATCGCCTTTGTGTCACGATTTTCTGTCGCCCGCCAAATCTGCACAACCACGAAGAACGGCGGAGGGTTGTCGGGCCGTGTTCGTTTGGCCCGCACCCTCCGCGTTAGAATAATAACAACGGGAGAAATTATTCAACACATGAAACAAAAATTTTAATAAATTAAAATTTTTCATAGGAATCTGGTTCTTTAATTTTAAAGAAACATTCACGGGAATATAAAAGAATTATTCACAACAACCCCTACCTCGTCAAGTCGTCGCACACACGTTCTTCTCGGAAAGAGGGGATCGTCGCGTCATCGCGGTATCCGGCGTCGCGTCTTCACGGAAGGGTGTCGCGTCGATGAACTCTGAGGTTCAAGAACAAAAAGATTTAATTAATAATAATTAAATCCTTCTTGAGTCAAAAACCAAAAAGGAATTTAAAGAATCGCCAACACTCACCTCAACGGATGATCGATGGTTTTTGTCATGGAGGAAGGAACGTCACCGAAGAACATTGCAGGAGAGGAAACGTCTACGTCGCGGCACACAGCGTCGCGTCGTCGATTTCTGCGGGTTTGGAATTCTTCGTTGGAGGCCGGTGTTCTTCGCGTCTTCGTGTTCTTCATGTTCTTCATGTTCTTCGCGAAGAAGGGTGAAGGCACAAGAACTTCTGTCAAAAACCTCTCAAGGTGTAATCCTCCCAAAAGTCGTGTTGGTCTTATTTTATTACTACGCCAACAAACGAAAAAAAAGGTAAGTAACGACCCATCAATTCGTAGAATTTATTCAACGAAATAAACCGCCCAATTAATTCAACGAAGAAAAACAGCCCAATTAATTGGTGCGTTATGAAATTAAGAAAACGCGTCAGTTGACTTTCATAATGACGGGTTTTCGCGGGAGCGTTACTTAGCGGAAAAAAACGGTGGGGCTCGTGCGGGTCCCACCTCACAAATATCCTACCAAGAGGGTAGGATATTTTTGGATAGCACCCTATACGCAAAAACTCAGCTTAACCTACTTTAAGTGGCTTTTAGGTGTCTTCAAAGTGGCTTATGTGAAATAAAATAATGTTTTTCGTAAAATTATTTTATTTCTTAACTTTAAGCCCGAAAATTAAAAACCACACCCGAGAAAACGCAACTCCGGAAGAGGCGTTTCTAAGAAATTACCGGTGCTGTGATTCCATCGGTGCCCTCAGAATTTGATTCCGAGCACCGGTTCAAAATTTAGAAAAACCAGCTAGTCCGTTCACTGAACGTACCCGAGCCAAACTTCGGAAATTGATTCCGGGCACACCGGGCCTCGAAATCAGGCATCTTTAGAAACTGCGTTCTTGTAAAATTCCAAAGAAAATTAAGAAAAAAATTTCCTTGGAATTTACGGGTCCTTACATTACTCCCACCACAGGGCTTTACATCCCCGTAAAGCTTCACCACAAATGTAGGGATACAAAGGTGGTACTGAGCACGCATCTAAGCCTTCCGCTCCCATGTGCTCATCTGGAGGTTCCCGTGCTGCCAAAGAAAATGTACCAGAGGAATAGATCGTCCCCTTAGGATCCGCTCCTGTCGATCCTTGATCCCCACAGGAACCTCCGTAGAAGTCACCTCATTGCCACCGCCCAGCTCCTCATGGTCAATGATATGTGGGGGGTCGAGCACGTATCTCCTTAGTTGGGATACGTGGAAAACGTCGTACACCTAGTGAAACTGAAGTGGATGGGTCAAGTGGTAAACCACTACGCCTACCCAGCTGAGGACCTAAGAAGGTCCACTGAACCTTGGAGATAACTTGCCGCTTTGGCCACATCTCCGAAAACCTCGTCGAGGTGAGACCCGTAAAGAGACGTGGTCGTCATCCTCGAACTCCAGAGGTCTCTATTTTCTTCTAGAACTGAAACTCAAACGACTGCTGCTATGAGGGTAAGGATGACCAACTCAAGAGTGATCGGTCGCACCCTCCTGTGTAAGAGTTACCCTGCGCTGCCTGGGGTTTCCTTTTTCACCGACCAAGGAAAACCCATCCCGACGCCGTAGTTAAACTACAACCTTTTTCCCTAATACCGTCAATTTGTGTATGAACTGTGATTGCCCAATCCATACTCAAACCAATGTCGTAAGGCCTCGACGCTGCCACCAAGAGATTCCAACTAAAACTCTCGCCTCGAGGATCTGACCACACCGTCGGCATAAGTGTGATTTTCGAGTCTCCTCCCACGGTATCTCCGGACGTGAGGGTCAAGTCCACAGCTTACCGGAAACTCTAGGTCTGGGACAAGATTTGTGAAAACAAGGAATGATTCATATCGACGTCTGTTACTACAGCATCTAGTAGTGGACACAGACTGTCCCTTGAATCATTTTTTAGAGCCATTGGGTCACACTCCTTGACCGCATGCAGCCGCATTCTTCCTCCTCCCTCCAGCTCCCCGAGCCTGGCGGGGATAACTAAGGCGGGTGGTTGTAGCATGTCAAGATGTACACCACCTCATACTGCTCTACTAGCTCTGCCTCCACGTCTGCTGCTTCGCAGACTCATCTATCCTTAAAGCTTCCACTTCTTGAAACATTTAAAATGACCGAGTCTCTAAGACTGGCACCGGTTTTTCTGTTTCTTACTGCACTGTGCAGTCTTCATCCACTCTTGGATGACTGGGACCTCCTTTAGTCTCACAAGAGCTGCTATGATTTCTTCTTTGCCGATAAGAGAAACCCGGTCTCATCCCCTAGATGAACCACATTCGTTGCCTAATACAGTCAATCCTTACATGAATGATGCATTCATGCCATGGATGACGTCGTAAGGCCTCGACGTAACTACCAAGAGATCCAACTGTCACTCTCGCCTCCAAGGGTCGAGTCACACTGTCGGAATTAGTGTGGGGTCACTGGGTCTCCTCCAGTAGAAATCTCGAAAGTGAGGGTCAAGTCAACTGTCTTAACCAGGACCACTCAGTATCAACCAAACAAAAAGGACAGGAAAGCAAACATCACAAAGTTATGCATCTTTTATTATTATTGCAGCTCATAGTACAAAGACACGAATATAATAGCAAAATGGAACTAGAAGTACAAGGGACGTATCCTCTAGTTCCTCTCCTGTCCACATGCTCTCAGAGCTCTACTACCTTGTCCACTGCTCGGCTATTGCTCAAGCACCAACCGCTACTTCTGTCTCGGTGGATCCTCCAACACCCGCTGATCAACCGTGAGGGGGGGTCGTACAGTCACGTTCCAGGTGACCCTTCATACCGTAGGAGAAACAATGTCTGTTTCTGGCACGCCTGGATCTGACCCCACCCCGGGTGCCCCGCACCACTGACCCTAAAACCCGAGATCGTCCAACTACTAGTCTAGTCCTCCTGGACCTCTGCATCATCTGTCTACTGCCCACAGATGACTCGACAACTGATCGAAAATCCTGCGGCAAAGGCAGAAGCTCTTTTACACGCTCGGGGTGTAGAGCTACTGGCACAAACTCCACCCTGAAGATGGTCACGAAGTCTTCCCATGCGAAGGTCATCCCATCGAAAAACTGGGACAAGTGGCTCCACCACCTACCTGCTGCTTCCTGAAGGAGGCTGGCAATAAGGATCACCATGAAGTCTGTCGGCGTCCCCACTAGCCTGAAGACTCTCACCACAGCCTCCAGCCAATCCTCAGCCGCCTGCGGGTCCGTCTCTCCCCGGAACCTGGATGGCCTCTGGCGCTGGAACTCGTGCAGCGCACTCAAGTAGCGTGCATCACCTACTGTTGGGGCTGGTGGCATCGGTGGCCCAATGTATGGTAGTACCGCTGGTGCCTCAACCGCAAGAGGACCCTGTACCGAAGCCTCGTCGCTCGGCAAGCTGTCAGTGCGAACATCCCTCTGGGCTCTAGCTGGTCATCTGAGAAAAGGCATCCTGAAAGAAAAAACGTGACATGGTCAAAAGATTATACCTGGTGAGCAGACCTGGTTTGACCTGACATTTAAATAAAAATTCTTGGAAAATACACACACAATCAGTGTTTTCGTAAACAAAGTCGGAAATCAGTTGTCAGGGTCCTGGTGTATGGATACATCGGCCGCCCGCACCAACACTGGACTCCCTGAACTAAAAACCACACTCGGTACACTTAACACTATTGCTTCACAGAAATAAACATCAGAGTTATAAGTTCTGCGGTAGAACCGAATTCTTTTGTTACCAATTTTCATGACCCGTCCTCGGGGCCCGTGCCGTGACTACCCCAAGCCCGCCTTCCATAGGCCAGGGGCTGAGGACTAGCACCAAAGGCGTAAAATCCTGATAACTGGGAAGGAATTTCCTTTATAAAAGAAAAAAAGCACCACAGAGTACAAGCGGAAGCAAAACACGAAGTACAAAAGAAATACCAAAAAGTAAATGGGCCAGAATACAAAACCCAAAAGAAAGTATTACTACAACTGAACAAGGTACAACTGAAAAAAGAAAAATAACTGGAAGAAGGAAGCAGCTCCTGGGTCGTCCTCCTCGGATCCTACCTGAAGGGTAGGTACAGATAGAACAGCTCATGGTTATCCACCACGGATCCTAACTGAAGGGTAGGTACAGATAGCGCAGCTCCTGGTCGTCCACCACGGATCCTACCTGACGGGTAGGTACAGATAGCCTCCTCCATGCTCTTTTCCGTCAACCTCCTCTGTGAGTTGTCACGTCGCGTAGTCCACCTCCGGGTACTGACTCGTCGTGTAGTCCACCTCCGGGTACTGACTCGTTGTGTAGTCCACCTCCGGGTACCGACCAGTCCTCGAACACTCGGCCTCCGTCTGCACTGCCCGTCATCTGCAACCAAAACAACGAGGTGCGGGCATAGCCCGTTTAGGGGTGAGTGTAATGATACTCATTCGGGACCCCGAGACCCTCAAGGTCTCACTAAACCAGAAAGAAGATCTCAACAGATGACCTCCACTTAGATATATGCCCATACATATACCTAATTTATCAAGTAACCCATCTCAATCATCATGGAAACACAAGGATTGTGAAGTCAATGGATAACCACTACCCAGGTATATGCCCATACATATACCTAAGTTATCAAGTGACCCATCTCAATCATTAGTTAAACACAAAGGTCAAATGATTTAGCTCAAACCAGGATTTTCATTATCGAAACCGTAACTGCTAAAGAGCTCCGTCTCTGGAGTGTAGAGTGGTCCTGTCATGACTCCAAGGTACTGCTCACTAACCTAAGACTACTGAGGTACTCCTCCTGTCGAGTACCGCGGGCCTGCCACCTCACACAGTAGTGCTTCCCACCGGGGTCTGCCACCCAAACACAGTAGTGCTCTCCCATCATAGCCTACAGAGGTACTTCTCCTATCGAGTATCGCGGGTCTGCCACCTCACACAGTAGTGCTCCTCCGCTGTGGGTCTGCCACCTCACAAAGTAGTGCTCCCCACTGGGTTACGTAAGTCACTCCGAATCGAATCAGACAAGCAGTCTTCAGGTCTTTGCCGGCTACACGGTCTCCGTACTCTGTACACTCGTCTCCGGGAGGGTCTGCTCCACGAGCTACTGGTCGATACTCAAAGTATCACAAAGTCCCAGGAAGAAGTATCTCAAAGGACCGCCTCGTCATAGGGGTCTCAACGCAACAGACGGCGCGTCAATCGGACGCCCGGTCTGTGAGTTATTAGCCTTTTCGTCCCAGGGGCCCGGTTCGTTTCAGGTGCGAACCAATCCGGCCGTAACTCAACTATACCCCGAACACTCGTAGGGTATACTCATAGGGACTGTTTCTCAACGAGATCACCAACTCCGCTAACGGTTCGTCAAATGGACGTTCTGTCAGAAAGGAATCAGCTTTTCCGTTCCAGGGGCCCGTTTGGATTTCGGGTGCCATACAACCCGGCCACTATCCAAATGCATCCAAAACTCGGGCGGAGGATGCCAAAAGTTCCGTATCGTCAATAGGAACGCAACGCAATAGACGGCGCATCAAGGGGACGCCCGATCTGGAAGTTATTGGCTTTTTCGTTCCAGGGGCCCGGTTGGTTTCGTGAGGGAACCAACCCGAACGCACCCCGACGGCATCCAAACCTCTAGCGGAGTAAGCCAAAAGATCCGTCTCACTTAGAGGGATCCATCAAAGTCGACGGCACGTCAATCAGACGTCTGGAGCTTAAGATATAAGCGTTCCCGCTCCGAGGGCCCGGTTGGTTTCGTATCCAAACCAACCCGACCGAACCCAAAGTATTCCGAAACCTTGAGTGCGATATACCGGAACGACCGTCTCGATCCAAGGATCGTGTTTCCGCTGACGGCGAGTCTTTTGGAAGCCCATAGCTCAAGTTACGAGCATTTGACCGAAAGTGGTCCGAAAATGGGGGTCTGGGCCCGGCCCGGTCCGGCGTGGTCCGGTTCGGTCTGGCCCAACCGGCCTGCCGCGGCTCGGCCAGCGCGGCCGAGCCGAATCGCGGGTGGGGTGCGCGGATCCCCCGCCCCTCGCCGCTAATTGAGGTTGGTGGTTCGCCGGCCGCCTCTCTTCCGGCGGCGCGCCGCCGCCGCCGGTCTCCGGCACCGCCGCGCCGGCGGGGCGCGCCCCCGCCGCCTTCCGCGGGCCACCGGAGTTGCTCCGGTGGTCCGTTTTCCTTCCCGTCGGCGCCATTGTTCCTACCGGGTTCCGTTTTTCACTGTGGGATCACCAAATCGCCCTTGCGTCATGATTTTCCGTCACCCGCCAAATCCGCACAACCACGAAGAACGGCGGAGTGTTGCCGGGCCGTGTTCGTTTGGCCCGCACCCTCCGCGTTAGAATAATAACAACGAGAGAAATTATTCAACACATGAAACAACAATTTTAATAAATTAAAATTTTTCATAGGAATCCGGTTCATTAATTTTAATGAAACGTTCACGGGAATATAAAAGAATTATTCACAACAACCCCTACCTCGTCAAGTCGTCGCATGCGTGTTCTTCGTGGAAAGAGGGGATCGTCGCGTCGCCGGGGTATCCGGCGTCGCGTCGTCGCGGAAGGGTGTTGTGTCGACGAACTCCAAGGTTCAAGAACAAAGAGATTTAATTAATAATAATTAAATCCTTCTTGAGTCAAAAACCACAAAGGAATTTAAAGAATCACAAACACTCACCTCAACGGATGATCGAAGGTTTTTTTCGTGGAGGAAGGAACGTCGTTGAAGAACATTGAAGAATAGGAAACATCGGCGTCGCAGCACACGGCGTCGCGTCTTCGATTTCCGCAGGTTTGGCGTTCTTCGTCGGAGGCCGGAGTTCTTCACGTTCTTCGTGTTCTTCATGTTCTTCGTGTTCTTCACGAATATGGGTGAAGGAACAAGAACTTCTGTCAAAAACCACTTAAGGTGTAATCCTCCCAAAATTCATGTTGGTCTTATTTTATTACTACGCCAACAAACGAAAAAAATGTAAGTAACGACCAATCAATTGGTAGAATTAATTCAACGAAATAAACCTCCCAATTAATTCAACGAAGAAAACCGCCCAATTAATTGGTGCGTTAATAAATTAAGAAAACACGTCAGTTGACTTTCATAATGACGGGTTTTCGAGGGTGCGTTACTTAGCGGAAAAGAAACGGTGGGGCTCGTGCGGGTCCCACCTCACAAATATCCTACCAAGAGGGTAGGATATTTTTGGATAGCACCCTATCTGCAACAACTTAGCTTAAGCTGATTTAAGTGGCTTTCAGGTGGCTTCAAAGTGGCTTAAGTGAAATAAAATAAAGTTTGTCATACAATTATTTTATTTCTTAACTTTAAGCCCGAAAATTAAAAACCACACCTGAGCAAACGCAACTCCGGAAGAGGCGTCTCTAAGAAATTACCGGCGCTGCGATTCCATCGGTGCCCTCAGAATTCGATTCCGAGCACCGGTTCAAAAGTTATAAAAACCCGCTTGTCTGTTCACTGAACGTACCCGAGCCAAAATTCGGAAATCGATTCCGGGCACACCGGGCCTCGGAATCAGGCACCTTCAGAAACTGCGTTCTTGTAAAATTCCAAAGAAAATTAAGAAAAAAATTTCCTTGGAATTTACGGGTCTTTACAAAACAAGTCCAATGTCATCATCTAATTTTCAAGGTATATCATTCAATAACCTCCAAAAATAAAAAATTTATTCACCATGGCCGTTGATTTTTTTTTCAATAATTCCATTCCAATCAGATTGTATAATATGTAATCTTACATAAAATGAAATGGTGTAATACAGTGTTTCCTTATTCGATAATTTATATAACTTATGACACATCCAATGTATCTAACCTCACTATAAGCATATGTAATCATTGTTTTCATCAATACAAAATCATATATGAAAATTGATATTTATTAATAATAATACCCAAACAAATAAAAAATACTCATTCTTGAGTATAAAAATATACAACAAAATGTACACATTTTGAAATCATACTAGTGTGACAATTCTCATAACCACATATCCTATAAATCAAGTGATTAATTCCTCATTATAGGTATCATCAACGCACAATTGTTAACATAATTGAGTAAAACATACCATGTTTATATTAATAGAATATATTATGATTTAATGACATAATATTAAGGATATGTTAATAGAACATCAAGTTTCTCAGCATAACATGGAACTTCTATGACTTTTGAATGATAAACACCATCTATAAAATAATCTCATTAATTATATGAATATGAAACATAGATATGATATAAGATATTTGCTAATATTAAAGGTAATGAATATATAGTTAATATAAAGTATAATGTAGTTGTATTCAAGAATTGAACCCAATAAAATCCCACTCACAGTAGATCCAACTGATAATGACTTTTATTCAACAACAACCTATATCGAATTTATTATTCTATAGAAACAAGTATTTACTCATTGGGTTGGTCAAAATTTGTCAGTGTAGAAACTATTTATACTATGACCTCACTAGATTAGGAGAAATACCATTTCCGATGATACTTTATATTGATGTTATTATTTTAATGATGGGTCCTTGGGTCCTTGTTAAATGCTAATAATTTATTAATAAAATAGTAACATTTGAATGAATAATTACTTTTGGGAACCATATCTAACTCTTTGATGTAGTTGTGTATCATAACTAGTTAAAAATATACAAATACCCATTAAATAATAATCCTATTCATTATAATGGGTGAAGCTATGATTTTTCAGCACTTCCATCTCAAATATAATTAATTGAGGTCAAATACATTTCTCCATTCATAATTCAAGTCATCATAATATATTTTTAAAATATATTAAAAATATCCCATGATGAGTTTCTCTTAATGTTGTATACAATGAAAATACATATCACTAGTTTTCTTTAAATATTTTACAAGAGATTTAATTATCTATAAGTATAGGTCCATGTGTTGGCTTGATATATCCATACATTTACAATGAATGAGGGACATAAATCCAATTACATGGAATTCCATAAAAAACTAGCCATATCTATGATGGTTATTGTATCCTTATTATCAAATATATTCCCTCATATGTATGATTATACATTTTCATAGGGTGATTTATTACTTGTGTTATTAGAAATAATGCCCACTTCTATTGATCCAGAATAAATCTATTATGTATCTTCACAATTTACAAACCCTAACATAGGGTAAGATTCCTCTTTTATCTATCATGATATATATTTATTAGTGAATCTATTCTATATCACCTAACTCCATTGTTAAAAATTATTTCTTCAACCACATATTAAGGTTCTATAAGAATAATATCACATTTTTAATCAGTAAATAATAAAAAAATATACTATTATACAGATGATCACACTCCCACTAAACATCTTTCCAAAACAAGACTCACATTTATTTTTTTTTGAAAAAAAACCACTAAAAAAAATTCAATCCAATTTTCCGTGATATAAATAAATTTGTTGAACTAGAAATGGATATATTAACATTTCATACCTTAATGGAATTATTTAGTGTAACAAACCCTTATAGTTATTAGGTTTAGAAATATTCCCCATTGTTATGAAAAACATTTTCCAAATATCATGATATAGGAAATGTGTTCTAGACTGTTTAATTATCATGTATTACATTATATAATCATGTTGAAAGGATTTATTTTTTTTAGGATTCTATTCAATTCCTTTTAAAATCATTCTAGTATTATAGGATCTTGAACTACTTTATACACCTAGTTTTTTTGAAACATCCATGTCAAATAGATGAAATTCCCAACCACATTATGATCTAAAAAATTAGTAAGTTTTTTATAGTTAATCCATCATGTATTTTATAGATTGTTTCAATCTTGTATAAAATGTTCCATGTTCTACTTCCTTGTAGAATATAGGTTCATTGTTATAAAAAAACAATGATTCACAATCCTCTGTTACTAGAAAAATGTATCACTTAGGACATATAAAATCTTTATCACTCCAACATAATACTTATATAACTAGACCATCCTCTTTAATAGGAATGTTTTCCAATTATTTGAGCACCAAATCATATGTACCTTCATCTTCACAATAATTTTAGTCCAATTTTACCTGACTAACTCTCTTGTAGACATGATCCCTTTATATAAATTTGAGGTTGCATGACATTATTACTATTTTATATTAGCGGTCTTGTAAGTAATATCTAATTATTTCTCTTAGGTATCCAATATTTATACACATTGTGCCTTGGGGTGCATGTGTGTTACCAAAAGTGGACTTAACAAATGATTCTCATCCCCACACATGTGATATCAACTACACTAATTTCTCTTTATGACAATGTTCACAGTGAATTTCATATTCCAATTTTGTTTTAACATAGTTTAGTATATGTACTATTTTATATAATAGATTTCCTCAAGAGGATAATTTATGATTTTCTTGAATCTTCATTGGTATTACTATTTCAAATAATCTATGTTTCTACCATTCACATAAACCATTCCATAATTGGGTACAAAGAGGATTGTATTGAGATATTATTCTAACATTATGTATAAAATCATGGAATTCTCAGTGATGATATTCTCCAAAATAAATCATTAAAGAGTCTCTAAATCTTATAACCTATTTTATTCGAAATTTCAATATTTTATCCATTAAATATGACAAAAGAATAAGCCATATATAACACTGGGTGGAAATATCCATAACAACAAAATTTATGGACAAATTTTATGAAGAAGTAGTATCCACCCATAACCTCAATTTTAAATTCTACATAGATATATGTATGTGAAATTTAAGTAATATTAATGGAACCTCAATTAATCAAACTAAATATATAATTTCATATTTTTTTCATCTATTCAAGAGTGATATATACAAAGACATATTTGTTAAAAATAATAAAATACACATCTTTAAAATATTTGTTCAGTTGTATTTAATTTATGTGATCGTGGACTTGGTGAAATACTGTGGTTTGTGGTGATTCATGTGAACTAGTTTTCTTATCAATTTATAGATTTTTCCTTATTATAACACATGATGACCATTATAAATATATAACCTTTTTTGTAATTTTTTTATAAAATTAGAATCTTTTATTCATAAATTTTAAAATAAATATATTCATATCAATATTCGATAAATAAATAATGTATTTTGTAATTTAAATAACATAATAATATTAATTTTCCCGTATCTGTCATCTAAGAAACTAAAATTTCTATTCAATTATAGTAAAATTTCTATGAATAAATTAATTATTAGTTAGTAGATCCACCTCACCTTGGTAAATGATTCTACATATACATTGACACAAAAAATAAATACATATATTGGTACCACTATCTATATGTAATACCCCATTTATATATAAAAAGATTTTAATTATTTTATAATGCACATGATGTATCTTTTTATTATTTGAATTTTGAAATTATTCTAGAAGCTTCCCTTATCGCCACATGAAAAATAAATGACATCACACCCCTGTACTTGTTCCTCAATCTACCAATCATTGGTCAAATGTTTGGAAAATTCCATATATATATATATATTCTTATGTCCTTTGGCCATTCCCTTCTTCTTTCTCACCATGAGTATAGATGTATTTTGAATCATCAAGTCAATATCTACCTGATGAAAAATATTATAGTGTTTTGGGAGAGACGTTACAATATAGTTAATATATATATTTATAAAAAATATGAAGATTCTCGAAGGGAGTGTAGAAAGTATGATAACTTTGAAAAATTCATTTGGTATTATAAACCATAGAATGTCTAGATTCAGAATATAGCCAATCATTATGATTATATGAGGCCTAGCTTGTTTACCATATGGACATTTTCATTTTAAAAGTGCATTAGTGATATCATACTCCAATTTCAATTCTCTATTATGGTCTAGGTCATGGATATGCATGATCAGGGAATATGAATACCAAATCCCCATGGTCTGGAAACTAGAGTCAAGAGTCAAAATAATGTTGTTGAATGATTCTTCACCAAAAAGACAGATAAATAATTAAACAAATCTATACAACTATCAGTAGATGATGAAATAAATTATGAAATGAATTATACCTCAAGTGATATCATGGGTCACTCTGAAATAGAAACCAAATATGCTTCAAGAGTGATCCAAACAAGAGGAACCTAAAATAGAGAAATATAGTAGGCATGAGCACCAAGAATCTCAGTAGGAATACTTAGGATGGACAATTCTCAATGATCTTACCTTTATAAAGAAACCCAATCATGCTAGATTTAAAATACGGAATACTAAAATAATGTTTTTCATTGTTTTCAAAATCATGTAACAAGTTTACATATATAAAGAAAGAATTTATCTTCTACTACATTTTGAAAATAGATTCCATATATGAAATAACATTTCAAAAAGAAAGAGAAGAAATTTAGATTAAAATATGGTTTACAAAAAAGAGCAAACATTCATGAAACCACTAAAGTAGGATCACATCACAACAATCATGTCACAAACAAGTACCATGGGAAATCACTATAGGTAACATGCTCAAGTGGGACCCTAGAACCTAGCACTAGGTTGAAATGTTGTATTGGAACAAAAAAACCTATGTTCTCTTGCACGAGCCACTGTTATGGGATATCGCCATAACCCTAGTGGTCTCCAATCATCATCCATATATTTAGATAGTGTTTTAGTTTTCAATCCCGCTAAGCGATACAGGGATGAAGCCACCTCGAATCACAAGAACACTAGTCTTAGTCTGCCAACCTAGAGAACATGTGCTACCCGTCGGATCTATTTCAAGTGGTGGTGAGTTTTCATAAAATTAATATACATGAAAACATCATTTTATTTACTAAAAAACACATTCAATATCTATTCACCTATCTCCACCATGAACACATTACCCCTTTTTCCGTCACACAATAATTCAAAAGCCTCTTCACTTGGAACATATCACATTAATCACATTAAAAACACATAATTTTCTAAAACAAGGGGGCATGCCTTCTAAATAGTTTTCTACACTCTCAATAAATTCTCAATGTTCTAAATGAGCCATATTATTTAAAAAATGAATAATTTTTCATTACAAATCTAGATCACCCGTCACTTTTATGTTCTAAAACCATTTGAAATTCCAATTAAGTAAAAAAGGCATCACTTATTTAAAATCAACTTGAAAACCATTCATAAATCAAAGCTACAAATTTATGAAAAGAAAAAATGTATTTAGATTTAAATATGTTTCAAAGTCCATAAATCTCTCCCAACATACCAAATAAATTAATTCCCCATTTTTAAAGAAAATCACTTACCAACCCATATTCTTTAAAAATCAATATTCACAACACAAATACAAACCAATCATTTTGGGAAACCAAATTTAAATATTTACAATTTTCAAACCAATTGACTATTAGAAAAGTATTATATATTCCAAACAAGTTCGGGATCATATATCAATAGGAAAAACACATTTGGAACTTATATAAATTATATAAAAAAATAAAGATCTATTTCTAACAATTACAAATATATTGAAAAACAGATAAATTTACAACATAAATATAAAATATATTTTTAAAACCACCAATAAATTATGAAATTAAAATTAAAGGGTTATCCATAAGGGACCTACCTCAAAACACGAAACTTTTGATGTAGGTAGCCTGAGATTTCTTCACCTTACACACATATAAAATTAAATATATATATATTTATATCCTTTCACCCAATGTACATATTCCCTATTCCATGATGGAATATTTTCAATGAGGATACATTTATATACATTATTAACTATTTATATACAGGTAGACCTTTTTTACCGATGAATCCATCCCATACTGTAATGAATAACATGAGATACAACAAATAAATGTAGTCTAATAATCACCAATGGATTAAAATAAAATAAAATTAAACAAGGAAGAAATGGATACCACAACTCAAAAAATTACCAAATAATTGAAATGGACAAAAACCAAATGTCACATACCAACACACCATAAATTAAAAACTATCAACTCATAAAATTCCAAACACCCAAATATAAGTAGAGAAAACAACAATAGATGAATAACATACCCTAAATCTTTGGTAGGGGGACTGAATAGAAGAGATCTACATCACCTCCATTGGTGGTTTTAGTAACATTTACTAAATGTTTCTGATATTTTTCATGAATACTCTATAATTTATGAGAAATGAAAATCAGATCAAATCATATGTTAGGGTTTCAAACGATTAAAAATCAAGCAGCGTCTAATACAAAAATCACCAGAAAATTAGAGGATAATGAGGATAAAACCTTATATAAAATCATTGAACAAGAATAGACAAGAACCTAGTGAAATCATGATGAAAGTAGAGAGCCCAAGAGATGGTGTCATGCGTGGAAGGGGATCAGCCAGGGGGTTCGGTCGCGCTGCAAGAGGATGCACTGGTGGGGCTTCAGGCAGGGGCTTCGCCAGAAGGGAGTTCATCCGATATCAGGAGGAGGTGGCCTAGGAGAGTAGAGGGCAGGGGGTTCAATAAATAGGGTAGGGGGTCTGACGGGAGACATAGGTAGGTTGGGAGAGTATGGGATAATGGAAGAAAAAAAAAAGACAATATAAACATAATGGAATAAATATAAATACAATAATAATAACAATTATAATGACAATAATTATAATAATAATAATTATATTTTTTAATAATATTTAAATTATAATTATTATTAATAAAAATTCATAATTTCATTTTTATTTTATTCACTTTTTATTAATCAACTTACTAATTAATTATTTTTTATTGAATACTGGATAGGGTGCACGGTGACGAGGGAGAAGCCACATGGTTTCAACCATTCTCCTCTTGTGTGGTAGATGCTATCGTACCTAAAACACTCGTTTAATGGAAAAAACACAATATTCTGGCCAAGACATGGCCAAAACCTCAAATATTTCCCCTAAAAACATCAAATAGGTCAATCTAGATTCTTGAGAGAAACAACCGAGACCCAACACATACTTGGACTAAGGAGAAATCAAAACCCGAGTGTGACGATTATCCACAACATATATCAAAACACCCCGAGAAAGCCATAACAAGGATTAACCCTAATATTAAAATCAATTCGTCTTCAAAGTCTAAGTGGATTCCCAATGAATAAGAAACGAGAAAAGGTTAGAACACAATCAACAAAAGAAGATACTTACTAATCAGTCACATGAGACTCAAAATGGACTCCTCACTATGTGCCACCAACCCCAAAAAGATTAAGCACATCCTTTTGGTTAATAAAAATTGAAATATTTCACAAACACATAATCCTACTTCCCAAGAAAAAACACCATAATCATTCTCAAGTAGGATAATCCATTTTCCCAACAATTTCAAACAAGGATACCATGGCCTTGATTTACAATACCAATGGGAACACTTCGACCCCAATGTTTTACTCAAAAAAGGTATTTGGGGTATGAAAACTCTAAACGAGAACACCCACCACCCACTCAATCATCACGAATGATTCTGAATTACTCACATGTGGAGGCCCAATAGGACTCCCCACCACATAAGATATCTTAATTATAGGGACAGAATCAGGAAACAAATATGGGACAGAAATGGGATCCCCACCATAAGGGGTAGACTAACATTAATTTACTCTAGAGTAATTCCAGTTATACACAAAGTTGGTCTCCCCACCATATTAGGATTCGAGCCAACACTAACCCTTACAAATAGAAACCACTAAAAAACAAAACTAAACTATTTTTCAGACACCTATGAGACTAGATGTAGGTCACTCTTCTATTTTTATAAAAAGATATAACTTGAGGGTCTGACAATACATCATGAAACCACCCAGACAGACAGATTCTCAACACAAGATAAAGGGGTACCCAATGGAGGGATCCTGAAATAAACTATGATATAAGACTCATCACTCTCTTAGAACACGAGCACCTCCAACACATAACACCCAAATACCAAAACCGTTAAAAATGAATACAAGACACTCATGACTTTATATTCCAAGAGGCAGATCCATGTAAACATCCGAAAGGAGGCCACATAGACTTTTAAAGGGAAATGGTCGAAGAAAAAATATCCATAGAAAATGAAACATCAACCGGCATCCTCTCTGATGCCAGAGACAAAAGTTTTGTTTCAAAATCCCCCACATATAGTGATTTTCTGACTACTTGATAAGCTTTACTTCAAGTCCCATGGTTGGAGTCATGATTTCATGAAGAATCTGATGCACAATAATCGTGAACTAAAACCCTTCAACTAAGGCATTATCCTCCAAAAACATAGTTTACCGAACATTTCCATGACCACATCCTCCACATGCCTTAGAGGAATTTTGGATAACGGAAAATTGAGTGTCAAACCGACAACATTAGAAGAAATGAGAATGCAGGCCTTAAATCGAGAAATAGGGAGTTATAAGTAATACAATCGAGATTCTGGTTCCTCCAGTTTACCCTCTTAACTGGACGAGGAACCTTTCATGGGAACCTTAAGAAACTAAAACACCTTATGTCACTATCCACCCATTGTGACTCATCATGAAAAAAGAAAAGGGTAATTACCATTCACTAGTGCAAACATTGTCCTTTTAACTGAGCCATAACTATTAACGCTTCCATGAAATTGATAGTTCCCAAAGAACCAAAGATACATGCAACTCCCTCATGTTGTACCACAAACACTATCAAACCTCAGCCACTATTGGGAAAACAAACTGAATACAAGGAGGTATTTACCCCAACACTTCATTCAAAAAATGGGAAAAACCATGAAATGTAAAATATTATTCAATGTCCATTACACTCTTATTGATGGAATACTCTAGATGATAAACACGAAACCAACTCAAATATCATGTCTAAAAAATCCATCGCATCCAATCATAAATATATTCTCAACTCAAACATAATATCACCCTAGGAATACTAATTCAAAAATAGCACCACATAGTAAACCAAAACTACCATTATAAAATCACCATTACCATTTCACAATCAATCAATTTTCCACTTTATAAATCATCTAACACCAGAACCCACTTTAATATTTTCTTTTGTTTCAATCCATTTTTAAAAAAATAAATTATTGCAACACACCCACTAATCTAAACATAAATTTATAAACAAAACAGGCCAAGAAAAACCAAGAACCTACCATTGGAAATCTATGAAGCCTCATGTGTATATGAATTTTGATGCCAACTCAGGAACACATACAGAAATACCAACTCTAAATCCATCATCCATATACTTGAGCATCAATAAGAACATGAATGTTCAAACAAATCATTTCCATATTATTGTTTCAAGAAACAATAATTTCAAAAATAAATAATTCAAAACACAAAAACATTTTATAGATTAATTTCCAATTTACTTTATAAATTCTTCAGAAGATCCCAAATTTTTTCCAAAAGAAAATCAAGTTTAAAAAAATGCATTTAATTTTATAACAAACCAACATTTTCATTTAGTAAATCCACTTTTAATAGTCCAATCATAAGTTTTTCAACCCATGAAAACAGCCCAAAACAACCTAAAACTCACACCAAGTACACCCCAAAGAAAACGATTTAATCAATGATTCAAGATTACAAATTAACAAACAATCACCTGCTGCACATAGCTTGGTCCCATAGTTTGGATGACCATGAACCAACTAGTTGAGAACATAGGAAATAATAAGTTAAAATTACAAGGTCTGAACATGGCTTGTTAGTTCATTAATATAATCTGAAACCCCTACAAAATGAACACCAAATTTAAAGACCAATCACAAATCCCCAAAAAGATTACGTACCTCTAAAGAAATCAAGATCCAAGCACAAGCTTCATGGAATGACCATCCTGGATCACCATGGAAATTCAAGTGTAATTCTGATTAGGTTATGATCAAGAACCTACCTGAAATTGACCAATTGGATTCTGATAATTCTAACTCCAAACTATCATTCATCCTCAAAGGACAAGGTTTTAATCACCCTATGATACCATTATTTTATGAACCAATATAGGTAATCATATAAACCAAAGCACTTCCTACTCTGTGGTAAGGCACAATGGGAGTTCCCGAACCCCACAGGATGGAAACTAGTACCAGAAACCAAAATAATGTAGTTGGTAACAGTTTAGACTAGAAAATAAAGATAAGTAATTAAAACAAACTAAAAACTGTCAGTAAATAAAGAAATAATATAAGAAACAAAACATACATCAAGTGATCTCATGGGTCCCTATAGAACATAAACCAAAATTTCTCCATGATATTTCCAAACAAGAGGAACCTGAAATAAAGTTATAGAGTAGGCGTCGAAACTTAGTTGCTCATTAGTAATTCCAATGATAAATAACACCCTATGCCCATGCCTTTAAAAATAAACCAAATTAGGATTGTTTGAAAATAGGGCACATTAAAATAATGTATTTAATTCTCATTAAAATAATGAAACAAGATTACATTTTTAAGGAAAAAATCTCTATTCCACTATATTTTGAAATGGATTCCAAGATTGCAATAACATTTAAAAATGAAAGGGAAGTAATTGAAATTAAAATATTGTTTTCACGAAAGAGGTAACAAGCATGAAACAACCGAAATGAAAATTGAATCACAAGAATCATGTAAAAAACAATCACAATAGGAAATACATATAGGTAACTACCATAAGTGGGACCATATAACCCTGTGCCTTGGTGAAAAGTGTTTTATGAACCATGAAAACCTTCATTATAGTGCACAAGACACTATTAGGGGACATCCTCATAACCCTAGTGGTCACTAATAATCATACATATATTTAGTTGGTGATGTAGTCATTAATCTGGTTAAGTGATACCGGGATTAAGTCACCTCAATGCACTATCACACTATTCCTAGTCTGCACAGCTAGATACATAGGGATTCTCATGTGCTCTGTTTGGAGTAGTGATGAGTTTTTCATCAATCTAACATAAATGAACAGATCATTTTATTTATTCTAAAACATATTAACCATTTCACCACCAATGTCTACATTGAGATCATTCCCCCTTTTTCCATCGTATAATAATGCCCAAGATTCTTTAATAAGCACATATAGTAATTCCAACATACAACATACATCATTTTCTAAAAAATTGGAGAATACCTTAGGAAGGATATTCCACTTTCACAAACCATTCTCAACGTTGAAAACGAGCATTATTATTTTATAAAGAATAAATTTTTGTTAGAAAAAAATCTCACCCAAAAAAATTAAGTACTAAAACCATTTGAAATTAAAATTAAACAAAAAATCAATCACAAATTTTAAATCAACTTCAACTACATGCTTAAATCAATGGAAACCATTTTTGATCGGAAATACACTATTTAGATTATAATTCACGTCAAAGTCCGTACATCTCTCCCAATATACAAAATTAAGGAATTATTCATTTTTAAAGAAAAACACATACCAACACATCATCATTCAAAATCAACTTTCACAAAAAATATACATGCCATTCATTTTGGGAAACCAATTTTAAATATATAAATTTTAAAACCAATTGTTCAATATAAAGTTATTAAATTTTTCAAACATGGTGGGGATAATATATCAATAATAAAATGCACATTGGGAACTTAGATAAATTATATAAAACATTGCAGAATTGTTTCTAACAATTATAACGAGAATCCATAGCATATATATTTATTACATCAATATTAAATGCATTTTTAAAACCATCAAGAAATTAAGAAATTCCAATTAATGGGTTTGGAATAGGGGGCCTACCTGAAAACATGTAAATTTTGAGAGAAGTATGCCAAAGAATGTTTCACCATAAATGTATATAAATTTTCACCCCCCACACATAGAAATATATATTTATTGACACAATGTACTTATTCCCCACTCCATGAGGGAATATATACAAGGAGGATAAGAAAATATACATGATTACATAGGTATATACTTGTATTAATTCTATGTCGATGACTCGAGTCCACACAAAAATGACCAAAACATGCTACAATAAATAAAAGGTGTCTAATAATCACCAAAGTCTTAAAATAAAACTAAATTCAACTATGAAGAAAGAGAAAACCTTCCTCAAACAGGGATCGACGAAATGAAATGGGCCAAATAAACACGTCACAAACCAATTCTCCTTAAATAAAAAACCAAAGACTTGTAATTTACAAAACCACATATATAAACTAATCGACAAGATGAATAGAGATAATCCTTAACTGAAATCATTCTCGAGTGGAACGAATTGAAGCAAACTGCATCACCTTTGGTGGAAGTTTCCGGAACACAGATCAATATTTCTGAAGAAGTCCCTTTATTACCAAAAATAGAAGATAACAAAAAATCAGGCAAACAGTAAGCTCAGGTTTTGGCTGAGTGTAAATACAGTAGTTTTAGACATCGAATTCACCTAAAAAGTGAGAGTAGAGATAGTATAATCCCTTACCACATTGCATTGTAACATACCTTCCAAGAACCAAGTGAAATTTAGCTATAAGGTGGGATCTTGGGAGATGGAATTGTATTCAGAAGGGGATCGATCAGGGGGGTCAGGTTGTGCCGAAGGGGCTTGTGTCGCTGGTGCACCAGGCTGGAGCTCTACTGGAAGGGTGTTCAGCCAAAAAGAGGAGGAGGTGACGTAGGGGAGTAGCGGGGTGGGGGTTCAACACATTGGGTAGGGTGCGATGTGAGAATAAGGATGGAGGTCGACAAAATGGAAAAAAGGGAGGAAAATAAATATAAAAGAAAAAAATAAAATAAAAATAATCATAAATATAAATACGTCGATAGTAATAATAATAATTATATTCTTATTATTCATTAATAATATTACGATTATTTTTATTAAAATAATTATTAATTTCATTTTTATTTTAATCTATTTTTATTAATCATCTTATTAATTAATTATAATTGTTTTCATGAATAAGGTGAAGATATCAGAATGACATGGGAAAAGTAGCAAGGTTTTGACTATATTTGCCTCTACACCACACTATGAAGCCCAAAAAACTAATTTATTTGAAAAAAAACAATATTAAAACTATGAATTGTTCTGAACCTCGATAAATATACCATAAAACATAAAACATAAAACCTGTCACTCTTGGTTCTCAAGTAAAATATTTTAGACCCGACCTAGACTGGGTCCAAGGATAAATCAAAACCCACGGGTGATATTTACGCACTACTAAGCGAAATTGAGGGAATGTGATACATATAATAACCCATGAACATGTTTCCATGACCTATGAATGGTGGGAATAATGGTAAAAAGTCCATTATATTTAACTTAACAAAATTTGAAAACATATATTAAAATGAAATAATATGAAATTAAATAGAATCCAAACATGTAAATTTGGAAGTCAATAAAATGATTGTTCACATAAATAAAATGAAATCCTAGGGATATATATAATTTTACATTATAAATCCCTATTATAATTAAGAAAAGTTGTCTCAAATTAATCATGAATTATATTAATATTGTATTAATACATTATTAGGATTTTTAGTCAATGACGTCATAGAGTTATATAATATTCTCAACCTCAATAATTCAAATTTATTAAATTAATTAATTGAAATAAATAATCAATTTCATCGAAGATTGATGGAGGTAATATGATATATACAGAAAAAAATTATCCTATATATGACACATACCATGTACCTTATCGTGTATTGACACAATATGTTGGGTACATGTCATTTCACATAAAAACATATTGTTTTATATTGTATGTCAATTAGAGATTCCATATTAGTATGAAAGACACACAGAACAAATTAATATAGATGGTATGTATAGTTGTTAATGTTTATGTGGCAACAATTTTGTGTAACAAAACAACATATAGTGTGACGTTAGGAAAATGATTTTTAAAATAATTATGAATATTAATATTATATGTAACCTATCACATTGTGTATGAATAGGTAAATTTTTATTAATTTAATTGATGATAAATTTAATTTTTATTCATAAAAAGTATCTTAAATTCTTCAAAACCTAGTTCAACATATACTCTATTTTAATATATATGAATTACATGGTCCATAAATGATGTTACACACCATGTATTCTTAACACTATATGTCTGAAATACATGATTACCTAATGAGTTTGTAATCAAAAAGAATATTTTTATGTTACACAACCTTTAATAGAGTTGTAAAAAACGTATAAAAAAAGATTGTTTCATTTGGGTGGATGTCGCCACATTGTGTGTGAACTAATTACACTACACGTGTATTAATTATATAGTACATATGATGGACACAAGAACACTACTTTGTGTGGGGTTAGAAATATTATATTAACACTACACAATATGTATCCTTGAAAATCATTTTCAGCCTTATATGTCCATAAAAAATTTAATTACATGCTCTATAATAATACTTAACAAGAAATTACATGATTAGCACAATCAATTATCCATGTTTTTGAGTAATACTATTTGATGTGTAATTAGGTCTCACATCATGTAATCTATTAACATATCCATATTCTCAAAGTGCACTTTATAGAATCTCTATTCATTATTTCCATGTTCATTGAATATTATTTTATATATGACAACGAATAAACTCATTGTCTATACTAAATGGATATAAAAAAAATTACAAAATAATAAAATAATAAAATAATTTGATATAGATAAACAGAATTAATTATAAATTTATATGTGGCCTAATGGATTGACCATGAAAATTTTGGCCATTGTGTTTGTGTTAGTTAGGAATATATACTGAAATGATTTTATAAGAAATTCAATAAAAAATATAAAATAACATAATGAAGATTAATTATTCCAAATAAATGTAAGTAATGAAACTAGAAAAATAATCATGGAAAAAAACATATGAGAAAGAAGTGGGGATCTTCTATAATAAATATATAAAATATTTTCTAACAATAATTACCTAATCCTTCATATTCTTTCTTTGATGGTGATATTAGTCATTTAAATCAATTATTTGAGTGTTACTAATTCACTGATAATATGAACAAAAATAAAATCCATCTAGGGTAGATTTATTTATACTCCACAATAATCAAAGGATTCATAAGAAACATATTGTGATAGAATAAATGATCCAAACCTCTTTCATTATTCTTCATGATTGCAAAAAAATCTTGAAGGAAATTTTGAAATATGTTTAGATGGGTCAGATTCATCTAGATTTGAGGCTCTCAACCATATGGATCAAATTTATGAGCAACCATACATCCCTGAACATTATCATTAGACACATTTATCAAGAGGCAAATCAACTTACTGTCTGTCTTGCTAACGGAAGGGCCGCTGAAAAGACTTTCTATCACTACAAAAGAATATGTGGTGTGTCGATGAATATACATCATTGTTATAAATGTAAAATTCCATCCTTTTGAATTTTGTAACTATATTTTTAATAATTTTAATACATGTCACTTTCTTTTTTTTGAAAAATTTACATGGTTATATGTATAGGGAATATTTTTTAGATACCTTGTGATATAATCTTCAATAAATTGTATGATTAGTTTCTTCCACCAATTTCTATATTTATAAATTCAACATTAAATACCCCACCCACTCATGTGTTATTTTGAAAAATGGAAATTCAGTTTGTATAGGACACCACCCATTGAAAATAATTATCTTTGAATACAAGAAGATTATCTTCTATGTTAAATATAATGACCGGATAACCATAAAATTCATGATGTTATGAAACATAATAGAACAATGGAATACATGGAACTTATTATCATAATAATTAAGGAGGAAAATATATAGGATATGGTTTCTACATCAATAACAATCTAGATTCCCACACACATCTCATTAACATCCTTAGGATGTGGAATGTTTATTATATTATACATATACTTAATTAATTCATGGGGTAAGATAAAACATGTTTTTTTATAACATATATATTGGAGGGGGGATTCAATATCTATTGTTTTGTGTGAGTGAAATCCATCATTAATAAGTTCCTACTATATATTTATGTAGCACTAAAAATTCAATTTTTATTTTTTGTTGTTCTAGTTGATGTGGGGGGTGTGTACAAACACATTTCAAACAATATGAAAACTATATTCTGAATTGATATCATTAGTGTAGTTTTAGTTCATTGATATTTTCATTGTGAATTTTACACCTTGAATGAATTATGACATGGATGTCAATTTTCATATGGTGTTTCTAGAGATTAATTTTATAACCTTTATGTAAAATAGATTTTGATGAACGTTCTAGGTCTAACATGTGGTTATAAATAATTGATATAATCAAAGGAATCATTTCATCATGGGTTTAATATGAAATAATTTATGAATAAAATCATCATCATATGGTTATATGTTAATTCTAAAATCTATAATTATAAGTGTCTACACCACCCAACGATTTAAGGAAGATAAACTCCATGTAGTGGAATGAAAAATTTTATTGATTACGGCCTTAGAGACTACACTAAATAATATTTTGTTCACCCAAAAAAAATTTCAATTAAAATTAATAAACATCTATTTTAATTCTTTGATTTTTTGTCCTTACGAAATCATATTCCAGAAGGTCCAAATAGAGAAACAATTACAGTCATTAGCAAATTAGAAATGGGGTACAAGTAAGTCATAAAATAAGGGAACAATTTTATTATTAGACCATATATAGAAAATAGAATCATTATTTACCCAGTATTTCATGATCAATGATCCAAAACTTCATGGTCTTAGTGTTTTCTAATCATCTAAGTGGGGCTAAGATAAAGATTTAATGAAAATATGATGTCAAAAAACTATTAAAGATGGAGTGTCCTGAAATATTTTATAGTCGGGTGGAGGAATATATGGTTATATATATAGGATATATATATATATATAAATTAATTATTCAAATTCTTATGATTTATATCCATCTTCAAAAGTACAAAATTATTATTGAGTTTCCCTTTAGGGTTTGTAAGGACATCTATGTTATGTAATTAAATAGCACATGACAACATCAATAACTAAAATAATCCAATATAGTATAGTATGTAAATAGAGGATTTAAAAATGTTTATTCATTTCATTGATTACATGGTATCAATTAAATGTATTGTATACAATATCTTGATAGTAACAATGATTAAGGGGGAATCAACCAATTAATTAATGAATATTATAACTATATTCTTGTCCCAAAGAAGATATGGTGTTGTCTCTCAAGAACTAATGATTATTAATTTGAAGACCCATAATAAAACCAATACTATTATTCTATATAAAAAAGTGCTTGTAATGTAACCCATAAGGTCTCATACTTATACAATGGGAGAAAATAGATGGGATAATTTATTGGGAAAATAATTTTTAGTAAACCATTTAGGTGTCGCATGGATAATGAGAAAAAATAGAGGTATAGTTTTGGGATGTTCTATATAAAATTATTGTTTGTTATAATATTTTATCATATATTGAGGTTAGAAAACCTATCAACATCTACTAGATCTTTGTGAAATCCAAATATATAGTGTACCCATATCATCATATGTTAGATGAGTTTGTGTCCAAACTACACTCTTATATTCTCATACAAATAATAATATCTCACATACTTATCATTACATTATCCTATTTCTGAAATAAGGTTTATTATGAGGTATTCTCATATAAATATGAAGATAAATGGGTTCAAATGGGTTGTGAAACCCTCTCCAGTAAACTGGATTGAAATATATAATGAAATACCATTTAATTTTACATATTCGGGTAATGATATTATAAATTTATTTTGAATATAGTGCATCATTTTTCGAGTATAGTGGATTGGGATGATAATGAGGTTATAGACTCCTAGAATAACAATTTGATAGATTTGTAGGCTAAAATTGGATCTCATATAAACCAAATTGAGTTTTTTTTTCTATTTTTGATAATGTTCTGACATCTAGGGATGATATATCTGTTGTATAGAATGAGTGTCCAATATTTAAAATGATACAGAAGAGTAATAGAAGAATTATACAATGAGGGATGTTATTGTTATATTTTATTAGATTTATTCAAATATAGAAAATACGACATAAGAAAACAAAAATCTATAGCCACCTCTGGCATTTGAGAAAATTTACTTTTTGGTATGATGTTATCTTAAATTATTATATTTCTATGTGAACTATGACTATCACACAATAGTTTAACCTAGAGTATTTTATAGAATTATAGAGTTTAAGGAATGTGAGATTGAGATGTTATGGATGATCACCCAAGATAAAACATCATGTCATTTAGATTATAGAGTTGTAGATAAACATGTAGCTAAATATAAGCCTTTTCATTGATTATGTCTTTCACAATTTCTTGAATTTCATGTTGTTTTGAATTTTTATTTTTAACTGCTCTGTATTTATAACATATATAACTAAATATCCTCAAATTATAGAATATTGTTATCATTCACTATAATGTTATATCTTATGTGGGTAGTGACATGTGGTTAATTGTAGACCTGCTCAGATTTCATGTAGATCTTGATGATGATACTAAATGGGGCTCACCTAAAGAATATAGTTTTCCCAACTAATAAAATAATAGTTGTGAAAGTGATTATAAATATTTTAAAATCTAATAAATAAATATGTGTGGTGGGGTTGGGATTGTATGGCATTCTTTCTAGACCATATAAGAGATAACACTAAGAGATGATGGCACCCCTGATAGTGGATGTAGAAACCAATACCACTAATTTTTAATGCTAACTTGTGATAACTAATTTAGGTAATTATTTATTTTGAGAGTTTAATTGATCACACTAGATACTATTCATTGAAAAAATGGACAAATCTTTCTCCAAGGATTCCAATAAACATAGACATTGAATGTTATAAAAAATTAGAGTATATACTCCTACAGATTGATCTAGAAGAATTATAAATTGATATCCATCTCATATAACCATATTTAAACCCTTACTAAATTAAAATAAAATGAATTATTAAGAATACAGTGTGGTAAGAAAATAGAAAATAAAATAAACGACTCTTTTGGACGATTCATGTTATTATCAAACAAACACCATTACATTTTCGTCATTCTTTGGTAAAGTGAAATCCAATAAAAAATCATATTTCTATATGTTGTATATTTTACTTGTTATAAGAGTCATAAAATCTATATATTAACCAATTTAGTTATGATTTTTCTCTCTCTCATAAAGCTCTGGGATACTATGAAATATGAATGATTAATGTATGATACACAATAAATAAGGAATTAGAAATTTTTGATGAATGAATGTCAAAAGAAATCAATAATTTTTAATAGCTATATAATGTTTATAAAATGATGAATGTGTATTAATTATTTCTCATGATTTTGAAAAGGATAAAAGTGATGATGTTTTTGTAGAATAATAGTTTGTTTTAGAGGAGGATATAGATGTCATATAGATATCCAAACTACATTGAGTTTTAAAAAACATCAAGTGATTAATAATATAACTTTGATAATTGAAATAATGAACTAAATTGTGACATTATAATTTTATAATATTAATTTATTTTTTGAAGATAATTAATAAACTCTTGATTGGTGGATGCTCCTTCGTATTTTCCTCAACAAATGATAACATTTCATACAACTTTGATGCGACTAATTCCCAAGGATCTTATTATTTTGAATATATATTCTTATTAATAATTTAATTTAATATGGAGTTACCATATTAAAAATTAAATCCATGTGAATACTAAATATAGAGTGTATCATAAATTATAATTTCAGAAAATGTTTTTGATGTGATTTTGGGGGAATATTTTTATCATCTCTAAAACATACCCTCTTGGATGGATAATAGGTTAATCGATACATAGTATATATATAACATCATTAGTAGTGATAGAAAACCTATCAGAGAAAATAATGGAATGTTTATTTTAATATTAAACAATTAATATTTAAAGGATATGGGTCATATTGTTAAATATTATATGTATAATTATATTAATTAATAGTTTTTATCTTCTGATATGGTAAAGTGAAAGAGTCAGCATAATTAAAATTATAAAGGGAGAATTCAGGGGTGAATCCATGATTATGAGGGGAATGTACCCTAAAAATAACTAAAATTATTTAGAAATATCATTGGTACCAATATGTTTGGGAAAATACTCCCAATTTTTACTTGTGATATAGAGCTGTAGAACACTACTTGATTTTTTATGGGGCTTTATGGCCTTCATCACATGCTTATTTGATTTATTATTTTAAGACTCAAAATTTATTATTGTAATAAATGGAATGGAAAACATATAGATACTTTTATTTTTATCTATCTACAATATATGGGTTTTTGTCTTTGTATGCTTTGAACATTTTATAAAATTCTATAAATTTTTCCTAGAATCTGAAATGTGAAGGAATTGTTCATAAAAATATCTGTTTTTATAGATATCCTTTTTTGATCATAATCCTAATGTGTAACATTTATCATTCCCTTATATGTTTATTTGTTTTCATGTTTGATCCTTAAGTCTAATGTATATAGTATATAGAATTGTGTAAAATAAGTCATTTTTAAGGACATTAATCATTAACATTATGATTAGAAAATCTATAGGGAATTTAGGGTCTGGTAATAACATCATAAATGAGGAACATAATTAAAGTTTGTTTTATTTCAATGAATTTTTGTCACATATTAATTTCATAGTTATTAGATTTGTGGATCATGTTGGATGTTTCATAATTGGGGTGAAATTGAATCAAATGGATTTGATGTACCACATGATAATATAGATAACATGTAAAATTTTGTACACTTTTAGATTAGTTCCATAATTCTTAGATAAATTTTGTGATGTGTGATATCCCAAAAGTGGTTTGGAGTGGAAGAATTATTTCATAATTATTGAACTAAAGATGTGTGTTTTTTATATTATAAATTTATAAATTTTTTATTGCAGAATAAATAAATGATAATGGGATTCCTAGGAAAACCACTAACCTTGTCTCAAGGTTTTCCCATATAATAATTTTTTAAAGTATTGTATAAATTCTCAAATAGACATTTAATTAGTTACAAGAATTATAATTCTATTAAGGTTGTATAGTGATAAATTATTTTATCCATAGGAATAAATAATGTGTTTTTTAGGTTGGAAGAAGCACAGATAAAAATATCTATTCTAATCATAGTGTTCATTTGGCATAACATCTATTCATTACCTATACCCATATATGTATTATTTTGACTCATATAATAGAGGAAAAAATAATATATCCAGGAAGAGAATATTTTAATGGAAATTCTAATTCCATAGTTTAGAACAACCTATGGTATAGTCATTATGATATGATATATGGGAGAATAAGTAGATGAAGATTTATATATATTTTTATGATAGTTGATTTGGGAATCACTCTAAATATTTTAATTATTGAAATCAATATATATATATATATATATATATATATATATGAGGAACATATGTTATCCTAGTATAGATTCATGTATAACAATACCCGACATGAATGAGGATACCATATTCTTAGTGGGAATTTGATATGGAAGAAACATTTATCTATTTGAATAATAATAGACATGGGTAACATTATGTTACCAATTATAATTAAATTAAGACTCACATGGTTCAAAAAAATGGTACCTATTAATATCTACATCATACTCATATGAATGATAATTAAATAAATAAATGACCTCCTAGGAGAATTAAAAATAACACCAAATGTGAATGAGGCCTCAACATGATGATATACAGGGGAATCATTATTGATGAAATTTTATATTTTTCCTCCAATAAGGAATTTAAGACTTAGTACTATTGTATGGGGAATTAATTGAAACATAGTTCTTATGTATTGGGGAATTTTTATCCTAGAATACTTTTATGGATGATGAATAGCATATGAATGGAACGTTATATGAATGAAACTATATTTTATGGAAAAATGAATAAAAAAATTGAATTATTTTTCTGGTTAGTAGGTCATACATTATGTCATAAAATCTGAGGCCTACCAATAATATTGATAATTTATATTATCTAATTTCATGTTTTTTTGACTTGTGTATCATGTTTTATATGGTCATATTGTGTGTAAAATAATTTATTGAGGTATATTGGGTTTATACTTTTAATAATTGTGTCTTGTATTTTAATATTATATAATTAGGACCATTAAATATTAAAACGAGTTTATGTTTTGTATTCCCTCAAAACCTATTCATTAGACTTAGGAATAATTGACTCTATATACATTGTGTTAATGGAGTGTGATATTTTAGAGTAGAAGAAGTTTATAATATATATACCATCCCATTTTAAATCTATCTTTGATAATTATTGTAAAGGTTTGAGAATAGAAACTTAATTAAAAATGAAAACGAAAATAAAAGAAATGTGATATATAGGGTCATACAAGCATTCATTCCCTCATGCTAAGAGAAACCAAAAAATATTAAATATTAAAATCATAAGAATCTTGATACTCACCATTCCAGTAATATTCAGATAAGGGACCAAAAGACCTAGTTACCGTAGTTGGATTCAAATTGTAATAATCATTCCTATATCCCATATTTTTGGGAGGAATAGATTTAATACCATTTCAACCAACCAATTTCATTATCCTTTGCTCACAGCCTGTATATACGATGGGTTTTTTAAATTAATCCAAAACAAGATCCAAATTTTCATGGATTCCAAAACATTCCCTTAATTTTTTGATTTCCTCTTGAATATTTGATATATTCCACATGGATGAACAAGAAGTGGTTTTCCATATTGTTAAAATCGAATGTTATATTGTTCTTATAGTGTTTAAGGATATTTAGTTCATGTGAAATGATTTTATTATGTTAAAATAATTCATTAACATGGAATTGATAGATTCCATCATCATCTAATTTATTATAAATGGAAAGTAATTGAAACTAATCATAAATGGAATTGATTGGTTCTATCTTGTATTACCTATAATATAGGTTATTATATATGTCATTATTGACTATGGTGTGATATTCCCACAACAAATAATAGAGATTATACCTCCAAGCCATACTGTCATTGAAAAATATTTTATGAATGATAATGCATAAATATATCTTTAATGATTCTATTTATCCATTTTATTACCATATGACAGAATGATGAACTATTGGGTAGAAAATTATACACCTTATATAGATTCCTTAACATGGAGAGAAATATTTGTTTTCATTAATCATTGATAATTTTTACGAAACATTAAAACTAGAATTTATATTATATTTCTAAAAATTAATGACATAATTTTCAATAAATTAGACTAGAAGAACAACATTGGCCAATTTCGGGAAGATATCAGTTGGAATTAGTGTAGAAATAAGTAGGTTCATTAGGGATAGTGTATATATTCCCATGATATATATTCCCTATATGGTGAATGGTCTAGAAAATTCATTATTGTGTAAAAACTATGGGGATTTCGGAATAAATTATTCATTTATTTTTAGAATAGGGTAATACATGTTGAATTTGTTAAAATCATGAAATTTGTAATATCCATTATTATCCAACTAAAAAAATTCTATCATTTTCCTCTAACTTGTTATCACAGTTGGAACCACCATGAACATTCTACTTATAATGAATGAAATCCCATCCTTCATAGCACTGATGAGGACCCCGCTAAAGACTTATTTTAGATTAAAATATCAGATTTTCTAACATCAAATATGAAAAGATTAACTACCCACTGAAATATGTTTTTTCATTCCAACCATAATCTAATAAGAGAGTTCTATTATAAACATGTTACACTATGGTAGAAACTTAATTTTTTTTTAATTGGTGATGTAGGGGGAACACTTATTTCATCATAGGAACATATTATATTGATCTTCTCTGTATCATTATGGGTAAACTAAGAGAAAAAATATGATGTTTAATATGAACCACCATAAAATAATGATATGGATTATAATCTACTGTAAATGAATTTACCATTGTCTCAAAATAACTATTCAATGGAAATAAAATATGGTACAACATCTTCTCTAAATGCCACTCTGACATCAAGTATTAAATAAAGCAGAGTAGGGGTATCAGTAATCATTTCCTGATGACGTATGGTCTATTTCATTTCATTATATCCAACTATAAATATCTATAGATATTTAATTACATAATTAGTGTCTATTGATAATCTGCCTAATCTTATAATGAGTGGAAAACATTATAATATATTTTTTAAACACCATTCTATATAGATAAATGGGATGTACAAGTCTTCCTCTGAACAGTAATTTAATACAATCTATAACATAACACTATTGATTCATTAGTCTTATATCCTTATATTATTTGGGCTAAAAGATGAAACATAAAAGTAAAATTCCTATGATAATATTTTTTAGGGATTAAGAAATGTTAATTTAAGGGAAAAATACCTGAAGGTAACATTGACACATTTTTTAGGTGATAGTTTTTGTTGAAAATGAGGGTTTCCATGGTGAGTTATCGATTGACAGAGATATTGTTGAAAACCTATGTTGAAAAAGAACCAATTCAATGTAATAGTTGATCTGAAGGCATTTCAAGCATGTTTCGGGATCAAAACATGAAAATATGGATAAGGAATGATTTGCACGAAAGATGAGGTTGTGTGAAAGAAGCTTGTACACCAAATACGATGTCATATAGGCTTTTTCATTCTCAATGTGGATCAAGGGAGACATGTTGAAACTTCCACGTAGGGGTCAGTGATTCCTATAAATAATAGATGAACCCAGTCATTCGACATAACTTAATAGTTATAGAGAATCTGATATACATATCCTGTATGAATTTTAACAAAAAGGAGTTGCGTGAAATATTTTGAGTTGCACACAAGATAAAAAAGTTGTGCAAAAGATTTGAGTTTCTCGTAAGACTGAAGTTACGCACAAGGGGTGTTTTTGGAAAAAGGTGGAATCTTTTGTAAAAGGAATTAATGTTTCCCGCATGATGTAGTAAGGGTTGAGAAATATATTTGAGGTTTCCTAGTAATAATGTGGTAATGTTGTATTCATTAGTGGATGCATGTGGAATATCAATAGAGAATCTACTTACAGTGTAGGATGCATTCATTAGAGATAATAATTTGACCTAAATTATATAAATTGTGACTGGATCTTCTGATGAAGTAGTGATCACACTTTAGTTGAGAGAGCATTAATCTTTCAAATTGTGATTGGTTTCAAACTAGGAGGGATAGTGAGTCCACTTCGAACATGTAAACAGTATTAACCTTATAGTGGATTTGGTACATCGGCAAATTGTTAGTGTATTCTACTATGATGTATCTAAGTGAGTGTGAACCATGTAAAATTGTTGTGTTATGTTCATTTATTATGATTTGATCATACTATGCAACTAGAAGGATAGATAAGAGTCATTTTTAACAATTAAACAAGATCAAAAAGAGGATGTTGTATAATTATTTCATACCCTAATTCACCCTAAGGGTTTTACACCTAGTGGAACTAACATTATTAAATTGGGTGTTCCTTTTAGAAAATAAATTCCTATAAGATATGGTGTGATTTTTTGAAATATGGGATCCAATTAACATGGTTTTCTTGTAATATATACATTTTTTTCGAATTATTTCACAATGGAATAATATCCTTCTTACATTACCATAAAAATGAGAGAACATTTGATAAACTTGTGTTGATATATTTAAAAAATAATTTATACATATTGGTATTTTTTATGATGCCTAAACTTATACACTATGCCGACATGTATAATGAAGTTCTTATCTCTATAATTTTAGCTGGTCTAAACATATATCCTTGTCCAGTGAAGGAAATAGATATTTTAATCCATCCTTGAATCATGGTTTGGGAAATAATGAAAACTAAAATAATTATGTAGTACTTAAACATGTATTATAAGGAGTTTCCTTTCAACAGTAGTCATCTGCCATTGTGAGTTATAGATAAAATTACAGAGTTAATCAAATACCCCCATTAAACAACCATCCCTCTAATAAGATGACCTTTTTATTTATAAATTTTATAAAGGGGTCACATTTTTTGGTGAGGTTTTCTATGATGCTCTAGATATAGAAAATATTCTCTTATAATATTATCATTCCTCAAATATTCCATGAAGTGTGAATATGATGTTTTTTATGGTCTTCTCAATTATGAATTGATTTTAAAATGGAATAATGTAGAGATAAAGAATTTACTTGATGTCCCTATCAAGTAATATTTTATATGGTTTATTTTTAACCTATTATTTTAAAACATGTTAGACATGACATAATGGTCATCATGGTGGTTATTAAATTAATAATATTTAACTAAAAACTCATTCACATGTAATTAATTTATATTCACAAAAAATTAAATAATGGAATAGTAAATGGAATATCTGTATTATTAACCATAATTATTCTTGTAAAAGGGAACATAGTGAAGAAATATACCACTTACGGCCCCATGAAATAAATTAATTTTTGATATATTAGTTTTATTCTATTCTATTTGTTATATAAATTACCATCAATGAATGATGTATCGTGAAAAATAGTTTTCTATCAATTAGAAACTCCATGAGATGGATAATAAAAAATTCCATTAAAAAATTGTATGTCAAATCTTATAAATCAATAAATGAAATTATTTTAAAATATTTATAATTAAATATGAAAATATTTGATTGAATCTTATGGTATTTAAAAACATAGATGAATCTAGATTAATTTTTTTGTGAACAACATCTAATATGTTTTTCTCTTGATTCAGATCCATTCTAAATATAATATATTTATATTGATAGTAGTTATATTTAGACCAATGTGATGATTAAAAAACTAAGGATCTAGAAAATGAATATATGTGTAATTCCATGGAAACAATACTCATTTATTATAAATATTATTATTTATTCAGATGTACCATCTTGGGTTATGGTGAAATTAATTATTATGGGAAAATATTTCTCATTAGACAAAAATTCAATAAGCCAAGATCAACAATAGCTATTGATTCACCATCCAGGAATATCAGCGGAATAACAATGATCTATTACTATTCCACATTATCCAATTTCTAATATATGAATACCCCTTTATATTTGAGATATTAAAAATAATTTTTTTACATTAATCCCGAAAACACCTATTTATAGTTTGTGGAAATTTTTCATGAATTACATCCACCAAAAGGATAGATTAAAAGGATTATAATTCTATAGTTTTTCATTTATGGTTCACATTAAACTATTCAAATAGTTTGGGTTATGTTGATATAATAAATGTAAAACTATTTTTCAGGTAGAGAGGATTATAGTCCATATTGAGACTCTTATATTTCATGAGATTATTATCAAATATTGACGTGGTTTTCTAATTAGAAATATTTTCATGACCATTAATGGAGGGGAATTCCAGCAAATGACTTTTGTTAGTGTAAAACATGAATTTATGAACCACTTGGTATGAAGTTTTTCCTATAATATGATTTATGAGTAATAAAACCATTCCCCACATTTTATCCTTGTATTTATAAAGGGTAAATCTAGATAGTTAGGTTAAGATATTTGTGAGGAATTATTTAACAAAATCTATTTATATCAATTTTAAAATACTCTATATAAATTTACTAGGGCTTCCATGAATCAAAATTGGATCTATCAAAAAAGAGTACCAAAAACGAACCCTAAGTTGAATAGAGTGATAATAAGTTATATAATGAGGGAATTATTTTATTATTATAGATAAAGAAGCATCCTTCAAATATTTTTAAATCCCCGTCTAATAGTAACACATTAACTTCTGAGTTAGACTCAAGGTCTCAGAAATGGGATTTCACCATCATCTCATATGGAGGCATTATATTTATATTATTATAACTTTTAATATTAATATTATATAGAGATAGCCCATCATCATTACATCACAAATATAGATGGGTTGATATTGTGATTAGGGGATGAATTTCATGGACCAATAATGTCAAACCCTTATTATTATGAGGTGAAATGTTTACTATATTTTATTTTAGTTAATTTGGCCATTGCATATTTTTTTGTTGACATTTTGGAATATTAATGTCACAATTTTCATAAAACATAATTGAGATATAATAAATCATATAATATTTTACATCATACTAATATTTTTTTTTGATTTTTTAGTGTTCTATTCTATGAGACATAACTTATTATATGACCTCTATAGGAATGACCCCTAAGATCTGGTGTCCTTTATGACCTCATCTTCCATGGCCTCTATAACCACATCAATTATTTATGTTTTTAAATGTTGTTTCATATTATTATACATTATAAATTGATAGATCATTGAGGAGATTGGTTTTGATGGAACCCTATTTGTGTAGCCACTACATCTAAAAATTTCATTTTTGGGTTGTTTCTCCTTCCAATTGAAGTGGGAAGTCTTGTAGGGGTTAGATTATAAATACTATACATTAGGTATATTATACATGTTCTTTTATCAAAAAAATCACAGGTATATCATTTTTCATGATTGTAATGGTGATGTTTGTAATTACTTGATATTTTATGAAATAGTTTTTGTACTTAAATTTAACTTTTTTAATACCATGCATCATTGGAAGGAAAAAGTCTAAACGAAACATGATATATAATTAAAATATTATTATTTTTAATGACAGTTCTAACCTAGTCATTAAATTGGTAGGTATGAATAGTATTAACCACTTGTGAAACCTATATAAATTTCCTACACAATATAAATATATTAGTAAATTTGTAGTAGAAAATCAATATATTTTTAGCTGTTCTTTTTTATTCATTGAAGATATATTTTATTCCAAAATGTGTTTTATTGATTTTTTTGTGAAAATATTACAATAAATTTAAAGAAATTATAGAAATATTTTTTTATAAAATTACCACTACTTTTTAAATCATTATGTCAAAATTTTCATTGGATGAATTTAACAGAATTTTATGAAAAGTATGGTATTTCAATAAGTTGTAAAGAAAATTATTTTTATTGAAAACTATATTTTCATTTCAATATTGTATAAAGGTAAGAACCAAGCCAAGATTCCATCCAACTCGACACCAACCCTAGTCTATGAAAAGGAAAAAAGGACATTCCTGGTCACCACATGCTCAGAAATAGTGTTGAGAATCACTATAATAAAAATGAGAATGATTTATTCACAAACAAGACAATATCAACTAAATAAACTAATGATGTATCATAACAAAGAAGAAATGAATAATAATAAATAAAAAATTGATTCAGATACAAAACATTCAAAACAAAAAATAACAAAATACAATACAGAGACTGAACCATGCTCACACGAACTCTATGCGACCTCTTGGTCCCTAGAAACCCCAAGACCGACCTAATTCGAAGGTACAACCGAACCAAAAACTTGAACCTGCAAAATAGGTGAGGTCTATTGATTCCATGTGGCATAAGTAGGGTGTGACCATACAATAGATCAGTATGTAATCACCATAGGATCCATGCATTTCTATTTGAGAAATATTCCATAAAATATTTTATAAATATGCATTTATAAAATTGGCTTTTAATAAATTCAACAACTAAACAAAGATTTTTACCAATTTTCTAATCAAAACAACACAAACAAATATATATTTAAAAAGTTGTTTCACCATCAATAACCCATTTTAAATCTGAAACTAAATAACAAATACAAGAGAAATAACCAAAGAGATGTTGTGCATGAATTAAAGGAAACCACACAATTCGAAAAAATATAATAGCCAAATACCAAAATGAAACAAAAAATAAACAAGACCTAAGAATAGTAGATCTTGTGAATTTAATGAACATATCTATAGTAAATCTATAAATGTAGTCACTTTAGACTAAACTTATTACATATGGTGAACCTCTATAGTCAATAAACAAATAGACATTCTAAATAATCGAATCTAGTGGCACATCCCCCCATGCCTCATTTTGTTAAGGGGGTACCAACCTCGCTTATCTAGGTGAAAAATAAATAGTCACATGACCATAGATTTAACACCCATGAATTTCATGATAATGATAAAATTACTCAATGAAACATCATATAGAAACCATTTCCAATAACTTCCTCATACATGGACATTTAGAGGGTCACAAATCCCATGTTCTAATTGGTTATAAACCATTAGCCTAAAAATAAATGCTTCCCCATGAACGATCCACTAGAGAATATCCCATCACAAGTTCTATTGTTTTTCAAATATAATATAATTCATCACAAAAATATATTAAATGATATTTAATTTATAAAAATGTTTATTCAGAAACTAAATCTCCTTGGGAAACTGAAATTTTCTATAATCAAATCCACATTCTACTTAATCATAAAATATCAAGAAGGCTTTTAGGATAGAAATATGTTGAATTCACCGTCAAAACATTCTAAATTTTCAATCGGGCCAATTTACCACAATAGTTTGAAAACCAATTTGTAAAACATCACAAGATGTAAATCATACCTTCACATCAAAAGAAAGATCTCTGAAACCAATTCCATTACCAACACCTTTGAAAACCATGCTGAAAACCAGTAACATCACGTTAAATTTTCAGGTATTTTTGGTGTTTTTATGTAGCTCTATTTTGGAGTAGTGACTTGGGAGATTCGAGAGAACATTAAATGTTGTTTTGGGGAAAATGGGATGTCGCACGGGCGACACACGAGTTTTCTAAACCGTGTGGCCAAATCGTGCATAGTTGGTGTTGTAGGTAGTAGCTTCCGCATGGGCAGCGCACGGTTTGTCTAATAGTGTGTCCAAACTATGCGATAATGGTGGCCAAAGAAGATGCTAATTCACGGATAGCGCACGGTTTGTCAAACCGTGCGAACTAATAGTTCGGCCACTTAAATTAGATCGTTAAATTATGGATCTCAGTTTGTTTTGCCTCTATGTGCCTCGTTTTTCTTCCTAAGAAGCCCTAACTCCGGATTTGTCTTCTCCTAAGGTTAGATAAGGTTTTCATATCATTCCAAAGGCGATCCAAAGGCTCCTCTTGGTGAATTGAATTCATATTCTTGAGGTATGTGAGCGTTCTTCATCGTTCTTGATCAGTTTCTACTTAGATCTACTTCTCCTCTTCTCTCAGTTTCTTAGATATACGACTGTTATGGGAAGATCTAAGTGTGTGGTACCAAATATGATGATATTTTTTCTTGATATTTCTAGGAGAAGAGATCTATGGTGGGTTCTTGAAGAAGCATCCCAGTTTTCTTGAGAATTTTCAACCGTTTTGTTTTTGGTCAAAACCTTCGTGGTATGTGGTTCCATCCCGACTTTCCAAATTCATTAACATTGTATTTTCTTGATTTATTTCAATTGTTGATTTAAATTCATTTGCTCAAGTTTTATTTCAATGAAATTGATAAAAACTCAATTCTAGTGAATCTAGATATTTGAAATTATTTTGGCATGGAAATTTGGAAAACCCTAATTCCATTGAATTGTGTGTGTTTATGGAAATTGGCCGATTTAAGTTGTGGAATTTAAATTTTGGATTTGATGGAAATGATTTCAATTAATTTTTTGGATTTAATTTTGGGAATAAATTTTCTAGTGGTGAAATTCATTTTTAAAGGATTTCAAACAGGTGAAAATGGCTTAAAATGATTTGACAAAAACCCATTGGGTTTACCTTGTAAAAAATGCATGTTTTGATTAAAAACTGTTTTGGTTTTAAATGGAATTAAATTGGAACTTTTAAAATATAAGAATGGTATTGATCGTAATTTAAGCATTCTTAAAATATTTCACCAATCATGTAAGATCGCATGCAAGCCTTAGGTAGTTAGTGAGTTATTTTGATACACTACGCTACGAAAAAGTTCTAAAACATACTTGTAGTGGGTCACACCCCCGACAAGTTGGTGATGATTATCCTTTGGCCAGTGTAATAGGGACATGTGCATACACATTTTACTGAGTTCACTTAGAGATTGTGGAATCCTATAACCGGATAATACTATCATTACTTTTGGCAGATGACCATTTGCTGGCTTGTTTATTTATATGGGTGATATAAATGTATGCCAATGATTTTGAACTACCATACATGCCTTCTGAATTTATATAAACTATTTTATATAAATGATTTTCTTAAGACACTGTTTTAGAAATATTCCATTATTGTAAAGCCTTTTCTTAAATTTATTTTTCTATTATTTGAAAATGTATAGAAAGTTTTGTTAGAATATTCTATTGAATTGATAAACCTATTTATTTGAAAATTGAAAGATTTCCTTTGGATAATCTATATTTGGAATCTGTTACGGAATCTTTGGTGGTATCCTACTGGGCTTAGGCTCACACCCTACTTTTTCCTTCAGGTGTTTGTAGACTTTCTTCTTCTAGGATCGAGTAAAGGGACGGGTTCTCTTGGAGGTGGATTAAGTTTTTGATCTTTGGTATTGGTGATTTGTGTCCTTAGGGACCTTATGGCTATTTTTTCCATTTTTAGTACTTGTGTTTTAGTACTTTGGGCTTCTAATGCCACTTTGTATTCTGGTACAATACTCCCAATAGAGTTTCTTTTTGTTTTGCATACTATCTTTTTACTTTTTCTTCCACATTCTAGTGGAAAAATCATTCCCTCTTGCATGTTGTGTGATGCAAGGTGCTAGTCTCCGACCTGTGGGGATCAGGAACGCAATCTGGGCTATGTCAGGGCCGGCTCTTTTATTAGGTTACCTGGTTTCCGGGCTGGTTCATGACAAAGTGGTATTAGAGGGAGGTTAAACATCTTGCCTTGATGACTGTATGGATTTGAGTATTCTTGTTGGGACTTGGGAGGTATTTGTGATTGAGTTCCTGGCCAGCTCTCACCATAATGAACCTTAAGTCTCCAAGGATGGTTAGGGAAATATAAATTGTGGATTAGTTCTAGTATTTTCTATGTTTTTCTTTGGATAGAGTAGAATTCAATTCTTGTTATCCCTTATTTTAAGAATTGTTTTTCTTGTTACTCGGTTTGGGTGTTAATCTATGTCTTTTTGTGCTGTATAGCATCATTCCTCCGAGAAGATGTGGATATCAGATCCAAAAAGAGGTTATTCTAAATCTCAATAAGCGAGTCCTATTGTGGATCCGAGTCTTGTTGAAGTAATTGTTTACACTGTCCACGCTCTGGGACATGCACCACCTATAGTTCATATTCAGGCTCTAGCTACAGATCTTTATAGTGATATTTTACGAAGTTGTGCTCAAGAATTCCAACACCAGAAGCCACCAGTTTTCAAAGGATCCACTGACCCTCAACATGTTGAGGAATGGTTGAGTAAGATTGAACGACTGTTTGGGTTCTTGGAGACACCTGATGTGATCAAGTTGATGTGTTCCACCTTTGTACTAGAGGGACCAAGTAGGAGATGATGGGACACAATGGTGACAGCAGGGAAACATGAGGGTTTAGATTGAAAAGACATTAGTTTTCTTTTCACTAAATAGTTCTATCTCAAATCAATGGTGTTGGCTGAGGCTGTGGGGGTTTTCAAGCTTGAGGAGGAAATAAAACCGAGATTGAGTAGTCAAATCACTTTTCTAAGCTGGTACAGTTTTCTCCTGAGATTGTATCTAATGAGAGGATGAAGGCTTGGCAATTCGAGTTCGGACTTCGATCAGATATCTGTTCTCAAGTTTTCCTACTAAAGATACCCACTTATGTTGATGTGCTGGATAAGGAGATTATGGTTGAGATGGACTTGGGAGGAAATTTAGGGTTGAAGGAGGTTCTTTTCCCTCCTAGTGGCAGTGTGGGTTCTATTAATGGAAAACTGAAGCATGACTTTTCTCATGGTAGTTCTTGACAGCAGAGTCATTCCAAGACTTTGGTAGCAGCAGGAGGGGATTCTTTGACCTTCTATCATTATGGGATGCCAGAAAATTATAAGAGGGTTTGAACTAAGGCACCCAAGAACTATAGCTCCTATAGACGTTTAGGGAACTTACAGATATTCTGCCATCAATTCTCTATTCCATGTAGTGGAACAACATCATAAGCACCTCTAGAATCTGCGGGTCAATCAAATGCTTCACGTACAAAAGGGTTCCAGCCACAGGCATCCAGAACGAAGCTTCTTCACACTGTGGAAGAGTCACCAGAGGTAGCTGATTCAGGTCCTACAACTATGAGAGGTACCATTACTATAGCTTAATCCTTAGTGACAGCTCTTTTTGATACTGGTTCATCTCACTCTTTTATTTCAAACCATCTTGTTAATCTACTTAATATACCTATGGAACTTTTATCTTGTGCGATGGATATTACTACACCCCTTGGTATAATGGGAGACAAGGGTCTTCGTAGTCCTGCTTGTGTCTTCTCTCTATCAGTTGTTGATCAAGCATGAAGTTTCTTGGATATAGACCTGAAAACATTTGACCTAATATTTGGTATGGATTGGATAATTTCCAATAAAGCGCGGATTGATTGTTATCTTTGATAGGTCTACCATACTACACCAAGTGGTGTGCCTCTTCTTTTTCAAGGAGAATGGGACCCAAGGTAAAGCAGAGCTGGACCCTTTAATCCAGAGTTGGGGAAAGTTATATCAGTGTTTTCTTTTTATCTAGAGAGATATTCAATGTGTGTTGATCTTCCTCCAGTCGTCGCTATGTTTCCCGACGTTTTTCCTTCTGACTTCTCTGGTTTTCCACCAGTAAGGGAGGGTGATTTCTCTATTGACATATTGTATGGTACTCAACCAGTTTCTATTCCCTCTAACCGAATGCCTCCAAATGAACTAAATGGACTAAAGTCTCTATTACACAATCTTCTTAAGAATGTTTTTATATGCCCGAGTGTGTCACCTTGGGCAGCACCTGTTCTCTTCGCCAAGAAGGCTGATGGTTCTCTTTACTTATGTGTTCATTATTGAAAGCTCAATCGAGTGATGATAAAGAAAAAATATCCATTACCATTAATTGATGATTTTTTTGATCAATTGAAAGAGGTGAAGTGGTTTTAAAAAGTTGATCTTCGATCTAGTTACCATCAGAGGAGGATTAAAGAATATGACATTCACATGATGACTTTTCGGAGTAGGGATGGCCATTATGAGTACCTTGTTATTCTTTTAGTCCAATCAAATGCTTCTACAGTTTTCATGGATTTGATGAACAAGGTTTTCTATGAGTATACAGATACTTTCATGGTAGTCTTTTCGGATGACATTCTTCTCTACTCCATGTCTGAGGAGGATCATGTGCATCATCTGAGAATAGTTATTAGTCTTCTATGTAATCACTGACTTTATGCCAAGATTTCAAAGTGGGATTTCAGAATTCGTGAAGTGAAATTCTAGGGGCATGTCATGTAATAATAAATAATATCACATTATCCTAAGAAGGTGAAGGAAATTATGACTTGGGAATAATAATGAAATGTTTTCGAGATTCAGAACTTCTTGGGATTAGTAGGATATTATCGACGATTTATTAAAGACTACTCAAAGTTAGCTTCTCCAATGACTGATCTGACTCAAAAGGGGGAGAGGTTTTCCAGGAATGATAAATGTCAGATTTCTTTTGTTCAGATAAAGAATCTTTTTACTACTTTGTTGGTGTTAACTCTTCTTGAGGCTGGGATAGGTTACGTGGTCTTCTGTGATGCATCGGGTTCGGGTTTGGGATGTGTCCTTATGCAAGGTAATCATTTTAATTCCTATAGAAGTATTTATCATAAGCCTCAAGAGAAGAACTCTCCTACCCATGACCTTGAACATGTTGTTGTAATGCACGTACTTAAGTGTTGGAGACATTAACTTTATGGAGAAAGGATTACTATGTATTCAGACCACAAGAGCTTGAGTTATATCTTCTCTGAAAAATATTTAAATCTATTCGAAAGGAATTGGGTGGAGTACCAACAATCTTTCGACTTTGACATCTCCTATGCCCCGGATGATGATGTAATCTTCAAAAGAGTGGAGTTTTATGGATTTTTATGCTTAGTTGCATGTTGGATTTTAGTGGAAGTAGAATGAAGTTTCTTTAGTCGGCGTTCAGTTGAATTCTTCTCTCCTCGAGTTAATTCTTCAGGAACAACAACTGGATGATGAATTCCATAGCATTATGGACTCTATTTATGGTGAGGATACTGACACCCAGTGGTCATTCACCAAAAAGTTTTTTTGTGACGTCTCGGTTCCGGGTGCCCCATACCCGGTTCGCCACGTGACCTCAAGTGCATTTCCCCAAATGCCTGAGGCTGCCAACTATCAGAGAGGGCCCAGGTCTGATAGTGGGGAAACTATGCCCTCATTTTTCAAAGTGCAGCGCAGTGGAATGGATAAATAACATACAAGAAGTGGATGTGGAAACAATATATATAACAGAAATCGATAATGGATAATAACAAAGAAACTAGCAGTCATATATATATATATATATATATGAAAATGAGGCATGTCACTATTCTATAAAACAACCAAAACATATTACACTGCAATACAATGAAACTGAAGTACAATGACAGAAAAACAAAACAGAACAGCCAGCGGCATCGTGAGCCCTAGCTCCGTCCCATGCTCCCATACATCCCAGCAACAATCCAGTACCTGTATAGGGACCCTGGCCCTTATCCACACCTGTATAAAAGTAATCTTTTAGGGCTGAAAACATAAACCAAACAGGGTGTGAGAAATAAATCCTAGTAGGCACCCCCTAAAGGACCATTCCCAACTGTGTGAAAATATGAAACAACAGTGTGGAGTAGTAAAAATGCAATAAAATAAGCAGTATTCAAAGTAACTAACTTTTACCAGTTATATTTCCATTTTATTATTCTTTTACACATTCAACTTAAGATATCACCACAGTGAATATTCTATGTAAAAAAGCCAGTGTCCGCAGACATGTAAACCCTTACCCTTAGGTAAATAGAATCCAAACACAAGAATCTACCCACATGCATATCAAATATTTCCCACAGGCGTATGAGGTGTCGCCCACAGGCACAGAATCAATGGCCCACAAGCACGGAAGTAGTTGCCCATAGGCTAAGTAGTACATTGCCCACCGGCTAATCACAACACTACCCCCAGGATAAACAATTAATTGGTCCATGCCCAACATGTAAACAAGAAATACACATTCAATTCATCTAAAGGAAATTCTATAATCATTATGATAAAGGCACACCCTCGGGTATCCTCACCAAATGGCTAAATAGAGGAACGCACCCCCGGGGTGGTCTTGGATCCAAGTAGTGATCCCAAAAAATAGTTTATTATCACATTTAAATTACTTAAACAATTATAGGTATTTAATTCATCAAGGACTCAGCCATAAGAAACCCCATTCATGGGTACTTATCTCAACGGTACACAAAAACGCACATCAGTTGTAAATTGAACACCAAGCCACCTACCTTAAACACCCATGAATGGTATACTCGAACGACTCCTTCTAAAACATCCAAGCACGTCATAGATATGAGGTAAACTAATTCTCATTCAACCTCAAATAACTTCCCTTAGATGAATAATTGGATGAAACACATACGGAGAAGGAATCTCTTACCCATGTGGTTCCATCAAGATCGACGGAAGCGGAATCAGATTCCTGATGCTCAATCGGTTGATCATCAAAGGTCTGACCACCTCTCCCGATTTCCCATCCGGTTCTAAGCCAATCCTATGAACAGGGTTGGCTAATTCCCATTTTAAGAAAAAAAACAAACTACATGGCGTGAAATTTTGGCTACACGGCCTGTACTTCCCTCATTTAACTGTTCATCTGGCGGCACCACCAAACTATTCATCCATCAACATGAGTACATGACGTGTATTCTTGATAACAAAGCATGTACTATCACCCAGCTAGCGGCTGCTTCCACTACCTTACTATTTGCCAGCTGGCTGACTACACGATGTGTAACTACCTACTACACGGTGTGTAGTCAGTTTCTACACCGTTCATCAGCAACATGGATACGCACTCTGTGTATTCATCCCACATAGCCAAAGTACACTGTGTTTTGAATAGTACACGGCATGTAGTACCAAAATTTGGGATTTTCACCAATTTTCCTTTTTTTTTGAAAAACAGTTATGGAAAAGAGAAAAGAAGAATCCCAGAACTCAAAACTAAGAACTGGGTACTTACAAACTTTCCCCCTTAATGAAATTCATCCCCAAATTTCCCTTCCAAGGGTGGTGAAGATATTTCCGTGAATAAATCTGGCCAGTGAGCACGTATGTCAGTCTCCCACTCCTAGTTTTCATCCTGCACTCGGCCATGCTACCATAGCACCCGTATGAGAGGAACTGACTGGCCTCAGAGAACCTTCGTGCTCCTATCAACGATACGAATCAGATGCTCCTCAAAGGATGCATCTATTTCAAGCTCAACCTCCTCGGGATGAAAGACGTGAGACGGGTCTGAATGATATCGACACAAATGAGATACATGGAAGATGTCGTGCATTGCCAGGTACTACTATGGTAACTGCAACTGATCTGCCACCAGCCCGAATCTCTCCAGAATCTCAAATGGGAACACATGCCTCGATGAAAGTTTACGTTGTCTCCTGATCCACCTGTGTCCCAACCTCGGTGAAACATGCAAGAAAACTTGATCCCTAACCATGAACTCCAAGGGTCATCTACGGTGATCAGCACAAGATTTCTGATGAGACTGTGCGGTAGCCATCGGCTTCTGAATCATCTGGACCTGCTCCGATGTCTCTTGCACGAGACATGGTCCCAATTATGCTGCCACACCTGCCTCTACTAGCACAAGGGTGATCGGCATGACCTACCATATAAAGCCTCATAAGGTGTCATCTCAATAGTTTCCTGAAAACTATTATTATATGAAAACTCTACTTGGGTTATCTGCTTCTCCCAAGATCCCCCAAAGTCTAGGATTCATGCATGCGGCATGTCCTCAAGCACCTGTATCGTACGCTCTGACTGACCATCGGTCTTAGGGTGGTAAGCTGTGCTCAAAAGTGCCCGTGTACCCAGTGTCCTTTGAAATCTATGCCAGAAATGAGACGTTAAATGGGTGTACCTATCTAAAACAATAGAACGAGGGACCCCATGAGGATGTATGACCTCTATGATATACAACTTCCTGATCTCGTCAACTCCGAAGGTCTCCCTGATTGGAAAAATGTGAGCTAACTTTGTGAGTCTGTCCTCCACAACCCACACAGCATCATTTCCTCGAGGTGACCTCGGTAACCTAGTCACGAAGTCCATCGCGACATCATCCCATTTCCAGGCCGGAATGGGTAACTATTGCAAAAGCCCGGCTGGCCTCTAATGCTCCGCCTTCACCTGCTGATAGGTGGAACACCTGGTAACAAAACTAGCTACATCCCTCCTCATTCCCAGCCACCAGTACTGACGTCTCAAGTCTCGGTACATCTTGGTAACCCCAGGATGAACTGCCCAAGCTGAAGCATGAACCTCCTACATCAGCTCCTCGCATATATCTCTTGGAACCCACACTCGTCCATGGAAACACAATACTTCATCATCACCTATCCTCCAACCAGGAGAAGGGTCCTCACTGGTCACTCACTCGCGTCAAACTAGGCCTTCTGAATCAGATAGTTGTCTCATCCTCACTCTATCCCTGAGGATAGAAGTCACAAGTAAAGATGAAAGATAGGTCTGCCTCTGACTGTCATGCACCTCTAAATGCATCTCATAGAACAAATCCATAAGCTTCCATTCACCACTGTCCTCCCGCACTGCCTGTATCTGAGTCTTCCTACTGAGTGCATCTTCTATTGCATTACCTTTACCAGGTTTATTGGCAATCTCAAAATCGAAGGACTAAAGGTATTCAACCAACATTAGTTGTCTCAGGTTCAAGTCACGCTGGGTAAAGAAGTACTTGAGACTTTTTGTGGTCGTTGTAAACCACAAAATTCTCTCCCAAGAGATAATGTCTCCAACAGCACAACACATGAACAACTGCAGCCAACTCAAGATCATGCGTCTGGTAATTCCTCTCATGTGGCCTCAACTGTCGAGACCCGTACGCAACTACTCGATCACCCTACATCAACACAGCTCCTAGAACAATACCTGATGCATCATAGTAAACTGTATAGCTCTTCCCCTGATTTGGGAGTATCAGTATCGGTGCCGATGTCAAATTTCCCTTCAGCTTCAGGAAGGCTGTCTCGCAAGCTTCTAACCCAATGAACTTCACACCCATCTTAGTCAAACCTATCAACGACAATTCTAAGATGGAGAAGACCTATATGAAGCACCTATAGTAACCATCCATCCCAAAGAAACTCTGTATTTCAATCACGTTCTTAGGCTCCTCCCAGGAAACTACTGCTCTCACCTTCTCTGGGCCTACTATAACTCCTGCCTCTGAGAGGATATTACTGAGGAAGTGTATCTAGTCCATCCAAAAGTGGCACTTTGAGAGAATAACATATAGTCGATGATCTCTCAGTGTACTGAAGACGATGTCAAGATGGGTGGCATTTTCATATCGAGGGTGAGAGTACACCAATATATAGTCCTTGAATACTACCACAAAAGAATCTAGATAAGGATAGAACACACGATTCATCAGAGCCATAAAAACTGCTAGTGTGTTCGTGAGTCCGAACGGCATAACCGTATACTTTTATAGACCATACCTTCTCTTGAAAGCTGGGATAGGTATATCAGATTGTCTAACATGCATTTAATGATATCCTGATCTCATGTCAATCTTTGAGAATGCTCGTGCTCCACGAAGTTGATCAAAAAGATCATCAATCCTTGGCAAGGGATATCAGTTCTTAACATTCAACTGGTTCAACTTCCGATAATCCACACAAAGTCTGAGGTTACCTTCCGACTTCTTTGCAAAGAGGACTGCAGAACCCCAAGGAGAAGTACTAGGTCGGATGAAACCCTTTTCATGTAACTCCTCTAACTGTCTCTTAAGCTCCTGCAACTCTGGTGTCACCATAATATAAAGTGGAATGGACACCTGTGCTGCTCCTGGCACAAGATCAATAGAGAAATCCACCTCATTCTCTGGAGGAATACCTGAAAAGTCATCCGGGAAGACATCCCTGAAATGATCAACCACAAGAGGGAAATCCTTCTAACATGTCCCCTAGTCGTCCAGATATATGATCGTAATCTGGGCTATGATACCACCTCGCCCATGATGCTCTGGTCCAGCTCGACTCGCCTGAACATCCCAATCTCCCTTGTATAGAAACTCTCTGCCCTCTAGTGACGTGAAACTCACCCTACGATGATAGCATTCCACAAAGGCTCAAAAGGGAACCAACCAGTCCATCCCGAGAATGACATCACAGCTCGTCATCACTATGACATAGGGGCCCCAAAGGAAGTGACACCCACCAACCTCAAGAGGGTACTCTATACACTGATGCACACTAGCCGTTCTAGTTCCCAACGGAGTGTCTAAAGTCATAACATCATAGGAAGTAGAAACAGTGAGCCCAAGGCTCTCTAAAATAGGTATAGATATAAAGCTATGTGTAGCACCCGTATAGAAAATTACTGACGATAAAATAGAAGCTCCTAGAATATTACCTTTGACAGTAGAAGGTCCGGGATCCTGCTCCGGCTGGGTATGTAGCACTGCATATATTTGCCCAGTGTCACGTCCCTGCGACACAACCTAGCTACCCAGAGATATCCCACCCTACTGCCTCTGAGATCCTGGAGTCTGGCTACCATGACCACATCCACCATCCCTTCTTGCATGCCCTGATGTATTCTAGTTCCCCGACTGGTAAGAAGCTGCTGGTCCTACCCCCACACAAGGAGTCTTCACAGAACCCCTCTCACTAGCCACTGGTGGAAACACACTTCAAAAGCACTATAGATGACCCATCATGCCGCAAGCCCGGAATTCCACTAGGTCACGTGGACACTGAGGTCGCTTGTACCCCTCTATACCACACAGGTAGCACATGACCTGTCTACCTGAAACATTCTTCTAGCTGGTACTACCACCCTGAGAGAATTGAATCTGTCTATTCCTCTTACCAGTAGAAATAGTACCAGAAACTGGTGTTGAACTGCCCTGGACCACACCAATAGCTTCTCAAAAGTTCCTCTCTGTAATTAGTGCATGGTTCAAAATAGTATGTACTAAATGAAACAAGAAAACATTCACCAGTGATTGGACGTTATATCGAAGACCATCCTCAAAGCATCTGTCTCTCAGCGTCTCATCGGCCATCATAACTGCTGCAAAACGCTGATGCTCGGTGAAGCGAGTAGAATAATCCATCACTGACATAGCGCCCAGCTGTAGATTCCTGAACTCTCCAGCTTGATCTGTCCTCAACATCTCTGGGAAGAAGAAGTCATAAAAGGCTGTCTGAAAATCTTCCGATGCCATGTCTCTGTGATTCTCTGACTGGGTGGTAACATTCCACCACCTCTTGGTGGAATCACACAGAATATAAGTTGCATGCTTGACCCTCCACCCTGGAGGCGTCTCTAGGTGCACGAAAATGGTCTACATCGTCATCTCGGCCATATATGTGGCAGCTGGCGGTGCTCCCTGAAAGGTCTGCATGAACCACATAAATCCTTCATGGAACTGCGCCTCCATGCTTGTGTCCGGTATTACGGCTGGCGCCGCATCTGGCTTTGCTAGAGGATCAACTAGTAGCCCTTGACCCACTATCTCTGGGGTAAACTCGTTGCCTCTCTCCTGGAAGACATTGTGTGAACGTATCAGTGGCATGGCACTACAAGGTCAAATGCCCACCTTAGATCAATATTATCACAGCCTGAAGACGAAGGAACCAAAAAGGGGAATAGGAGGAACAAGGCATTTAAGATTTCACAACAAGACTACACGACATGTATACTGACTAAACGGCATGTACATGACTTCTCTCACCCTTCCCGGGTCCTTCTACATGGCCAAGCCACATGAATTTCATTAAACAAAACAAAACGATGTGTATATAATCTACACAGCATGTATGGTGTAATTTTCCAACTGCATGTGTCATTTGTGACACATCCGACTACTCGGATTGAACTGCATGGCATGTTACACCCGCATACGGCGTGTACGCTACCCCATTTCCCCGCCACACGGTCAGGTCCACACAGTTTTTCACTAGTCAAGACTACACGGCGTGTCCCACAGGTACACGACATGTACTAGAAAAGCTTCACCGACCCGTGTTGTTAGTTACATGACCAGATACATGGCTCAAACTACACGGCGTATTCAATATACAGACGGCGTGTTCACAAAAGGATTACACGGACTTGTGTTGTTAGTTATACGGCCGAATACCAGGTCAGACTACACGGCGTGTTCCACAATGGACACGACAAATATATATCAAGGTCTCCCCCGTCAGTGTTGTCAGTTACACGAGTGGACTTCGGGTCAACACTAAACGACATGTACTTCTGGTACATGGCGTGTTCGCCCCAAGCATTTACCTTCCCCGTTTCCCCGCCCACATGGTCTATGACACAGGAAAAGACTACACGGTGTGTACTTAGGGTACACAGCATGTACTAAAAAAGTTTTCTTTTCTTCCCGAACAGAAGAACAAAAATGGCATGTTTTAGGTACTACATGGCATGTATACTGGGTTCCTGGACAGTATGCCTTAGAAACATCTCCAGAGCCCATAAAATACTGAAAAACATCACTTAAGTGCTAAATTCTGATCCGTGAGGGCCCATACTCCCCGCTAATCAATGTTTGGAATCTTATATCTGTTATAAACAGATAAACAATCAATGATCCACCAAATTTCGGTCAATGAGGGCCCATACTCCCCAAAAAACAAAGTTCGAAATCCATTATATATACATTCTCACACAATAATACCCTATCAAACTGTTGGTATATTTCCAAGCAGCTATCACAACAGCATGCTATCACTAGGGAAACATCTATCATAATAACATGCAATTTCTAATGCACCTAGATGGCATGGAAAATATGCAGGGCATGTGATTTCTAGCATGTTCCTAAATGATGCATGAGATGAAATACCCTCATCTCACCAGATTGCAACTAAATAGAACCCATGAATAAAATATAAATAGCACAATACAAGTGCATCAACCTTAGGTGTAATTCAATTCAACTGTAAAATCGCAAAATCAGAAAAATTGCAACATGACGTAAATTGGATTTTCCCAGTACACAGGTTAGTTACACCCGTGCACAACTTATTACAAAATACCGTTATCATCGTATCCCTTAATAAGGCTCCAAATAGTTATTCAAAGAAAAGAACACCTATGATACCACTTTGTAACGTCCCGGTTCTGGGTGCCACTCAACGGGTGCCCCGAACCCGGATCGACACGTGACCTCAAGTGCATTTCCCCAAATGCCGGAGGCTGTCAACTAGCAGTGACGGACCAGGTCTGATTGTGGGGAAACTATGCCCTCATTTTTAAATGTGCAGTGCAGCGGAATGGATAAATATCATACAACAAGCGGAAGCAGAAACAATATATATAACAGAAATGGATAACTGATAATAACAAGGAAACCAGTAGTCATATATATATATATATATCTATATATATATATATATATATATATATCTATATATATATATATATATATATATATTAAAATGCAGCATGTCACTATTCTATAAAACATCCAAAACATGTTACACTGCAATACAATGAAACTGAAGTACAAGGATAGAAAAACAAAACAGAATAGCCAGCGGCATCGCGAGCTCTAACTCGGTCCCATACTCTCCTACTTCCCAGCAACAATCAAGTACTTGTATAAGGACCCTTGACTTTATCCACAACTGTAGAAACGTAATCTGTTTGGTCCAAAAACATGATCCAAAAATGGTTTGAGAAATAAATCCCAGTAGCCACCCACCAAAGGCCCATGCCCAACTATGTGAAAATATGCAACAACAGTGTGTAGTAGTAAGAATTCAATAAAATAAGAAGTACTCAAAAGTAACTAACATTAGCAGTTATATTTCCACTTTATTATTCTTTTACAAATTTAATTTATGATATCACCACAATGAATATTCTAAGTAAAACAGTTAGTTTCCTCAGACACGTAATCCCTTACCCTCAAGTAAAGAGAATCCAAACATAGGAGTCTGCCCATAGGCATATCGAATATTGCCCACATGCGTATGAGGTGTCGCCCACAGGCACAGAATCAACTGCCCATAGGCACAGAGGAAGTTTCCCATAGGCTAATTAGTACATTTCCCACAGGCTAATCACAACACTGCCCTTAGGCTAACCAAATAATCGGGTCATGCCCAACATGTAAACATGAAATACACTTGCAATTCCTCTCAAGTAAATTCTATAATAATTATTATAAAAGCATCCCATTGGGTATCCTGGCCAAACGGCTAAACAGAGGAACGCACCACGGGGTGGTCCTAGATCCAAGCAGTGATCCCAAACAACAGATTATTATCACATTTAAATTAGATAAACAATTATAGGTATATAATTCAACAATTCTTCAGACATAAAACAACCCATTCATGGGAGTGTATCTCAATAGTACAGAAAAACGCACATCAGTTGAAAATTAAACACCAAGACACCTACCTTAAACACCCCAGAACGGTATACCCGAATGACTCCTTCTGAAACATCCAAGAACATCGCAGAGATGAGGTAAAGGAATTATCATTCAACCTCAAATAAGTTCCCCTAGATAAAGAATTGTCAAGAAATAGACACAGAGAATGAAGCTATTACCTGTGTGGTTCCAATGAGATCGATGGAAGTGGAATCAGATTCTCAATGCTCAATCGGTTGATCCTCGAACGTCCGGCCTCCTCTCTTGAGTTCCCATCTGGTTATAAGCCCAACATGTGAACAGGGTTGGCTACTGCCCATTTTATGTGAAAAAAACAAACTACACGGTGTGTACTTTTTTCTACACAGTGTGTAAATCACTCATTTAATTGTTCCTTTGGAGGCACCTCCAAACTATTCATCCTTCGACATGAGTACACAGCATGTATTCTTGACTTCACAGCGTGTACTTTCACCCAGCTGGCGGCTGCTTCCACTGCATTCCTATTTTCTTGTTGACTGACTACACGACATGTAACTACCTACTACACAGCATGTAGTCTGTTTTTACACCCTTCGTTGCCAACATGGCTACACACCCTGTGTATTCATCCCCCACGACCAAAGTACACGGTGTGTGGAATAGTACATGGAGTGTTGTCCCGAAATTTGGGATTTTCCCCCATTTTCCTTATTTTCTAAAAAATACATAAGTAAAAGAGAAAAGAAGAAACCCATACCTCAAAAATACGAACCGGGTTCTTAGAGTGTTCTATGTTATTGAAACCGTTAAGTTGTGTCGTTAGCAGTAAGGAAGGATGTGATGTGGGGTTACCATAACTCTCAGTCGGCTATGCACTTAGGAACCACGAAGATGTTCTATGATATGTGGCGACAGTTCAGGAGGCCAGGTATGAGATGAAACATTGGTGAGTTTTTATCTCATTACTATACATGCTAGCAGGTGAATGTTGATCACTAGAAACCTTTGGGGTTTCTTCAACCACTTCATGTCCCTACAAGGAAGTGGGATGAAATCTTTATGGACTTCGTGGTTGGGTTACATCAAACCCAAATAATGAAGAATGTGATTTGGGTTGTGATCGACAGACTGACCAATTCAGCTCACTTTGTACCTGTTTGAGATACAACAAAAGGTAAGGATTTAAGAATTATCCATGTGAAAGAAGTTGTTCATTTGCATAGAGTTATGTCTGTAATAGTCTCTTATAGGGATCCTAAATTTACGTCTCTGTTTTTTAGAGGCCTTTAGGGGGCACTGGGATCCCCTGTCCATTTGAGAAAAGCCTACCATCCATAGTCAGATGGCCAAATAGAGAGAGCTATTTAGATCCTTGAGGATATGATCCGCACATGTGTTCTTGACTTTGGTGTGTCTTGGGATGATTATCTAGGGCTAGTTGAGTTTTCTTATAACAATAGTTATCAGTATGCGATCAAAATGCCTCATTTTGAGGCTTTTTATGGCCTTCCTTGTAAATCTCATTTATGTTGGTCGGATATTGGTGAAGGTTCTTTGGTAGGACTAATTTTGGTCAAAGAGACGATAGCTAAGATCTAGTTTATTCGTCAGAGAATGTTGACAGCAAATAGTTGGTACAAGTCTTTTGTTCATCGTCACCATAAACCATTAGAGTTCTCAGTCGGTGACCAGCTCTTCTTGAATGTTTCACCCCAATTAGGTCATCGACGGCTTGGGAGGCAAGAGAAGCTTGCTCCTTGTTTTGTGGGACATTTTGAGGTAATTGGTCTTTTAGGGAAAGTTGCTTACTGTCTAGCTTTACCACTACAGCTAACATCGATACATAAGGTGTTCCATATATCGCAGCTGTTAAAGTATCTCTCTGATCCATCTCATGTTGTGAGATGGGGTGATCTTGATATTGAACTGGATTTATCTGTTATGAACGACCAGTCAGGGTTGTTGATTCTGAGACCAAGGTACTTTGTGGGAGAATGATACCTCTGGTCCATGTACTTTGGCAGCATGGTTCTGATTCACATAAGATGTGGAAAAGGGAGGCACTAATGAGAGAGTAGTGGCCTCATCTTTTTGACATGGATGTTTCTTTATAGGCATTCTGGGGACAGAAATATCTAATGGTGGGGAGGTTGTAACATGAAGTTGTGTTTTCAGGTACTTTTGATGTTTCTAAGTACCTCTGTTTTGGAGTAGTGACATGGGATAGTCGGGAGAACTTTAAATGTTGTTTTTGGGTAAAGGGGAAGTTGCATAGGTGGCGCACGAGTTCTCTAAACCATGCGGCCAAACCTTGCGTAGCTGATCTTGGATGCAGTAGCTTTCTCATGGGCAGGACACGGTATATCTGACCATGCAGCCAAACCGTGCGTGAAGGGTGGAAGAGGCAGAATCTAATGCATGACTGGTGCGTAGTTTTCCAAACAATGCAAACTAACCATGCAACCACTTAAATGAGATCCTCAAATTGTGGATCTCACTCGGTTTTTCCTCTAAGTGCCTCATTTTTCCTCCTAAGCAGCCCTAACTTGGGATTTTTCTTCTCCTATAGTCAGAAGAAGGTTCCCCCATCATTCCGAAAGCGATCTAAAGTCTCCTCTTGGTGAATCAAAGCTGGATTCTTGAGGTATGTGATCGTTCTTCATAGTTCTTGATCGGGTTCTTAGATCTACTTAGATCTACTACTCCTCTTCTCTCGGTTTCGTAGATCTACACCCGTTATGGGTAGATCTAAGTGTGTGTTACCAAATATGATGATAGTTGGTCTTGATCTTGCTAGGATAAGATATCTAAGGTGGGTTCTTGAAGAAGAAACCTGATTCTCTAGAGCGTTCTCAACCGTTGTGTTTTTGGTCAAAACCATCGAGGTAGGTGGTTCCGTCACAACTTACCAAATTGATTAACGTTGTATTTTTCATGATTTATTTAAAATTTTTATTTAAATCAGATTTATGAAGTTTGATTTCCATTAAAATGATAAAAACCTGATTCCAGTGAATCGATATATTTGAATTTTTTTTGGCATAGAAATTTAGAAAACACAAATCCCATTGAATTGGGTGTGTTTATGGAAATTGGCCGATTTAAATTGTTGAATTTAAATTTTGGATTTGATGGAAATAATTTCAATTAAATTGATGGATTTAATATCGGGAATAAATTATGAAGTGATGGAATTGGTTTTGAATGAATTTCAAACTGGTGAAAATGGATTAAAATGATTTGATAGAAATCCATTGGTTTTACATTGTAAAAAATGCATGTTTTGATTAAACCCTATTTTGGTTTTAAGTGGAATGAAATTGGAACTTTTGATATGGAAGAATGGGATTGATAGTATTTTATGCATTCTTAAAATAGTTTGCCCATCACGTAAGAGCGCATGCAAAACTTAGGTAGTTAGTGAGTTATTTGGATACACTCTTCACTACGACAACGTTCTAAAAAATACATGCAGTGGTTCACATTCCTGACGAGTTGGTGAGGAGTCGCCTTTGGAAGTTTTCATTAGGATATGTGTATAAACATTTTGCTGAGTTCACTTACAGAGTGTGGAATCCTATAACTGGTTAATACTATCATACATTTTGGAAGATGACCATGTTGCTCGCTTATTTATTTATATGTGAGATATAAATGTATGCCAATGATTTTGAACTACCTTACATGCCTGCATAATTTATATAAACAATTATATATATATTATTTTCATAAGCCATTATTTTAGAAATATTCCATCATTGTACAACCTTTACTTAAATTGATTTTTTCCATCATTTGAAAATGTATAGCATGTTTTGTTAAAATATGATTTTGAATTACCAAACCAGTTTATTTGAAAATTGATAGCTTTTCGTCGGATAATCTATATTTGGAATCTGTTACGGAATCCTTGGTGGTATCCTTCTGGGCTTAGGCTCACACCCTACTATTTCCTTTCGGTATTTTTAGACATTCTTCTTCCAGGATCGAGCAAAAGGAAGGGTCATCATGGAGGTGGATCCTTCTGTTGATATTTGGTATTGGAGATTTGTGTCCTAAGGGACCTTGGGGATATTTTTTCCATTTTTATTACTTTGGTAGTAGTACATTGGGATTTTTATGCATCTTTGTATTCTTGTACAATACTCCCAGTGGAGTTTCTTTTTGTTTTTATACTGTCTTGTTTCTTTTACATTTGCATTCTTGTGGAAAAATTGTTCCCTCTTGCATATTGTGTGATTCCAGGTGCTAGTCGCCGAACCATGGGGATTTGGAATGCCATTTGGGCTATGTCAGGGTCGGCTCGGTTATCAGGCTACTAGGGTACCTGGGCTGGTTCGTGATAAAACACAAAACATACATAATATGTCTAAACCAACCATTAAAATAAAAATTATTCCAAAGTCCCTATCTAGCCATAGATTCAAAAACCCCTTCTACTCAATTTAAATTTTTGAAAATAATTTTCATTTTATCAAACATGTTTGATTCATTCAAATATAGTCCAAACTAAAGAAACACTTTGGAACCCATTTTACACCAACTTACAATCATAAAAACCACCAACAAAACTCATATTATCCCACCATAAAAATAAATAAAATATTTTAATTGAATTAAATGACATCTCAATCATAAAAATAATATTTTAGAATTAAAATGGTTTGATTCACCTAACTCAATGGTCTTTGAATGTGAAAAAACATCAGAAGGAAGAAGAATTCACCCATAGAGACAATCAACACACCCGAAATATAAATAAAAATAGAACACACATAATCCTAACTCTTATATTTTTTTCCACAATAGTATAAAAAATAAGAGAAACCAAAAACTCAAGAAATAAAGTGGAAGAGAAGAAAAAATCCATCAAAAATCCATCTAAATATGAAAAAGAACCTTTAATGGACGATGGAGGGAAATGAGAGGGAAAGATTGGCGAGGCCCATTGTGTGTATAGGATCACTGGGGTAGGTAAATCATTATTTGGGGTTATAAATAGTAGGTAAAAAATTGAAATATCATTATTTTAATGAATTGGGAAACTCACATGGTTTGGCTACTTGGTTTTCAAAATAGGGCACCAACCATGTTCCCCTCACTGTCTCATAGAAACATGCCACATAGTTACCCTAGATGATTTTTCATACCATGCGCCAATAGTATGATTACCCCTATCAATAAATCAAATTGAACACATGGTTTACTAAGAATGGAAACACATTCTACCCTAACCATGTGCCAACAGTAAATGACTATGTATCTAGCAAAAAATCCCCCATTTTCACTAGAAATAAATAATTAAAACTAGGAATTCAACCAGATCCTAAACCAAATAACCAAAATACATTAAAAAATAAAATTAATGAATTTAAAATGTGGTAGTGTAATAATTATCCCAACCAAAAACACAAACATTCCCTAGAATGTCACCCAACCTGATGATAAAAAATCTTGATCCCAAAATCGAGTAAATCCACAAAAAACAATGAATGTCTAGGTGAACTTTCTCTTGAAAAGTCAAAACTAACCCTTTACCAAGTAAAATAGAGCACGATGTATAACGGGAGAACATGAGAGGGTTTTCACTACTATAAAAACATGACTAACACTATCGTATGAATTCAGATCAGCTAAACGTAGAAACTCTAAACAACACCGCCTCAGGGAGATTGTTATGGGAACTCCAAACACGAACAAACCCAATCATCTCAACAATAGACAGACAACAATGCTACCAAAGATAGAAATTTTTCACATAAACCAAACCCCTACCATATTGGGAACGTCATGAATGGAACTCAATCCAAATAGTGTACCTGATCCTAAGCTATAATATTTGATTTCCACAAGCACAAACATCTCATAACAAGGGAAATATAAAATGAAAACTGATTCATGAAAGGTTAACAATTTGAATATCTGTATCCAATAAAAAAATGGGACTATTAAAAAATAGGATCACTGAGCCTTTTATGAAAAACTCACCATATGTGAATAATGAAAACAGGAAACTCAAACCCATTTCACATCAATATTGGAGACATGAATTGGTACAACACTACCCACCCCTTGAAAATTACTGAGAATGATCAATATTCAATCTAGGACCTATCACTAGATCCTAGACATATAAAGCATCCCCTACCATGTAGTCAAGAGAATAAATCATCCGATCAAGACTTTTTATTCAGGAAAATATTCTTCAAAACATCTCTAGATGACCTAAACAGACACAAGGATGATAAAAATTTGGAGTATTGTAACAAGATGAATTTGAATGCCCAAACCTACCACACTAAAAGAATACGAGTAAATGGTTAGATATATGAGAAGTCGTAACCAATGAAGGATACTCCTCAAGAATAATATCTTCTATCATAAACCCCTCACCAGACTAGGAACCTTCATAGGCAGTGAGAAGAACTGTTTCATCAACCACCGCGCACTAGACCCTGAGAAAAAAGTCATCTTGGAATGCCTTATCTATCATCTTTTGAAACTAAACTTCACAAAATTGAATAAATCGTTCCCTGAACACTTGAAGGTGACCTAAAAAAATGAGGATCTTTCAATAGATCATATGATTCAATATTATATGATAAATAATCCTTCTCCTTGAAAATATAAACACATTCCTTTACAGACTATTGTCCTAGATGAATTCTCTACAAACATTCCACCACACACATCTTCACCTCCAATGTATAAACCATTGGATGAAAGTTGAATTGAACACCTCCCATATCAACACAAAATGCATTGATGATGATGAAATCATCATCCACTAATCCAAATTTAAATGCTAAAAAAACCCAAAATAGAAAGCACTCTCAAAAACTAAAGGTTCATAACTATATTAAAACATTATCAACATGCTCATGCCCTTACACTACCAATAACGGACATTGATCAACTCAATAGTCAGGCTACGACTAAAAAGAACATGAAATTTGAAAAGAATCACTAGAATCATTGGGGGACTCTCTGGAGGGAATATTGTGAACAACACAAGAAACACAAAATCAAAATCCACATCAACCAGACACATAATCAAAAATAACATTTTAATCTGAATAAATAGGCTCACAAGATAAACATTATAAAAAAAAATCTCTTTTAAAAATAAAAATAAAACTAATTAAATATTTTCATTCTTCTAATTCCACCATAAAAATATAGAAATCCATTTTCATGAACCAATAACCATATTTTTAAGGAAAATAAATTCCCAAGAACATCTACCATTTCAAAACACATTGTAGAGAAACTAGGACAACCCTACGATTCCAATTACTCACCCATGGAATCATGTAAACTATCACAAAGGTTTCTATCACTTACCCACTTGTATCATCTAAGAACACATTCCAATATAAATAATCTATATATAGCTACATATATCCAAATGTTCATAATGAATACCATGGGTCACACATACAACTTTATCATCAAACCTTATCATTTACCAAATTTCAAATCCAAATATTTTTCTCTTTTAAAACCCATTCTAATTGATCTAAATACACTTGAAAGAAATCATTTTCAAAACAAAAAAATTTCATTTTAATATGCCACTCACACCAAAAGAAACAAATACAATACACAAATCACACAAAACTACCTGAATAGGGAACTAATGGTCATGACTAGCATGGAAACATGTTTACAGAGCCATGCCCCAAGTATGAATTAGGAACAAAGAGTACCATGATTCATACATTTGAACTAAACCAATGTTACTACTCCATGTGAGATCACAACCTGAAACTAGACCCCATACATTATCACTCACCATCCATACCACAATATAGAAAAGTGAAATATTAATATCCTAGACTACCCCTTGCTTCCTGAGCATTAGAACCAGAAATAGATCTTGACATCCTTCCCTTAAAAACCTCTTAAATATCAATGTTCTTAATCTCATATCTTTTTCACATCCCAAATATTAATAACCCACTCCTATAAAAAAATTTATTGATCCAGTCTGAAATTCCTTACTACCAGACACCTGAACTTCTCTCAAACGAAACCGAAGAAAATTCCCAATCCTCATGGGATGGAAACTAATGTCACGAATTAATGTAATCACAATAAGAATGGGTTTTTCTGAGAAAAAAATAAGATCAAATAAATAAACTAATAATAGAGAATGAACAACATAAACTAAATTTCAATAAAAAGAAAACTAATCCTAATATAAAAATGGATTGGTAAAACAAAACTAAATATAATACTATGAATGGACCACACTGAGATTATCTCGATGAGACATATTATTCCCCACCAACCACATGAACAACCTGATCCAAAGTTATAACCAAACCAGAAACATTAAAATAAAAAACATATCGGTTCAACCAAGTCCAAGTGGATGATTTAGGGTGTGAGCATACACCATATCAATAGGTAATCACCATATAAACCTTCCAATATGTTTCCTGAAATAGTTCATAAACAATAGTTTGAAAAACCAATTATTAAATAAGAATTCAATATTTTCAACAACCAAACACTTGTTTTAAAAAATTATATTTTCAAAACAGAAAATGCATCATTACTTTTCAAAAGTGGTTTCACATTCCACAATACATTTCAAAACCAAAACCCAAACACAAATCCTCAAAAAATAACACAAATGGGATTATGTAATAAGTATAAGAAACCAAAATAATATTCAGAAATAGAATGACCAATAACGAACATGTAGTATAAAATAAATAGAGAATACCGTTATTAGATCACGATCCTTTCATGAATATCAATAGAGGGAATCCATGGAAATACACAGTTTGGACTGACCTATAAGAATATGGTGTATCTCCATAGTCAATAGAAAATAGAAACTCTATACTTGAAAATCTTGTTCCACATATCTTCTATGCACATCACATCAATGGGGGTTCCAACATATCTAATATGGGTCAAAAAGAAACTATCACTCGACCCTCTTATTGAAGCCATCGAATCCCATGAGGATAATAATAATACTCAGCGAAATTATATATAGAAACAATAACAAAATGTATCCTCAAGAACAATCCCTTATAGAGTAGCACATCCTATGTCATAATCGGATTAATATAATTACCAAAAATCTATATGTGTTCCTTTGCAAGATCCACTAGAGGGGATCACGTAAGAAGTTCTACTGGTATAAAAACATAATCCAATTCATTCTGAACATACCTAAAATTTCAAGTTCTTTTACAAACATGTTTATTCAACAACTAAATCAAACATGGAATCCTCCATTTTCTATATCCAATTATACTTTTCAAATCTATAAAAATATCTGCCGGTATTTCAATATACCAAATCATTCTATTAATTTTCCAAAATATGTCAACATGCCCATCAGGCCTATATAACACATTAGTAGCAAAACCAATTTATAAAAAATTAAAAGCTTCCCATCATCCCTTATATAAGAATAGGACATGATTCATGTTATATGGATTCCAATTTCAGTTCATGATAAATAATTTTTAACATTCAACTAAAATTTTGTATGGAATGGGATTTAAATAAATACACTAATATTCTTAAAATCAGTATTTTTCCAAAATAAGTTCTCATCATCATTTGTGCACAATTTTGAATGAAAATTTCTAAAAATTATAATAAATAAATTTTATATATTGGAATTCATATTTTTAATTCTGTGGTTAAATTTTATTAAATAGTCCCCCTTTATTTTTTTCATTTTGAATAGGTAGATGTGGTATACTATTTCACCAAGGTAAATGGTAAATTCGGTTAATATTGGTTAAATATAAGTTATAATGTCATAAATTTTTTATCATAATTCTTATTGGATGAATTTAAATCCTCACTTTTAAAATTATTCCTAAATTATAATTTTTTAATGTATACATATCCATGAAAATTAAAATTATAATAAATTAATCATAGAAAGTTACAAAATCTCACACTCCTAGTTTCAAATATCTTTTTCATGATCATATTGTAAAAAAATAATATTTTGAAAAAATATTAATGTCTATATTTATATTAATGAAATTATATATAAAATGGGATTTTATTTCTATTTTTTAGGATTTATATAATTTTTTAAGTGCTTCAAAAATGATGACATGTTATTCATATAGTTAATAGGAGAAATAAAACTAATGATAAATAAAATTTTAAAAGATATTTTATTTCTTGGAGTAATAGAGTTAAATGATATATTTAACTTAAAATGATAAATTTGTGTTGTTTTGAACGATTTTATTCTAATTTATACTAAGTATTTATGTCTTTAGTTCAAATTAAATGAATATTTTCAAAATTGTCATTCATGATATATTATCAATATAATATTTTAATAAACTGTGTAACAAAAATAAAATTCCTAAAAGATGGAAATATGGATTATATAATGTTATAAAATTTATCCTTTTTCCCATTTATGATTCTACAGAAATATTATATTTAATATTTTAACCCCTCATGAGTGAAAATGTTCTTTTCATAGTTTATATTTTAATAGGGAAACTAATAGGTTCAACCAAAACATAAGGACTAAATAACATCATAAACAAAACAAAATGTTATTGTTAAATGTGATTTTAAGCTCATATGATATTATCATCCAATATCTATCTTTTTGAAGGAATTTAATATAAAAATTACCTTATTATATTTCAATATTTTATGAAATCACTGGAGTTCAGATCCCCTCAATTCTAAAAGGGTACCCCTCTACTATATTTTTCAAATTACATTAACTCTTATAGTACAATAATATCCCACCAATAACCCTTTTAAAATTATCTAGGCACATTATAGAGGTTTTATCATCCCAATAGATAAATCTAATTATCCTTATGTCGATATCTAAATTGGTTATTAAAAAGGAGAGGAAATGGACTTAACTGATCACTTTCTTTTTTAATTCTCATTTTATCACTAATAAATATATTACATTATTAATAAAAAATTAAATTATGTATCATAAATGTTCTGAAATGTAATTATTTTTATAAGACAACCATTATTCACCTCCTTTCAAAAAAAATGGGATATAAAAGAATTTATTGTTTTCACATAAAGCTTATCATCCTTATATATCGATACGATTCATTTATCATCAATAACTTTTATGGATATGCATATCGATGTTTTTAAATTTTATATATAAAAATTATGTCATGATTGTACGTATTTTATAATAATATCATATCTCTCTTATTTCCTTCCGAACCGTTTTAAAATCATAATTTCGCTCAAGCGTACTTGTGAACTACCACCTTTATGAAGATAAGTTATTAAACTTTCAATTATGATATATTTGGATGATCAAATTGGTTTATTAAAAAAATATATAAGATATACATTATATAAAAATAAATCTAGAAATGTAAATTATTATTTAGCATTATTTAATTCTACATATCGAAACGTGAAGACATCATTCATGCATACGTACGACAAACCATCTCCATGAACAATGTAATTCATTAATATATCACTATTTGTTTTGGGTAAATTACATTTATATATAATAAATATTTATAATATGTATTTAATGATTTATATTCTATAAATTATGGAACCATTATGAATTTCATAGGACCAAAACAATCAAACCACAATATTCATGAAAATGAAGTAGATATCACGAGAAATGGTTATTTAAATAAAGGATTGTTAATAAATGTTCAGAGGTTTTGCATCTGACTGAGCTTTTTTGGTAAATAAAGGATTGTTAATTAACGAGTGACAATGGTTTATAATTAAAAAATATGGTTTAGGAAGTATATATATATATATATATGTAATTTATTATTAATAAATCAATATTTATAATACATGAGGTTCTAATTTTTATAATGGAATTTATACTCGATGTAAGGTATTTTCATCTTACTTTTATTTCTATGAGATAAATGCCTTACTCAGAACTTAATTCTTATATGTGGGGTATATATTTACCCTTAATATTTTTATGATGATTTTTATGATTTTTATGGGTATTTACATATCCATGTTAGCTTATTTATTTCATGGGTTTTATTATCTAAATGTTTTCAAAGTAGAAAATATTTCAATTTTACAATCTCATTATTTATAAGGATTATTTAAAATTAAGATTCCAATAATTAATTTTTATGATTTATGTCCCAATAATCTCTTGAATTTTCTTGAAATATTTTTATTTGTTTAAAATTCATTTTTGATTCCATTTTCTTTTACTTAGGTTCTCATGGAACCCAAAATATGTTTTAACTGAATATTGACATTATTTCTCTATTTACTCAAAACCCATATTTCTTCCATATGAATGTAATAACATCCATTTATTTTTTAAATAAGATTCCACATGCTAGATAGAATATATGATAAAAAACATAATTAAAATATAATATAAAAATTTGGATACATTACAAAACATTTCATTCCAAATAAATTCAATCACTTTGATAGATTGTGATGAATACGATATTGGGTCTAAATAACATGATACTCAATTAAAATATTAATATTTAATCATAAATATCATAATGTTTCAGTTATGTTGTTATTGATGAAAATTAAAAAATAAACTCATAAAAATAAATTCATACATGTATAAAATAAATTCATTTTTTTCTATTTCCATAAATACTTAAAATGAGTAGAAAATAAAAGAAATGTTTTATGAAATATTATTTTTTTCAATGAAAACAGTTTTATCTTATCTTCCACACTTATGATAATTTTTTTTTAACTTTTACAACATTTATTTGGTAAAACTATTTAATATTTTTAAAACCATAAGGTAAAAAATTACATTAAGGTTAATTTTTGGGATTCATTTGAAATGTTTTATTTTTGAAATAATAAATAAAAATACCAAATTTTAACAAAAATAACATTTTTGATTAAATTATTTGTAAAGATAAATTTTAATTTGAATTGCGTTTAAATAAAAATTACTAAATTATTTGAAAATATATCAAATTTATTTATTTTTAATAAATATCATCATTAATATAGATATTAAAACCATTAATACCTATGAAAATTTTAACTATGAGAACCCTCCACTTCATCACGTCTATGAGTATAATTATAAATTTATATTTTCCATTTTTAAAAGTTTTATTTGAAAAAATTGAAAAAAAAATTGAAAAAGAATATTTTATATTTCAAAATAGGTTTTAAATAATGTTTTTGACCAAATTTAATAGTGAGTCCATATTTATTATTTATTGTAGTTAAGGTAAAAAGTGTATTACAATGTGGTTAAACTATGAATAAAAGGGTTAAAATGGCCAAATCACTTTTAAAAATATAATCTAATGGACATATTTCATCATTATACTATCCAAACATATTACTATATGTTTTTTATAATATTCTATAATATGAATTACATTATCATTTAATATTATTTTAGGGAATTTTATTGTATTTTTTTAGAGGGTTCCCTTTACAATTATATAAAATTAAACTCCCTCCCCTCACTTATTTATGCCCCTCTAAAACATTTTCATGAAAAAATTAAAAAATATTATCTCACCAAAATACTTAAACAAATTATAGAGTTTACAATACTCCAAAAATTCCATCTCCTGGTTCCTTAATAGGAGATCCAAATTTGGATTATCCTATAGAATATAATCACATTTATAAAGCTCTTTCATCATCATTATTCATTTTTTTACAATCAATAATGTATTAAAGCAGCTAATATGACATAAAATGTTTCTTAAAAATAATTATATGTTATTTTTTGATGATAAAATATTTATCCAATGAAACATCCATAAAAATAGGGAATATCATTTATCATGTCTTATGTGGACTACCTCCTTGCTAACTGATGTGGATACGTTTCGATCACCGACATTCTAGTATAAATATACAGATAATATTTAAAAATAATAATTTGATATTTATATTATTATTATAGTTCGATAATTTTAATATCAAATATACCTTTTTTTGTTACTTTCTTTTTAAATATGATAACATCTCTCGTTTGTATTGAAGACTATCCTATCAGGATGTGTTGTGATTCTCTTTTCACATATTATTTTCATGAAATGTAATAAGTGTTAAATTAGTGAATATATATGATAATGTTGATATGATATTAATTATGTGAAATTAATTTATAACTCAATTACTTACCCTTTCACACGTTACGAAAATGATATCGTAGCTCGTGTGTATATATGACCAATTGTCTCCGCCATGATATGTGATTCATTTGACATGTAAAACATTCTTAAATTGTATTAAAAATTTATCTAATTATTAAATATTATATTTATAAAATTATATCCATTATTTAGATGATAAAAAATTATATCCTAAGCACAATAACTAGAATTTACAAGGTAAATGGGCATGATAAAACATGGGAATCAATACACCAAACTATGAAAATAATGAAATATTTTTAAAAAATAGGAGGTAACATGTTATAAGTGGATCATATATGATACAATAAATATGATTATGGGTCTTGAGTAAATTAATATCATTCTTAAAAATATTATCATTTAGTTCTTGATATATACGAAGGAAATAATGCTTGAGGTTAAGATTTTTCATCTCGATTTTACTTCCATGAGACAAATGTCATACTCACAAATTATTAAATTGTTTGTTGTATACAAGTACCCTTTTATATATTATATCATGAATATTTATATATTAATGGTTTTTAATATTCCATTATAATTTATATCATTCATGGGTACTGTTATTCAAATTTTACCCATGTTTAATGGTTTTATTTCCCAATCTAATCTCTATTCGAGATAGTATATATTCAGGCCTCTCTTGGGTGAATTAATCTATTTTTATACATTAAACTAAATATATTTTATTCTAGTTTTTTTTCATGAAATATTTATGTTATATTACAATTTTTACTCAATTCGGTGCTTAAAATGATTGATAAAATATTTTTAATAAAATCTAAATTTTTTCCCCATTTCATTGAAATTTGTTTTTATAAAAACCAATGATTTCAAAAATAAAAAAAAATTATTTTAGATATTTAAAAATTATTTATTATAGAAATTTTGTTAAAAATATTACTATAATAAAATAAATGAAATATTCATGTCATTTTCAAAATAATGACCATTTGGATTTTATTAAAAATGTTAACAAAATCATTGTTTTAATGTGTAGACCATGAAAAAAATTATCCATCATTATGATTAATAAATTTATTAATGATAATTTTACAAGAACTAAAATTTTATTTTCTATTATAATTTTTTTAACTTTTTTTAACTTTTTTTTTAATTTTATTTTCAAAATGAAAGGGTAATTTTTCATAAAAATATTTTAAGGGTCTTTTCATGGTATTTTTATTCATCAACAAGATCAACAATCTATTTTACTTATAATATATATAGGATATGTTGAATTGATACCAAAATTATTATTTCTTTATATGCTTAATGATTGGTTTTAATGGGGATGTACAATTTTATTATCATTTACAGTTTTTCTATGAATGTTTTAATATTGTTTGTATAGATTATATTAAGTGTTAAAATTTAATATGTTATTTATTTCATTATGAATGTTTATATTGATTAGTTTTCATCTTATTCAAATTAATAATGAATTATACTTATTTTGGGATGTGTATGGACTTATATAACCACTTTATTCATCAATATGTTTCAAGATAGAATGTAAATCTGGTTTTTTCCTGATTCCTTACCCATTTATTTAAATGTTATTGGAAAAAATGTTGATGGAATGGTTTAGATATCCAACATTATTAATTACATCATTATGAAATCAGTTATTGATATTCAATTTGATTATTAATTTAGTGATAATAGCCGTGGTTGTGTTTTCTGGATTATGATATTATTTGTATTGCATTATTTGATTGTCATTAATTCATTCCTACTTATGCTCATGTTATTTATTAAATGGAATGTGTTTCAGTTGTAAATAATTCTATATTTATTTTTTGTGAAAGATTTTTTTCTTTTGTTGAATGATTACTCTTAATGATAATTTGATAATAACCTCTTATTTCTTTCCCCATGATTCTAGTATGTTTTTTCTATAGATATATAGGGATATGCAATGAGGAATAATAATTTTTTCTATGAAAATTAATTGTGAATTTTATGTTATCAATTGTAATAAAAGATAATTTATTTTACAAATTTACTAAGAATAATAAACTTTTAGGTACATCAGGATTTTATTTCTTATATATTTTTCAAACATTATAATTTGGACACCTATCTTTGAGTTACTGGTGTTGGGGTAGCTTTTGTTTGTATCAAGGGAATATTTCTATAATCCATGGGAACAATATTTCAAAACGCATAATTATGTAACATACCCCGATGATATACATTAAGGATATGTATTGAAGAACATCCTATATTTTTGATAAGGAATATATATGATGTTATTTTTCCTTATATAATTATTCCCTACTCGGATATTAAAATTTAATGCTCTTACGACATGGATATACTAAGGGATAAAAAATTTGAAATGGATGTTTCGGTGTTGACTTGATAATCATCTAGAGGACAATAATGGTCTTTACTATGAACCATGTTTAGAAATATGAGGTTATATTGTTAGGATAAAATATAAATTATTTATAACATATCATGAAGGATATGAAAATAAATATATACTCAGAGGAACCATGTTTTTCATTTCGAGTTTAACCTTGTATAAATATTCCAATTTATGTTTATTATTTTATTAGTTCTTGTATAATACATTACGTTTAATAATTTTATTATCTAATATTGTGATTCACTCTATATATAAATACAACATAATGGATATAATTGATTATATATCAATTAATTTACCTCAAGTATGGATTTACCCTATTGGGAAGATATTGAATATAGAGTCGGATCTCTTGTAAGATCTTATGACATGATAACGAAATTACGGTAGTTGAATGAAATTATTTCATATAATATTTATCATATTGAGTAGGATTCTGATCCACCAAATAATGTAATGATTCTAAAACACACAATTTATTTGAATTCTTCATCCTAAAATGGGACTACAAAACCATATTTTGGATGAGTAATGAATAAGTTTGTTATAGAATTTATATTTCATGGCAGGGTTTAGTAAAATGTGAAATATATCTATGTTATTTTATCATCTCTCAATAGATAAATATCAATAGTGGTCATTAATTCAAAATAACAAGACTATTGAAGAAATAGAATTCATGGAGTAAATTAATCAAGTTGATATTATCAGAAAAACATCCCCTTGTGATCAATGAGTGGACATTGAAAGACAGTTTCTGAGTCTAAGGATTGACGATTTTAAGAATGTTTCTATGTATAAATCCAATATTAAAAGGGTACTAAATCACAATTTATACTAATAATGGAATCCAAATTAAAATATAGAAAATTTATATTATTGGAATAATTTGTTCCTCCAAAGAGAACTAGTGTCCAAAACTTTTTCATCACATGAGGATTTGGTACCTTGTTATATAATGATATATAATGAATTATCCATTTCTTATAACTATGAAGAAAATGAATATAATAATTGGATAGTATATAAAAAGAATGATAAGATTAATTTGTGGAATGAAGGATTTACTAACTTGTGATACTTGTTGAATGAAACATCATGGAACATGCATAAAAGAAAATGGATTTTTCATCATGTGTGGATAAAAAGTCCACCATATTCACGATTTCAATGGAATTAAATAATCCACCAATGTGAAATTATTATTTTTTAAATAGATTGGGATCTATCCAAATTAATCCCCCATGTTTTAGGAGAATATACAAAAATATAATCTATGGGGTAATGTCAAGATTTTGTTATTACAATAGAAATAGTTAACCGATTAATGTTATTGTGTTTGGATTTATATGTTTTACTAAAATAGAATTTTGAGCAATGATATTTAGGTTATATTAATTTTCAAATATATAAGGAATATATGATAGTTGTATTTTTTTAATTATTATAAAGAATATATTGAACGGGTCAAAGATAATTTATTCTCTGGTATATTGGCCACCTTGGGAAAGAAATTAATGATGGAGGATTACACATATTATGTTCTCGATGTTCATAGAAAAATGATAACGTGGCTTTTATCAAGGTATCAGGAATGTTTAATGTTTATATGATCATTGATTATGAGGTAATTATGGGCTATTAAAATTTGGTAACATTATAGGAAATGCATTAATATGGTTCTAGAAAAAGGATAACCCTCATGTTGGGTGACTAGTCTTCATATCCATAAAGGGAATGGGGTTATTAACCACAAACAAAGGGCACTAAGGGTTTTATGCCTTATAATAACCTACATGATGTCCAAGTCAATATGTCATATTTTAGTTAAATGATTTAATAAATAACAAATAATGTAGTCACAAAGGTGTTACTGTTGAGTTTTTTAGATAAGTTTTTTTATTAGATTTATTATGAAATGAATTTTGAATTTTGATAATATTTTTAATGATAATAAAAGACTTAAAATTATTTTGTGCATCTTATTATCCATTAAAAGTATGTTTTAGAAATTCTATCATAAACATTCAACTTTGATATTCATTTATTATGGTAATAAATGATGTGAAAATTGATCAAATAAAATTCAAATCAAGGAATAGTTATTATGAAATAGATCATAGTATGCACATTTTTATATATTCTAAGTATATAGAGTAATTGAATTCCTCAACACTAGGAAAAGGATATCGAAAATCCAAGAACCTTTATTTTTAATAAATCCAATGGTCTAATAAATAATTATAACTTTATCATGTTTAGATCTCTAAAATTAAATTGATAATTCAATTACTTGTGATTAGTTACCTATATAATTTTCAATAACCAATCATTATTTTTTTCTATCTCCACATCTTCACATGTCAACACTATTATCACACATAGATACATAGTTATGTGTTATTCCATATTAACTTCTTGACATCCCATTATTTATTATTAATAGGATGTTTTATAATAACATATTTTAATTAGGTTTCTCAATGCTGGTAAATTCAAATTTGAACCCCTTAATTATAAAGATCAATATAAAGTTGGGTGTATAAAATATATTTTAGGGGGGAGAATGTAAACCCTCTTTACTTTTTAAAATAAGAACATCATGTTTGATATTGTGAATGACACACAAAACAAGGTATTGAATTTAATATAAAATCACAAAACATTACAATAAATATTTAAAAAAAATTAATCTATTTTATATATTTTTATGCATTAAATTGGGTTTAAATGAAACATGATACTATATTAAAATTATATTATTTAATGACGGAAATTATAATCCAGTTGTTAAATTGGTGTGTATGAATAGTAATAACTAAATTATAAATATTTTATAGTTTACTCATGTATATATTAACAGAATGGTTGGGGTAAATCCAATTTATTAATAAATATAAATAAATAATTTAAGAATCCATTGAAGTGAAAAGAATATTTTTTTTGAAAAACATAATTTTCCTAGAAAAACGATTCATCACTTATAGCTCACATAAGATAAAAAAAATTCACATTTAGAAAATATATTTGATAAAATGAACATTCTTTTATAATTAATCATTCAAAACATATATAACAATAAATTCATGTGTTTTTTTGAAATGTTTCCTTTTTTTGACAATTATTAAAAAATTATGTTTTTTTAACATATAACTAAATTTCTATATAAATTATATATTATGTTAAAAAATATTATCAATTTTTTTAAAATAAATTATATTAGTAATATTAATATTTAACTATTTTCTTCCATTGTAATCATTTTAAAAATGGAATTTTACATAAAAATCTTTTATTAAAATGGATATTTTTCTTTGAAAACTCTTTTTTGATCACCTAACCAATTATAATTTTAAATTGAATTCTGCCACTTCGGTGATTTAAATTTCTAAGAATATATTCAAATTCTGTAATTATCATATTTTATTTTACATAATAATTTTATCTTTTTTTTACCAAAATTAATAGTGAAAGGAGTAAATATTAATTATAGTGCATTAGTTAAAATTTGGTTTACTATGCGGTTTAAAAAAGGAGATAACAATTAGAATCACCTACCCAATTTTCAAAATAAAATTTTATTGCATTATTTTAACTTTATCTTATTTAAAAATATAATTTCTGTTTATTTGAATGTCTTTTCATTTGAATCAATTATGTTTTTTATTGTTTTGGGAAATTTACATTTAATTTCCATGATAATCATTTTCTCCACTTATAGTCATGAAATCACTCCACTAATTTATCCACATTCATAAGGCCACTTTTCATAAAACAAATCCATAAAAAAATCTTTGTAACTTACTTACACATAATATAGATTCTCAATTCCTCCAGAAATACCATTCTGGGAGTCCTTAAGAGGATATCCAAAGGAGGTTTCTATTAGATAATTTAGTTATCTTAACAAAGATCATTCATTTTATTTCTATTTCTTACAACATCACATAAGAGTAAAAATTTTCAAAACAATAACACAACTGTCTACCATATACATAAATGTATTTATTTTTATTTCACAATATTTATCCATATCCGGTTCTAATAAATGGGAATCAAAATCGTTGTTATTTTGTACAAAGGATTACCAAATCGGAAAAAAATATAGTTCAATTTCTATAATAATTTATCATAGATGGATATAATTAATGATTTAAAAAATATATTTGATATTTATTTTATTATTATTATTCTATAATTTTAATAAAATATACATCTTATTAAAATATATATAAATTAAAATGAAATTACATTGCTCGTGTGAATGGTGGACTACTATTTGTCAAGCAATTTGATCCATTTTTCACTTACTCCTAATAATATTTTTCAAAATTATGAATAAAATGATTATATTTCACATATATTATAAGATAATTATTATGAAATATTAATTTTTAACAAATTTCTTTACCCTTTCACTCGTTAAGGGAAAGATATTGTTGCTTGTGCATATGCACGACCAACCATCTCCACAAAGCGATTTGATTCACTTACCGTGTCTGACATTCATAAATTGATATAAAAAATTATATAATCAATAATGATGATATTTAATTTTTTTTATAATTATGGGTGATGATATATAAATATATATTCGAAGCACAAAAAAGAGAAATTTCATGAAACATTTCTTATGAGAAAACCACGAAATTAACACTTAAAATTATGTAAATAATCTAATATTATTAACGAAAAAACTAAAATGTTATAATATGTTAGTACATGATATTATAAATACTATTATGGTTCCAATATAATATAATTATATTCATGTTAATTAATTCTTCATTAGGTTACTTCATTGGTGGGATTATGATTCATAAGTTTCTCACATGAGAAAAGGATTATTTCACAATCTCATCATTTTTCAAGATTGTTATTTTCAAAGGTGAAACTAGATTGATTATTTTATATTTTCCTATTAAATCATTATATTTTATTCAAATATAGTTATTCATGTATTTTTTATGTAATAGAACCATTTTATACTCTATGGTACGTCAAATGATTTAGAAATTTTTTTTTAGAAAATATGAATTTATTTTTCTCTTAAATCAAAAATAATTTTCCTCAAAACCCATGTTTTATAAACATGATTTAATAATTATATTTAAATTTTAAATTTTTTATTAATGGTTTAAATTACAATTTTTACATGTTATTAATTAAAACTGAATATTAATTTAATTTTCAAATCAATTCCTATTTAGAATTTCCTGAAAATGTTAAAGGAATTAAAATGTAATGTCGGAATATAATCATCAATATTCATGACCAAAAAAGGATTTAATGATTATTTTAATTTTTAAAAAATGGTACTTTCAATGAAATTTATTTTCAATGTGTTTCTATAAATTTTTATCATCGTGTTGAATTTCAAAATTCAATGTTTATTTTATAAAATTTATGTAATGATATTTTTGTTATATTTATATTCTTGATAAACATAAAATATAAATTTAATATATAATCCAATAATTATTTTTTCTATTGTTAACATCAATATAATTACTCCTGATCGATTGGGATCTCTTTTCCTGTGGATTTATGTTTTAATTTTCATTCATTGTTTTAGTGTGATTATTTTATGATTAGGATTATTTATTGGGGTAAGTGTTAACATTTCATATGTTAAAATTTTATTTTATTTTGTATATTGATTATGATTCAAAATTTTCAATTTATGACCACATTTTACATTATATGTGATAGGTGACACCCACTATATCTCAACAATGAATTAGTATGTCTCATGTTATAAGGAAGATTGGATTTTGGATGGGAACATACTTTATTTAAATTTCATAGAAAACGACCATGATAGTTTGTTTTAAATGCATATAATTTCAAATTTCATCATTATGAATTTAGTTATTGATATTTTATGTGACTATTAAATTAGTTAAAATATCCATGGTAAATTTTTCCGGATAATGTGATTATTTTTATGGGATTCTTTCATCATAATTTAATAATGAAATATTAATATCATGTTATTGATAAAAATACATGTGAATATGTTATTTTAATTTTAATATTGATTATGAAATATTTATTCATAGATTATATTATACACTAAACCTTATTGAAAATATGATCTTACCCTTATATTATGATTTATTTTACCTAAGCTATCATGAATTTTTTTATTAATATTTTGAGATAAACTATGAGGAATAATGTTGTTCAATGAAAATAAATTTTTTAATTTTATTTTATCAGTTATAATAATAAAATAATTTATGTATCTATTTTACCATGGTTAATAAACTATTTTTTCTTTCATGATATAATTCTGTCTATCTTATTACAATGTAATAATATAGACATCATCTTTGGTTTACTGGGGTTGAGGTCAGTACCTATGTATTCTAAAAAATAAACAAAGGGTTTTTACTATTCACTTATTCTTTTTAGTGTGATTTAACGCATTTTTTTCATTGTAAATATTTTCTTAGAAGAAATCCTCTTATAATTTTCTAAGTAAGGTAAATATTTATTTTTAATAAAAAATTTAATAATTTTCTTAATTCAAATAATACAATATGAATTGAATTTATCATCATTATCCTTGTTCAGTACTATAAAACTTATTAATATTCTTCTTAGTATATTTTCGGTGACATTTATTTATTAAAAATATATTTTTGAATTTTCATTTTTTGAAATGGTATTTTGAAAATTTAGAATTTATTTTCCTCAATATTGTATTAATTATCTGGTTATAGTATCTCTATTTAGAAAAGACAAAAAAAATTATTTCACATATGATTCAATATAGATATGGTTAAATGAATACATCATTATTATTTCTTGGGATTATTTGTGTTAATGAAAATAATATTTTTATAGTCCCTATTTATATTATATGGGTTATGTTTGGGTGAAATTATTGGTATCTATTAATATAAATATGATTGGAATTTGGGGGTGATCCCAATACCACAATTGACTATATCCACTATGATACTCTTGAGGGTGTTCCATGACTACTATGATGTTTTATGGTGTGAAACTAATTCAAACTGACATTCTTGAGAGTGACCATTGACAACTATGATGGATTATAGAGTAAAATCTCTATAAAATTATAGTCTTGAGAGTGATCATTGATAACTACAATGGTTTGGAGAATCAACCTAGTCATCTATCCTAGTCATTGCAATGATTCTTGAGTACTATATAAATGATTTTCTTTTCATATAATTATTATATAATTTCATTTCATTTACAAATCTAAAACTATCATGTATCATTTTTGTTGGTCACATTCTTATTCATGTCACATGAACTACCTAGATTTATGACATGACTCAACATTGTGATATATCATAAAAATGTTATGTTATTTTTCAAGTGTTATGATCATTTTCACATAACCTTATCCTCATGTTATGATGTCATACCTATTTTTTAACCATACTGATCATCTAAGATCATCTTTCCTTATGATTCCATTCCATAGGTTCAAAAGAATTGTTTTATTAATTCTATTTATATATGAAATTCGAGTTACAAAAATCATAATGGTAGGCTATTATAAACTATGTGTTTATGTTTCTATAGATCTAACATTACTAGACCTATAAAATTTTGTCTTGGTTGATTATTATATTCGATTAATATTCTTCTACTAAGATTTAATATCTATATATGAATGTATATCCCACTATAGGTGTTATTATAGAAGGTATTAATTATACTTTGGAAACTAGGATAAGGAAATTTAAAATAGAACCTCTAGTATTCATATATATTAATGAAATTATCGTAATGATTTATTTAGTATCATTGGACAAAATGTGTTACACATACAGATCTAGTTTTTTTAGTTTTAAGATGTCATGATTTAGACATCCTTGGAATGGTGATTCATTAATATATGATAGATTACACGGTTTATTATATATTTTTAGTTAAATATTTCTTTTTTGGCTTTTTTAAATGTCTCTAACTAGAAGACATCATGTTACAAATGAATGTGATAGATAATGAAATTTTTTTCCTCCTTACTAAGTTAATTATAAGTGAATTAGAGTATAAATTTTTTTATTAAGCATATTCCAGTATATAAAAATATGATATACAAGATAAAATTAGATCAGTTTCATTGAAATTCTACAAAGATGAAAATACACTCTTATGGATGATTAGGTGGAAACGATATTGGATTTATGAGGGGCCATTTTAATTATAATCCAGAATGTTGGATGAATAACCTACAAAAATATATAAAATATATGGGAATATATTTTTCGAAAGAATATAAAAATAGAACTGATCAATGAATTTCCAAAGAAATTATTGTCTTATATGTGGGGACCCTAAGAATTATCCGTGTCAATACCCTCTAATAAATGATAACTTCTATGAAATGAATATACTTATGCTATAAAAATAGTTAAAATTATTAATGTGTTTATGAATAAGGATTTAATAATTATATTAATTATATTTTTGATATAAAAATAAAGATTCATATGATGATTTCTATTTTTTTTCATTACGTATTAGAAAAACATATGGTGAATGGTATAATAACCCTTAATGTTCATAATGTTTAGTAGGGAAAAAGAGATGGTGACACCTTCAGTTTACTAAAATTATTTTTATATAATAAATTTATTTTATTTTATATTTTTTTACATACATTACCATGTATATATATTTTTATTGTAATGCCATACTAATCATGTGATATATTTAACAATGTGATATCTTGGGTTACTCACAACTATGAATTTTATCAAAACCATGATATATTATAATATAATTTTTTAAAGGTATACATTAAAACAGAAAAATAAAAAAGAGAGATATTAATAGTAATTAATACAATTTATGTATTAATTATATATTTATTTTTCTAATATTAAACATTTTTTATAAAATACATAATATGAATTAATGTTATTAAATATTTTTAAAATGCAATTTTATTGAAAAATAATTCTTATTCCTTTTTTGTAAAAGTTAATGAAATTAAATTGTATGACATTTATAAAATTAATTTTATAAATTAAACATAATTTTTGAATTCATCCATTAAAAATAAGATTAGGATGAATTTTTGGATTTTATTAAAAAAAATCATATGGTATTAGTAGTGAATAATGATGTATTTTAATTGATAACACGTCTTTAAAATTAATACTTAATGATAAATTATATTTTGAAGTTTTTAAAAATTAATATTAATTCAAATATAAATTCATTAATACAATTTAGGTCATTATAATAAATATAATATTGAATTTGGATATAAAATATTGGTAATATTTTGAATGATTTTATCTTTAAAAACCCACTTTGTCATCGGGTCTTTAAGATTAATGTTTAAATAATATTACCTCATATATTAAGGGAATTTGGAAAAAATGGATTCAATATTAGGAATAATCATAATTTTTTATCTAATAAGTTCAACTTAATTTATAGACAAAATTAATATTTAAAATATAAAAAATTACTTATCGTATTTAATGTAAAATTAGGTTTACTAGGGGTTAAACTAAAAAGATAATGGTTATAAAACCCAATAATTGTCTAAAACCATAAGTATGTTCGTATTTATACCATAATAGTTATAGGATAAAAACTTTAGCATTATTGGTGACTTTTTACATGACCAAAACATTGTTGTTATTCATCCATTTCAAAAAATTACATATTTTTTCACCCAACTGACTTATAAAATGCCTCCCACTCTTCTCTCATATTCAAAACATAAAACCCTTTTATATTGGATTGGACCTACAGAAATCACATCCCAGCTTCCATAATATCGTCTTATAATCCTTATTTTTTACATTAATCTATTCTAAGAATGATTTTTTAGAAAACTTAAGGAGCATACCCGAAGAAGAGGTAACATTCATCGACGATTGTTTTTATTTTATTTATTAATCCACCTATTTAAATTAATATTAATAAATTATGATATAATAAAAATTATATTCTATATATTGTAATTTTAAATCTTAATTCTATTTTCAAAATCTGCATCAACTTCTATCAAATGGATTTGGAAACATTTTTCAGGTTTACGGCGGATACCACATCGTGAACCGATGTCAATAATTTTTCCCATTAAAATAACTCATGGATTTTTTTTTAATTTTGTTTTAAATGATGATATATATATAATTTTATTACATTATTATATATATTTAATTTTTATATAACGCATAACATTAGACTCTCTATATTTTGGGAATACAATGAAGTCCCTTGAGTGTACGATAGACCCCCACATAGCGAAGCGATGCGATTCTTTAATGCACTACATGTAATGTATTATGGATTAATTACATGAAAATATGTGATATTTATTTCATACAATTATTTAATAATTATAATATATCATTTAATTTTATCCCATTGAATCCAATGGGAAAATTGAAATGTCTTTCTTGCGTACATACATCCTATCATCTCCATATATGGTGTATTTTATATTATATTACTAAATTGAATGAAGTAATATAAATAAATATAGATAGTATATATATTATTCTAATATCATTTGTTAAGTTTTCATTTTTATGTTACAATGATAAAATTAAGAGGATAAAAAATAACAAATGAAATCATATATAAAAATGTAGTCTTTACTAAAAACGTGACATAAACATGGAATTACAAATTAATAGGTAATATATGGTAATGATTAAATAACATTTTGTATGATATGTATTAATATGGTCATATAATAGATATATAATAAATATATATTTATTATATATTATTCTTGAATCAGTATGTCCTAATTCCGTAATTTAGGCAACTACTTTTTGTCTGAAGTTCACTTGTTTGAGACATATGTTATGTTATGAAAAAATAATCATTATGTGTACATATAGTTATTTTGAAATATAATATCCTGAATATATTTATATTCATGATATTTTAAGCTTCGTCTTATTCTTTTCCTTCAAGGGGTTTATGGTCAAAGTTACCAAAATGTAATTATTTGTTGTTACAATCTCATTATTAATCAAGATTGATTATGATTAAATTTTTTATGATAGAATATTATGATATATCACTAAAAAACTAATTTATTTCCATTTAAATTGGTAATTAATTATATTTTCATGTAATACTACAATTTTATCACTTTTTTCACATAAAATAATTAAGAATATGTTTTAATGAAAATATGACAATATTTATCCCTTTGATCGAAAATTCATTTTCTAACAAAATTAAGTTTTTTTTAAAAATAAATAAAAAATTGTTTCATTACTATCCTTTTATTTTTAAATTATTTTTTTTCCATTTATTACATTTTTTCAAAATGTTTTAAAAGGTATCATCCTTTTTTATAAACAATACAATTTTGGATTTTACAGTAAAATTTAAAGAAATATTTGTTTTCACTTGTACATGATTAAAACAAAACTCCTATCATCATACCCAATAATTTCATTGATGATTCATTTATATGATTCAAAGGTTTCTTTCAGTGAAATATATTTTTGTAATTCATTATATTTTAAAATGTTTTTAAAGTTGAAAGGATATTTTCATCAATAAATGTTTTGAATGATCCAAATAATATTACATATAAAATGAATACTCTAGATTTTCCCTATTCCTTAATTAAATATAAACAATGATACCATTCATATTCTTTCTATAAATTTATTATGATTTTATAGAATGATTTTTTTAATCTTTTTTTCCTTCTATAGAATATACAATGAGGACATGCCTATAAAACCAATTTATTTTAATAGGATATTCTATGATGAAATATTGAATTGATTGTTAAACCAATATATTTTCCCCAGGTTATGAAATGATTAAATGTTTATAAAACCAAATTAATTTCTAGGGTTATGTTAGGTTGAATGATTCTCATTTTTTGGCATAAATAAATATGATTTTCATTTGGAGATGAATGCTCCCTAAATTTCCCTCCAATGAACTGGGTAATAATTTATATCTCCAGGTATAAGATGGGATATAATCGGAAGTCAAAGAGGTTTTGTAAGGGAATATTTTCACATTGATGGTATTGGGAGTGAAAATTGAAAATAATGATGTTTTCTTAAATGAAACCATTTATCTATGATAGACATGGAATCAAGCCTTAGAAAATATGTAAATTATTTTATTCTCTTATATACATAACAGAAATTATATGTATTATGGAATTGTTATGTCTTAATGGTCATGAAAAATTGATTTCCTTATGATTAATATCTTGTGAACTACCAATTAGTGTTCCATGTCACAAGATTATGATAAATCAAATATAGTATATGGTTTCCAAATTTTTATTCTCATGTTAACATTCCCTTATGATAATGTTTTACCTATGTGTCTCCCTCGTTTACCCTAACAGACCATCTGAGATAATCCTTTATTATTTTTATGTTCCTCAGGTTGTAAAGAAATATATTACATTTTATATATCTATGAATGGTGATACATATAAATAACATAGTGGTATATTTTTTAGTCTAACTATGTACCTATTGTTTGGGTTTTTTGAGTATCTAATCGGTTTATATATTATTTTCCTCAAGATTGTGTTTTTACAATGTATTGAATATTTGTAAAATATGTCGTAATATCTATTTATTACAAGACTAGGTTGATATATTTATAATCAGAAGATATATTTACACACCCTTTTGAAACTAATGTTATAAAATCTTAGTAGATCTCCCAGTATATGTTTATGGATAAGTCTATGGGTGAGTCAAAGTATATGTATAATTTTGAAATTTGGGTAATTTATTGAAATTTTATAAATGATTGGATACTACAGGTGGATGGGGATCTAGTACATAGGCACCTAATTGTAATAAATCTAAAAATAGTTCATTAAGCTATACTTGATAGTCACCTGGTGGCCAAAAAATGGGCCATATTGCACACATAGTTTGACACTCCCTACAGATATGATTTAGAAACTAAAAAAAATTTATAAACTACCATGGTAGATTTCAATTGAATATGGCTCTGAATAACCCAGGATAAAAATAAGGTCTCATATATTAAGGAAGATTGTGTAATGAATTAGAAATTATAAATAGTATTTTTATGATTATGTGGTTCTCCATCATGATTATTATTTCTTACACTATTGTTGTTTTGTTTTTTTTCAATTGATGGAAAAAAATGAACCATGTTTATGTTGAGTTTTAATAAAAATTTAATTATTCCCATCATGATCATCTTAACATTATGGGATATATAATAAAATAACTCATTTTAATATTCAAAAAAATTCACAACCTATGAATCTTTCTAGACTATCAATTGAACAAAAGAATGAATAGTATCTTATTGAGCCCTTTATGAGGAAACACCCTACTTCTTTATATTGTTTTTCTGGCCCACTAGTGGCTAAAAAATGGATCAAAACCACTAAAAATATTTTTCCCCCATCCATTATTTAGGAAATGAAAAATTAATTTTGGCTATCTACCAATTAAATAGTCAAATAGATCAATGGTGGAATATTATCAAGAATATGAGGAAATGTGAGAAAAATTGACTCTATGTGTTTGGATGAGTTCAAGAACATGTTTTAAAACATGTTTGTTTGCTAAATTATTCATAAAAATATGGGGAAATTGTTTCTTAAGCTATAGAAAAAAGGATGGTTAATATATTAGAACTTATGAGGTGAATTTAAGAATACAAGTGACATATAATTTTGAAATTATCTTCCAACATAGAAGTAAGATTGATCGATTAATTAGTTTATTAAAACCATGTCTCTGAAGGGATTCATACATAAAAAGCTTTAGTATGTATGAAGGGGAAGTTATATATTATATTAAGGGAGACATGGTTATTATATAAATGTATCAATATCATGGTTTTAATAAGAATTGAAATATTGAATTGAATGAAAATTATAATAACCATAGAGAGATGATGATGATCTTTCCATAATATCAATATGTGTGAAGAATCAGTGAGTAAATTTTCATATGGGGACAACAATTTTTTTGGTGGAATGGAATTATATCAGGGTAGACTTTATTTATGCGAAGGGAAGAAGTTAGGTAACCACAAAAATATAGATAAATATGCACATAATGAAACACCAGTACTCTAGAAATTTAAATTCATAGAGTATGGGAACAATGGTAACCAATGACCAAATAAGACGTTTGATGATGATTATCAATGTATAAAACCACTTATTCCAATGGAATAGTGGAAATATCAAATGATCACAACTTCTTACTTGTTTTATGATAACGATGCAGTTAACGGTACACATACTCTATAGTCTGGAACTAGTGATGTCCTATTTGACTTTTAATATTATAATATTTTATATTGGAATAATTATACATGGGTGTAAAGATTAAAACCAAATGATTAATTATATAATTATAATACAAAACCCATATTGGTGTCATGATTTCATATCTAGTACATGATATTTGTCCAGAAGATTTTTATGTGAATGTTCATCCTGAAAATCATTTAATTCATCCTCTAGTGGAATTTTATGTTATCTTTTCCACAGATCAACTTTCTCTAGATAAATCCATCCTAAATTTTTTGGAAGTTAATTTATTCTTGATATTACAGACCAACTGATGATCATCAATTAATGTGATGAAATGTATGAATATCTGATTGATATTACATCTATTTTATGGGATTTAATTCCCATTTAAATGTTTTTATTATTTCAAATAGTTGGGGAGAAACTCAACTTCAATGATATACGTACTGCATGAGAATTTTTTGATGCCTTTCTAGAGAATATTCCTAGTCCTCTACAAAAATGTGAAGCTAATTTATCAATATAAATCATATAAGGCGCCTCACCAATTTCATTGTCAACCTATATAATGGACCCAATTGACTTTTTGGAATTTAGGATGCAACTCCAAGAAAAATGTGGTATAGGATTCATTCAACATACTATGTCACAATTCTTTGAACCTATTGTTTTTGTTAAAAATTAATATGGATAAATTAAATTATCCAATGATTATCAATATTAGAAAAATATCATGATCAATAACAAGTATCATCTACCCAATATTGATAAACAATTCAATTAATTTTGTAGAAGCTCAATATATTTACAATATGAACATTTGTTTTGGATATAAAATGTTGTCTGTCAAAAATAGGATACACCCATGATCGAATTATATACAAGGTATTTACACAATATATATATAGTGATTCCATTATATCACAAAAATTTCCCATCTATCTTAATGGGTTTTTGAATATTGTCTTTAGATATTACACTGATCCGTTTGTAGTGGTCATTATAAATGGTATTCTAATAAGTAGAATGTTAAACTAATAAAATTTGAACATACTATAATAGTATTAATTACCCTATAGAATGAGAAATTATATAAAACATTTATAAATTTTTAATTTAGACATGAAAAGGTTTGATATTTGTGTCATATAATTACAATATAGATTATATTTGTACATCAATAAATAATATAGACTACTAAATGTTGGACCAAACCAACCACAATTAATGGGATCCATTGTTTTCATAGTTTATCTAGATATTATAAAAGTTTTTTGGATAATTCCTCACATTAATATAATATTTTTACTTTTCTAATTCTTAAGGGATCCATGTTCCTATAGATAGATGAATGTGAAGAAAATTTCAAGGAACTAAATATTAGATAATTTAATGAACATGCGCTTACATTTACATATAGAGAAGAATGATATTTATTCTAGAGTAATGAATCCATGATGAGATTGGTATTTTTTCTTATATAGAATGACTTGTTTGTAGATAATTCCTCATGAAAAATGAATATTAATGTGAAAAATTAACCAAGTCATGATTTGGAGTAAGATGTGGTACTTTTTTCATTAAATATTTATATGAATTTTATTTATAAGAAAATAATTGATATATATAACATAAATAATGATTAAAGTGTTTGTTTATACTCATGTAGTTGAAAATTACATATAAATATTTGTTAGATTTCATTAATGATTTTGAATTATCATTAAATTACCACACTATAAAACAGAACAAGGTGGATGATCCTTTGAGTAGAAAGGATCATGCTATATTGTTCACGTTGAAGATCACACAAGATAAAATGTTTCTAGATTTCTAAAGGATATATTAGGAATTCAAGAAGGAATGGTAAAATATTATATTTCTCAATATAATTTTCAACCATCAATCTAGGTGAATAATAAATAGATACTAAAAGAAATATGTAAAGATATAAAAGATGGAAAGAAATATTTTTGTGCATATCTATGATAATGATTTAATTATAATGTTTAATAACTATTAATGAGTTATGTACATAAAAAAGATGAAGAATGTATTATTTATTGAATCTTATAGTACATAATTCTCTATTCATCTTATATGTATAAATATATATAGTGAATTGAGGGAACACTAAGGGTGAGATGGAGTAATTAGAGATAACATAGTGTTTATATTGTGATATAATATATACAATAATGTTAAGGATGATAAACTAATTCCTAAGGGATTATTCCATCCACAACCCACTAAAAATGGAAATTGAAAAACAACACCTTCTATTTTGTCGTTGGACTCTAAAAAACCCTAAAGAGAATACTATTATAGGGGTTGTAGTCAATCTTCATGTAAATGCATCACAGTCCATCACTATCATAGATCACCTATCTCTAGTAAAACATTCTATGATATAAAATAACAAAGTGGTGATGGTTAGTGGAGTAAATCATTCCACTTTTTTTAATCAGGTCATGAGGTTTACCTCTATGTTTTGGTAAATTATTTACTAGGATCTAGATAAAAAGTTGAGTTTCAAAAATTTGAGTCATCCTCAGATAGATGGTTAATCTAAGATAACAATTATAACAAAATATGATATATTGATATATTGTTATGTTGATTTAAAATGTGTTAGGAATCAAAAAATTCTTCTAGTTGTGTTTTCATGAAAAAAATAGTGTTCACCAAAGATTTATATGGATCCTAACAATGAACTATATGGTAATAAAATTAGATCTCTAAAATTCTAGAATGAGGATAGTGAATGAATGCTATTGGGACCTGATATAGGTGATGGATTGGTATAGAAGGATAGATTCATTTAGTAAAACATAGAGGAAGCTTCGATTCAGTAAAATTGATATAACTACAATCACTGTTGTGATCTAGAATTTATGGTGGTCATATAGTATTTCAGATAATTTCATCATGGTGGAGGGTTGCAATATTCAGGAAGAAAGGGAAACTAATCCAAAGGAATACCAATCCCATTGAAATTATTGATCATATTAGGATGATAGCCTATCATTAATGTCTCTATTAGGCCTCCCTCATGTATACAACAAGCTACATGTTTCTCTACTAAGGACGTATATGCCTAGATCATCACATATACTAATTTTAAACGCAATAACACTCCAACATGTTCATTCTTATGAGAATCAACCAGTGGATATTTTTTATCATGCAGTGAAATTCATATTAAAAATATGAGTCACCTTGTTATATTTTGATGGAGAAACTATCGGATTTAGGGATTTACATGGGAACATTAGGGAATTAGGATGTATAGTTTTCCAAATTTGTTTCTATCAGAGTGAAAAAATTGAAGGAAAAAATTCAAATTAAGGGGTAAGGAGTGTTACAAACCAAGTTGTAATGAATTTATATTAGTTTGAAAAAAATAAATTTCAATGATATATTATGTATCACTCAATACTAAGTTATTCTTTGTTCAAAAAAAACAACAAGTTATTCTTGTTCCATATTAAACATTATGTCAACTTATGTTACACATTATAAAGGGTTTTAACTAAACTGTGATATATAATTCATATTTTCATTTAATGAAGGCCACTATAACTTATCCATTAAAAATAGAAATTAAAATAACCATAACTACATTTGAAATATTAATTAAAATTATCTTATATAAATTAAATATATTTATAAAAACATACTTAGTTTTTGGTAAATTATTAATATGTTTGTACAAAACAATTTAATTAAAAAATTAATTTTCTTTATTTTTGCAAACATTAACATAATGGATTTCAAAAAATATTATAAAATAATATTTCAAAATAAATATTATTTTTATAATCATAATTTCAAAATTAGATGAGGGTGAAAATTTGTAACTTTTCTGAAAAGATTCATTTTTTGATGAATAATACAGAATATTGAGTTGTAGTTGTAAAAAAAAATTTGTTTAATTTATTATGTAAATTTATATTTTATTTGAAATTATTTATAAAGTATAATTGTTTCAATTATAAATCCATCAATACAATTTGTTTAATTTATATAGAGTTTATATTGAATATTGATATAAAAACTTTATAAACATGTAAGCATTTTCTTTTTAAAAACCTTGTTTCTTCATCACATGAGCGAGATTAATTTGAAATAAAAAATTTACAATTATATGAATGGAAATTTTCAATCTATATTTTATATTTTTAATCATAATTATTAATATTATATAATGAGATAAAACTAAAATTTTTCCAAAATGAATAGTAAAAAATAACAATTATTTACCGTAGTTAAAGTAAAAATGGATTTACCGAAGGATTGAACAAAAAATATACAGGTTAAAAATAAGAAAAAAAATTCCAAAAATAATTGGATTTCCATATTTTGAGCATATATATTTTAGGATCTATAAGAAATAATTATTGGTTCCTTGTGACTTGAAAAAAATATTTGTGGAAAGATTTGTTTTCAAAACATTGCAACTCTGCCACTCACTTAACTTATGAAAGGCCACTCCCTCTCATCTATTATTTACACATTAAACCCATTTTTTATCCTTTTCCTACTCAAATAACATAAAAAAACTCCCAACTCAAAACATAGAAGAGTTTTTTTTGATAGAAATCCATCTTAGGAAGGAATTTTGGGATAACCTATGGAGAATAACGAAAGAAGAGGTAACCTTCATGAAGGATCATTTTTTTATTTATTCATTCGTATCCATCATTTAATATTAAAATATGATTATAAGATAAAAAATTTATAATTAAAATACATATATTTATTTATATAAAGGGAATTACCTATAACCACCTCCACATTATCAAATGGGGTAAGAAATCACTGTTCATGTGTACAGTAGACAACTGCCTCCTGAATCGATAACATTCATTTTTATATGAACACCTCTAAAGGATGGTTATAAATATTTAACAAATGACTATAAATGATATTTATTATATTATTATAATTATTGAATTATTATATCAAACATAATTATATGTTCTCAATTTTGTGGGAATATAATAACATCACTTGTGTGTATGGTGGACTATATCATAGTGAAATGATGTGATGAATTTAGGCTTTACATGGAATTTAATAAGTATTATTTTAATAAATAAATGTGTTATATATCAAATAAATTTTTTTGAATTATAAAATACCATTTAGGTTTCATCATTTAAATCTAACATAAATACCAAAATGATGTTCATGTGTGTGTATGACTTACCATCTCTATAGACTGTTTAATTCATTTTCTATCACACTCTTTTATGGATTAATAAAAAAACATGTATGATATATGTATATATATATATGATATTTATAAAATGTCTGAAATTATCATGATTATGGAACCATGATAAAAGTAATATGATGGAAAAGAAAAATCAAATCATATATAAATAATAATGTTTCTATTACCCGAAATGTGGCTTTAAAATGAATATTTTAATAAATGGGTAGTAAAACCTCATATAAAAATCATATATTGTTGGATATATGTAAGTTTATTTTTGTAAAATATGTATAATACACTAATATTTATTATAATGGAGGTTTGAATGTGTAATATGGATGTCAAGACTTAATGTACTGGATTTTTTCACACATTTTCATCATTGAGGTATATTTTATATTATGTTTCTATATTAACTACTGAGTTTCATATAAATACAATTTCTCATGTAATATAATTAATTAATTTATCCTCAATATTTTTTAGTTCCATTTTATGTTATTCCATCAGGGTTATTAAAATTACATGTTACCGAAGTGTTAATGATTTTATGTTACAATCCCATTGTTTATTAGGATTATATATTATCATCATTCTAATGATAATACATTATGAACAACCCCCAATAAAATCATTAATTTTCTCCCCATTTTTTTAGTAAGGATATTTTCAAAAAAATATTACCATTTCCCCATATTTTTAATTTATATTAATTAAATATTTTAACTAAAATATGACTTTATTTCATTCTTTGGTTGGATATATATTTTTTCAAAATCTATTTTTTGAAAATAAAATCAAAAATGTTTTATTATATACCTGTGAGTTTTAAAATAAAATTTGACCCTTGTAATAGTTTTTTCAAATATTAGAAATGTAATTAGCATATTGGTTTTACAAAATATTTGCTTAGTCATTTTCAAAAAATGATAAAAAAATTATAATATTTTCATGTATGAAATGAAATATAACATACCAATTTCATGATGAATAATTTATTTTAACATTAATTTATAATGGTTCACGGTTATTTAAAAAAAATAAGGAAAAAAGTTATGTTTTAATTTTTCCACTGCAAATGATATATTCTTCAAAAAAAGGACTAAAATGATCAGAATCATTATCCTTATATTATAAAATCTATTGATGTTATCTATTTTATACAGGGATATGATCCCCCGAAAAAAATATTATTCTTTTTCTGGATGGTTTATGTTTTGATTCCATGATTCTTGTGAAACCCATTTCTGTTTAACAAGTTATAACATGAGGAAATTATAATAAACCGAAAATCTTTTTACTGGATATGCTATGATAAAATTATGAAATGATTGAGAAACCAATCGATATTATATAGGTTTTAACATGATTAAATTTTGATGAAACCCATTCATTTCAAAATTTATGACATGATGAAGGTTTTATGGTCATATAGCTTAAAAATGTATGTTTTTTATTATGAGATGGGTGGGACCTATATCTCTCCGCAAATAATTCAGAAAAAATTTATATCTGATGATATAGAAATGAATGGAATGAGTAGTGAACTTAGTTTAGTAAGGGAATTTTTCTTCTATGATATTATTGGGAGTAAAACACGAATAATTTGTTGATTTGGGGATAGAACCCATTCCACTATGATATCATTGAATGTGAGACTTGGCTAATGTGTAAATGATGTTCTATGATATTGTGTATTCCAAAAATTACAAGTCTTCTTCCAATACTATTATCTGATAGTCATGTTCATTTATTTACATATGACTCATGTTTATGTACTTCCAATATTTATACCATGAACCAAGATTATGATATTTGTTATGTAGGGTATATCTTCTAATGTTCTTCTCATGTTCTCGATCCCTTAATCTCGTATTATTATTATCTATCTTCATTGCATACCCAAACTTCCCATCTGAGCACACCCTTTCATAAGGTTACTTTTCTCATGTTATGAAGAAATGTATTATTTATTATATCTCTAATAAGGGTTCTTATCATGAATAATATAGTGGGATATAAAAAATCATACCTATGTATTTGTTGATTTAACATCAATGATTCCAAATACACTACACTATTATGGTCCTAATGTGTGTGTTTATGAAATATAACAAACAATCAAAAAAATTAAAAATATAAATATATAATAAGTCTTTTTCTCAATAGAGATGATTAATATTATAGTGATATTATTGGGGAGAAAGAAATTTATTAACGCGAGAAAAGGTGATTTAGTTCTTATTATATGTTCTTTATATATTTTGATATTAATTAGTGAATATAGAAAGTGTTCATTTTCTAAGACTTATATGTTTTTATGAAGGGATAGAATAAAAAATAGTGATTTCAATATAGGATTAAATTTCAATTTTTATAGTATTTTTAAAGGAATTAACACCTCATTTAAAATTTTTAATGAATGAGTCTTGAAGTGATATGAAAATATTACAAGGTTTTACAAAGAATAATTTATTATTGTTTAAATACCACTATAGGGTTGGAATATTGTTTTATGATATGTAAATCATAGTATATTAGATATTGGGAAATATATAATCATGATTCTTGAATATTTATTTATTGAAAAGGTGACATTTTTAGAGATATTTATGTTTTTGTTAAGTATTACCATTTTTATTAGTATCTAAGTTTTATTAATGATATTTTTGTGAAGATAAAAACTCTAGATTATTATAATGTTGTCTATCATAGAGATTTATGATATTTTGGATATATTTCATTTATTTGAGTTATATGAAACCTGAATGTTTAACAACCTATTTAATAAGAATAACTATTCATGAAACGTTAAAATAAATTTTGATGATGTAAGAAAAATAGTTTTATATATACTTTAAGAGAAAATCATTCTAAAATATTGAGGTTATTAAATTAAATATATTATTGGATATTAAAATTTTATTTCATGTTATAATTGTTTATTATGATTCAGAGTTAGAATTTGATAAATGTTTTTTAATTCCTAAATATAGAAATAATATCATCATATACTTTTTCTATAGGTTTGAATCAGATATTATAACTTCATGAATGAATATTAAATGTCAAATACTAAAAATTATGAGAAATATATGAGATTTTGGTGAAAATTTATTAAATGATGAAATTATTATTTTAAAGAAAGTATATTTACTTATTTTTATATTCAGTGTGAAAAAAATTAATCAAATCTATAAAAAGGGTATCAATGATAAAAATTAATTTATTATTCCACTATTACAAATTAATGATTGTTTAACCCCACTAAAATTCACTATTTTGCGATTGAAAACTCCCTATAATCCATTTTATCTATCACTCTATTATAGTCCTTGGGTGTTGGTTTTATCTTCTATGTCCATATTTTTACAAATCACCCAATGTTCTCCAATATTGAGACCAATTTTTTTTTCATTAGTCTATATGTCCATTATATTTTCCATTATCTTCTATCAAGAAGATGTTTTCACTAAACCATAATATTATTGCATTTTCTAAAAAATAATTTTCACATTTCAATCCGATAATTACTAAAAATAATATAAAATTATAGGGAAATAATTTTTTATGGGATAGGGGGAGTGAATGTTACAAACCAAGATATTATAAAATATTGTTTCTAATATAATTTGATTTCCTTCATATCTAATATTACATAAAACGTCATGTTTAAATAAACAACAAAATATTATTAAAATATTATTATTTAACATGATAATTATAACCAAACCCTTAAATATGTGGGCATGAATTATATTAACTAATTTATAAACTATTTATATATTCTTTAAAAAATATAAATGTATAGGTAAATTATTAGTTAGTAATTAATCAGATAAATGTAAATTCATTAAATACATTGATAATATGTTTTATTTAAAACATTTATTGGTTTATATGACAAGTTTATATAATTTAATACTTTAAATTTATTTAATATTCATTATAATATTAAAAAAAATTTAAATCGTCTTGTAAAATATACTTTTCTATGATTTTCAAAAAATTTACATAAAAGTATGATATTTGGTTTAATTATAATAAAAACTGATTTGTATTGAAAACTATATTTTCATTTCATCAATTTAAAATTTCAATATTGTTTTAAAATTTCATCAATATAAAAATATTTTCCATATACTTTATATAATTATATTTATTGGAATCTATTTTCTGATTGAATATTTTAAAAATAGATTTATATATAAAAAGGCATTCTAAATAAAAATTATACACATATTTTATTTTTATTATAATAAATACAATTGATCACAATTTTAAAATTACTTTATTGATTATTTTATATATTTTAATTAATAAATATATTAATATATATCTATAAATTTTATAAGCATGATTATGAGTAATTTCAGGTTTATGATTAAAACATTCTTTTTCTAAAAGAGGATTTCGCCAGGTTTTCTGTACATATTTGAATATTAATTTCAGAAACATATATTTATGGAATGTTATTAAATGTGATACTTATTTTGGACTACGAGTTTCAATGTTTCAAAACATTCCCCTTTTATTTTTTGTTAATATGAATTGTAACTGTAATAAGATTTGTCATCATGGTAAAGGCTAAATTGGGTAATCATGGATAAAACCAACTAATACGGCCAGAAATATTCATTTTAATTTATATTTTATGAATTTATATAGATACTTTTTACAAAAGTATTAAAATATATTTATTAAATGGTTGTTTTTCCTAGGAAATCACCGATATTATATTTTAATTAATAAATGTTACAAAATATCAATCTCTTAGTTTTAAATATGTCTTCTATTTTAATAAAGGGGAAAAATGAAGTCATGGAATGATTTAAATGTATATTATAATATTAATGATATTTCATTACTTTTTAAATTTATTTTTATTTATTAATTATTATATTATTTCCTTAATTTCCTACGCAATGCTTACATAGTATTTATTGAGTTAAGGAAAAATAAAAAAAATACTAAATGTGATATTTTTTAGTCAGTAATAACTTACATCAAATTTATATATGAATATACTATACTTTTATTATATTAATGGATGTGATTTTAATTTTAACTTTTCCTTTTGTGAATTTTATGTCAGAAAATAATAATTGTTTCAAAATTTTCAATAATGATCTTTTTTCGATGTAATATAGTTTTAAAATATTTAAATATTATTATAATAATTGAGGAGGAATATTATGATGTTATATCATCTCTAGATTCATCCTTTACCAATTTATTATTAAATATGTATCTTTTATGTAATCTTATATTCATTTAATAGGGGAATTTTTTTTAGGTTTAATGTTAAAATAGGTTATCTATTAGGTTAAAGAAGAAGACAAAGATTAAAACATTAGATAAACCTATGAAAATTTTATTGGAAAATTTTATTTCAACCACATAATATATATAATTAAATACATTTCCATTTAGAGTAATTTGAAATAGATAAGGATTTTTTATATTTCAATCATTCATAAAATACAATGAGTTTTCCTCTCGTTAATAATAAAATGTCACTAGTCCATTTTATTCTTAACACTATATTCAGCCACATATGTTTATAATACCTGACCAATATAACATAAAAACATAAAAAAGAATTATTTAGGTTTTACTCTTCCCAAAATACCTACTGTTAAATCCTTTAGTGGATATATAAAGGTGTTATTTCAATAGAGTGGTGATCTCCTTACCCAATGAAATTATTTTTAATTCCACTTTTACCTACTAGAAATAAATTATATAAAACATTATTTATATATATATATATAATATATATTACTTTTATTATGATTGTTTAATCATATATATTCATCCTGATTCCAATAAATTGGACATGAATGTGTCACTTGTGCATATATACGGCTTCTGACTCCACAAAGCAACTCAATTTATTTCCAATAACCGTCTTATATAGATTATATTTTTTACTATTTTAATATTTATATGTTATATGGATTAATTTTTTATAATTATATGATAACAATATTAAATCTTCCTACTTACATTTCATACCATTTGAAGACGATAATGTCACTAATGCATATGTGTAGAATGTCACCTCCTCAAAGTGATGTGATTCACATCTCAATTCTGTATTACATGGTTGGTAATATGATTAAATTTAATGATGATATATATATATAAGATAAGTAAGGATTTTTGTTATTTTACTTATTATTTTCCTTTTCATGTTACATCCATGGGATGTTAAACACATCATTCATGCATATATATGACCTACCACCATCATTAACAATGTAATTAATTTTAACAAATATAATTTAATGGACGTATCTAAATATGTATATAATGAATACATACAATATTTATACAATGATTAATTTATTTTAGATTTTGGTTCCATTATAAAATTACAATGACTGAAACTACCAAACCAAACCACACATGAAAAACAAAGCTGATAACCCCTAGAATAATAATTTTAATAATGAATTATTAATAACAATGTGATAAAATGTAAACCATAATCCATATATAGTTTGATATATTCTACAATAATTACGTATTATTTTTATTATAAATATATATTTATTATTCATTAGGATGAGATTCATATGAATTAGGGCGGTCATGAGGTAATGGAATTTTGTTTCACTTTCATTTCAGTGATACGCATGACATACTCATCACTTTTCACAGTAATATGGTTTATATAAATATAATGAATATATTTTATTATTTTTACAATGAAATTATTGGGTATCTTAATATCTATTTAGGTTATTTTATTTTATTGTTCCAAATATTATAATGTTACAAAAGTTGTATGGGTTTTTTTGTTATGATATAATTGTTTATAGGGATTATTTATTATTAATATTACAATTATGAATTATTATGATATACATATAAAAATCTCATGATGTTTCTTATCAAGTGATTATTTACAGAATATAAATGGAATCTATTCATCTTACATACTTTAATTACCAAGAGTCTTAATGTAGTTTTTAAGGAAAACATACTTTATTTCACTCTTTAGTTCAAATTATTTTCCTTCCAAATACATTTTATCTAAAAATGGTTTAAATGATGTTTTTACTATGATACTACGATTTTTAGGTCTTATTAACCAATATTTTAATTTTTTTAATGGTTTAAATGGAATCTTATTAATATTTTATTAGTAAGGTAGTTATTTTGAATAATTGCCAAAATGTTAAAGGAATGTTTTCTTTTTTCTTACACGACAAGCATGGAAATTCCCACCATTATGACCACTCATTACTATAAATATTCATAAATAAGTTTCATATGATATATTCAATGAAAAATATTTTTAAAATTCATTATAGAATAATCAGTTTTTGAATGTTGATCTTCAAAATAGATATAGTATTTGGTACAATAATTTTTTAATCATTTTTAATGCCGTTAATGTTCATAAAAGATAAATATCCCTTATTTTAATTATCCTTCACTAGGGATATGATCCAATGATGCCATACATATTATTTTTTCAGTCTGACTTGTTATTATGATGAAAATATTTTTTTCATTCTATTTAATTTTTAATAAGTTATTATATGACTAAATGAAAATGGTACACATTTTTTTAATTGGTTCAGAGATGAGGAATTTTTTATGGTCTTATAGTACACATATGTGAGACTTTCATTATGTGATGTGTGGGAACTATATCCATATATAATGAAATGTGTAAATATATATAACTCAGTAGTCAAATTACACCGAAATAGGGAGTTAACATAGTTTAGTATGTGACTCTCTATACATTAATTTATTGGGTAACGATCATAGTCTACTAAGATGGTTTGAAGAGTGAACCCAATCCACTCCAATAGTCTCAAGAGTTAACATTAACCTTTAATATGGTTTTTTGAGTGAACCCAATCCGTTATAATAACTTTATTGGTGAACCATGACTAATATTATGTATCGAGAGTGATCCTAATCAAATATAATAGTCTTGGAAATAAACCATGAATTCATAAGAAATTTTTTTATATTCTAATTTTTATTTCAAAATACCATTTCATATGCTAATATTATGATCTCATGATTCTTTTTCAATGATTCCATTGTGATTAATATATTGTGAACAACCGTTTTATATTCCCTGAATCAATATCTTGATCTACAATATGAAAGGTATATTTGTTATTTCAATTTTTATGTTCATGTTCTCATACATTTTCCCACATTTTTTATGGATATCTATTTTTTACCCTTAATAAGATGAATAAATCACTCTTTATTAGGTTTCATTTTCATAGGATATGAAGAAGGATATTTCATATGATATTTCTATAAAGGATGCTAATTTTGACAAATATAATGGAATAATCTTATAAAAATAATTTTTATTTTTCCATGATTACAATTATATTGGACCAAGAAAATTCATTCATAGATCATTGTGATATGTATTCAATATTTTATTAACAATATCTAATTCCTATAAAAGAAAATTATGGGTTTCTATAATTTTGTATCTGAATTTTTTTTATAGGGATTGAATCCATGTATGGTATATTTTATTATTCTATCATGATGGTGTGCTCATATATGATTCATTTTATAATCATCAAATAACCAATTACATTATCATTTGTACATCAAACTACTACTCTCCTTACACCTCATGTGTAGTAACGGACACAAGTGATACGTGATAATGGGGATGACCTAAATTTTCACTCCCATTATCAATCATACTTTTGTCTATATCCTTGATGAAAAAGAAATTATAGATATCATTCCCTTACATTCAATGGTAAATGAATTAATCAGTATAATCGTTCAAACCGACCATATTAAGACACTTTCTCTCTAATAATAGAAATATGTTATTTAGTAGTGTAGAAATAAAATACATAAAATATAATAATTTTTTAAATGAATAAATATTTTACTTTATATACATTAAATTAAATTTTTCTTTCCTTTATCTATGAAGGTTCTTCAGTTTATTCCTAAGAAAAGGTACAATGAAATATTTAGTAAGATCCAAATTTGGGGATATAACTATAATTAGTTTAATGTTAATAGTCATGGTTTCATTCATACCATATTATATTCCTTACACCACGGATATTGGATAGAATTATTCTTTAAAAAAAAGGTCATATTCTAAACACCATGCTATTATGAAATGTTATAAGAATTCATGGGGTTAGTTAAATGAGATGAGTTATATTTGTAACATTGATTTTTAGAATCCTAGTCTAGATAACCATTAATTTTTCCTCTAGAATATTGATGTTATGGGAATAGGTAAAACTCTTTAACTTGTAAATTATTTCTGAAACCCACTCATTTCTATTTTTTTAATTAGTAGTTGTCAAAAATGATTTTCCTAATCAATGTTACAATAAAATGAAAATCCAAAATACCACCTGAAAATACCATACATAAATGGATATAGATTTTTTATATTTTACTAAAAAAAGAAACCCCATCATTTTATTAGATAAAACATTTATGTGTCTGTAATTCATACTACAATATCAATTACACATTAAGGTCCACATTGAAAAGTTAAATAAAAAAGATATAGTTCTATATTTCTATTGTAATTCATTATCGCAATGGTATGATTACATGTTTTGGTAGGAGGATGGGTTAAATCCTCCATATTAAGATGTGAATTCACCATTTTTCACTTGTACCCATCATGATTATGTTGTTTTAATTCAAGAAGTAATATAATAAATATATCTATGAATTGATGAAATTACATTAAAAAAAGAAGTTATTTTTTGGGGAAATTTTTGGTAAATCTTGACATCATAGATTTAACAACCCATAAAAATTATAAATAGATAATATTGGACTAGTAAGACATATATAGACTAGGGTTGTATGTGTCCATAGTAGTGGAAATTCTATATAAATATCAAGTTTTAGGGTCAGTTCAACAAGCTATATAGATCTTAATATTATTAGGTGGCCCAACTATATAATCACTTATCATGATATGTATTCTAATTAAATAGGGTTATTTAATAGAGAAATATTGAATGTGTTTATTGAGTTTCACTCAATTGTTATGCTGGAACTATGTAATTCCATTTTTTCATTCCTATCTTATCAAAATACCCTTCATAATGAGAAATATTTTAAAATGAAAAATGTGGATCAACCATATAGGATCAGTAGTGGGATAAAGGTGTAACTATTTCATTCTAGTTATCTATTGCTAAACATTCTGAATTTTAGAAAGGTATTTTGAAGATCCATAATCATGGTCTATAAATTGATGTTGGATCATAACAGACTCTTATACCACCTTATTGTGGACAATATTTTATATAGAAATCTCTATTCATGTTTCACTATATCAATATCATTCCTTCACTCATAACTGGGTTTTCACTAACCACATGTATTTTTGTTAATCATGTGACTTGAATCAAATATCTATATATAATTTATTAGTATGAATATTCATTAGAATATGATTATACAAAATGTTATAAAACATATTTTTTTTGATTTATCCATGTTGGAAAATATCATAGAATTTGTTCCCTAAAATTAATTTGTTCCCTCCAATGGATCTCACGTGGAGGTGAAATTTATAATCATACATAGAAGTTAATCCTGAGTGTGTATCCCATAACAACCACTTAGAATGTCCATAATTAAAGGTATTATTTGTAAAATATTGTTTTATGGAACTAAGATATCTCTTAATCAAAATCTTATCCAATCTAAGATAAGATATACCTTATCAAAGTTTATATGTGAAAAAATGACACCTTTCTAAAAAATGATGTAAATTATAATACATTATGTTGTATGTTTTACGGTTTTTGTGGTTGTGATGAAGATAAAAGTCCTCTCATCTGAGTAATATGGATTTTCTTGTGTGTTCTATATATATATATATTTATACATCTCTTTACCTTTTAGGATCACATTATAGTCAGTGATGGGTGTACTATAAATCATATCCACTACTAATAAGAGGTTATTACTATCAAATATTCTTTAACATTTGAGGATTTAGGATTTTTCATACTAGTTACATACATTATATTATTTAAATATTATGTAGGATCTTATAATGGTCTAATTCCTTTTATTTTTATTATCTCTAAACATTATAGACATTTAGAATTCATTGAACAATCAAATAATGTTATCAATATCTAGTAAGTAATAATTATCATTAGGAAATGACATTGTGTTTTACCCTAATTAAAAATCCTATTTTATTTATAAGTATAATGTAGTTCATAACTCTATAGTGAAGAATTCCAATAAAAATATTATTTCAAATTTTTAACAAGAATAAACTTTAATTAAAAAACAAGGATAAACAAGCCCAATGAATTTGGAATATAATTTAAAGAATTTGCGAAAATGAAACCAAAATAATGATTCCATGTCTAAAGATATATAATGAGATCCTAATTTCCTTTTATATCTTGAAACTGTATAGGTTAACATATATAATACATAAATAATTTTTGTGAGCTAAAAAATATACTAAGGGAATAAATTGTGAAATAATGAATAGAATATTAGTGAGGAAGAACCATATGATACAATAAAATCCATGGATAATTAATAATCATATGGATTCATAACATAATGAAAATGGAATAAAATGTGGATAATATTGTTTTAGTTTTGATGAAACCTAAACCTTGATATAGGGATAGGTCAATTTTAATCATCAAGACAACCTCATAAGGTGGATAGAGTCCCATCATTGAATATTTTCACTCACTAATACCATACATATCTACTCAGGTGACTAAAAATTTACCTAATAAATTTTATAACCAACTAGGTTCACCCATCATATCTTGTACATGAATATGATCTCCGTATACAAAAAATTATCTTAGTGATAATATAAAGATTACCCCTATAAATAAATGGGTTTCAAAATCCTATCATAAGGAACAACAAAATGATGTATCAAATTATTTACATGTAATAAGGGATTAATTAATTCTTGGATGTCAATTATGTATCAAAGTCATATAACATGATAATCTATGTATAAAAAAGTGATGATTTGAAAAATATTTGTTTCGTAACTTTGTAAATATTCCATATAACAATGTTTTTATGGAAATGAGAGAAGAGTCATTAAAGAGGGTAAGAGAATAGTAAATACCCTAAAACTGTATGTTATCTCAAATGATATCTACTATATCTACTAAACCTGGTTTTATGCAGCCTTATGTTTCACCACCAGAAAGCTCCATGTCACCCATTTCCGCATTTCCAACCCTCGGTTCTGATTTTCTTTTCGAATACCACCACCGCATCACACCGTCCAGCCTTTGACATTAAGATTCATTACTTCCATCTTCTTCCGCATGATTTCCATAGGATTTTGACTCGATTTCCCCTCAATTTAATCATCATATCCTTTCTAGATCTAGACATCAACACATGCACCTCCGTTTCCATTCATGCTCGCCTTCCCCATGACCACCATGCGGATTCGGGTCGTGTTCTACATCGATTTTCCCATCATTTCCAATCCACCTCCAGCCATAAACACCTATAATGATTCATTAATCCTATTCCATTATCAAAGCTTCCTAAACCCCTGTACCTTCCACCTATTATTACCTCTTTCCACTAGCCTAACTCCCAACACTTCTGGCTCCCGCTTTTCTTTCACTAAGCGACTATTTCCTGCAAATCTACGACTTCCAATTTCTCGGTCTACTTGTCGATTGAAACTACATTTCATATAAAAAATGTTGTTTCTCATGCTTCCATAAAAGGAATTATATAACCATACCTCCATAAACACTATAATCCGATACTATAAACCATCAACACATCCTCCAATTTTCATTTGGATTTCTTTATTTCTTTCAATTTATTGTCTTCAACATGATTCATTGATGCGCATAGGGGGTTCACTGAAATCCTTTTCATTGTCATGAACATGTGACATTGCATTAAGATCCTAGATCGAGTGGACCTTCAAACACTGGAGGCTCATTTCATCGATTAGGTTTGTTGTTTCTTGAATTATATCTTCTATAATGAGAATTATTTTTTTTAGATCCAGGTTCTTAGGGTTTGATTTCAATTTCTATTTCAACTTCGATGTGGGTATCTAGTCTTCAATCTGTACACTCACATCCACTTTCTATTTGTGTGTGATGTCTATTATTTTTTTTTCATAATGTGAATCTTATTAATTTCTATTAAGTTTTATGTCTATATTGCTTATTCTTTTAAAGTTATGTGTATATTGCTAATTGGTTCAACGTTCTTCCAAATGATATTTTATTAACAACTTGTACATTGATTTTATATTGCATTATCATTATGATGCTGCCCAATGATATTACATTTCATCATCAATTAAGGTTACTTTATCATCATCTCTGGATATTAAATGCAATGGTCACAATGATTCATGGTAATTTTTCATCTAGTATTGATTCTGCATTGCATTATCGTTATTAATGCGCACTGTTCATATTACAGTTACATTGCACAAATTGACTATTAAATATAATGAAAACCATTACAAACATGAATTTTCCATCAACCTCTAAAGATGAAATCTCTCATATGAGATTACTAATGAATTAATGTCAAAAAGGTTGTGAGTTCTATATTCCGTTCACTTTAAAATTCTGTATTTATGTTGTTTATTGTAGTATATATATACATCACAATTAAAAAAATAACAGTTTCGACATCTATTTGGAATTATTCCATTACATCTATTCATCTATCTTGTAATCCAATAAATGGACCATGGCCAACAAAGGGCATCACACATGGAGACACACACATGTCATTAACCTCATTAACTATCAATGGTTAGTTCTATCTACTTTTCCAGTCTGAAGTTATATACTTATAACTACATTACAAACTAACACAAATTAGTCATATCGAACATATTCTATGTCGAAAGTACCTCCATAATTAAGAGTCTAGACAACAATATCTATAGGATCAACAAATAAAAAGAAAATACTGCATGATTACGGGGAATATTCCCTTCCATTATATAAATATGATGTCAATGTTCTTCTAAATAACTTGTATATTTTATTAGAATTTTCATTTTATTAATAACTTGTAGATTTAGAGCTCATATCTGTGTTTTCATTTGCACTCTTAGATTGATTGCAGATTACAATTGTTCTTAAGCATTTTTTTATGCATTTACTATTTAAAAGGTATGGGCAATTGTAGATTCTAAAAACCAAGTATTCTTCAGTTTTAATGATTTTGTTATAGAGATGAAGGTTGAAAAATATTTCCTTTAATGCATTTTTCTTATTTCATTTTATGTAATGGTTTAATACATAACTAGGTTGTATATTATGTGTTTTAACCTACTGATTTCTTTGTCATAATGAGGATATGAATTGATGTTAAATCTCTTCAGGTTTTCAGGCAAGCAAAATAATTTTTCTCAAATTTTTTCTTCAATCAAAATTGTTGTCTTATCATTGATGAATTTAGGGTTATAAACATTTTCTCTAAAAATTTATGTTAGACACATAAATAATTTGATTAATTTTTTAAATCGTTCAATTCATTGCTTCACTTGCCTAATAATCAGATTCACTTATTTAATAAACTAACCACAACATCAAATGAATATTAAATGTTGACTTGATATCTGATTTGTTCCCATCCCATGACATATGGCATAGAGACTTTGAAGCCTCCACTAATGGAAGGTGATGATGACCTCACCACGGTGAAGGTAAACACAGTGACGAGCTATACTAAATCTAATGCCAATGGTCAGTTTCTCATCACTCAATAATTAATTGGTTACTTTAATTTCTTGATGATAAATGATTACTTGGTCGGGACTGTAGGGTTGAAGCCTTTATAACTTCCAAACAATGGTTTACATGAAAATAGACAAAGTGGGTAAAGTAGGAACATATCATTACAACTAGATGGAAAGGATCATAGTTTCTAATTTTGTATATTTTTTTAGATACCATTACACGTAGTTACATCAATAATTGATGGGTTAAATGTATTTTACATTGGAATTCTTAAGCCACTAGAAGTTTCATATCGTTTTAATGATTTCAGATCTCCCTTATTGGTAAGAAGATTGAAAACATACTAAATATATTTCACTCCTCTTCTAAATTCATTCATTTTTATGTGGGATATATAGTTCCAAGGTTTCAAATTAAATTTTGATCATGTTTCTACTTGTTGATAAATTGTGATTCTGATGCAAAGCCATTGGTTATGCTTCTCAGACAGTATTCAACTGAAAAAACTACCTATATAAAACACTTGATTAAGAGTGACTACCTAGGTAAGAAAGCTCCTTTTCCATATTTTTTTTGGGTTTCTTCATTTTTTTAATAATGATTAATTATAAGGGTAAATTTTTATGTTTCATTCTTTCTTTTAATAAGATCACACATTGGACTAGAGCCTACCACTAATCGATTTGTTGTTGTTTTGGTATCATGATCATTATTCATTATAGTATTTTAATGGTGTCTCATTTTTATGAATCCTTTCTTCTTTCATGTATTTTTATTTTATTTATTGAATATTTAATTCTTCATATTGCTTGAAGCTATCCGTATTTATGATTTCTTGATCTGATTGGGTATGTTCCAGTAATGAAACTAATTAATTAATATGAAAGGCTTCATACATTTGAATGAAATTCTTTTAGGACACATTTTCCCCCTTGAATAAGAAAAAACATCATGAATTTAATATTTGATAAATATAATTTCAGTGAAAATTCTACATAAACTTTTATGTATAATTTAAGCACCAAAAAACATATCCTGACTGATTTGGAGAGAAAAAAAATGTGAATGTATCATGATGACATCATGTCAAATATAAAAATATAGATTATAAAAAATCACCCTAATCTACATGTATACTCATACCCTTTAAGAATCCATATCATAATGGGAAAACCAAACCTTTAAAATATGTTTATTCATTAGTGGTTTAACTTTATCAAATCCATTTTTATATTCTCATCATTGATAATGACATGACAATCATTTAATCTACTGAAATAGAGTAATGTATTTCTCATTATACATATTTCTTAACTGATAATGAAACACATTTTACTAGAAAATAGTGGGAAGCATGAAGTATTTATCTTCTGCTGGACCAAATGCATCTTGTGAGTTTATAAGTATGTTCGTTGAGAATGCAAAGGGATAGAATCTCCTGGCTGAAAATTGTATTATTATATACATGAAAGTTAAAAAAATATGGTTTATTTTACAATAAAGAAAAAAGTCCAAACCTATTTGGTTTTACCATGTCATTATGATACAGACCCTGATGACTTGAAGCATTTGGTTTTATTTTTTTGTGAAAATTGTATTAAATTTCAGCCATTAAAAAACATTGGAGAGTTTTATCACCCATTTAGTACTATCCATTTCAATTTATCTAATCCCCTAATTTTGTCTTAAATTCAAGGTGAGCAGGTGAATATTGTGGAGATCAGGAAGCCCGAAAAGCTGGATTTTGTTGTTGCTCTTGACAACCTTTGCAGAGAGAGCCCCACAAAGGCTATGCTTGTGGAATATCACAAACTATTTCATGCTCTACAAAAATTTGTTCAAATAGGGAAAACTGTTTGGGGAACACACGTATAGGTTATTATCTCGACAAACAATGCTAATGGAAATAAAGGAGGAGTCCAGGAGTAGTCACGGGCATGGATTATACGATTCAATGAATCTTTTTTTGAAGCAATATTCAGAGCATTGATTTTGATATTTCTATTCAACAGATTTCATCCAAGGAAGGTGGTCCTAAAATATGTTCTGAAATGATCATAAGATCCCCTTACATTCTTAACTCTGGGATTGAAGTTGAATATTTTCAAAAATTGTTGATGAATCAAATAAACTCTTGGTTGCCCATTCTTCCACTGAAATCCATGAGGTACCCTCTTGTATCTTTCATTAACTGAACTATTTAATTTGAAATTTTCATATATTTGATCGAACCACCAATAGTTAATATTCTTTTGAAGAGAATCAGACCATTAAAACAATATTTATCATAAAAGATAAATTTGTGTTAATTAGTTCAATAATTCCTTAGCTTTAAACAAGGAGGAGCAATGTTACTTTTTTGGAAGAATAAATCTGTTATAATGTTTTAAAATCCAATTTCTATTGAAAATTTTGGAAGCAGGATGCTGTTATTATTTCAATGTTTTGAGGCCCAAATCATTCAATATGATAAGAATATTACTGAGATTGATACATATATTCAGCACAATGTCAAATTAAACAGATTACAGTAATTTTAGTCTGAGATATTATAAAATTAATAATTTTTATTATTTTGTTCTTTGTTGTTCTCTAACTTTTTGGAATGCAGTTGTAAGAAGATTAGATTTCCCATTTTACCCATGGGTTTAAAGTCTTCATTATTCATATTTTCCGACTTAACAAGAAATAGGAGAACTGCCACCCAATTAGAGACTTAGTAGCAGAAATATGCATGTGCTCATTATCACATGTAAGTTCAATATGGAGTTATAATACAATATTTCTACTTAACCATTAATTTTAGCTATCAAAAATTTCATTACTTTGTGCAGGCTCAAATTTTTCATTTTCATGAGACATTTGTAGGGCATGGTGAGTGTGAATTAGGTGCATGTTCCATCCCTAATTCGAATTGTAGATGGTGAGATCCTACCATATTATATGGGATTCCACCAAAATAACTCCTCAAATGATGATGTTCGCAAGTCAATCCCTCTCAACAACCACTTTATGTAGTAGAAATGGTATGTAATAATTCACAAACACTTTTGCTACTATTTGTTTTAAGTTACTTCATTATCAAATTTTATGTCATAACATGTATGGTACATATTAAATGATCTTAATATGACCTATTATATATAGAGTGATACAAAAAAAATGTGGCAATATGTCAAATTCATGTATTGATTTCTTGGTACCATTATAAAGTTCACATGATTTTTTTCTTCGATCATTTGATAATGGACAGGATGGCTTCATGATATTCTTAATTAATTATATGAATTTTATGTTCTCAATGTGTAATTATAAATTCAACACCCACCGACCTACCCAACAATTTATTTTTCTCATGCATTGTCCCTATTTCATTTACAAATTCATCCAGATTTCATGTTTGTTTCCCTCCAATGATGAAAATTTAGTAAATTATATATTTTATCATAGAAGTGTTTTCTTTACCGTGTCTTGAGTCTAACTTGCATATGGAACTTTAATTAATTTATTTTTATTGTTTTTAATAGTTTATAATTGTGTAATTCTGTTTTTCTGTTACATTAATTAATGTGTATCAAGAGATAGAGTCATGACAATATATTACTCTTCTTTATATTATATTCATTCATCCTTGCAGTTTCTTAGTGTTAAATTTTTCAATTTATTCCTAGGTAATTTAAAATATGGTCATCAAGCATGAGATTGATGATGAATACATGATGAAAGAAAAATTATATTCTCTGTCATTTGAAGAATCTATCATTGGGGAAAAATCATGTGGAGTCTCTTATTTGATGTATGGTCCATGGGCATCAGCTAAGATGCAATTTAAATGGATTGTGTTAGTAAGCACAGTAAAGGGAATTAGAATAATATCCAGAATCACTTAGGGCTTCGTTGTTCTGGGAAAAGCTGCCGCCGATGATGGAAAAATCATCTGAGACTATATTTGAAGATGGGTGAATTCACCACAGAATAAGAACAACAAATAATCGAGATACATGCTAATCTGGGAAATAAATGGGCTTAGATGGATACAGAGGTATTTTTTCCAATCTCATCGAAATTACTCTATCGTTGAACCCAAAATAAATCTTTTTTCTTGATTCCCTATGTCTTCTTTGATTAAAGGCAATTGAATCTTATTTTCATCTATTATTCTGGCTATTATTTATTTGAGAATCAATCAGTACAACATTTTTTGAGTTTGTTACCATCCAGTTTACTGTGAATTTTGAAAACATTAAATTCAATTACTGCTACATTGTTCTTTTTAATTTTTATATTGAGTTATCATATATAAATATTAATTACTACTTATTAATCTATATAAATAAATTTTCATCTGCAAAGTTCATTTTCTGGACAGTGAAGAGGAAGAGATGTTGCAACGACCCTTTGTTCTTAGAACACTTCTCAAAAATCACTTGGCTGAAAAAATTTTACAAACAAGGAGTTCATAGACTATTTTGGAATTTTATATTGGGTTATGGCATTTTTTACTCAAATTAAACCTCTGACCCCAATGACAGAGAAGTAGGACTTGTATGCATTTTTAAATGGTTTTCAAACTTCCTCCAAAAACAAAATATGCTTTTCCTCTATTTATTCTATGTTCAACTATTATTTTGTTGTATCTATATTTTTCCACCTTCTATTCCATTTAAATTTACCAATACTATCTGATTACAAATTAATAAACATTATTATTTCAAGGTAAAAATAACAAATAACATTCTATTTTCAATGAAAACCCATTAATTTAATATGTCATGCGTAGGCATGGGTGAGAACTAGTTATATATAATATCGAGTGTTTTTATAAACTTTTTATCATTTAATAAAATTTATTAATTATAATGTTAATAGTGAAACAAATTGATATGATTATATTAGTTAGTTTTTTGTTAGAAATTGAGATGGGAATTTTTGAAGAATGTGTATCCCCATAAAATAATGGTCAAGTAATCATTTTATATTTCTGTGAGAAATATATATTTATTATTAAATTATTATATAATATTATTGAAGTGATAATTTTATTTAAAGAGTTTAAAAGTGTAAAACATGAAAATAGAGAGGATTAGATAAATCTCTTACCTTATGTTCCAGAATTATTCTTCCCATTACCATAATGTCTTGAGTAACAAATTTATATTCATTAAAAACATAATTTTAAACCAATTTTATTTAATTTTATTTAATATAATTATATTTTTTTCAAGTTTAAAGGTTTTTATTATGTATAAAGTACAATTACACTATTCTATTATGTTTGGTTCATGTTTTCATGGTCGGGTCACATGTGCATTATTATTGATTTTCAATATAAATACGACTAAGAATATAAAAGTGAAATTTGATAGTTTTTATGTAATTTAATAGATTTAAATAGTCAAAAATACCATTTTTTTCTTCCATATTGATGATAAATTTACTAAAAAAGTTTGTGTATTAGGTTTGTTTGCTTTTGCATTTTTATAGACCATTATGGCCTAATTTCATTTTATTTATAATTATATATATATATATATATTAATTACTAGACATGAAATAGGATTTCATATTCTTATAAACATTTCAAAAAAATAATAATAATAGTTTTATGACACATTAAGATTTTATTAATGGATAACAAAATCTCATTATCCATGGAGACATTTATCTGAGAGAAAATGGAAAATGGATACATATTTCTAATAATAAGATAAATAATTAGACTGAAGGTACATATTCCATTTTCAAAATGAAATTATAGTATATATGATACTAGGGTAAAATCATATTATTCATTGAGTTAGGGATGGATAGGAAAGATGAATTAATAAAATATAAAATAGATGAAGGGAGAATACTACCTCTTAAATCACACCACATTTAGAAAATGCTTATGGAACTTGGAACTGGTGTATTTTTTAAACCTAAAGAACTAGAAATTTTGAAATAAGATTATTTAGATATTTTTTAAGATATAGGGAAATCTAGATACGTTTGACTGTGTGAAGAAGTAGTCTGGCGAGTGGTGGTATTTATATAGGGAGGATAAGGGTGTTTTGGAATTTTATATTCAATTTTTTTTTATTTTGTCACTAGACTATGAATTCTATTGATTACTATAACCATATAAATTATTTAGTGCAAATAATTTTTAACTAATAAGGGTTAATTCATTTTAGGGCACAAAATACATGTATTTAGCTTATAATCCTATATATTACAATTTTTCTAAATTTCACTATTCCCAAAAAAATAACTATTTTCAATAAATACCAAAAAAACCACCAAATACATTTTTTAAGATTATGATCTAAAAAAGAAATCAATTTTAGGAAAATAATTTTCTAAACATTATATGTTTATATTTTATATAAAATTTCCATTTATTTGAAAAGTATAAATTTTAATATTATGATTAATTTTATAACCCTTGAAAATTTATTATGGTCTCATAAAATTATCAAATAATTATAATAAAACAAATTATTAATTAATATATTCATTTTTATTAAAATTATATATCTTTTATTTTATTAATCATACTATAATAAAAAATTTTAAAAAAACTATGTTGTACAATTATATGAAAACTTATATTATAATTTTCAAAAAAAATAATTCATATATATTATCTTATAAATATGTTATATATTTATCATATAAGTTAACTAAATGTTATTTTATTCATAAATTTTATTGAGCACAATTTTAATTTATAGATTACAATTCCAAACCATCGTATTATTATTATTAGGGCATGGATACTATTTAAACATTCAAATTACTATTCTAATGGTTATATTTGTAATGGTCATATTTTTTTCATGCTCTCTATAAATACATATCATTTAATTTATGGTTCATTTAATTATATTATCAAGTTTATATATAATTTATTTTTTAAAAGGGATATTGTATTACTAATATTCTTCTTCATTTCTATAATTTTTATCTCATTTGTGAATATTCTTGGTGATAAATAATATAAAAAATATTATACTATTATTGTATTGTGTTCAATTAATTTAATTTTTTTAATAATTTCAGTTTGCCTTCTATATTTTTCCATTCTATCTTATTTTCTAAATATATTACAAATTGTTGTTTTTTTGATCTTGTGTTTTCTATTCATTATATAATGTTATATATCAATATAATATATAATTATTTTTTTGAAGGGATGTTATATTAATTAAATTTTATTTTGTTACATTATTCTACATTATAAAAATACACCCTTGAAAATATATTTCCAATACTAAGGTGAATATAGCTAAGGGAACTCACCTTCATCGCTTCCTCCTTTTCCCATCTCACCTCATCATACCTACAGATTCACTATAATATATGAAATAGGAGAGTCATCTTGTTGTTTATAACATTATCTCAAATGTATTAGATCTAAATTGTTTTCTCCTGATAGGAGAGATCAATTCCCTACTCTACCACCTCTGAATTCAGTATGTGTGGGGGATCTGCTATGAATTTCGTCAAGGGGGATATTTGTAATACATCACTGAATTAATATATAGTTAGTTGATATTCTATTTGATATGAAATAACTCAAATATACTAAGGAATATAAATTGGGCTAATGTACATAGGACTCAACTATCCCTTCTTCTAAAATCTCATGACACTCTTCCATCGATAAATAAAATGGAATACTATATTTGTAACCTCAATATCTGGGACCGATTTTTGTCAAAAAATTACCTATTATATCAAATATATGTCTACATAATAGGATATTTAGTGTTCATATAATTTTTTACTATTTTCCTATCCATTTCAGGTCTCAACATATTTTGTTTTCGAACATCACCCAAGCACACATGTGTTCTACATCTGACCTCATAATGTAATTTATATGGTGTAATTTGGATATTTGAGTGGAAACTATTGTTGTAAGATAAATCCAGCAGAGAAATATATTTATTCCATTAAAATATTAAGTATATCAAGCATGATTTAAACATTTTTTTCTAGTTTCTTAACAGTCCATTTATATTGAATATATTTTTGGGGGTGATAAAAAACAGATTTTTAACTGAGTTTTTATATCAAGTTGGATACTATTTTAGAAGTAGAAGAAAATATCACTTCTCTCTCAGGTATAATATATAACGGTATTTCATGCATCATTAATACCTATATTATGTATATATTTGTGGGTTGAATGTGTTGGAAGCCCTATTTCATTAAATTGAGTGAGTATCCATTTTTTAGATGATCTACAACAACATATATAAAATTATTTCCACCTATAGTCTTCATAAGTCTAGTCAAAACATACATGGTTATGTTTTCCCATTTTAATGTAGGTGTGTGTAGTTTTTTCATAATACCATTATAATTTTTCTTTTTAGGCGTCTCCATTATTATATTCTAGACAATTTATGTATATTCTTTGATGGCATTCATGACATAATCCCATAAATAGTTCTCTCAGAGATCTCATTATATATTTGTGTTCCCTAGGTGGATGGAGATGTTCAATATATGTGTATCATTTAGTAGAAACTTATTTATCATAGGATTTTATGGTACTCAAAATTGTGAGTGAAATATTCAAACTCATTCTTAATAAATATTGATTTTAAAGGATTCCCATTTTTCGACAGATTTCACTTTTTTTTAATTTTCACATCATCCTTTTGGGAATTCATATTCATTTATATATGGGATGGTTCCGAAATCATTTTTGAAAATAAAAATTATGTTCCTTAATTTATGATTCCCCTTACTATCCTATTCAATTCTATGAATATTGGATCTTTAACAACACTCATCATTGATAAGGCCACACTATTTTATTTATATAGAGTGTTGAACATGATATATTCTTTAATGGGATTATATTGGATTGAGAATTCATAATCCTTGATCTTGTGTAGCTATATTCAGTATTAGATATTTTTTCCCTTTAATGTGAATATATATTTAAATCTCTAATTTTACATATTTGTATCACACATCTCCCCATATAGTTAATTTTGCTATATTTTTGAAAACCTCATTTATATATCCTTCTAAAAATCATGAATTTGATTATTTTTTCATTAATATCCAAATACTCTTAGGGTTTAAGATTCACCTTATTGTTCTTTAATATTATAAAACCCAAAACAATCCATGATGCATCATCAAATACCACAAGGAATTCAAAATATACGGGCATTGTTATTACTACTACATAGATAAGCTTATTTTATAACTCAATGAAACTCTCTTCATAGTAACCCATCTAGATAATCATTCATCCCACTCATTTATCATGTCTAATAATTTTTCAAATCAAAAGATGTATCTCAAAAATCATCAGTAATACCCAGCTACTTTCATGTAACTATGAATCTCTAATACACATTCAATCATATATCGCTCCTCAATTTCCTTTTTCTTAGGTGTTTCCATAGTTGTCTTTTTTTGGAGATATCATTCCCCAATAATGAAACATCATCCATCTAGAAATAACATTTACTATACCTTAAATTGAAACATTTGGAACTCATAGTTTACTGACACTGTAAGAATGGATGACTTGGGAATAACATCCTTTTTCACCATCAGTTAGTAATATCCCAATGAAATACCCACCATAAATAAATATGGGGCCACATAAATATGATGAAAGAGGAAATATATTTGTGGTTTGGGATACATGTTATTTATCATTATTTGGTTTTTCTCATATGAATCAATGAAGATTTTCATTAATCAATCCTTCATCATGATGAAGAGTACTGACACACCCCTGTGGTGAAGCACCTGGGCATATAATACCCTTGTCAAGATTGAATTATAAATTCATATTGAATCATCTTAGCTTTAAGGTGGCCATTCTCTAATGAGTGTTCGATATGTAATAATATCTAGTTATAAGTTCAAATTGGATCGTTAACTCTTTGTCAATAGGAAAAATATACAATGCTTTATAGATTATATCACTATAGTCGCTCAAAATGGGCATGTCTTCAACATAGATTATCTCCTTTCTCTTAATCATTTCTATTATGTTTTCCTGATCATAAGAAAATTATATTTACATTTTATATGATTATTTAAATTGATTTTCACCATTAACATTAAACATATATAGAATTATAGTATGACTCAAGATGTGAAGAGTCCTCACACTCTCTAAATAGTGTATTTTATCTTTAAATTTCTATTTCCCATCCATGAACATTGTTTCATGATAGTCCACTAAAGGATGTATGATGAAATTTTATTAGACTATTTTTCAAGCTAAATTGACCAAGGAGGAGTCATATAAATGAAATAAAATAATTTATCTATTTTATTTAATCATAGATATCTCATCAACCATGTTTTGAGATGATGGTAAAATAGTTATACTAAAAATCATTGATATGAAAGAATGTGTAAAACTATAACCAGATTTTATGCTTTTAATTTTGGAATGAATAACTAGAACACCAATGGAAACATAATTGTTTTTATCCACCTCATTAGTAGTGAAAAAAATGGCCATCCATTATCTCGTGATCTTGGTGGTTATTGTTAATGATTGTCTTTGACAACCCTGGACTTTTATCTTTAGTTGGTATATTGATCATGTTCATTTTAGTAGAAACACTATAATACATGATCATTGTTGTTCTAAAATATCTTTTCCTCCCCCATATGCATGGGATTCATCATATCCCGTAGACAGTGACTACCCTAATTTTCTACCCTTCTAGATTTGAATCTTATACTGGTTCCTCTTAGGTTGTTTTTGGGATTCTTATTCCCATATTTTGGAATTTTGGGATGCTGGGGTTTCCTTCCTCTAAGGGATTTATCTTCTTTTCCACATAATTAAAGCACCATATTACAATTTATTATCTCTATATCGAAGATACCACTCTATGTGACTCATTTATATCTCATTATAGAATGAATAATGGAAAATCTCTTTACAGATATAAAATGTATTAAAAATATCATTTCACTGATTAATATTTAATCCAAAAAAGAAATGGTCTATCTTATATATGGTGTTGATCACTAAGCTAGAGGTGTACTATAGAAGACAAGTAAATTTTCCCCATACACCCCAATATACTCGTATTCTTTTATCCATTAGTATGAGGAACTCCTGCTCAATTTTATGAGGGTTAGTTCAAGGAAATTATTTATTTGAAAATATTTACTTGAATAATTTAAAATTCATAGATTCATTTTATCCATTATAATTAATTTACATGACTATTTTAGACCATTTATAAACTTATTCTATAAAAATTGTAGAACACCAACAAAAAATTATCTTCTTTTGTGAATTGGATAACAAGTAATATCTCATGAATAGTGTTAATACATTGTTCTATAAAGCGGGAATATAATGATAGAATAAATGTTGGGGGATTTTTTCACATAAAGGATTCAATTGAAACATTACCCTTATTATTAGAAGGATTTTATTCCACACAATTCATGTTTTTATTCATAACCTGGGCTATTAGAGATAATACTTTCATAACTTTCTATTCTTCCACCCCCATTCGGCCGAGAATCTCATTAGTGAAATCCTCAAATTGTGTACCCAACTGGTAACTGTAATGGGATACCATTTTACCACTATTAACTAAAATGAAACAAATTAGGGATTTCATAGTTATATAATATTCATATATTTTGGAAAATATAATCATATAAGGGATAACATATAAATTAAATGAATTTCAGAACATATGAGTCCTTATATTTAAATATAGGTTATATATGGTAATTGTTTTCTACAATTAAACTAATCCACAAGTTTCTCAGTAATTTTTTATTGTCCTAATACCCTCTAATAACTAGACAATCTCCTAATAGAAACTACAGTGACTAAATAATTATTACACATATTATTACATTATTTTTTAACCTGAATGTCCATTAATTAGAATCAAATGATCACAAATCCTAGTGCTGTGGAATGCTATGTACAAAAATAGAGAAAAATACACTATATATATATATATTAAATATACATAACAATATACTAACATAATTTTAGCATATAAAACTATATAGAATAACATGGGTAATATATTTTAAAATTAACTGATATAAAAATCCCAATGTGTGAATAAGCAGTGGAGATGATGTGTCGTATATGTGTTAGATGGAATAAAAATATATCATCAAAGGCATGGATCCAAAATTATCATATGTATGCATAAAATAATTCACATGGAAACATATGATTATGGAATTATTAGAATATTAAGGAAACATGAAACCTGACATAATTATAATTCATCATTAATATAAAAGACAATATCAAATGTTGAATATGTCCTATCACAGACTAGGTTCACTCTGTTGTCCAATAAATATGACCTCATGAGAGTAAAAAATTATCCAACTAATTAGATAGATTTATGGGTATAACCATCATAACATTTAAATTCATAATTTTCCCAAATAAAAATGTAAAAACTATTGATTGAACATAATGATTTCCTGAAGAATGAAATGGGTTTCATAGTCCAATTATTTGTATTAACCAAAGGGTGTATAATTATTGTTTTATAAAACAATGTTTTCATTAACAATTCGACATAAATAAATTTAAAATAAAAATTTATTTTTATAAATTATGTAAAAAATAATTGAAGATGTTAAAAGTCATTGTTGGGTAAATTTTTAAATGTTCCTTTTAAGTGTGGTTTTACAAAAAAAGTAAATATCCTTTAAAAGGTGTAAGATAACAAAAATTCACATAAGAAAAAAAGTGAAATAAAATGGTATTATTTATAAAAACTGTGTTTCTATAAAAGCCGTGTATTTTATAAAAATATATTTTTTTCACTTTAAATTTTATAATTAAAACAAAGAAGTTCCCTTTTTACCGGTTTTATTATGACGAATTGAGAAGAGAACCGTTAAAATTTGTATATCCCCATCAATGATGTTTTAAATAGACATGGTATATATGTGTGAGAAATAAATAAACAATATAGAATAATTTTATATGAATAAAAATGAATAATTTTTTGTAAGAATGGTAAATGTGTAACCCAAAAAAATAGTGAGTTTATAAGATATGCCTTACATTTTATTCATGAATCATTCTTCACATGAACTTAATGACATGGATAACCTAATTAGTTTCACAGTGATTCATAAAATAATTATTCAAAATATTATAAATATATATTTTATTAATTATAATTTCATTATATTCATTTTTTTTCAATTTTTATGAGATAAAATGTTCAATTCAGTTGTTCATAGAGAGTTTATTTCATGGTTTCGTGGTCGTGACACTTGTGGATTACTATTAATATTTTTTTTTCAAATATGAATAAAAATATTGATTTCAAATGAAATAGTTTTCCTGTAATTAAATAAATATAAATGTACTAATGATTTTTATTTTAAATATGGATGATCCATTTAGTAAAAACATTAGAGTTATACGGTTAGTTTATTTTCACTGTCTTAATATACATTGTGAACTAATTTCATTTCATTTAATATTATGTGTATATATTAAATCTATAACATGAAATAAGATTTAATAAAATTATTATTAAGTTATTTAACCTTAATAAAATTATCATGACCATTATTTAAGGTTGTAATTGAATAAAAAAATCATTCTATTTGTGCATGGTTAACTAATATAATGTGGAAAATGGTTTCCATAATTTTAATAGAGTAGAAAAGAAGTGTATTGATGGTAGATATTACTTTATAAAAATGAAATTATAGTATAAATATATATGATACTAGAGTCATTAATTCATTTTTCTTTATTTATGTGAGAATATGCTATAAGGAAAAAAAATTAAATGATGTTGAATCATAATATTTCTCTTAAATGATGCCTCCTTGAAATGCTATTGAAGGCTCTTGGTATTGGACTTTTGGTGATACCCGTATTACATTAAATTGAGGGATAGTATTAGGAAGATATTATGGTAGAAGTTTCACAATATTCAAGTCTTATAAGGTGTTGTTAGATGTTGTGGTGGGGGTGGAATTTATAAGGGGTTGTGAGAGGTTTTTTTAAATTTTATAATGATTAATTTTTTATTTTGGATCAAAATTATCAAAATTATAGATTAGTTTTAATATATATAGTAAAATTTTCATGATATATAGTATTAATATGTGATTTCATCAATAGTTACACCAAAATTCATGTATTTAGCTTCAAATGATAAATACTAGAATTTAAGGACTTTCACAATTCACTAAAATATCTAATTTTTTAGAATAATACAAAAAATAAAACCTAACCATTTATTTATGTCTGGATATGAAAAATAAAATTTATTATTTGAAAATAATTTTTTTCAATGGATAAATTAAATATTTAAATTAAATCATTATTCACTAATAAATAATAAATTTTATTATTTTTATCCATTTTCTAACCCATTATAAAATTAATAACTGTCAAACATAATTAAAATATCAATTTAATTATGCTTACCATTAATTTATTATTTTTCTGAAAATAAAATTTATTTTATGTCATTAAATTTACTACATTATTAAAAATAAATCATTTTTTTAAATGGAAACAATTATTTAACAATTTTTAGAAAATTAATTCACTTAAATTATGATATTTTGTATTTCATATTTTAATTTTATAATACACATAAATATTATTTTACAATCAAATAGGTGGTGATACTTTAAAATATCTCTGTTGGTATTCAAAATTGTTAGATTACCATTAGAATTGTCCTATTACTATTATAACGGTTAGATTACTATTCCAACTGTCGAAATTTTAATGGTCTTATGGGTTCCCTAGATTCTATTAATATAAAAAATTTCAATCGTTATTCATTAATTTCTATTCCACTAGAAATATAAATTTTTCGTTTCAAAATATAAATTTTATTACTTATATTTTTTTTCATTTCAAAATATTTTTTAATGAGTGAGATTATTCATTTGGATTGAGAATATCCAAATTTATCAATTCTTGTTATCTTATTTCCTTTTTTTTATCCCATTGTATCCCATTCAATTATTATATAGGTGTTATAAATAAAAATGAAATGATAAAAATATTATAATAATATTTTATTGGTTTTATCATTGGGTATGTGCATAATCTATAATGTTATATTACTAAATATGAAATAATTATTTTTCAGAAGGAAATTTATATAGGCCAAATTGTGGTACAACATAGTATTCATCCATTAAGATATTTCGTCATATATTTTTATTTTACACATTATATGAATAAAGTGAGGATACATCTCCTTTATCATATCGTATAGTTCCCATAACAACTCCTCATACTTATGGTTTCACCATATTACTTTCATTATGTGAGTTATCTTATTATGTTGAAACTTCTCTCAATAGTTGAATATATTCAATATATGGTTTTCATAAGATTGAACTTTTTCTAATTGTACCACATTTATATTTAGTACATTTTATGGATCTGGTATGTACATCCTCAAGATTAATATGTGGAATATGTCATGTAGTTTACACATGGTTTGTGGGAGTTCTCATTGATTGAACATGACTCTAATGCGATCAAGAATCTCAAATCGGTGGATACTACATGGACTCAACGTTCCATTCTTTCAAATATCATGACTCAATTATAGGGATATATAAAGAGGAATAACTTATCTCTAACATAAAACACATTTTCCCTTTAGTGATTATTAGAATATCACATCAATCTGCTTGATAAGCTATGATGTGTGCCTGAATAGTCTTGAACCTTTCTACTATATCATCGCCAGTTTCAATTTCTAGCATCTTGTGATCACAAACTTCATCGTGGAAAACATATATTCAAATTACCCTCTCAAAAAGATATATTCATGGATCAATTTTGATTCTTGACTAGAAATAATTTTTGTTAGCTAATTCAACCAGAGGAATATGATGTTCTTATCCTCAATTAATGTCCATTGAGTAATCCGTACATATTTATTCCCACATGTGAATATATCATTAATAATGGACATAAATTTGGTGGTAATAATCCGTAGTAGAGATCAACTCATAGTATATATCATTTTATAGACTCTTCTAGATTGTGGAGGTAAATTTTTTTATCACAATAAGATATAGTTCATAGTTTTATACCACATTGTCTCACCACATCTATAATATATATCCATGATATTTGATCAATAAATATGTCATATAAAATTTAAATTAGATGAAAAGTCATTATAAGATGATTCCCATTAACTAAAAAAATATTATTTCCTCTGTATTTATTTAGAATACCAACTAAAATGTCTATAGTGATTTTTCCACAATTCCAACTAGGTATGGGAAACATATATATATATATATATATATTAGCCTTTGACATTATCTATATAACCTTCACTTGTTATCATACCATGAAAATTTATGTATATTATAATATATAATTCATTATAATTCCCCACTAATAGTGTTGTAGGATTTATCTATACATGTTCATACTTATTGGGTGGATGAAGATGTTTGAGATATGTTCATCCTTCCATAAAAATTATTTATTAGGGGATATAATGGTACACATATTTTAGATCCAAATCATGAAACTCTTTCAAGTTAAATTTTTAACTCTAAGGGTTTCCTAATTTGGATTTCTTCTATATTCATATGAATTTCCGAATCATATCAGTGATCATCCATTATAATTTCCATAAGGGATGTTTTAGAAGTAATGTTATAATGGAAATATGGAATTCCTTCCATTATGATTCACATTTCTACCATTTGTAACTCTTAGAAAATTAGATCCTTATCAAAACTTATTATTGATATGGTTTCAATATCATTTATATGTAAGGAATATTATACACTATTTTCATTCATGGGAATGTAGTGGATTAAATATTCATAATCATTATTCATCTCAAACCATATTCACTGGACCTTTGTAAGATGTTTTTTTCTTAATATATTATTTATGGTGTTATTAAACTCATATATCTCACACTTCCCCTTATGTAGATAATGCCCGTTGATTTTCAATCTAATTATTACTACAATAAACAAAAATTCATGATTTTAAAAATTAATCTCATTAACATTTATCGTATGTAATTGATATGAAATCAATTTATCATTTTTTAATAGTATACTAAATTATCCCTTCTTCGAAGAATCATTGTATTCCATGAATAGTTCCCCACATTGGGGGTGTGTAATTACTGGTATGGTGATAAAAAATTCAACACTTTATATATCTCTTCATATTCACCAGATTATAAAACTTTCACTCCCTTTCAAGTTAGCATGGTTATAATTATTGAAAAGTACAAGATGTTTCTCAAAAATCATCTGGTCATACCAAGGTATCCAAAACAATATATGGATCTCCATTATAATGATTGCCTAACCCACTCCTTAATCATGTTCATCTTACAAGGGTATAAATATATCCTTTTTCGTGAGATAATAATCTACAAGATTGATAAATCCACCATCTAGAACTAACAATTACTATATATTACATATATTTTCTCTTTTCACAAATTCATTAACACAGTGTTAAAATATTAATAATTATCCACATTTTTCATAGAGTTTATCATATTTCCATCTATGAATTAGAACAAAAATATGCTTAAGAAATATCTAAAGACTTTAGTCACTATGTCTATAAACATAAATAGATAATTAGAGTGTATAAAAGGAATATCTATGAAATCATTATTTCTATACCGAGTTTTAAAGGAAGTCATTGGAATAATTTCCTTAATCACCTTTAATTAAATAAATCCTTTGTAAAGGTCCATAATAGATAAATATCGGGGCACACATAGTTGATTATAAAATTCATATTTATGTGGTATGTGGAAATTTTCATTTATAATTATTTTACTGATCTCATAATAATAAATGAACTTATGTATTGATCTATACATATTCATTATATAGATGATCATTGTACCACATTGTGAATCACATGGGATTATTAAACCATTATTTATATTGTCTTCTTACGTTTTCTACAAATATTACAACTCAATTTTGGCCATTAAATAGGGTGTCTTTGATATGGTCATATATGAGGGTATGAGGTCAAATATAAATCAACCTCTTTTTCAGGAGGAAATTTGTAAAATTATTCAAAGAACACATCAGTGTAGTCCCTCATAATGGGAATGTATTCATGAATGATCCTGTATTATATTAATCATTTCAGTTAAGTATACATTCTCATAATATGAAAATGTTCAGATATTAGATGATGACTCCAAAGAAGATTATTCTCCATCCATAAACATATATATAAAAGGATGATGAATCATAATGTGAATATAGATCTACCACACCTAATAGTTGATTTTGGATATATATATATATATATATGAATTTATAATTCATGCCTAAATATAAAATCAAACTCTATAAAAAAGAATTTAGAAAATATATTCCTGAAGGATCATCACACATACATTAAAAAATGAGGAATTATATACCTAGGATGAAATAGTTTTTCTTTTTATATTATAACATATACCTCAAACCCCTTTTTGAGGTGGTATTTGAAATGTTATACAAAAGTATCAATATATGAAGGAATTCATTATGATAGAATGAAAAGTATGTTTCATATTCATAAATGAATAACTTGAATACATATAACCACTTTTTTTTGATCCACTTTAGCATTGGTGATATCATATTCACATCCTTTCTCTCTTGGAATTAGAGGTTAGCATTGTTGATTAGCATAAAAATCCGATAGATTTGAACATTGGTTTTCCGAATTCCCATGTTCCTTGTTTTTGAGACACTACAATATAGTTTGAGTATTAGTATGAAACGTTTTTCATCCATCACATTGGTACAATTCATTTTTACTCATCAATATTTATTATCTTAGTCTCCCTTACATTAAAATTTTTGGTTTCTCCAAGATCCATTGAGACATATTTTGGGATATGCCTTCCAAATTTTTTTACTTATGGTTTTTTGTATACATTCATCCATGGAATTTATCGAATAACCAACATGATAAAAAATCCATTTGAAAATTTTTATCTATATGCCCATGATAAAACTAAGAGTCTATAATCCCGATATTTACCATAAGGGAATGACAAATAATCACATCATAGAAGTCAATGTCATGAATAACTAATGCTTTCCATAGATAATAAATTAAACCACTAATGAAAAGGACAACATAAATGTTTTTTTCCTATAATTAAAATGGAGGTAAATGATATATTCATTTTAATCTATTCCTCAAACTCCCTAACAGAGTCATCTCCATTTCTCATAGCCTGAGGTACTCCCCTAACATTTTATTATTGGTATTTCTCAATAAATATATATAAAAAAAATTCTTAATTTATTTCCAACGGATGGAATAAATTTCTACATTGTACTTCTTATTTTTGATTAGTTAAAAAACTAATAAACTCTACAAAAAACAACATAACATAATCATAAAATTCAGTTCTTCTAAGAATTATGGGATAAGTATATACTCAATGTTAAAAATCCATTGTTCCATTATTAGAGTATCAGAAGATCCACTAAGGATCATAAGCCTTTATTGCATGATGAATTCAGTAGAAACATGTTATTTATTAAGAGAAAGAGTTAATTTCAAAATATTAAAATAATCATTTTCAACTTCATCTAATTTACCAATGTACTCCAATTAGGGTCTCATATCCCATTCAGACATATATTGGTATCTTATTAGGTAAATCATCAGGTTTCCTATCACATTGGATATTGAAATGGGTTTTCTAATGTGAAATCATTATCACAACATAAAAGAATAATATTTGTGGAAATAAATCCAATCAAATTTTTATATAGATACAATACTATAATTATAGAATTATTAAATTATAAATCAAATTTGAATCTTAACTTATGATTTATTTTATTTCAAACTAGGTTATACATGGTAGTTTTTCAAATACATGGACTAACTTGTATAGTTATCACAAATTATTTATAGTCAAAATTCATAAAAACACTAAACCATTCTTGGATTCCTCCTAAAGAGACACAATAATTTTTTTTCATATATAGTTACATTATATTTAACATGAATATATTTTTATTAAAAACAAATGATAGAAAATAAAAGTGTCATTGGAGAATGATGTATAGAAATAACAATTTTAAAAAAATAAGGATTCCTTTTCTTAATATTCATAATAATATATTAAGGTACACTGAGATCAAATAACTACATAATATAACCTTAGGAATAGATAGATTAAAGAGGTGAGCTAAAAAGTAGAGTAAGTGAACAAAAAATGAAATAAATCATCAAATATGAGTATGAAATCATAACATGAATACATAAATAGAATAGGTCATGAATACAAATATGGAGGCATAAAAAAAAGGATATGGAATAATTAAATCATGAAACTATAGGAATGTGAAAGGATCATAAAACATAAAAAAATAATATGTTAATGAAACCCTCCAATACGACATCACATGGTTGATAGAGTCCCATCGTGGATTAGGTTAATTATTTTATTCCATAATTACCACAAAATTATAATAATAAATTTTCAATTTCCTTGGGTCATGATATAGTCACACTGATTATAACATGTACATGAACATGTTTTCCTCATAAAAACCCTAAAAAAAACATAAATATTACCCATGGAACAAAACAGGTTTTATAATAGAATCATATTGAATACAAAAGGGAATATTATAATGGTTTCCATGAAATAAAGATTATATAATTATCAGATATTAATAATAGAAAAAATCATATGTCATGATAATTAATGTCTAATAGAAGTGATGATGTAGAAAATATTGGATATGTAACTTTGTATTTGTTCTACTTCATATAGTTTTTTTGGAAAAGTGTAAAGAGTATATAAAGATGAAAATATCCTAATAATTAAAATATTACCAGAATTAAACTAAATTGGTTTTATTTATAAAAATTAGTGTTTTTAGAAACTAGTTTATTTTTTATAAAAATAATCTATTGGTATTTTGAATGAGATATAGTGCACATGGATGTCCATTGTCATTAGTTTTTATTAGAAATTGAGAAAGGATCCTTTGAAACAAAAATATCCTTTTGAATTAACTATTAAATAAAAATGTTATATATGATTATGAAATATTTCTAAAATATAAATGAATAATATATGATGAATGATGATATATTTTTAGTCAAAGAGGCTTTTAGTGTAACAAAATGAAAATATAGAGCTTCAGAAATATCTCTTCTATTTGTTCTAAAATAATAATCCACATGAAATTATTATCCAGAATGACCAAATTAAATTCATTAATTACATAAAGTATCAAATTATCTATTTATATTTCATTTAATAATATTTTTTTTTATATTTATTTATGTCCATCTCGATGAGATAAGATATCTAATTATTTTCATTTTAGGGAGTTCGATTCATTGTTTCGTGGCCCAATCACATGGAGAGAATTAAGGATTCAATTTTCAAATGGGATTAAAAAACCAGAAGTTAAATTAAATAGTATTAATATACATAAAAAAATTAAATTTACCAAAATTTCATTGTATCTTAGATATGAATGATCAATTTAGAGAAAATTTTATTGTTACATGGTTACATTATTTTAGATATTTTAAAAACAATTATGAACTTAATCCATTTTATTTAATGTTTTATATATTAATTAACTATATAACAATGAAAATGTTTTAATATTATTATAATAAAAATATATAAAAAAAATAAGATTTTTATGACGATCCTTTAATGTTGTGATGGAGAATAAAATTTATAATCTATTGGGATGGTTAACTAGATAAGGCAGACGTTGGTTTCTTTTATAGAATAAAAGAAGAAATAAGTGAATAGAAGAAAGATATTACATTATCACCACTAAATTATTTTAAACATTATACTATATTCATTCATTCATTTAATATTATTTATTTTACTATAAGAAAATAAAAGATACTAATTTGAAGGAGGTGAAGTGATAATATTACCTCTTAAAAGACTCCTCTATGATAAAATTGTTTTGCAACATGAATTGGTATTTCTGTGATAAAAATAGAACCAGGGTGTTTGGGAGTAGTTTGGGGTGAGATTAGGATATAAATTTTATAATCTATCTATCTTAGAATGTGTCACAAGAAGGGTGGGTGGTTTTTTAAAAGGGAAAAAACAGGGTGTTTTTAATTTTTATATTCTTTTGTTTATTATTTTGGATCAATTTACTCAATAGTAATGATTATTGGGACAATATAAGTTTAATATATCATTTTATTTTTAAATAAGTTTTTATTAAAACACCCATGACTCAAAAAATCATGTATTTATCTTATAATAATAAATAAATTAATTTAACGCATTAAACTACTCACAAAAAGTTCAACTGTTTTGAAACATTTAAAAATATCACCATAACCATTTATCAGTGTCTAGATTAGTAAAAATGATATCCATTTTTTGAAAAATATTTTTATAAATATGAGAAATTTAAATCTTAAATGAAATATCCACTTATTTGAAAAATACATTTTTTAATAATTTGATCATTTCTCAACCCCTATGAAACATTAATTGTGGTAAAATAAAATTATCTTAGAAGTAAAATAAGAACATAATATAATTTTGCAAATAATTTTTTATGAGAAATAAATTTCATTTAATTCAATATATTTATTTTATTTGATAAGGTAAAATATATCTTTTTTATATAAGATAGAAACTATTTTTTTAAAATTTAAAAATATTTATTACCTTGTGTAATTATATAAATATGTCATATTTTTATTTTAATAATATAACAAAAAAATATTTTAAATTTAAATAGGTGAGGATACAATTATAATTGTCATGTTACTATTCATAAGGATTACATTTTATTCCAACTGCCAGTTTACTCTTTTAAATGTCATACTACTATTCTAATGCGATGATTTGTAATGCTTATATGGGTTCCCTGACATAGGTAAATACCTGTAATTAAAATAATTTTCAATCAATTATATTATAAAGGTAATATATATTTTTAATTTATAAATATATATTTCGTTAATAATAATTGGAATCATTTATACGATGTTATTAGTGAGTGAGAATATTATTGGGGACCGAGTAGATCAAAATTTCTTAAGACTTATTGTAATATATTATTGTTATTGTCCCATAATAATTGTTTCAATTCTTTTTGAAATATAAGTTCCCTAAATTTATTGATTAAAAATGTATATTAAATTTTCACTAGTTTTATCATGTCATGCATGTGAATTATATCATTTTATTTTAATAAATAAGACAGAATAATATTTTTAGAAGGGAAATTATATTGAAAAAAATGTGGGTCTTTGTAAACAATATATTAACACTACCCATTTAATTGCTGGAATGATATAGTGACATGGAAATTTTATCATACAACTCATAATAATTGAAACCTGATATATAGAGGAACTTATTATTCATTTTTTGATTTTGTATTTAATGGCCCCAAAACATTTCTAGGTTTTATGGTGCCACAACTCATATAACACCTTCACATGAATATTGTATTTATCATTTAATAGGTTTTTAGATTAATTGTGATGAAATGTCACCAACCAGTTGTGATGGAGGTAAGAAATTAATTACTATTAAATGGAATTTAGAATATCTTACCACGAAGTGGAAGTGGGCCTGATTATATCAAGTATTTGTTATAAATAAATTACTTCTACATTATATTTGATTCTTCCCCTCATCTACGGGTTATTCATCAATCTTCTATGATTATAAATGCCACATTACCAATATTCCATTAATTAGAATATTAATTTTTTATATTATTCACTTGGATTTATAGAATAATTATACAAGATAACCACTAAAGAAGACTACTTACATATCATATCAAATTTTCAAGACAAAACACTATTAGTAATAATTGATTTTATACTATTCATGGTTTTGGATTTCTAGTGTAATCTCGATATGAAGGATGCATTGGACAAACAACAATATGGGGATAGATTTCATCAAATTAAGATTTATTATCACAAGGATAACGTATATTACGAGTACCAAGGTGAGAACCACCATGGATTTTCTAATCACCATGGGTATGACCTCTATATTCATAGGATATGTATCATTTTCCATAGGTAGGAACAACATAGATATTGGGATATCAATCCTTTAGATGTGCAGGGCCTCCAATTTTTTCATATATCTTTTTGTGGGGAAGACCATTGTAGATTATTAATTTGGGTGGATTTTTACTTTGGATTATATATTAATCACAACTCAGTATATTCTTATTTACGTATTAATTTTTTATATTGAACACCCAATGGTTTATCTCTTTAGGATTCTACTAACAAAATTTATATTTCAGTTTTCATGTTTTTTATAAGGACTAATATAATAATAAATAATTATATAATATAATGAATGGGGTTTTAAATATTAATGATTTAAATACATTTAAATATATGATATAAAAATATATAAAAATATCGTAGAGAGAAAACACAGAACAACATTGCTGAGAATAGTATTCTTTTCATTTGTCTATAATGATGGATTCATTTTAATTTAAAAGTTTAATCTCATCATTTGATTCAATGTTACGATTAAACCATTCACTCTAAGATGTTCTATTCTAATTCAAGTTACCCCACACAAACACTCTATATAAATGATAATCTCTGTCACGTCATCACAAAAATTTTACATTTACCCAGTATATGAAACATTATTATAATGACTGAGGGGAATAAATTTGAATAGTAAGAAGAACACCACATAAGATAAAGATGGGTGAATACTTCACCAAACTCGTTTTATATATAAATAAAATTAACAGATAATAATAATGAGTAACAAATAATCCCAATGTAGTCAAGAATCCACTAATCCCCGAATCCCGAACAAGTGGTAAGTATAGTTCTCAGTTTTTATGTAGTATAAAGGGAGAACAGTGGGAAAAAAAGTGAAAATAAATTATAAGTGAATATAGAAATAAAAATTATAAATATAAAACTTTTTTGCAAATATTATGGCTTAAAAACCATACACTAATGCCCTAAAATGGATCAATTAAAAAATATTGTCATTAAATGTGAGAAGAATTAAATATTTATTGGAAAGAAGGTGGAAGAAAATTTATTAAATACCATCCATTGAAATATTATTCTTTTTTATGATAAAATAATTGAATCATTAAATTTTCTCACAAGGAATATTTGTGAAATTTTAATTCTATTTCCCACTTCAAAATTTTATCTTATATGTCTTTGTGTTAAAAAACTTATGACTATATCATTAATAAAAGTAATTCTCTCTAGATAGACTATACAGATTTAATTTACAAAACTTTCCATGCATTTTTGTACATTTTAATGAAGAAATCATATAGTTTGTCCATATGTGAACATGTTACCAGATTTCTTGATCTTTCACTAATAAAATTGAATATTTTTTCTATATATTTAATGATTTATGTTCACTCATTTGGAGATAATATTTCTAACCTTGAATATTTATTGATTCTAGAAACAGTGATTTCAGTTAGGTTTTCAACACTGATAACTTGTGATCTAGATGTTTCTATGGTGGGAAGAAATGATCCAAATAATTTTCTAAAAAATATGTCAAATATTTATTCAAATAATACTATGTGTAAATTTTTTAATTGTTCTCTATTGTGTTGGAACACATGCAGATGGATCTAAATTTATATTGACTTCATTTCCATTGCTCACCCCCTCAAATGGTTTATTAATCATTATGTAAATAAATAAAATAATATATGAAATTTAATGTATAATCGACACATTAATGTTGGAAAAAAATATTCATTTCATAAAATATTTAATGATAAAGATTTTATGGTTGTGTTAAAAATGTATAAATAGAATTTATCATCAATTTTACAAAATAATGAAAAAATATTTTAAAATCTAAATTTTTTGAAAAATATATAAAAAATATTATCTTTTGTGACTATAAATTTTAATTATAATAAAAAAATGGGTTTAGTTATGTGTTTTATCCCTTATCTACACTATAAAATTACAATTCCAAGAAATCATCAAATATCATAATAAAAATAAACACCAATAATCAACAGTTTGAAATTTTCCAATATCTTTTCAAAAATCAGATTACATCTTGAGTCATCAATGATAAAAAAGAAACTTTTATTTTATTATATCAAATTCACATTTGTTTATCCTAAAAAATTCATCCAAGAACCCATCATATCTACAACATGTTTAAATTCATGTCACTCTTCATGGAACAAAAATTAAATTTGGAGGGTGATTATATAAGGAAAGTGCATGTGTCTCTATAGGCTTTTAAAAAATTTATCCATCCATGGTGTGAAACGTAAATATAATTCAATCATGGTGGGGTTTCCTTGTGGTTCATTTGTCTATGAGTCTTACGGTAGGTGTAAAACTATTAAAATGGCACTGAAATAAGTTAGTGAACTCTCAAAAAACAACCATAAGAATTTATGTGGAAACAAAAGAATGATAAATTACTCAATCACCTTAACATTTTAAAATAGAACATCACAATTATAAATAATTAAATGGTCCCAATTAACTTTATTTTAATAATTTATTTTAATTTTTTCATTGATGATTAAATGATAAGGAGATGTTGTGGAAGAAAAAACATGTTGATCAATGAATAACTCAATATCATCCCCATTATTTTTCAAAATATTTATATAGAAAAGAACTCAAATCCACCACCAAACCCCATATGATATTAACACAATCGGTACAAAATTTTTTATTATTTAACTAGCTAAAAAATAAGGAATATTGTTATTTTTGTATTTTGTATACGTTTTTGGAATATTGGATTATATAAATAAAATGAAATTAATAGTTACCCATTTCTATTTATCTCTATCCAATTATAAAATTAATGAAACATACCACACACAATAATCAATTAATTCTTCCCCAATGAACTCATCGAAAATGACCATCCCCAACACTCAAACATGAAATATGCTTGAAAAAACATTAATAGTTTTGTTAGGAATGAAAAAATTATCTAGTATTGTTGTTTAAAACTATAACGGAACACATAGATTCCATAAGTATACAAAGTTTGATTTTAAATGATAGTTTTGATGTTATAAAAGTTTATTTTCATATAAATAACTAATTCATGTAAAATACATTTTATAAAATTCGATTATTTGAATGATAATAATAAAAAAACCATTTAAAACACAAAATCGCTGTTTATCACAACAAATTATGATTAATCAAAAATAATGTCATAATGGTTCTGAATAACTCGTATGATGGGAAAAATAATTTGATTCAATATTTCATGGAATTGGATTTAAATAAAATTCCCAACTCATATAAATTATTCACAAAAATACTAGAAATACATTCCATATCCAAAACCATTTAAAATCCATTTTATCCTATATTAGGAAACTCTCTAAAATTTAATTTTCATTTGAAAAATGAGGACGAATTTTAATTTATCCTCAATGTTCCATTAAAAACATATTTATCTTAAATACACAATCAATAAAACTTATATTAACACTCCCCCACAAAATTTTTTTAATAAACCTAATTTATGTTCTAAAAAATAAAAAGGTAAAGGTATAAAATTCATAGAATAAGAAAGATACCACATGACATTATTTAATAGTATAATTAAGGAAAATTTATCCTAGGTACTACCACATCAAAATTATATGGACTATGAAAAGATAAAATAAATTCTCTGTCTAATTTAATGTAAAAAAATATAGAGAAATAGAAAGAAGATAAATAATCTCTCTTGTTATTACACACATGTGGTTACTATTTTTCCCCTCAAGTTGGTAGTTCATATTGTTACCCAAAAACCAATTGAGGATGTTGTTTGTGTTAATATAACCACTAAATCCCCTTTCATTTAATGGAAATCCCAATAAATTTTATTTACTGGAGTAAATTAATAAAAATTTCTCGGCTATCCTCATTTAAATGTGGTTTTGTTTTCATGGGACAACTATGAGAATGAATGAGTCATTCTCTTTCGCATAATACACCACTTTGGTCACATCTTCAAAATCATCTAGGGATAGTATTAAACAATCTGATTCTAAATTAATGTCATATTAAAAATCTATTAACTGTTCGATTAGAAAAATATAAAAATAATAATGACTCAAATCTTCTGTGTCATCCAGAATATAATAATATTCATCATTATATTTCATAACCCATGATACTTATCATTGTTGAATTATAAGATAATATTCTTCATTATTGTGGTCTCCTCATAATTATCATCATCACTCTCCATGGAATTAATATGATCTGAATATAATAATAAAAATTATAGGTAGTGAAGTGGCTTTCATTAAGATGAAAAATAATAAATAATATAACTAATTGCAAGTCCACACCCTTGAATTGCTCATATAAATCTATTACTTCATAATTTTTGTCCTTTTAGAGACATTTCAAAAAAATTATGAGAGAAATTTTGTGTATATTGGTTTCCACTACCTATAAATATTCTAAAATGTTAGGGGGATGAGTTCTTTTAGTTCATCAGTTACCTCTTAGTAGAAATCATTAATGTAATGTGCTATTTCACAATTATCAATATCGAGGGGCTCTAAAATGTGTGTATCAATGTATTCCTTAAGGTCCGCAAAAATCACTTTAATTTACTCCACCCAGAATATAGATTTATAAAACCCATAAATTTATTATTGACTAAATTTTATAGATTTTTTATATTATATAGAGGTTTTATGACTTAAGAAATTGATTTTTTTAAAAATTTATTATTTTTTCCCTGTAGAAGTGATGTGTGTGAATGTGATTTGCCTTGCTGGAAAAGAAACCAAATTGGTGCATGGGATTTTTCATAAATCCCACATCAATAAATACCTATTTACCTAGTAAGGGAGTATAATACAACCCCAATGGTCGATCACCCAAGGGGGCCCTTCACTTGAACTATTTATTTATTTTCATTTTATTTATTATAACTAATAAAATAAAAAAAACCTAATATAATCATGGGTTTTTCAAACAAGTAATGATATAAATATATATAAAAATTATGACAAATATAGAAAGAGAAAAAAAATACAATAAATGTTAGAAAATGATGTCCTTCATAAATGTTTAAGACGATGCTATAGTTGTTTATTAAAACTTTAATCACATTTTCCAATTCACTATAAACATTAACCATATAACTCTAAACCATGTAGTTTAAATTTTAATTACCCCGCTACAAATTATTTATATATTATTATCTCCCAAACAACAACACCACAATACTAAACCAACCATCTAAACACAATATTTTGATAACAATATAAAGGACTAAATGTATATGGGAATAAGAACACAATTTTAGATGAAGTGGGGTGGTCCCCTGACTGATAATGATTTAGAAAATTATAAATTTCTAAAAATTGAATAAATTTAAAATATTAAGAACAATGAGCTCTAGAATCCACCATTTCCCTAACTTAAACAAGTGGTTAGATTAATTATCCACTTTCATATTATTCATAAGGGGCTCGGTGGGGGCATCACCAAATAAAAATGTAAATAAAATATAATTGGAAAATAAAAAAATATATAAAAATATTAAAAAAAACCACACACTTATCCCATGAAATATTTCATTATAAAAATATCTTCTTTAAAGGGGAGATTAATTACATATTTATTGTTAGGGAATATGGAAGACATTTAATTTAATTAGATCCACCTAAATATTACATTTTTTGGTCCATTATATTTCTGAATATGATTATTTTTTTCCAATTTTTTCACATTTCTTATATTTCCCCCACATCATTTTAGTTTATTTTATTGGTAATATAAGATGTTATGGAGGAATATTTAATGATTATTATTCATCCAGGGTAGAATGTTCAAATAAAATATACCAAATATCAATGAAAATTTTGGATATTTTAGTGTATTTATATTAGAATGTAAACCTCGATTAACACTTTACAATATGTATTTTTCATCCACCATTAGAATTATAGCTTTTGTGGCCTCATATTAAATGAGTTATGGCCAAACAATTACTAGTAATATTTAAATCTTGCAACTTATATTGAATCTGGATGCATTTAATTCATTGGGGTTTTGACATTTATCAATTCTGAAACAAATTTTCCTCTAGATATATTAAATGATATAATAAAAGAACATATAATATATTAAAATTTCATTAAAATTAAATTATAGGATCAAAAGTTATGGCCATAGTATTATTATGAGACCCATCCTATTGGACCCACATCAGTATTGATTTAATAACTATTTCTCTTCCCTAATATGTTAGAAGTATATTACATTATTTAGATGATAAATTTAGATAAATTATTTTAGAACATGTGAAAAATATTTCACAAAAATATTCAACATAATAAATATTTTATGATAAAAATACAATAGTGACATAAAAATTTGTGACCTAATTTATCATAGATTTAACAAATTGAACTCAAATTAGTTTAAAAAATTAATTATATTATAATAACCCATAAAATATTAAATATTTTTGATTATAAAAATATATTCAGAATAAAACATATGAAATTATTAGTTTTATCAAGGATCTATAGATTTATTCTCTTTATCTCATTGGGAAATACCTTTGGGTTTATCTATTTTCTCTTCTCCAATACAGGGGACACTCAATTTAGTTGTTTTCTTTATTGAAATCCATGGGGATGAGTACCATAGTTTTCTATTTGTACTTTATTGAATAGAGGAGGGTCTATTTCTTGATTAATCAATTCACTATAGATAGGGCCCCTGTATTTTTTATTATGACGAGAAGCACCATAATTTTTGGAATACATATTTCAATTAGAAGGTATTCAATATTACATATTAATATTATGGTGAGAAAGGACATCATAATTTAGAAATTGGGTTAGACCTAGATATTTTAATTCATAGGATTTAAAAATTGGAGGAACTCTTGTGTTTTGAAATTATTGATAACCAATGTGTGGAGTTCCTGTATGGAAAAAATTTATATAAGCATGAAAACAAAATCTATGTTGAATTATCATGTGATTTCATCATGAGATATTTGATATAATAGTATATGAAATACCTATATAGTAAGTTTGGAATACATTCGTGTTTGAGGGTATTAATAAAATGACCACTGGGGCCTATGTGTGAAAAATATGCATATTCATTCCAATGGTGATTTGAAATCATTTATAAGACACTATTAGGATATACTAATGACTTTTGGGGATAATATTACCCTCATTGGTAGGTGACTATACTTGGGCATTAATATCTAGTGGCCATTGGAATTCCCACCACTTATGTATCCTTGTTTGGACAAAAAGAGTGAAAGCATATTAATATGTGTCAACATGAGGAACTGTATCTAAGAAGTGATGCTAGAAGCAACTATTTGTGGATTCATTCCTTTTTATAACTAGGGTGTCCATAGGGATCTTATAACTCTATTTAAACACCTCCATCATATAAGGAGGTATGTAATTTCCTTACATCATTGATAAAACATTGATGTAGTTTACAACGATTAAAGGGACCTCTTTACCAATGAAAATATTTCATTATTGTGATGAATATCATTAATTTAGCTCTTTTGGGCTCTCGGAATCCACATCTTTGGTATGAATATGGTCATTTTAGTTATATTAACTAACTCATTGATTCATTATATAATATATGAGTTATCTTATAGGTTATGTTTTCAATCATGGATATGTTGTATCCAATGTCATTATGTAAGTGAAATTAGTTTTGGGCTTCATTGGATTTTGATTTTATTACTCATATGTGGTTCCATAATTTACCTTAAAAAATCATTCAAATTTCATTCATGGAAGTGAATTGATTGATGGATCAATTTAGACATTATAAGATGATGATTATTGAAACCAAAAACGGGGAACTCGTCCAAAGAATCTGACATGTAAACATTAACGGTCAATTAATATATTTAATAAAAAAATGTATTCTACATCAGGTTGACTATTTTTTATCATAATTAATTCCGATCAAATTTATAGTTTGTCTACAAACCCATATTCCAAAAGTGATAGGTCATTAGAATAAACCAATGATTAGTTGAATTGAGCATTAAGATCGATTGGATGAATAATTGTATCATCTTCCTAAATGGCCCAAAGGAATAAATGTTTTTTAATATTTTTTGGATAATCCCCCTTTTAAGGGTAAATAGGGTAAAGCTAACATAAGTTCAAAGACATAAAACAAATTACAAAACCAGAATCAAGAAAGCCAGATCAATACTTCTTGGAATTGCTCCTCCTCAGTGTGAACATTGTTATGGAAAACCTACAGCATCGCATGGCTGCTCGTCTAGATATCCCATGTAGAAATAAAAGAGCCTGGTACCGATGGCAATGCTATACCATCTCATTCTTGCAAATCTGGACATCCATGTGGGATGAATTCTACCTGCTCTGAATCCTCATCTGATAGAGTTCCTTGTAGTTAGTCTAGAATATGCCTTATCCATAAACTAAACAATCCATCAAAATCACACTTCATACCACACTCTATACCAAATTTCTGCTAAGGAAAACCACCAACAAAATTCAAATAGATCTACCATGAAAATACCCATTCAAATTCCAAAAACACCAAACCAATGCATTGGGGAAAAGATATCTCCATCATCCTGCCTCAAGCAGCACATGAGAAGAACATGGGCTGCCTTCTGGGACACCATGGCCAAACAAACACACATCCCAAAACTTGCTTGCAACCAACATATCCAACCAACTGGGAGAGCAGCGAAAGGAGCATGAAGCCAGAGTAGAAAAACGTTCGAACAAGGCTTCAACGGAGAAACAAGCACCAGAACAACTATCCCAAACTAATGAAGTCTACACCAGAATAGAATGAAACTCCCCAAACACCGAGATCAACGAAGATCACCACATCACGAGATAAGAACTGGGGCCTCCTTCTGGGATACCATGGCTGAAATGAACACACATCCCAAATATTTCTTGAAACCAATGTAGCCAACCGACTGGGAGAGAAGTGAAAGGAGTGTGAATCCAGTGTAGCGAATGGTTTGACCATGGCTTCAATGGAGACACTATGACCAGAACCACATATCAAACTGATGAAGTCATCACCAGAGGAGAATGAAACTCACCAAACACATCACTCATCCATCCAACGAAGACCACCACAACACAGATCGAGGCCATCATGATACATTCCTCCTAGAGAACTGATGACCAGATGACCAACACATCCCAAAGCCTCCGAGAAACCACTGCAGTGAACCAACTTGGTGAACATCGTAGGATACGAAGGCCAGAGTAGAGGATGAATCTGGTCAGAGTTTTAGTAGAGAGGCACAACCGCAATGGGCCTCCAAACCCTTCCGATGAACCCACCTCTGAGTGGAAAACACACCTTCACTCCAAGCTGAAGACAAAACCAAAACCACCGATACCCAAAGAATCCAAGCCACAAAGAAGAAACAGCACACCACACAAAGAAGAAAAAGCCAAAACTAAACCCTCGTTGCCGTGAACGAATTTGAAAGCCGACTGCAAGGATGGATCTGCAATGTCGGACGAAGTAAACATACAAATATGATTCCTCAATGCCTTGATTCAGGCTGATCAAATAGAAATGCCAATGCTAAAGAACCCTGGATGAAGGCGCGCCGCCCTCGCCATCGCAATGAAGCCAAAAGCTGTCCTAGATCTAAAACGCCGCAAACATCCAGAACAGATTACACATTAATGTGAACGTCTTATTTTATCCTAGATTCACCATCTGTATGTAATATATTTTGTATATATCCCCATTTATTTGTTAATTACAACATTTTTTAATTCCATACAACTTTTAAATTATTAATTTTTCAATTTGTAGGTGGTGGTAGGATGTATGAATTTTAATTTCATCCCTAAAAATAACTACTGATATATACTAATATTATGAATCAAGTGCAATAAAGATCATTTTTTTAATAATGAAATAATACAATATAAGTGATTCTTACTTAGACCATATTGTTTTATTTTCAAAGATAAAAGCATTGAAAAACTAAGTTCATTTTAATTTCATGTGTCGTAGGATAATGAATTTATTTCTATGGTAACATATTATGACAAAAAAGATAACAATTTAGGTTATGAAATAAGGATGAATTTCCATTTATATAATGTTTTGAATCCTATTATATTATATAAATCATTAAAAGTTAATATTAAAATGAATTATTACCATTATTTGATGTTCATGAAAAATTTTCTACTAGGAGAAAGGTACATAACATTTGTTTTTATGGGGCTTATGTGTTAACATCACTTTATTAATTAACATGGATGATGATTTAAGTGAAGATATAATTAGGAATAAAATTGATTAGAATCCCATTTTTGTTAATTACATATTAAATAAACTATAGGAAATTATGCTAATGAGAATTTTTGTGAACATGAAGGAAATTTAGAACAATTGTGTCATGTTTGTCTGGGTGTCTAATCCAAATTGTAATTTATTGGACATTATAAAGGATGAGTCCATGCTATTAAGGTAATAAATGAATGAATATATCCTCTAGAAACTAGTGGTCATAGATAACAATGAGTACATGATCACTTATAGGCTTATTTATTAACATTATAAATATTCTACATGATACCAATAGATCACATTGAAATGAAAAACAATTAAATTTGCATTAGATGATATTTAGTGGGATAAATAACATGTAATCAACATTTTTTGGATCATAATTACTACCTAACTGGTAGAAATGTAGTCTTTATGTATCTATTGATAATATAGGATCCTCACCACTTACTGGTGGGGATGATACATTGGTTAAAATTCATGTCAGTGTTATGAATTATCTCTATCCATTATAATATATATATAGTTTCTGGGTTCCATGACACAATGTTTGGGTGTTTAATATACAGATCTATAATTTCCATATTCTATTAATATAACATGACCATTAATGGTGTGTTGATAGGTGTTTCCAAATAGATTTTATTAATAACTATTTTCAAAAATCATTTTCAAAATCTTTTTGAGTACCACAGATAGTAAAATTGATATATTATTTTAAATAATCATGTAAAATTAGATGATAAGGAAGTAGAATTGGTTAAATATGAAAATATTAAATATTTATCTGAATAATGACTTACATATAAAAAAGACAAATAAAAATAAGATTATGAAATAAACCCTTACGATTTTGCATCTTTGGAAACATAGTCTTTATGAAAGAAAAGCCTAAAACGAGTCATTAGTTGATAATAATATAATGGGAATAATTATATAACTTATAATGTGGCTGTAGAAAAACCTCATAAAAATTAATTGCGGAAAAATTAAAAAAAATGTCTTAATGGGGTGGAAATTGAGACAAAATGAACTACATTGATAATACTATTAATGTGATAATAAATTGATTAATTTATTATGTATATAGAAATTAAATGCCCATAAAAATGTTGTTGTAAAATATTAAATAAAAATAATTCATTAAAGACATAATCATATAATATCAATTGAAAGTAATATATAATACAACCCAATGATAGGAAATTGAGTTATGAAATTTCGTACCACTTTGTCATATTCACGTCCAATGCCATTATATAAATTAAAATAATATTGAATATAAAATAATAGTAATTTTTAATGATTAATTATAATATTTTAAATATTGGTATTATATTCACCATAAAAATGAAATTAGGTTCATAACATTAAATTATTCCTCAATGTAGGGAAATTGATAGGAAATCTCTTACATTATGTTACCCATTAGATGAACATGATTTAAAAATTACTATAATAGTTTTAAAAATATTTTCAATTTTTTAAAGAACTGTATTCAAAATTATATTTTCATTTATTAGCTTCTTGTACCATCTTATAACCCATTAATTAACAATATTTCACTATTATAGTTATTTGGAGTGTTAACTACTTAGTCTGCTCAGGCATGTTTTGTTAAAGTCATTATTATTAATGTTCATTTGATATATACCCATCACATATATAATAAAATTACTGTTATAAATATAATATTTATTTATTTTAAGCATTTGTATGACCATTGTTGAATGATGGACATGAAAAATGAATCACATATCATTATGGAGATAGTAGGTTGTATGTATGCATGAACGAAGATATCATTACAACAATGTATCTAAGGGTAATGATTTGGATGATTTGTTAATTTTGAATAATAAATGTCATGTAATAATTATCATATATATTCATAGTTTTTATCATTATGAATATCTTTATGACTTTGTGATGGAAAATAAATTACTTCGGTTCACGAGGAGGTATTCCTCCAAACCTATAAGTTATTGAACCCCAATGTTTCAGAATGTTATATTTTATTTATGATTTATATGTATATACTGTATAAGGGTGATGTAAAGTACCGAAAATTTAAAAAAAAAATTCTTAATTTCTTTGGAATTTTACATGAACGCAGTTTCTAACGGTGCCTGATTCTGAGGCCCGGTGTGCCCGGAATCATTTTCTGAAGTTTAGCTCGGGTACGATCAGTGAACGAACAATCGGGGTTTCCTAACGTTTGAACTGGTGCTCGGAATCAAATTCTGAGGGCACCGATGGATTTGCAGCGCTGGTAATTTCTTTGGAATACCTTTTCCGGAGTTGCTTTTACATGGGAGAAGTTGTTAAAAATTGTGGAAGTTAAATATAAAATTGTGTTATAAATTATATTTTTTCTTTCTAAGTGGTAGTCCTTTAAGTGGAAGTTGGGAAACCACCCAACTTCCCATGAGAGGTTATGAGGGTGGTGGGGCCCACATGAACCCCACCCCTTCATATTCCCTAAACTCCCATAACCTTCCTATTAATTGACACATGAGTTAATTAAGTGGTTTAATTTAATTTTTTTGAATTTCAAACTTAAGTCATCAGTAATAAAATAAGTGTAACACTTATTTTATTAGGTTTTTAGATTGTTGAGAGGATTTGGAAAAAGCTCTAAGGCTTGATTATCTTCATCATCTTCATTGAAGAACGCGAAGAATGCCGGTCTCTGACGAAGAATTCCGAAACCTCAAAGATCCACTACGCGATGCTGTGTACCGCGACACCTCAATTCACTTCTCCGCGACGGTAAGAGACGCCTTCCTCAGAGATCAAAAAACACCGATGATCCTCTTCTTCCATGACGATCAATTCCGCGACGTCCATTTCCGCGAAAAACCTCGTTCGACAACAACGCTTGAGGTAGGGGATTTATTGTTGTTGTTATTCATGAATTCTTTTGTTGTAGTTCCTCGATTCAAATTGGACCACTTGCTATCAATTAATGGGAGGGGGCCGTACCGCACAAACACAGCCGACCCTCCTCCCTTATCTTTGTGTTGTTGCGGTTCGAAGGAATGGGACACGGTGAAATGGAACTGTGTGGGATCAGGAGGAAAGGATGGGCGGTGTTGTCACGCCGCATCGGAGAATAACGAAAACACCATTGCCGAAGCAGGGCCACGACAGTGGGGCATGGCGCCGTCGTGCGGCGCCTGACGGACCAAGGCCGCGATCTTAGGCCGCGGCGGAGCAGGGAGCGGCAGCCGGTTTTCAGAAGCCGGCGTCAGAGCAGGGGGACCAGCCCACACTGGTCCCATGGTGCAGTAGCCGACCGGCTGGATCGGGTCGAACGGACAGGGGGGAAGACCGGGGGTTTGAAACCCCCGACAGAGTAGTGGAGTCTCCCCCACGTGGGGGGGGGGGGGGGCGTTTAATTGAACAGGTGGGCAGCCCCCCCCCCCCCCCCCCCCCCTGAACGCCCAACTCAGTTACAATGAGCTGGCCAGTGGACCGCCAGCGCGACAGCGCACCAGCGCACTGGGCCGGGCCGCGCCAGCCGGGCCGAACCCCGACCTGGTTCGGGACGACCCAAGGGGGGTTGGGTCAGGCCGGGCCGGGCCTAGACACCCCATTTCGGACCTCATTTGGTCTTTTCCCCATAACATGGGCTACGAACCTCTGATAAACGCACCGTAAGTTGCGATGCAATCCTTGTATCGATACAATCGTTTCAGTATATTACACTCAGGACTTTGGAGAAATTTGGGTATGGCCGGGTTGGTTCGAAGACGAAACCAACCGGGCCCTCGGAGCGGAAACACTTATATCTTGAGTTCTGGACATCCGATTGATGTGTTGTCGGCTTTGTTGGATTCCTCTTGATGAGATGGAACTTTTGGCATAGATATCATGAGGTTTGGACGTAGTTGAATAGTGGTCGGGTTGGATTGTACCCGAAATCCAACGGGGCCCCTGGAACGGAAAAACTGATAACTTTCAGACCAGATGTCCGTTTGACGAACCGTCAGCGGCGTCGGTGATCAAATTGGGAAACAGTCCCTATGAGTATACCCTATGAGATTTCAGGGTATAGTTGAGATACTTTCGGGTTGGTTCGCACACAAAACAAACTGGGCCCCTAGGACGAAAAGGCTAATAACTAACAGACTGGGCGTTCGTTTGACCCACCGTCTATTGCGTTGAGACCCCTATGACAAGGCGGTCCTTTGAGATACTTCTTCGTCGGACTTTGTGATACTTGGAGTATCGACATGTATCTTGTGGAGAGGACACTCCCAGAGACGAGCGTACGGAGTACGGAGACCATGTAGCTGCCTGAGACCTGATGACTGCTTGTCAGATTCGATTCGGATCGACTTGCATAGCCCAGTGGGGTGCACTACTTTGTGAGGTGGCAGACCCATGGTGGAGGAGCACAACTTTTTGAGGTGGCAGACCCGCGGTACTCGAAAGGATGAGTACCTATGAAGGCTATAAAGGAGAGCACTACTCTGTGAGGTGGCAGACCCATGGCAGAGGAGCACTACTGTGTGAGGTGGCAGACCCGCGATACTCGATGGGAGGTTTACCTCAGCAGTCTTAGGTTAGTGAGAATTACCTCAAAGATGTGACATGATCACAGTACATTCCATAGACAGAGCTCTTCAGTAGTTACAGTTTCGATAATGAGGATCCTGGTTTGAGCCGAGTCTATGACCTATCTGTTTACCTCATTATTGAGATGGGTTACATGATAACTTTGGTATAAGTATGGTATTATACCTATTTAAAGGTTATCTGTTGAGTTTCTACTTTGTGGTTATCCTTGTTGGAATTAGAAAGACCTTGAGGGTCTCGGGGTCCCTACTGAGTATCGTTATACTCACCCCTGCACGGGATATGCCCGCACCTCGTTGTGTTGGATGTAGACGACAGATAACGCTGATGAAGATTGAGTGTATGATGAGTCAGCACCCAGAGGTGGACCTCACAACGAGTCGGTACTCAGAGGAGGTTGACGAATGAGGACATAGAGGAGGCTATCTGTACCTACCCTTCAGGTAGGTTCTATGGTGGACGATCTAGGAGCTGCGCTATCTGTACCTACCCTTTAGGTAGGATCCAAGGAGGATGACCCAGGAGATGATTCTGTTCTTCCATCTGTTTTTATTTTTCTATTGAACTTTCGTTCAGTTGTACCTTTACTTTCAGTTGGGTTTGTATTCTGGCCCACTTACTTTTCAGCACTTTCTTTTTTGTGTATTAATTCTGCTAGTACTATGTGTGTTTGTTTACGTTACAAAGGAAATGCCTTCCCTTTTATCAAATATTTACGCCTGGGTGCTAGTCGCCAGCCCTGGGCCCATGGAAGGAGGGCTTGGGGTAGTCATGTCACGGGCCCTGAGGACGGGTCATGAAAAATTGGTATCAGAGGAGTTCAGCTCAACCGCAGAACTAATGAATCTGATATTTTTCTATGTGAATCAATAGTTTTAAGGGTACCGAGTGTGGTCTTCAGTTCAGGGAGTCCAGTGTTGGTGCGGCAGCCGATGTATCCGTACACCAGGACCCTGACTTCTGATTTCTAACATTGTGCACGAAAACACTGATTGCGTGTGTGTTTCCAATGTTTTAAAGTCAGATCTAACCAGGTAAGCTCACCAGGTATAAATCGTTGACTGTGTCACATCTGTTCAGGATGTCTCCATGCAGACAGAAATTGGAGTTTCAGAGAGAGTACTCGATGACGGCTCACCGAGCGATGAGGCTCCGGTGCAGGGCCCTCATTCTATGTTGGCACCCTCGGGTGGTGTACCAGCAGCACCACCACCTGTTGGGAAGCAGATGCCACCAGAAGTACTAGTGGTGGTGCACGCAGTCAGAGCGTGATGCACGAGTTCCAGCAGTAGAGGCCTCCGAGGTTACGAGGCGAGGTAGATTCCCAGACAGTAGAGGACTGGATGGAGGCGATTTCTAGAGTTTTCCTCCTTGATGAGACACTAGTAGAGTTAATGGTAGACTTGGCTACTTTTTTTTTCTAGTGAGTGACCATGAGGATGGTCCGCATAGTGATGAGGCTTTGGTATGATGACTGATGCTTGAGATAGTGCCTTCGGGTAGTCTGTCAGCTATACATCACTACCTGTTGGTCAATAGTTACAACCGACGGTACCGGTATGTGAAACTTGTAGACTTAATTCCTTACAAGTGTTCCAACATCAGATATCCTCATGTTCCGAGGAAAGCCCGACTCACAGGTGGCTGAGGACTGGCTTAAGGAAGTGGCTGAGAGTTTTCTAGAGCTTATACAGCTTCAAGAAGTGGAGCTCCGAAAGCAGGCGGGCATGAGCAGAACTAGTGGATTCCTTTTTTTCCTTATACTTCTAGTTCCATGTTGCTGTTGTATTTCTGTCCTTGTACTTCGAGCTGTAGTAATAAAAGACACCTAACTTTGTGATTTTTTCTTTCTTGTCCTTTTGTTGGTTGATACTGAGAGGTCCCGGTTATGACTGTTGACTTGACCCTCACTTTTGAGATTTCTAGTGGAGGAGACCTAGTGACATCACACTGATGCCGACAGTGTGACTTGACCCATGGATCAGAGAGTGATGGTTAGATCTATTGGTATTAATGCCGAGGCCTTACGATGTTAACCATGGCAAGAAATAGTACCGTTCATGTCTGGATTGACTGTATTAGGCATTGGAAGTGGTTCATCCAGGGGATGAGACCGAGTATCTTTTTTCGGAAAAGTAGAAATCTTAGCAGCTCTTATAGATCGTAGGAAAAGAAGGGTGGTCGTTGACCGACTTTCCATGTTGGAAAAATTCCTACTTACCATAGATGGTACGAGTTACGATGAAAAAGGTGCAGATCATCAAGGTGCAGATGAAGACTACACAACACAGAAAGAAACAGGAAAATGGTGCCAGTCTCGGAGACTTGGGCATGTAAATGTTACAAGAAGGGGTTTTAAGGACAGATGAGTATGCAGAGTAGCAGACGTGGAGGTAGATCTAGGAGAGCAGCATGAGGTGGTGTACATTTCAACATGTTACAACCACCCGCCGGTGTTGTTCTCGCCAGGCTTAGGGAGCTGGATGGCTGGGGAAGAGAGTAGCTACATGCGGTCAAGGAGAGTGACCCAATGGCTCTAAGAATGATTCAAGGGAAAATCTATGTCCACTAATAGCTTCCGTGGTAATAGACATTGATACGAATCATTCCTTCCTTCCACAAATCGTGTCCCAGACCTAGAGTTTCCGGTAAGCCGTAGACTTGACCCTCATGTCTGGAGATACCCTGGGAGGAGACTCGATAATCACACTTATGCCGATAGTGTGGTCTGACCCAAGAGGCGAGAGTTTCGATTGGAATCTCTTGATGGCAGCGTCGAGGCCTTACGATGTTGGTCTGGGTATGGATTGGATTCAAGGTTCATACTTAGATTGACTGTATTAGGAAAAGAGTTTGTGGTTTACCTACAACGTTGGGACAGGTTTTCCTTGGTCGCTGAAAAGGAAACCCCAGGAAGCAGAAGACAAACTCATGCATAGGAGGGTGTAGCCGATCACACTTGAGTCAGCCAAACTTACCCTCTTGATAGCAGGAGTTATGAGTTTCAGTTCTAATCAGGAATGGGAGACCTCTAGAGTTCTAGGACGACGATCACGAACTTATACGGGTCTCACCTCGACGAGGTTTACAGAGATGAGGCCATGGAGGCATGTAATCTCCGAGGTTCAGCGGACCTTTTTTAGGTCCTCAGTAGGGTAGGTGAGGTGGCTTACCATTTGACCCATCCACCTCAGTTGCACCAGGTGCATGACGACTTCCACGTATCTCAACTGGGGAGATACGTGCTTGACCCGACACATATCATCGACCATGGGGAGTTAGACATTGGCGATGGGGTGACTTTGCGGGGTTTTAGTAGAGGTTGAGGATCGACAGTAGCGGTCCTACGAGTATGGTCGATTCCTCTTGTGCGCTTTCATTGGCAGCACAGGAACCTCCAGGTGGGCACATGGGAGTAGGAGGCTCAGATGCGTGCTCAGTACCACTTTTGTTTCCCTAGCTTGTGTTATAGATTTATGGGGACGTAAAGCTATGAGGTGGGAGTAATGTAAAGACCCCAAAATTTCATGGATTTTTTTAATTTCTTTGTAATTTTACATGAACGCAGTTTTTGACGGCGCCTGATTCCGAGGCCCGGTGTGCCCGGAATCATTTTCCAAAGTTTAGCTCGGGTATGATCAGTGAACGAATGAGCGGGTTTTCCTATCTATTGAACCAGTGCTTGGAATCGAATTCTGAGGGCACCGATGGATTTGCAGCGCTGTTAATTACTTAGGAACACCTTTTCCGATGTTGTGTTTATAAGGGAGAAGTTGTTAAAAACTGTGGAAGTTAAAAATAAAATTGAGCTATAAATGTTATTTATTCTTTCTATGTGGTAGCCCTTTGAGTGGAAGTTGGGAAACCAACCAACTTCCCAGGAGAGGTTATGAGGGAGGTGGGACCCACATTAACCCCACCCCTTCATATTCCCTAAACACCCATAACCCTCCTATTAATTGACACATGAGTTAATTAAGTGGTTTAATTCGATTTTTTTGAATTTCAAACTTAAGTCATGAGTAATAAAATAAGTGTAACACTTATTTTATTAGGTTTTTATCTTGTTGAGAGGATTTGGAAAAATCTCTAAGGATTTAAGATCTTCATCATCTTCGTTGAAGAATGCGAAGAACACCGGTCTCCGACGAAGAATGCTGAAACCTCGGAGATCGACCATGCAACGCCCTGTACCGCAACGCCATCAATTCTCCTCTCCGTGAGGGAGAGAGACGCCTTACTTGGTGATCAACAAACACCAGCGATACTCTTCTTCTGCAACGATCAATTACGAGACATCCCTTTCCATGAAAAAACTCGTTCGACGACAATGCTTGAGGTAGGGGATTTATTGTTGTTGTTATTCGTGAATTCTTCCGTCGTTGTTCCTCATTTCAAATTGGACTGCTTGCTATGAATTAATGGGAGGGGGCCGGACCGCACAAACACAGCCAACCCTCCTCCAATATCTTTGTGTTGTTTAGGTTCGAAGGAAAGTGACGCGGTGCAATGGCACCGCGTGGGATCGTGCGGCAGGGATGTGCGGCATCGTCGCGCCCCGCCGGAGAATCACGAAAACACTGTGGCCGGAGCGGGGCTGCGGCGGAGGGGCACGGCGCCGTTGTGCTGCGTCGGACGGACCAAGGCCACCGCCTTAGGCCGCGACGGAGTAGGGAGCGGCGGCCGGTTTCCGTCCACCCGCGTCGGAGCAGGGCGAACGGCCCGCGCCGGTCCCGTGGTGCAGCAGTTGGCTGGCCGGAGCGGGCCGACCGGACAGGGGGGAAGACCGGGGGATTGAAACCCCCGGCTGAATGGTGGAGCGGCCCCCACGTTGGGGGGGGGGCATTTAATTGAACAGGGGGGCATCCCCCCCTCCTGCGCCAGCCAGGCCGGGCCATGCCCCGCCAGCTGGACCCGGAGCCGGTTCGGGCCGCCCCAGGGGGGGTAGGGCCGGGCCCAGACCCCCCATTTCGGACCTCTTTAGTTCTTTTGAGCATAACTTGGGATACATACCTTCGATCAACGCATCATCAGTTGCAATGAAATCCCTTGTTCCAGAGGTTTATTTTGGTATATTACACTCAGGGTTTCGGAGAACTTTGGGTATGGCCGGGTTGGTTCGATCAGGAAACCAACCGGGCCCTCGGATCGGAAACATTTATATCTTGAGTTCCAGACGTCCAATTGAAATGCCGTCGACTTTGTTGGATTTCTCTTGATGAAACGGAACTTTTGGCATAATTCTCCTGAGGTTTGGATGCAGTTGAATAGTGGCCAGTTTGGACTGAACCCAAAATCCAATCGGGCCCCTGGAACGGAAAAGCTGATAACTTTCAGACCAGACGTCTGTTTGAAGAACCGTCAGCGGCGTTGGTGATCACGTTGGGAAAAGGTCCCTATGAGTATACCCTATGAGCATTCCGGGTATAGTTGAGATATGGTCGGGATGGATCGCACATGAAACCAATCGGGCCCCAAGGACAAAAAGGCTAATAACTCACAGACCGGGCGTCCGTTTGATGCGCCGTCTATTGCATTGAGACCCCTTTGACGAGGCAGTCCTTTGAGATACTTCTTCGTGAGACTTTATGATACTTGGAGTATAAACCTGTAGCTCATGGAGAGGAACCTCTCGGAGACGAGTGTACAGAGCATGGAGGCCGTGTAGCTGGTTGAGACCTGATGACTGATTTTCGGATTCGATTCAGAGTGACTAGCATAGCCCAGTGGGGAGCACAACTTTGTGAGGTGGAAGTCCCCTAGCGGAGGAGCACTACTTTGTGAGGTGGCTGACCCGCGATACTCAATAGTAGGATTACATCTGAATGCTATGAGGGGGAGCACTGCTGTGTGAGGTGGCTGACCCATGACGGAGGAGCACTACTGTGTGAGGTGGCTGACCCGCGGTACTTGACAGGAGGAGTACCTCAGCATTCTTAAGTTAGTGAGCAGTACGTCGGAGTTGTGACATGATAAATGTACTTTCCGGAGACGGAGCTCTTCAGCAGTTGCGGTTTCGATAATGAAAATCTTGGTTTGATCTGAGTCTATGACCTATGTGTTTACCTCATGATTGATATGGGTTACCTGATAACTTAGGTATAAGTATGGTCTTATACCTAAGTAAGGGTTATCTGTTGAGTTTCTGCTTTGTGGTTATCCTTGTTAGATTTAGAGAGACCATGAGGGTCTCAGGGTCCCTACTGAGTATCGTTATACTGACCCCTGCACGGGCAATGCCTGCACCTCGTTGTGTTGGATGCCGACGATGGACATCGCTGACGAAGATCGAATGTATGACGAGTCAGTACTCGGAGGTGGACCTCACGATGAGTTGGTACCCGGAGGAGGTTGATGGACAAGGACACAGAGGAGGCTATATGTACCTACCCTTCAATTATGATCCATGGTGGATGATCCAGGAGCTGCGCTATCTGTACCCACCCTTCAAGTAGGATCCGAGGAGGACGACCCAGGAGCTGCTTCCGTTCTTCAAACTGTTTGTCTTTTTCTGTTGAACTTTCTTTCAGTTGTAGTTATACTTTAACTTGGGATTGTATTCTGGCCCACTTAAATTTCAGAAAATTCTTTTTTGTGTATTACTTCCGCTTGTACTCTGTGTGTTTGTTTACTTTACAAAGGAAATACCTTCCCTTTTATCAGGAATTACGCCTTGGTGCTAGTCGCCAGCCCCTGGCCTATGGAAGGCGGGCTTGGGGTAGTCACGGCACGTGCCCCGAGGATGGGTCGTGACAGGTGAATTCTATGAGACTATTGATAACTCTTTGATAGTTTTTGGGGATTTCCTTTAGGTGCATGTGTGGTGTATGGTCTGTGAAAACCATGCAACACTTGCTAGAAACCGTGAAAAGTGAGACATGGGCAAAAGGAACGTCACACAAGATGCTCATTTTTTATCCAATCCATGATGAAGTCTAGGAGAAACCAAGAAGAATAGTGAAATTTTTTATAGATATATTTGGAACAATCGGTGCACCAATTGGAAGCTGTGAAATCCAACGGTGTGAGGACATTTTAAGAAAGATTTATGAGAATAGTTAGTGCCCACTTTATCAAACTGTGTGGGTAAACCATGCATGAGTCTATGTTGTATCTTTAAATATTGTTTGTCACTCATTTTTTGGTTTAATACTCTCAATTTTTTTCCTATAAAAACCTATCATGGTATTTTTATTTCCCAAAGGACATAGAGTGTTCCCCCAATGATTTAGATGCAATTCAGAGACATCCCATGGTGTGTAAAAGCTTGATTCTCTCAGTAAGGCTTCCTTCATCATCATTCTTATTATGATTTCTTATAGATTATTCGCCCTTACTCTAATTCCATTAGATATATTCCTATTTTTGGTATATCTATGGTTATGGATTCCAAATATGATTATTTTTGGCCTAGTTCTTGATATAAAATGATATCTATGTCTGGTTCATGGAGATTCAACCTGCTTTTTCACATTTTTTGTGTCATTTATAGTTTTATCCAAAAAAATCTTGGTATGTGGCTTCAATATCGAATCATCTTCTAGAATTTATTGTCTTAGTTTCAAATGGATTTAATTTCCTAAAATTAATTGTGAAATTTTTTAGGAAATCATGTCAAAAATATCCCATAGTGTTGATTTATGGTTTTTTTGTAAAATTTTGGAATAGTAGTATTTGGTTATGCAATAGTTTTGATAAATGATTTTAAAATTATTCTCTTAAAATTATTTCATGATTATATTTATGTGAAAATTTGTTTCAATAAAATGTTTGTTTTATTTAAATGGTTTTACCCTGGGTTTTGGAAAAAATTGGTGTATGTGTTCTTATATAATTAATGAGTCTTTGTTGAAATATGGCCTTGTGCTCAGTGCTAAAGGTGTAATGGAATATTGGATATAATTACCTTCTGATGACTTGGTAGATCGACAAGACACCGCTCAATATTATAGAACTATCATAATGAATTAGTCATACTTGGTATTGTGATTATTTGGACTAAATTTGTTATAAAAAATCACACTTTTCAGATGGGTTTAAAGCATTATAGTGTCGTTATCTTGATTTTTTTTGGAAAATTTGGTGACATGGAAATAATTTATATTCTGTTATAAACTATTTTAGAACATTTTTATATTTAGTTATAAACTATTTTTGAAATTGATTAATATAATTTATTTTATATAAATGTTGCTAACTTTTTTATCCTAGGGGAGTAAGTAGGGAGGTCATTGGAGGAAAATCTACATAGTTTTATTACACACTGCATGCCTTCACAAAAATGGTTGTTTTGTAGATTCCATCTATCATGACATGGGTATGGTAAACTATCACACGTATTAATCCTTATTCTGTGATTTTTGTACTATTGTTGGAGAATGAAACATGGAGCATGTAGAGCTTCAAAGTTTTGTAGTTGTCCTAGAGTTTACATAGTGTCTTCCACTACTTACATTATGTTAGTTTTTCTTCTAATGAGGCACATTTTTTTGGGTTTTGATATAAAAAAATGGTTCAGTTTTATTTCTCTTTATCATGAATCATATAGTGGTTTTTTTGGGATGGATTTATTGGATTAGTCATTTTATTCTTAAATGGTAAATCATCACCCACTTGTATTGAAACCCTTTGGAATTTATTTCCATCTTTTTTGAACTTGGGGATATCACTTATGGCCAATTACCATGCCTCAGCCTCTCATAAAAATGAGAAGTATGGGGGTTTTTTTAAATTTTATCAGTTTTTTTTGTCAAAAAACATGTTTTTGATCAATTTCATAAGCTTTTTTCCTTTCCTTGTGGAACAAGTAGTCACCAGTTTATTTGTTTTGGAGTTGAATTCATTCATTCCAAATCCATGTTTTGGGATCTCAAAATGTATAATAATTTTCAGGACAAGTAATTAAATAATAAAAAGGTCTAGATAACCATTTTATGTTAAACATAATGTTATTAGGGAGATGGGTATATAATTGTTTTGAAGACACTTATAGGATTTTCAATATCATTGTCATAGGTTTATCCAACGATACAAGCATGTCATGCATTAGAGGAATGAATTCCCACTATGTTTTCATATTTTATTTTGAATTATTATATATGACAATGTACAATGTGTTACTTTTTTGGAAAAAATTGAAATTGTTTTCAAATGATTTTTTTTAAAGGGACATGATTGTAATATTTTGAAATTATTTAATAATTTAAATGAATGTAATGATAATTTAAAAATTAATAAACATGGAAAAGGAGGATTTTGGAATTCAATGTTGTGATAGTTGATTTGGTATAATTTGAAATGAAAATCCTTCAGTTGCTTGAGAGTGAGATTTATGCAATTTTATTTTTGTTTGTCAAAGGTAACCTAGTAGGCATCGAAGAATCCAACCAGAAGAATCTGTGATGAATGTGGTTTCATGTAAACTGCAGGTAAACTGACATCTATATTAGATTATATTCCAATTATTTTAATCTATGGACATAGGGAAGTAGATGGACAAGGCTAGATTAGTGGATAATTCCATCCAGTTCAAGAAATATAATCCAACTATCTTTTAGGGTGATTCTTAACCAGTAATTGACGGGGAATGACTAAATATGATGAATTTTATATTCAATTACATCATAAAACCATAAGAGATAATAGTAAAACTGTAAACATATATAATTGTGGATCTTACACGCTAGTGGGGTGAACTAGTCATCCAGGAAAAAGTGGATAAATTCCTTTATTTGGAGGATTTTGAGAAATTTTTCAACAAACAATTCCATTCTTACAAATTCAAGATCAAGAGAACACTGGACTTCTTCAGAAAGAAGAGAAATATGATATCTGTCCCTGAGTAGGTGCATATATTCATGAATTTAGTATTCCTTTTACATGAGTTTCTGGCTAATGCATCCTATAATGCACACATATTTGAATCTGAGAAAAGTCAAGACATTAATTTAGTGATTATTGTGATATGTATTACCAGCAGTACAAAGATGGTTAATATGAAAATAGTAGCTGAATGGGACATATCAGGAACAATGAGAATACAAAGTATGTTGATACCCATATGAATTAGTCAAAACTATAAAGATAGAATATAATAGAATATGGACACATACTTATAAGGTGCGAGTAAGAATCAAAATCAGATAGTTGGATGAGTAAATATTCTTTCGATACCCCTAAAAGAGTCCGCTTCTTTCCAATGTGGTTCCTTGAACCACATAAAGTGATAGTGTACAACACCACCACAAAAATTCTCTAATTGAAACAATATGGGACATATTAAAAGCTATTGTCATAGTGATTTGAGTTTAGGTGTTCAAGACCCCTCTCAGTTGTCATAAGGGTTATATGCTTCAACATGGTGAGTATAGTAGAATAAAATTTGTTTGGTGAACCGATCTATCCATGGTGATTCTAGGAATACAATGACTCCTCCTCAAGGGAAATCATATCATCACAACATGGAGAAAATTGCTACGATGAAGCAATTATAAAGAGCTCAGTAGGTATAAGGCCCCAACCTTAAACATTACTTAATCTTGAGATATTTCAAGAATACACATTGAGGATCTTTTCAGGTTTAGAGTTTTAGAGATTTAGATCATAAATCAAGCATTACATTCCACATTTAAACAAAGTGGTTACATAAAAGATAGTATTCATTTTTCCCATCAACGGAATCATATTTAAAATAAAACATGGATTATTTCTTGACACTTCCAAGACCCTATCATCATATCATTTACCTTTCCCATGACCTATAAAAAACATTTCAAAAACCTGGGATGAGCATAAAAGGCTCAGTAAGGAATATAAAAATACGGAAAGGGAACATTAGTACGTATATAAATAAGAAGAAATGTAATCACACTTTACTCATAAAACATAGGCACGATATCATATCTCATGAAATCATAAGATTTATGAATAAGTCATAGAAATCATAATACATAAAGGTAACTTGAGGCATTCATAACATTATTACATAGGGAGTAACCCTCATGGTTACGATTGGAATACCCACCACAGTATATTCCCTAAATCTCTTCGGAGAAACCTTAACGTTTAACCCCTTCACGTTACCCAATTCATTAGAGAGCTATATCGGGCTCGCTCTCCTTAGTTTATCACGGAACCACCCGTCTTTACAAACAATGCCCAAGAACCATAACATAATCGTATCACATAAAACATGCATAAAGGAAACATAACATTTCCACATTTCAATCACAAGATATCAATAAAACACATTGATATAATAAAAACATTATGAAAACCCTTTTCAATACAAAAATAAATGAAAATTAAAACATGATATTTATTTTTCCTTTTAATCAAATGTTATGGTTGTAGAGGAAGCCGAAACTCAAATAATGGTCACGGCGGCGGAGAAGTCGTTGTTGCCGATTACGTACAACAAAAAAACATTCATTTTGTCATTTAGTAAAACGCTTAATATAAAAAAGATTTCTTTTGAATAGACGTAAGATTCAAAGTGGTTTATACACCGTATAAAATAAAAGTGTGTATAAAACAAAATATTCCACAATGAAAGGAGATTGAGACGAAGTCCCTTACCTCGGGTCCGACTTGACTCGATCGTTCTTTAACGTCCTAAATAATAAACATGAGTTAATTTATACTTGCTTAAGAAACATTTTCAAGTTCATTATTTCTTTTATATCACTTATTACCATGTTATGAACATTATGTAATTATTTATGTTAATAATGGTCGTTTTGTCGATCATTGATACTTGATTCAAAAATAAACTCTTTATAATTACAAGTTGTTCATGTGGTAAAATATACATTATATCCAGAATTATATTCATGATGTAGATATCATATATATCATGTATATCCAGTATATACATGCATTTATAATATTACATATCATTTAGAGGTAAGAAATGAAATGCACAGTTCATGGAGACGGTAAGCCGTACGTACGCATGAACACTAATTTCATTTCTATTTCGTATTTTATGGAATGGAATCATAATGATATAAAGGTATATAATAATTCAAGTATAATATCATATATAATATAATTAACTCAATATTTTATATGTCCCACATATGTCATTAACGAATCAAATCACTTTGAGGGGTCGGTAGTCCGCACATCCTAAAATAAAGATATCGTTTTTACCCATAATGGAGACCATAAAGGTATGCCATAAATGTAAAAATACAGAAGCTTAAGGAAAAAATAAACATATTATATATCATATATAAATATATTGACATCTTAATGGCCACATTTGAAGGTGTTAGAAGAATATTGAACAATCATCATTTCGTGAGGCAGAAATTCGCCATCCACGGAAACAATATACTCTTTATCCATTAGATGTAGGTGTGTGTAAGTGTATCTCAAATAAATCTTATAAAAACATCCTAGTATATTGAATATACTGGTGTTGTTACAAAATAAATGAATAAAAAGATTATAGGGGGTTGGAGAAGTAAAATAAAAAAATAAACATTAGAATAGACATTACCTTTAAAATCGGGTAACTCATCTTGGTTTGTACCAAAAGGGTTTCATGAAGTGATTTCTGCCTAAGGTAAGGCTTATAGAATGAAGAGAGGTATGTGGAAAGATAAAATCAGCAGATTATGGCCGATACAATGGCCTGATAAGTGTGGGTAAGGAGGTAGAGGTGGGGGCCTTTGTCACGACCCGTCCACGGGGCCCGTGCTGTGACTACCCCAAGACCGCCTTCCATAGGCCAGGGGCTGGAGACTAGCACCAAAGGCGTAAATCCCGATAACTGGGAAGGCATTGCCTTTATAAAAGTAACAAAACACCATAGAGTACAAGCGAAAGTAATAAACTAAGTACAAGAAGAAGTGCTGGAAAGTAAATGGGCCAGAATACAAACCCAAAAGAAAGTACAACTACAACTGAACAAAGTACAACATAAAAAGACAACAGCTGGAGGGACGGAAGCGGCTCCTGGTTCTTCCTCCTCGGATCCTACCTGAAGGGTAGGTACAGATGGCAGAACTCCTGGATCGTCCACCACGAATCCTACCTGAAGGGTAGGTACAGATAGCCTCCACAGTGCTCTCGTCCGTCAACCTCCTCCGAGTGTCGTCTCGCCGTGAAGTCCACCTCCGGACACTGACTTGTCGTGTAGTCCACCTCTGGGTACCGTCCAGTCCTTGAACACTCGGCCTCCGTCAGCACTGCCTGTCGTCTACAACCAACACAACGAGGTGCGGGCATAGCCCGTACAGGGGTGAGTATAACAATACTCAGTAGGGACCCCGAGACCCTCAAGGTCTCACTAAATCCAACAAGGATAACCACAAAGAAGATCTCAACAGATAACCTCTACTTAGGTATATGCCCATACATATACCTAAGTTATCAAGTAACCCATCTCAATCATGAGGAAACAAAAAGGTCAAAAGTCTCAGCTCAAACCAGTATTTTTATTATCGAAACCGTAACTACTGGAGAGCTCTGTATCTAGAGTGTACAGTGGTCCTGTCACGACTCTGAGGTACTGATCACTAACCTAAGACTGCTGAGGTACTCCTCCTGTCGAGTACCGCGGGCCAGCCACCCAAACATAATAGTGCTTCCCGCCGAGGTATGTCACTCAAGGACAGTAGTGGACACCCCCTAGTAGCCTGCTGAGGTACTCTCCGGACGAGTACCGCGGGTCTGCACTATCACACAGGTAGTGCTCCGTCCGCCATGGGTCTGCACCCAAACAAAGTAGTGCTCCGTCCACTGGGCTAGTCGACTCACTCCATGTCGAGTCGATCAAGCAGTCGTCAGGTCTCAGTCGGCTACACGGTCTCCGTACTCCGCACGCTCGTCTCTGGGAGGGTCCGCTCCATGAGCTGCAAGTCGATACTCTAGGTATCTCAAGGTCCCACGAAGAAGTATCTCAAAGGACCACCTCGTCACAGGGGTCTCAACGCAATAGACGGCGCGTCGATCGGACGCCCGGTCTGTGAGTTATTAGCCTTTTCGTCCCAGGGGCCCGGTTGGTTTCGTGCCTGAACCAAACCCATCCGTATCTCAAATGTACCCCGAGCTCTCATAGGGGATACTCATAGGGACCGTTTCTCAACGTGATTGTCAACGCCGCTGACGGTTCGTCAAACGGACGTCCTGTCTGAGAGTTATCAGTTTTTCCGTTCTAGGGGCCCGGTTGGATTTCGGGTGCGATCCAACCCGGCCACTACCAACTGTATCCAAAACTCGGGCGAAGGATGCCAAAAGTTCCGTATCATCAACAGGAACTCAACGCAAAAGAAGGCGCGTCAATCGGACGCCCGGTCTGAGAGTTATTGGCTTTTTCGTCCCAGGGGCCCGGATGGTTTTTAAGGAAAAACCAACCCGCCGTACTCCACTTGCGTCCAAACCTCGGGCGGAGTGAGCCAAAAGATCCGTCTCACTAAGAGGAAACTAACAAAGCTGACGGCACGCCAATCGGACGTCCGTAGCTCAAGATATGAGCGTTTCCGCTCCGAGGGCCTGGTTGGTTTCGTGTACGAACCAACCCGGCCGAACCCAAAGTATTCCGAAACCTTGAGTGCGATAAATAGAAACGACCGTCTTGCTCCAAGGATTGCGTTGCCACTGACGGCGAGTCGTTTGGAGGCCCGTAGCTTTAGTTACGGGCGTTTGAACGAAAGTCGTCCGAAGACGGGCGGTCCGGGCCGGGCCGACCCGGCCCGACCCCCCCTGGTTGCCAGGCCCGGCTCGGCTCGGCCGAGCGGCCGACGCGGGGGAAAGCCGCCGCCCCGCGTGACACCCCCGCGGCACCCGCAGGGTGTCGGCCAGACAGCCGGACGCGCCGCGTGACAACCCCGTGGCGCCCGCGGGGTGTCGCCCTGGACACCCGCGCCACCCGCGGGGTGCCGCGCCGGCGACCCGCGCCACCCCCGGCTTCCGCGGGCCGCCGGAGTCGCTCTGGTGGCCCGTTTTCCTTCCCGTCTGCGCCGTTGTTCCTCCCGGGTTCTGCTCTTTACTGCGGGATCATCAAATTGCCCTTGCATCATATTTTGCCGTCGCCCGCCAAATCCGAAAAACACGAAGAACGGCGGAGGGTTGCCGGGCCGTGCTCGTTTGACCCGCACCCTCCGCGTTAGATAAAAGCAACGGGAGAAATTGTTCAACACATGAACCGACAATTTTAATAAAATAAAATTGTTCATTTGTAACCGGTTCTTTAATTTTTAAAGAACGTTCACGGGAATATAAAGAGGGGTATTCCAAAATTATAAAATCCCTACCTCGGAGTCGTCGCGCGTGAGCGTTCTTCGCGGAATTGTTTGTCGCGGAAGAGGGGGATCGTCGCGTCGTCGCTGGAAGGCGTCGCGTCTTCGCGGAACACGGCGTTGAGTCAGCGAACTCAAGAAGCCGATCGAAGACCCATCGCGGAGGAAGAGACATCGCAGAAGAACGTTGTCGGCATCGCGGATCACGGCGTCACGTCGTCGATTTCTAGGTTCGGCGTTCTTCGCATTCTTCGCGTTCTTCGCGAAGGAGGAAGAAGATACAAGGATTCTGTCTCAACGAGAAATCCTCCAAAAAAAGATAGGTTGGTCTTATTTTATTATTATGCCAACACACGAAAGGGGGGGTAAGAAACGATTGAATTAATTCGTTGAATTAATTCAATGAAAGAAACAGGCCATTTAATTCACGAAAGAAACAGCCCATTTAATTCACGAAAGAAACAGCCCATTTAAATGGTCTGTTAATATTTTAAGAAACGCGTCAGTTGACTTTCATTAAGACGGGTTTTCACGGGTGCGTTTCTTAGCGGAAAGAAATAGCAGGGCTCGTGCGGGCCCCACCTCACAAATATCCTACCAAGGGGTAGGATATTTCTGGATAGCATCCAATCCAGTTCAACTCAGTTCAAGCCGCCTTTAAGTGGCTTCAAGTGGCTTCCAAGTGGCTTAAGCGAAATAAAATAAAGTTGTCGCAAAATTATTTTATTTCTTAACTTTAAGCCCGAAAATTAAAAACCACACCCGAGCAAACGCAACTCCGGATGAGGTGTTTCTAAAAGAATACCGGCGCTACGATTTCATCGGAGCCCTCAGAATTCGATTCCGGGCACCGGTTCAAAAGTTAGAAAAACCCGCACGTTCATTCACTGAACGTACCTGAGCCAAACTTCAGAAAATGATTTCGGGCACACCGGGCCTCGGAATCAGGTGCCGTCAGAAGCTGCGCTCTTGTAAAATTCCAAAGAAAATTAAGAAAAAAATTTCCTTGAAATTTACGGGTCTTTACATTACTCCCACCACAGGGCTTTACGTCCCCGTAAAGCTCCAACACAAACTTAGGGAAACAAAGGCGGTACTGAGCACACATCTAAGCCTTCCACTCTCAAGTGCTCTCCTGGAGGTCCCTGAGCTGCCAAAGAAAATGCACAAGAGGAATCGACCATCCTCCTAGGATCCGCTCTTGTCGATCCTTGATCCCCACAGGAAACTCCGTAAAAGTTACCTCATCACCAAAGACCAGCTCCCCATGGTCAAAGATTTGTGTCGGGTCGTGCACGTATCTCCTCCACTGAGATACGTGGAAACATCGTGCACCTAGTGCAACTGAGGTGGATGGACCAAGTGGTAAACCATCCCGCCTACCCAGCTGAGGACCTAGAAAGGTCCGTTGAACCTCATAGATAACTTGCCGCCTTGGCCACATCTCCATAACCCTCGTCGAGGTGAGACCCGTATAAGGACGTGATCGTCATCCTCGTACCCCAGAGGTCTCCAATTCTTGCTGGAACTGAAAATCAAAACGACTGCTGCCACGAGAGATTCCAACCAGAACTCTCACCTCGAGGGTCTGACCACACCGTCGGCGTAAGTGTGATTATCAAGTATCCTCTCAAGGTATCTCCAGACGTGAGGGTCAAGTCCACGGCTTACCGGAGACTCTAGGTCTGGAACAAGATTTGTGAAAGTGAGGAACGATTCATATCAACGTCTATTACTACAGCAGCTAGTAGTGGACACAGATTGTCCCTTGAATCATTTTTAGAGCCATTGGGTCACACTCCTTGACCGCATGCAGCCGCATTCTTCCACCGCCCTCTAGCTCCATGAGCCTGGCGGGAATAACTAAGGCGGGTGGTTGTACCATGTTAGGATGTACACCACCTCATGCTGCTCCCCTAGCTCTGCCTCCACGTCTACCGCTTCGCAGACTCATCTATCTTTTAATCTTCCTCTTCTTGAAACATTTAACACGCCCGAGTCTCTAAGACTGGAACTGGTTTCCTGTTTCTTACTGCACTGTGCAGTCTTAATCCGCTCCTGGATGAACTGCACCTCCTTTGCATACGATCTGGAAGAGCTGCTAAAATTTCTCCTTTGCCGAAAAGAGAAACCCGGTCTCATCCCCTCTCTAGATGAACCACGCCCATTGCCTAATACAGTCAATCCTGGCATGAAGGATGCATTCATGCCATGGATGACGTCGTAAGGCCTCGACGTAACTACTAAGAGATCCAACTGTCACTCTCGCCTCCAAGGGTCGAGTCACACTATCGGCATCAGTGTGAGGTCACTCGGTCTCCTCCAGTAGGAATTTCGAAAGTGAGGGTCAAGTCAACAGTCTTAACCAGGACCACTTAGTAACATCACAAAAGAGGATAGGAAAGCAAACATCACAAGATAAGTGTCTTTATTTTATTGCAGCTCATGGTACACAGACACAAAAAACAACATCAACATGAAACTATAAGTACAAGAGACGTATCCACTAGTTCCGCTCCTGTCCACCTGCTCCAGGAGCTCTACTTCCTTGTCCACTGCTCTACTGTTTCTCAAGCATTCGTCACTGCCTCTTCCTCGGTGGATCCTCAAAAGCCTATGGATCAACTGTACGAGGATTCAGACAGTCACGTGCCAGGTGCCCCTTTCCACCGCACGAGTAACACAGTCTGCTTCTGGCACGCATGGCTCTGACCCCACCCCGGGAGCCCCGCACCACCGGTCCTAAAACCCAAGATCGCCCAACTGCTGGTCTGGTCCTCCTGGACCTCTGCATCATCTGTCTACTTCCCACAGATGACTCGGCTTCTTATCGAAAAACACGCGGCAAAGGCATCAGCTCCTGAACACGCTCGGGGTGTAGAGCTACTGGCACAAACTCCACCCTGAAGAAGGTCTCGAAGTCTTCCCATGTGAAATCCATCCCATCGCAAAACTGGAACAAGTGGCTCCACCACCTACCTGTTGCTGCCTGAAGAAGGCTGGCAGCAAAGGTCACCATGAAGTCTGATGGCGTCCCCACTAGCCTGAAGACTCCCACAACAGCCTCCAGCCAATCCTCAGCCGCCTGCGGGTCCGTCTCTCCCCCGAACCTGGGTGGCCTCTGGCGCTGGAACTCATGCAGTGCGCTCAAGTAGCGGGCATCACCTACTGCTGGGGCTGGTGGCATCGGTGGCCCAACGTATGGTAGTACCGCTGGCGCCTCTGCCGGTGCCTCAACTGCAAGAGGGCCCTGTACCGAAGCCTCGTCACTCGACATGCTGTCAGCACGCACATCCCTCTGGGCTCTAGCTGGTCGTCTAAGAAAAGTAATCCTGAAAGAAACAACGTAACACGGTCAAACGATTATACCTGGTGAGCTGACCTGGTTTGAGCTGTTTTAAGGGGAAACCTTTGAAAACACACATGCAAACAGTGTTTTCATGCACAAAGTCGAAAATCAGTTGTCAGGGTCCTGGTGTATGGATACGTCGGCCACCCGCACCAACACTGGACTCCCTGAACTGAAAACCACACTCGGTACCCTTAACACTATTGCTTCACAGAAAGAAAGATCAGAGTCTGCGGTAGAACCGACCCCCTCTGATACCAATTTGTCACGACCCGTCCACGGGGCCCGTGCCGTGACTACCCCAAGCCCTCCTTCCATAGGCCAGAGGCTGGAGACTAGCACCAAAGGCATAAATCCCGATAACTGGTAAGGCATTGCCTTTATAAAAGTAACAAAACACCACAGAGTACAAGCGGATGTAAAACACTAAGTACAAAAAGAAGTGCTGGAAAGTAAATGGGCCAGAATACAAACCCAAAAGAAAGTACAACTACAACTGAACAAAGTACAAAAGAAAAAGACAACAGATGGAGGGACGGAAGCGGCTCATGGGTCGTCCTCCTTGGATCCTACCTGAAGGGTAGGTACAGATGGCGCAGCTCCTGGATCGTCCACCACGAATCCTACCTGAATGGTAGGTACAGATAGCCTCCACAGTGCTCTCGTCCGTCAACCTCCTCCGAGTGTCGTCTCGCCGTGAAGTCCACCTCCGGACACTGACTTGTCGTGTAGTCCACCTCCGGGTACCGTCCAGTCCTCGAACACTCGGCCTCCGTCAGCACTGCCTGTCGTCTGCAACCAACACAACGAGGTGCGGGCATAGCCCGTGTAGGGGTGAGTATAACGATACTCGGTAGGGACCCCGAGACCCTCAAGGTCTCACTAAATCCAACAAGGATAACCACAAAGAAGATCTCAACAGATAACCTCTACTTAGGTATATTCCCATACATATACCTAAGTTATCAAGTAACCCATCTCAATCATGAGGAAACACAAAGGTCAAAAGTCTCAGCTCAAACCAAGATTTTCATTATCGAAACCGTAACTACTGAAGAGCTCCGTCTCTAGATTGTACAGTGGTCCTGTCACAACTCTGAGGTACTGCTCACTAACCTAAGACTGCTGAGGTACTCCTCCTGTCGAGTACCGCGGGCCAGCCACCCAAACACAGTAGTGCTTCCCGCCGAGGTATGTCACTCAAACACAGTAGTGCACACCCCCTAGTAGCCTGCTGAGGTAATCTCCGGACGAGTACCGTGGGTCTGCACTATCACACAGGTAGTGCACCGTCCGCCATGGGTCTGCACCCAAACAAAGTAGTGCTCCGACCACTGGGCTAGTCGACTCACTCCAAGTCGAGTCGGTCAAGCAGTCGTCAGGTCTCAGTCGGCTACAGGGTCTCCGTACTCCGCACGCTCGTCTCTGGGAGGGTCCGCTCCACGAGCTGCAAGTCGATACTCCAGGTATCTCAAGGTCCCACGAAGAAGTATCTCAAAGGACCACCTCGTCACAGGGGTCTAAACGCAACAGACGACGCGTCGATCGGACGCCCGGTCTGTGAGTTATTAGCCTTTTCGTCCCAGGGGCCCGGTTGGTTTCGTGAGCGAACCAAACCCAGCCGTATCTCAACTGTACCCCGAGCTCTCATAGGGTATACTCATAGGGACCGTTTCTCAACGTGATCGTCAACGCCGCTGACGGTTCGTCAAACGGACGTCCTGTTTGAGAGTTATCAGTTTTTCCGTTCCAGGGGCCCGGTTGGATTTCGGGTGGGATCCAACCCGGCCACTACCAACTGTATCCAAAACTTGGGCGAAGGACGCCAAAAGTTCCGTATCGTCAATAGGAACTCAACGCAAAAGACGGCGCATCAATCGGACGCCTGGTCTGAGAGTTATTGGCTTTTTCGTCCCAGGGGCCCGGGTGGTTTTTAAGGAAAAACCAACCCGATCGTACTCCACTTGCGTCCAAACCTCGGGAGGAGTGAGCCAAAAGATCCGTCTCACTAAGAGAAAACTAACAAAGCTGACGGCACGCCAATCAGACGTCCGTAGCTCAAGATATGAGCGTTTCCGCTCCGACCGCCTGGTTGGTTTTGTGTACGAACCAACCCGGCCGAACCCAAAGTATTCTGAAACCTTGAGTGCGATAAACCGAAACGACCGTCTTGCTACAAGGATTGCGTTGCCACTGACGGCGAGTCGTTTGGAGTCTCGTAGCTCAAGTTACGGGCGTTTGAACGAAAGTCGTCCGAAGACGGGGGGTCCGGGCCCGGGCCGCCCCGGCCCGACCCCCCCTGGTTGGCCCGAACCGGGTCGGGTCCGACCCGGTTGGCCCGCCCTGGCACGGACAGGGCCGGTCCGGCTCGGCTCGGCCGAGCGGCCGACACGGGGGAAAGCCGCCGCCCCGCGGGACACCCCCGCGGCACCCGCGGGGTGTCGGCCAGACAGCCGGACGCGCCGCGTGACAACCCCGCGGCACCCGCGGGGTGTCGCCCTGGACACCCGCGGCACCCGCGGGGTGCCGCGCTGGACACCCGCGTGGTGCCGCGTGACAACCCCGCGGCACCCGCGGGGTGTCGCGCTGGACACCCACGGCACCCGCGGGGTGCCGCGCTGGACACCCGCGGGGTGACGCCCCCTCCGGCCGCCGGCGCCACCGCGCCGGCGACCCGCGCCACCACCGGCTTCCGCGGGCCGCCGGAGTCGCTCAGGTGGCCCGTTTTCCTTCCCATCTGCGCCGTTGTTCCTCCCGGGTTCCTCTCTTTACCGCGGGATCATCAAATTGCCCTTGCATCATATTTTGTCATCGCCCGCCAAATCCGCAAAACACGAAGAACGACGGAGGGTTGACGGGCCGTGTTCTTTTGACCCGCACCCTCCGCGTTAGATAAGAGCAACGGGAGAAATTGTTCAACACATGAACCGACAATTTTAATAAAATAAAATTGTTCATTTGAAACCGGTTCTTTAATTTTTAAAGAACGTTCACGTGAATATAAAGAGGGGTATTCCAAAATTATAAACTCCCTACCTCGGAGTCGTCGCGCGTGAGCGTTTTTCGCGGAATTGTTTGTCGCGGAAGAAGGAGGATCGTCGCGTCGTCACGGGAAGGCGTCGCGTCGTCGCGTAACACGACGTTGAGTCGGCGAACTCAAGAAGCCGATCGAAGACCCATCGCGGAGGAAGAGACATCGCAGAAGAACGTTGTCGGCGTCGCGGATCACGGCGTCGCGTCGTCGATTTCCGGGTTCAGCGTTCTTCGCATTCTTCGCGTTCTTCGCGAAGGAGGAAGAAGATACAAGGATTCTGTCTCAACGAGAAATCCTCCAAAAAAAGATAGGTTGGTCTTATTTTATTATTATGCCAACACACGAAAGGGGGGGTAAGAAACGATTGAATTAATTCGTTGAATTAATTCAACGAAAGAAACAGGCCATTTAATTCACGAAAGAAACAGCCCATTTAATTCACGAAAGAAACAACCCAATTAAATGGTCTATTAAGATTTTAAGAAACGCGTCAGTTGACTTTCATTAAGATGGGTTTTCACGGGTGCGTTTCTTAGCAGAAAGAAACGGCGGGGCTCGTGCAGGCCCCACCTCACAAATATCCTACCAAGGGGTAGGATATTTCTGGATAGCATCCTATCCAGTTCAACTCAGTTCAAGCCGCCTTTAAGTGGCTTCAAGTGGCTTCCAAGTGGCTTAAGCGAAATAAAATAAAGTTGTCGCAAAATTATTTTATTTCTTAACATTAAGCCCGAAAATTAAAAACCACACCCGAGCAAACGCAACTCCGGAAGAGGCGTTTCTAAGCGAATACCGGCGCTGCGATTTCATCGGAGCCCTCAGAATTCGATTCCGGGCACCGGTTCAAAAGTTAGAAAAACCCGCACGTTCATTCACTGAACGTACCTGAGCTAAACTTTAGAAAATGATTCCGGGCACACCGGGCCTCGGAATCAGGTGCCGTCAGAAGCTGCGCTCTTGTAAAATTCCAAAGAATATTAATAAAAAATTTTCTTGAAATTTACGGGTCTTTACAGCCTTTTATAAGAGGAGAAGAGGGGCACCCTTAGAACGTTATAAAATGTTACTTTAAATTAAAATGAGTTTCGGATTTTAAATGTCCCACATTGATATATTTCGAGGATAAGGTGATAAGGGTTCGAAATATACTCATCAAATAGGTCTTTGAAAAGCGTATGTCTTAGATTTTACATTATATTATCATTTTATTTAAATCGTTCTTTACTGAGGTAATCGCTGCATCATCATGATGTCATAAATAATTTAATTTATTTAATATATAAAAATTATATAAAAAAGTTATGATGTAGGAAATATTTTTAGAATTAAAATGAATATTTTTAGTATAAGAGATCATTTACACAGAGAAAACTAAAATTGTTTTACTCAGTTGATACATTCTTTAGTGATATTCTCATTTCTTTAAAAATAAAATGATAAAGTGTCACTTTCACCCAAAAGTGATTCAATGGGGTCCCTATGTTTGGAACAAGGAATCCCATGGTAGGCCATGACACAACCAGTAGCATTAGGAAACATGTTGGGGTAATTTTTTATTATTATGATATTATTTTATTATCCTCAATTACCTGATTATTATTAATCACGATAATTAAAGATAATTAGCGTCGTTACTGTTCATAATTCCCAAAAACAAAAGTGTATTAATTATATAATTTGGAACTTCTGATTATAAATTTGGAATCCATTTTACCAAATTACAAACATAGTAATTTCAATAATTAATTTAAAAATAATTCCCGTTGTCAAAACAAATAGCGGGTTTTTTTAAACAATATCTATGAAACGTTTGGCACTTGTTTATGCCCAATTCAAAAGTGAAATTAATTATAATGAACACCATTAGAATAGATGGTTAAAATAAATTATAATTACACTTTATAACCAATTATAAAGATAATATAACCATATAATTAAATTAGATGAAATCACATTTTTGATGTAAAATGCATTATTTTTCACTATTCATTAAAAATTGAACATTGTCAGAATAATACCAAAAATTAATCCAAAGTAAATTTCAATGTCCCAATCATAAAGAATACGTTTATTTTGACAAATAAAGCTTATAAAATTTTCAAAATATAGATTTAAAAATGCTTCTCCATCAAAAGGTGGTAAAATAATAATTTAAAAAATATTAGAGAATTCTATGATTAAGATTTGATTTATTCTCATTTTAAGTATTTAAAACACTATCTAATTCATAAATAAACATAGATAGGAAAATCCATTATTCATTACTTACTTGGGATGTTACATCCTTCTCCCCTTTAGAAAATTTTGTCCCTACAATTTATTTACTTATCGAATAAGTGGGGGTATTTATCCCTCATTGCATTTTCTGATTCCCATGTTGCCTCTTCAATCATGTGGTTTTTCCACAAAACCATTACTTGATGAATCACCATATTATGTAACACTTGCTCCATGTGTTCAAGAATCTGGACTAGCTTTTCTTCAAAAGAGAGATTCTCCTCCAACTGAACTATCTCTGGACTCAAAATATGAGATGGATCTCGCATGTACTTCCTTAACATTGAAACATGAAAAACATTGTGTACCAGAGATAAACTCGGAGGTAAATACACATGGTATGCAATTGATCCAACTCTCTCCATAATTTCATATGGTCCAATAAACCTTGGACTCAACTTTCCTTTCTTACCAAATCACATCATAGTTTTCCATGGTGATACATTGAGAAAACATGATCACCTACCTCAAAAGAGAGGTCCTTCCTCCTGTTGTCCGCATAACTTTTCTGCCTACTCTGAGATGTTCTCATGTGTTTCTGTATCAGCTGGACTTTTTCTGTCAACTCTTCTACCAAATCTGGTCCCATCAACTTCCTTTCACCCACTTCATCCCAAAAATCTGGAGTTCGACACTGCTTCCCATATAATGCCTCAAATGGTGCCATCTGTATACTGGAATGAAAACTGTTATTATAAGAAAACTCAATCAAAGAAAGATATTGGTCTCAAATTCCCAGATAATCCATCAAAAAAGAATGTATAATATCCTTTATAGTCTGAATTGTTCGTTCTGACTGCCAATTTGATTGAGGATGAAAAGCTGTACTAAAATTTAATTCAGTACCCAACGACTTCTGAAGGCCTTTCCAAAAGATAGAAGTGAACCTAGGATCACGGTCAGATACAATGGAGAAAGGAACTCCATGTAACCTGACTATCTCTTTAAGATACAAACAAGAACGTTGATCTAGGGAAAAAGTATCTCGTATAACATGGAAATGAGCAGATTTAGTCAAGAAATCAACAATAACCCAGATTGCATTATTACCTCGAGGTGTCTTCGGCAATCCCATAACGAAGTCCATGGATATATTCTCCCATTTCCACTATGGCGCTGGTAAGGGATGAAGCATCCCTTTCGGTAAATTCCGATCTGCTTTAACTTGTTGACAAGTCAAACACTTCACAATAAAATCACCAATGTGTCTTTTCATTCCATCCCACCAGTAATACTCCCGAAGATCACTTTACTTCTTAGAACTTCCTGGATGAACTTAAAATGGAGAACTATGAGTATCACATAACAACTATCTCTCTTCAGCTATGAATCACACGCCACACACAATCTCTTCCCAAATCTCAAAACACAATCATTTTCAATGTTGAATTCCACAAACATACCCTTCTGAACCAGCTCTACCTTTTTCTGCAACTCACTGTCTTGCTTTTGTGCTTGCTTATTTTTGTCTGATAGAGAAGATTTCACTGATACCTAAATCAAAATAGAAGTAAACCCTTCACCAACAACTTCTATGAAAAATTTCATCAAATCCTTGTTCTAAACGCAACATTGTTAATGAAGCATTAATTTTTCGACTCAAAGCATCATCGACATTTTTTTCTTTTCCCAGATGGTAAAGAATTGTACAGTCATAATCCTTGATTAATTCTAGCCATATCCTCCATCTCATGTTCAATTATTTATTAGTGAATATATACTTTAAACTTTTTTGATCAGAATATATTTCATACATTACACCATACAAGTGATGCCTCCACATTTTTAAAGCGAAAACAACCGTAGATAATTCAAAATCATGTGTAGGGTAATTTACCTCATGAGTTTTCAACTGACTTGAAGCGTAAGAAATTACCTAATCATTATTAATTAGGATGCAACCAAATACTTTCAATGAAGCATTATTTTAGATAACAAACTCACCATTCCTGGAAGGTAGTGCCAAAATTGGAGCATTCACCAATCTTCTTTTTAATTCATGAAAACAATCATCACATTCTTTTGTCCAGATAAACTTAACACCCTTCCGAGTTAGCTTAGTCATTGGACTAGATAACCGGGAAAAAGTTCTAACAAACCTTCTATAATAGCCTTCCAAACCAAGGAAGCTACGAATCTCAGTTACATTTGTGGGTCCTGGCCATTCTTCAACAACCTTTTTTTTAGGATCAACAGTCATCCCATCTTTAGAAACAATGTGACCAAGGAAAGAAATTTGTTGAAACCAAAACTCACACTTGCTGAATTTCCCATACAATTTAATTTCTTTTAAGGTTTTCAAAATAACCCTTAAATTTATTTCATTCTCCTCTATACTTTTAGAAAACACCAAAATATCATCAATGAAAACAACCACAAACTTATCCAAGAACTCATGGAAAATTCTATTCATAAGGTCCATGAATACAGCAGGTGCATTGGTTTTCCCAAAATGAATAACTACAAATTCAAAATGGCCATATCTTGTACGAAATGCCATCTTCCGAATATATGCTTCCATTACCTTCAACTGGTGGTACCCCGACCTCAAGTCAATATTTGTAAAATACTGACCTCCCTGGATTTGATCAAACAAATCATTGATATGAGGTAAAGGATACTTGTTCTTTACAGTGATGTTATTCAAGGCTCTATAATCAATGCAAAGTCTCATTGAACCATATTTCTTTTTAACAAATAAAACTGGAGAACACCATGGTGATGTGCTAGGTCGAATAAAACCTTTCTCTAATAAATATTACAATTTCACCTTCAACTCTAAAAGTTCAAATTGAGCCATTAGATAAGGGGGTTTTGAAATTGGCTTAGCTTCAGGAACTAAGTCAACAGTAAACTCAACTTACCGGTCTGGTATTATTCCAGGAAACTCATCAGGGAAATCATCAGGATACTCATTTACCACTGGCACATCATTAATCTGAACAGTTCCTTTGTTTTCAACAATATGTTCAAGGTGACATTAATTTCCATCTTTTACTTGTTTCTCAGCCTCTTGATATGTTATCAATAGTAAGGTTCATTCTTGTATAAAAACTGAAAGTCTTTCTGAAAAGAAACTTCTTTATCTATACAATCAATCTTTGTATGGTAAAAATTGAGCCAATCCATTCCAAGTATAACATCAAACTCTACTAGAGGTAAGAGAATATGGTTTTAAAGTAGGTTCTTTCCACGGATAAGGATAGGAAGATTCTTATAAATTCTTTTTGACTCAACATTTCCCCCAGGTGTTTTTATCACAAGTTCATGAGTCATTTCTTGAGATGGCATTCCCATTTTACTAGAAATGTTTTCATTGATGAAAGAATGTGTAGACCCTGAATCAAAAAACACATTGGAATAATCTGAAAAAAAAAACAAATTCCTGATACCAGATCATTTGAGGGCCCAACATCTACTGAAGTAGTTGAAAAGGATTTCACCACCCCTTTCTTCTTTTATTCTAACTGGTTTCCATCACTCGAGCTCTTTTTCGAACACTCGTTTAATTAGTGACCCATCTCATTGCACTTAAAACATTTCACTAACTATAAATCAAATTTGGTCTTACCAACACCTTGATATTTTCCAGTGAAATCACGAGCCTTATGTCCCATATTACCGCACCATTAGAACTTTCCAGAATTCAAAATACATTCCTAAGCATGATTTTAACCACATTTATCACAAACTCGAAACATAGTTTTCTTACCATCAGTCCTTTATGACAAATTATTCCCTTTCTCCTGCCACCTCGGTCTCTTCTTCTGTTGGTTGTTATAGAACACTTGATCATCAGAAAACTCCATTTCTACATTCTCAGCACATCAAATAAGCTTTTTATATCTTTTTAACTGACGAGAATCCAATGCCCTTTGGTATTTTGGCTTTAATCCTGTGTAAAAATGATTGATTGTACTATCAAGGTCTCAGATAAAATTTGGAGCATCCCTTTCCAATCGAGTGAACCACTATACATAAGTAGCCACTATGTCTTCCTCTTTCCTTAATTCCAAGAATTGATTTTATATCCTATGTCGAACAGCCTTAGGAAAATAATTCTAAAGAAACATAACTTTGAATTAATCCAAGTCGAGAGTATGAATATCATCAGCGTCCCTGATATTTTTAACCATCGACCACCACTGATCTGCTTCACCCTCCAAATGTTAAATTACAAGAGTAACCTTTTGATTGTATGAACACCCCATGACATCAAAAATATTGTCTAGTGCTTTAATCCACCCTTCAGCTAGCACAAGGTCAGTTGATCCTCTGAATGATGGGGGATGTTGCCTCATGAAATGTTCCACCACTGAAATGTTCCTCTGTGGTTGATCTGGCTAATCTCCTTCATGGATACCACCACCATTTATCTCTTGAGTCAACTGCACCATTACTGCAAAAAACTGTTCAGTTCCAATTCCGACCATCTCGGGATGCTAATTCGGAAGCTCATTTCCTTCTGTATGCCTTCCTAGCACTGCTTCCCTATTTCCTCTGTGGAAATCCATTCTGAACAAACATGTCTTAGATGAAGCAACATGGTAATATTCAAATTCTATATCATTTCATTATGACCATAAAAAAATATTTTTGGATAATCATTTAATAGAATTCTAACTCCTAATGTTATCTAAACCAACCTCTGTTACCAACTATAAGGCCCCATCCTTAAACATTACTTAATCTTGAGATATTTCAAGAATACACATTGCGGATCTTTTCAGGTTTAGAGTTTTATAGAATTAGAACATAAATCAAGAATTACATTCCACATTTAAACAATGTGGTTACATAAAAGATAGTATTCATTTTTTCCGGCAACAGAAACATATTTAAAATAAAACATGGATTCTTTCTTGACATTTCCTTGACACTATTGTCATATCATGTACCTTTCCCTTGACTTGTCAAAAACATATCAAAAACTTGTGATGAGCATAAAAAGTTCAGTAAGGAATATAAAAATACAGAAAAGAAACATTAGTACATGTATACATAAGAATCAATGTAATCACACTTTACTCATAAAACATAAGCGCCTTAACATACCCCATGAAATCATAAGATTTATGAATAAATCATAGAAATCATAAGACGTAAAGGTAACTTGAGGCATTCATAACATTCTTACGTAGGGAGTAACCCTCATGGTTACGTTTGGAATACCCATCACAATATATTCCCTAAATCTCTTTGGAGAAACCTTAACGTTTAACCCCTTCACGTTACCCAATGCATTGGAGAGCTATATCGGGCTCACATGACCTTATTTTATCATGTAACCACCCGTCTTCATAAACAATTCCCAAGAACCATAACATAATCGTATCGCATAAAACATACATAAAAGAAACATAACATTTCAACATTTCTATCACATGATATAAATAAAACACATCGATATAATAAAAACATTATGAAAACCATTTTAATTACCAAAATAAATGAAAATTAAAACATGGTATTTATTATTCATTTAAAAAAAAAGTTATGGCTTGTAGAGGAAGTCGAAACTCAAATAATGGTCACGATGGAGGAGATGTCATTGTCGCCGCATACGTACGACAAAATAACATTCCTTTTATCGATTAGTAAAATGCTTCATATACAAAATATTCCTTTTGAATAGATGTAAAATTCAAAGGGGTTTATAAACCGTATAATATAATGTTTTGTATAAAACATAATATGCCTCAATGAAAGGAGATTGAGACGATGTATCTTACCTCGGGTCTGACTTGACTCGATCATTCTTTAACGTCTTGAATAATAAACATGAGTTAATTTATACTTTCTTAAGAACCTTTTTCAAGTTCATTATTTCTTTTATATCCCTTATTAAAATGTTATTAACACTATGTAATTATTTAAGTTAATAATGGTCGTTTTGTCGATCATTGGAACTTGAGTCAAAAATAAACTCTTTATAATTACAAGTTGTTCATGCGGTAAAATATCCATTATATCCCAAATTATATTCATGATGTAGATATCATATATATCATATATATCCATTATATACATGAATTTATAATATTACATAACATTTAGATATATGAAATGAAATGCACCGTTCATGGAGACGGTAAGCTGTACGTATGCATGAATGCTACTTTCATTTTTATTTCGTATTTTATGGAATGGAATCATAATGATATAAAGGAATATTATAATTCCAGTATAAAATCATATATAATATCATTAACTCCATCCTTTATACTTCCCACATATGGAATTAACTAATCAAATCACATGGAGGGGGCAGTAGTCCGCACTTCCTAAAATAAAGATATCACGTTTACCGATAACGGAAACCATAAAGGTATGCCATAAATGTAAAAATATAGAAGCTTAAGGAAAATGTAAACATATTATATATCATATATAAATATAGTGGCATATTAATGGCCACCATTTAAGGTGTTATAATAATATTGAACAATTATTATTTCGTGAGGCAGAAATTCACCATCCACGGAAACAGTATGATTTTTAACCATTAGATGTAGGTGTGTGTAAGTGTAGCTCAAATAATTTTTATAAAAACATCCTATTATATTTAATATACTTTTTTTGCTACAAAATAAATTAATAAAAAGAGTTTAGGGGGTTGGAGAGGTAAAATAAAACAAAAGAACATTAGAGAAAACTTTACCTTTAAATCGGGTAACTCCTCTTGGTTTGTACCAAAAGGGTTTCTTAAAGAGCTTTATGCCTAAGGTATGGCTTCTAGGATGAATAGAGGGATGTGGAGAGATAAAATGTGCAGATCGTTTCTGATCCAATGGCTTGAGAAGTGTGGGTAAGGAGGAAGAGGTGGTGGCCTTTTATAAGAGGAGAGGAGGGGCACCCTTGGAAAGTTATAAAATGTTACTTTATATAAAAATGATTTTCGGATTTTAAAGGTCCCAAATTGATATATTTTGAGGATAAGGTTATAAGGGTTTGAAGTATAGTCATACAATAGGTCTTTGAGAAGTTTAAGTCATATAGTTTACATTATATTTTCATTTTATTTAAATCATTCATTAATGAGGTAATCACTGCATCATCATGATGTCATAAATAATTTAATTTATTTAATGTCTAAAAACTATAAAACAAATACTATGATGTAGGAAATATTTTTTGATTTATAGTGAATATTTATAGTATAATAGATCATTTAAGTAGACAAAACTAAAAATGTTTTACTCGGGTGATACATTCTTTAATGATATTCTCTTTTTTTAAAAATTAAAATGATAAAGTGTCACTTTCACCCAAAAGTGATTCCATGGGGTCCCGAAGATTGGAACAAGGAATCCCATGGTCGGACATGACACAACAAGTATCATTAGGACACATGTTGGTGTAATTTTTTATTAATATCATATTATTTTATTATCCTTAATTACCCGATTACTAATTAATCGCGATAATTAAAGTTAATTACCGTCGTTACTATTCATACTGTCCAAAAACAAGAGTATTAATTATATAATTTGGAACTTCTTATTCCAAATATGTAAATCATTTTACCAAATTCCAAACATAGAAATTTCAATAATTAATTTAAAAATAATTCTCCTTGTCAAAACAAATAGCGGGTTTTTTTGAAACAATATCTATGAAAAGTTTGGCACTTGTTTATGCCCAATTAAAAAGTGAAATTAATTTTAATGAACACCATTGGATTAAATGGTAAAAATATACTCTAATTAAACTTTAAAACCAATTAAAAATATAATCTAATTATATAATTAAATTAGATGAAAAAGAAGTTTTGATGTAAAATGCAGTATTTGTCACTATTCATTAAAAAATGAACATTGTCAGAAAAATACCAAAAATTAATCAAAAGTAAATTTCAATGTCCCAATCATAAATAATAAGTTTATTTTGACAAATAGAGCTTATAAAATTGTCAAAATATATATTTAAAATTTTTTTGCCATCAAAAGGTGGTAAAACAATCATGTAAAAAATATTAGAGAATTCTATGCTTAAGATTGGATTTATTCTCATTTAAGTCTTTAAAACACTATATATTTAATAAATAGACATATATAGGTTAATCTAGTATTCATTACTTACTTTGGATGTTACATTAGGTGATTGTGGATGATAAGGATGGACAACCTACGATGAGATGTGTAAATATTTTTGAAATATACCATTTTTAATGTGATTTTTGATACATTTTAATCTCATTCCGTCATTTATTATCATGTTATTTATTTTCTATGTTTCAAAATGTGACATTATTTATGTGATATAATGTCCTACACCACTTTTTCAAAATAATTTCTAGTCTTTTTGTATAGAGCATGTTATATAACTATTGAGTGGGCTAAACTAAAATGGGACTTCTCATTGTTAGACTTGGCTATCTGTGACATAATCCATGGTATTGATTGGTTGACAATGTTTAAGGCTCACATCAAATATTATAGATGATCAGATAGTTTTGTGACTGAGGATGGCATCAATCATCTCCTAAGAGGAGAAAGGGCTGTAAAGACACGTGAAAAGGGATTTTTGGTACCAGCAGTGGGAATGGTCTCTTAGAAGCCTCTATAATTGACTATTTTATCGAAATAATATATCAGTGATAAATGTTTTCTAGAATACATTGATCTATTTTTATATATTTTTTCAATAACATCTCAACCATACCAACTATCATGGAAGTGGTGTTTACAATTGATGTCTTTTCGAGAACAAGTCAAATTTTCATTTCATCTTATAGGATAGCTCCAACTGAATTACGGGAGATGAATGTTTTTAAGAGATGTAAAGAAAGGGTTTCATTCATCCAATCACATCCTCAGGGAAAACACTAGTCTTGTTCATAATGAAAGAGTATATAACTATATGGATTTGTGTTGATTATCATAAAAATAACGAAGTTATGATAAATAATAGATATTCACTTCCATGAATAGATGATTTTTTGATTAATTGAATAGATTATAGTATTTCTCTAAAATTGAACTTTGATCAGGATGTCACCAACTATGTTTTCGGAAAGAGGATATTCTGAAAAATCCTTTCAAGAAGTAGATAATTCCATTATAAATACCTGTTAAACCCTTTTGGTCTTACAAATTCAGAATCACTCTTTATAGAATTGATGATTCTGATATTTTATAGGTATCTTGATTTTTTGTGGTGTTTGTGGATGAAATATTGGTGTATTCAATGGCAATGGTTGAGTATGTGAAACACTTTCTGATAGTGTTATAAATATTAAGAGACCATTTTCTGTATCAAATATTATAATTGTGTGAATTTATTATACAAGAGGTATGATTTTTTGGAATTTTAATTTTTTAAAAAGGAGTTTCTTTTGATCTAGAAATGATAGAAGTTGTTATCTATTGTAAAGAGTAAAATATTGTCTTTGAAATATAGATATTTCCTAGTGTAGAAGGTTATTACTGACAATTTTTATGACATTTCATTGATATAATCTCTAATGATATATTTGACAAAGAATATTTTTATATTCCAATGGATTTTGGAATGCCCCAAATATTTTAAAGAGATAAATACTTGCCTTCCATTAGCCCTTATCATGATATTACCAGAATCATTACAAGGATACATGGTGTACATTCATTCTTCAGGACCTAGGATAGATTGCATTCTCATTCAAGGAGAACATGTGGTGGATTAAGTCTCATGAATGTTAAGGATGTATGATAAGAACTAACCAAAACGTGATTTGGAGTTATCTGTAGCTTTCCATTCCTTTAATACAGTAGGTCATATTCTCTTTGGTGAGAAATTTATTGTGTTCTATGATCATAAGATCTTGAAACATATTTTCTCACTATGGGATTTGAATCTAATGAAAACAATGTGGGTGGAGTAACTTAAATTGTTCGAAATTGACATGGTGTATAAACTAAGTAAAGTGATTATGGTGGAAGATGAATTAAGAAGATTGTTATATGTTCAGTTGAAAAAAAAAGATGCTTCAGATGCGTGGTAGCTGATGTCATTCCTAGCCGACAAGTTTTTGGAATGTGAAGATCGAGGTGATGTTATAGTTTTATTTTCATTTTACCTCAATCCGAAATTGATGAATAAGGTAATGGATGGAAAAAAATCTGTTGTAGACTGTGTTTTATTAAGTTCAAAAAAAATGGTGTGGATACCATGGAGGGATGGATGTGGGGTGGGAGATTAGTGTTGTGGTTTAAGAATCAGATGGTTGTATTGATGACTTGTTAGGAACATATTCTTCATGATTATCACCATTCGATATGTGTTGTCTATCTAAGAATAATGAAAATGTATAAGTCATTTAAATAATACTTTATGTGGGTCTTTATGAAATGTAATGTGGCTGAGTTTTTTATGAGATTTGTAAATTATCAGCAAGCCAAGGAAGCGAATTAATAGCCAGTAGGTATGTTGTTGTCTTTACCTATCACAATGTGGAAATGGGAGTAGATAGCTATGGATTTAAATATAGGTCTCCCATGAATAGTTTGGAAACACAATTCCATATAGGTGATAGTGGATCACATTACCATGTAATATCATTTCATTTCTATTTGTGAAACTCATATGGTGAAGGAGCTATCCAAAATCATAATATGAGAAGTGGTAAAATAGATTGGCATACCAATTTCAATAGTATAAATAAGGGATCTTAGGTTCAAATATCATTCTATAAATCCAAATATATATCCCTTGGGACACAATTGACTTTGATAATGGTGACTCATTATCAAATTAATGTGAAATATGAAAGGCTGATACAAATGTTGGAAAAGGTGTTATAGGATTACGTAATGAATTTTGGTGGCTCATGGGAAGATAACATACCCTTAGTGGAGTTATCGTAAGAGAAAAAATTATTATGACTCAATAAATATTTCTCTTTTTGATGAATTGTATGGTCATATTTGAAATTCTACACTTTTTGGGTGGAAACAGGTGAAACATAACTAGTCGGGAAGGTCTTTTTCCAAGAAATAACATAGTATATTTAGTTCATTAGGATACTAATGGAGAAAACTCATAGTCATTAGAAATCATTTTTGGATCATCGTCGATGGTATTTTTCATTCACATGGAGTGATCATGTGTTTTTAAGGATATTTACAAGTCTTTGACATCATCATTTTGGGATATAGGTAATGTTATCACCTCGATACATAGGCCCTTTTGAGATATTGGAATTGGTTGGATAGGTGGAATATCATTTTTCATTTCCACCTTAGTTCAGTGTGGTGCATAATGTGTTCCACATATCTCTGTTAAAGAAGTATCATCTTGATCCTGACCATTTGGTCAGATGGGATAATGTTGAAATAGGGATAGATTCGTCATTGGTACATACCGTGGTGCAGATTATCGATAGGAAAGAGAAATTATTTATTTCAAAAACCATCAGTATAGTATGAGTTTTTTTGGAAATAATGTTAGATTTTGGATGATAGATTGGAATGAGAGAATGAAACAAAATTCAAATGTTTAGAACACTTTCAAAGCAACCGTTTTTTTCAACTTTTTTAGAAAGGAAAGAAAAATAGTGGGGAGAAAGTTTCACCCTCGGTTTCTAGTATATATCCCTTTATTTAAGATTTTTATGTACATAAAGTTTAAGGGTGAAGGTTGGGAGAGTTGGGTAAAATTTTTGATATTTTTTGGGGCTTTCCATTTTGTTCACTAGTTGTCCATGGTTTGTGAAAACCATGAAACACTTATAGGAACCAGTGCATAGTGAGACATAGGCTGAAAGAGATGCACACAATCTATTCATGGTTTATCAAAACCATACTTAAGATAATGAAACAATTGTGTATTGTAGTGAAAATGATGGACATTGAGATATGGCATGGTTAGTGCATGTTTTGAAATCTGTGTGATCCAACCATGTGAGGTATTTCATATAACAGAATAAAGAGCACAATTAGTGCATAGTTTATCTATTTGTGCAACTAAATCATGCACGAGTGAAAGTTAGATTCCTAAAAATTAAAACTCACTCATTTTCAACATTAACCCACTCATTTATTCTTCCATGCAGCCATAACATGGTATTTTTCTTTCCAAAAGATTAGGAAGGGTTCTCCCATTGATTTGGAAGCAATATGGAGGTATCCATTGGTGTGTTAAAGCCTAGTTCTTGTTGTAAGGCTTAGTTCTTCATAATTCTTGTTTCATTTTTGTAGATCAACTTCTCTATTCCAATCTATTACTTAGATCAACACCTACAACCAAATATTGTTCAACATTTCAGGGTTGTTTATATGGGAAGATATCTAAGGCGGGATTATGGAGATTCAAACTGTTTTGTGACGTTTGTTGTTCCATTTATCATTTTCCACACAACTCTCAGGGTATATAGCTTAAATATCAACTCCTCTATCATGAGTTGATTTAACATGTTTTAAATTGATTTAATTGGAGAAATTATGTTTTAAATTGTGGTTAAATGCATGTTATAAATCCTTTTCAGAGATGATTTATTGTTTTTTATGAAGTTATGGAATTGTGGTATTTGGTTATGAAATGTTCTTTGAAAAATGAATTTAAAATTACTTCCTAACTTGATTTATTAGAAAAAGGTTTTCAATAAGAAGGATGTTTTATTGAAATGGTTTTGGAATTGGAATGGTTTGATGAAGGGGGTTTTCAATAATAAAAATTTATTTTATTGAAATGGTTTTAGTATGGGTTCTGGTCATACATTGCATGTGTGTTCATTTTTAATTTATGAGGCATTGTTGAAATATTAAATTCTTCTTTGTGGAAAATGTGTAATGGCACTTGGTATATAATTACCTATTGAGGACTTGGTAGATCTATGAGAAACTGCTCATTAGTATAAAACTGTAATAATGGAGAATGCATAGTTTGTAGTGTGGTTATGTAGAAAAAATTGGTTGTGCAAAATATAACATGTGTGACGGGTTTAATACATCATTTTATTTTCCTCTTGAAAATATATTTTTCTAGAAAATTGGGTGACATGCAACTATATTATATTTGGTTATAATATTATTTAGAACATGATCATATTTATTTATAAACTATTTTGTAAATTTATTTATATAAACTAATATATATAAATATTTATATCATTTCAATCCTATTAAAATTAGTAGGGATGTAATTGGGGGGGTAATATATACTATGTTTTATTACTCACCCCATGTCTTAGATCATTGGTTCTTCTATAGATGTCATATCCGAACATGAGAAATTGTTTGATATCACAGAAATTTAGTAATACGTTGCGGTCATTTGACTATTTTTGGATCTTGGATCTTGGAAAATGTAATGATTTTGAGTTTTTTACTTGTCTTGGGATTTTTTTTATTTTCTCCCATTGTTTACATGATACTAGTTTGTCTTCCGATGTTGCACATTTTGGTGGGTTTTCATATAAAAAAATTAATGAGTTTCTTTCATTTTATCATGAATCATATAGTGGTTTTTTGGGGTTTGATTTATTTGATTAGTAATTTTATTCATAATGGTTAAATAATTCCACAAATGTATTTAAACCCTTTCTTATTTATTTCTAGGATTTGGAATTTTTGGGATGTCGCTTAAGGGAAAGTACCATCCTTCCACCTGTCAAGTGAATGTGATGTAGGGGGAACAATGAAATAATTACCTTAAGTGTGCAAGGGTAATGAATTAGATGATTTGTAAATAATAAATAATAAATATCATTTAATATTTATCGATTATACTCACTATTTTATCGTTATGGTTATCTTTATGAATTGTTGATGGAAAACAACTTACAACGGTTTACGAGGTGGTAGTCCTCCTTACACATAAGTGATGGGTTATTACCATTAAATATAGAAGGAGATGGATAAATATTATTCAATCAAAATAATAAGATATAATCATATGTAATATAAATTATTTATTATAATTAAATTTATAACTCATAATTAATGGTAACAAATTCATATGTAAAAAAATTAATATCTTAGTGAAGAAAATTATGGTTTCTTACATGATCCTACATTTGATCTCTTCTTAAGGTCCCTAGGGTTGGTATTTTTGGAATACTATACACCTATATAATGTCTATAGGAATTTTATATAATTATTTTATCATGGTTTTGTTGAGTTAAATGTCTTGAGATGAGTTAATATTCGAGGGTATTGAGTTTCCTTTTGCAATTGATAAGGGGTGGCATTTTGGTAAATACCGAACACAATTTAATAATGGGAAGTCACACTCACCAAGAGAATAATAACCCAACACTTTATTTCATATATAAACATAATTTATTATATTAAATATTCATGTGATACAAAAAAAAGATAAATATGGCTAGTGTATTTCGGGATTAGTAAAATTACATAAAAACATAGAACATAAAACATAATATATTTATTGAAAACATCTTTTACATAACCACAACAATCTTTTGTACTTAACATTGCATGGGATAACTTGAGGACATTAATAATAAAATAGTGAGCTATAAATCCCTGTATGGGGGTAAACAAGGCAAAACATGAAGAATAAAGTACATGTTTGGCAAAAGGAATGTTAATGGAGAAAAAGAGAAACATGAACACAAAGGCATGATATAGCATGATTATCATTACATGAAAATGTGGATACAAAATTTAACATGATATTAGCAATATCCATGGCTCATTGCACATGTAGCATGACTAAAACCTCATTTCAAATGAATTAGACTGGGAAAAACCTCATTTAACATGACGTACCATGATTCTATTCTTTACCCAATGCATTGAAGAGTTGTTAGGGTTCACCCTTCTTAATCATTACATTTCATACAGAAATATTCCACACATATCATAAATCATGGATTCATTAAACATCATAATTTATTCCAAAAATAAGTGCTGTGAAATACATAACTCAATAAATATGATCAAAAAGTAAATTTTCAAAAAGGTGAGTACCCTTGATAGAGAAATGAGCATGGTATTCACTACACAATGACTTTGGCTTGAAAAACAGTAGTGCAATTTCGACAACATAGTGGCATTACATAAGAATTTATAAAAATGGTATATGAGTTATAAATGGGTGTCTCATAATATTTAAATGGAATGGAATGTAATGGGGTCATGTAGATACATGTCCCAAATTAGGTAAAGGAATTTAGATTTAGAAAACAAAACAATTGCTTGAATGTAAATGAGGAGAGTGAAATACCTTAATGAAATTGGGTTTGGTAATAGGTTTACATGGGAGGAATAAATTGGATATAAATAGAAATAAAATCATTAAAACATAAAAAGGGAAGTATTGGGGAGGTTTTAAATCAAACCCCAACATTCATAATTGATAATAAAAGGTAATTATAATATTAAAAAACCTGGATAAAAGGAGAAAGTAAGGAATCCTTTAGTTGGAAGTGTAATCCCAAATTCATGGAAGAGTCTTGATGGAGGATTACTGAGATATTGGGGCCACTTTTAAAGATTCTAGAGAGATGAGGTAATATTTAGGTCGAGCTGCAAAGGCTTTGAGTGAATAGGAAGAGCGATATTCGGTGGCTCTGTATAGGAAAAGAGAGGGAATTATTTATAATTTAGGTTTTGGGAACCCCACATTAAACAAATAAAAAAAAATCAAACCCATGTTTTTCTCCAACAGTTCATTCTAAAGGGGTGTGTAAAACAATATTTTATAATTCCAATGGCCTAAATTCTTAAAATAGAAGTCTTGCTTATGTAGAGGTGAGTCACACTCTCAAGGAAATCATTTTAAAAAGATAAAATGAATTATAAGTCTTGGAGGGTTCACTATGGCTTTGTAAGATAAATAAAATAAACCGAAATAACATAATTTTAATGGTAAATCATATATTTTACTACAATAACACTTATTGTATTTTATTACATCAATATTGGGTCATTATGTGGTTGTAAAATACATTATATAATTAAACTGTATTTAGTTGTTTACCCAAAAATTTGACTGTCTTAGAAAATTAAGAATAATTCACCATTGGATAATTTCGATGTCATCATTTCAAAAACAATAATCATTTTATATAAATAATTTTATAAATATTTGAATTTTTAATTTTAAAATAAAACAGACATTTATTGAAAATTCACAGGTTTTGAAAACAAAACAGCTTTTAAACCATAATAAAAATAAAATTTTAATCCTAAAAATTATATGACCATTTATATTTAAAAAGATATTTATTAATAAAATTTTATTAAAATATTATTTAATTCAAAAATCCACTAATTCATCTAAATAGATTTCTTAACAGAATATTAATTAATAAAATACAATTTGTGCTTTCAAACCCATTTACAAAGTAACAGTAATAAAATGAATGTATATTCATTATTATATACTAAAATAATAATACACACAGTCATTGTGCTATGGTCTTGTTACGTAACCCCTTATAACACCTGAATATGAACTTAAGGAAAGGTGTACGATAGTGACAGACTCTTGGGGTGGCATGGATAACATCGCTTGGGTGGTAATCTCTATCAGCTTCCAATTTTCTCGTAGGTGGTTCCATTTGAGCTTAACGTGTTGAAGCTCAGCTTGGTCATGGTCAAGAGCGAAGCCTTGTGATTCCACCTCCTTTCCAAGATCATAAAAATTGGCTTCGTACAGAGCAGTTCTACTGGATGAGACCATATCTACCATTTTCTGAGTAAATTGGATTTTTTAAATCCGTATATTTATTCTAATTATGTAATCATTTTCCAATAGATATATTTGAAACGAAAACAATTCATAACTGTATTTTGAAATAAAAAATCATAAAACCAAAGAAGTTCATACGTTATATAATCATTATATTTCATAATACATTTAATTATATCAAGTGGAATTTTCAATAATGAATGTTTGGGTCCTTACTATCTTCCCCCCTAAAGAAATTGCTACCTCGAAATTTGCATTTCCCACACTAAACTGATTTGGGTAACTCTACTTCATTACTTCGTCTGATTCCTGTGTTGCTTCTTCAAACATGATGTTTCACCACAACACCTTGACGAGGGTCATTGTCTTATTTCGTAGGAAATTTTCTCTACGATATAAGATCCTCACAGGATTCTCTTCATAGGATAGATCATTATCCAATGGTACCACCTTTGGATTGAGTACATGTGATGGTTCACGTATAAACATTCTTAAGAGTGATACATGGAATATATCATGTACTTTATATAGGTTTGATGGGAGTTCTAGTCAATATGCCACGACTCCAATGCAATCAAGGTTCTCAAAAGCACTGATGTACGTTGGACTAAGATTTCCCTTCTTCCCAAATTTCATAACTTTTTTCCATGGTGATATGTGGAGGAATACCGTGTCTCTGACATCAAACTCTATGTCTCGTCGATAATTATCAGAATAGATATTTTGTTACCTTTAAGCCGTATTAATGTGCTGATGAATGGTCTTAACCATCTCCCCAATTCATCGGCCATTTCTAGACCTAAGAGTTTTCAGTCCCCAAAATCATCCCAACATACTGGTGTTATAAAAATCTTCCCATACTTGGAAATATAAGAAGACATTTTTATTCTTGAGTAGAAACTATTATTGTAAGATAACTCAAGCTGGGGAATATGATAATAACATCCTCCTCTGAAGTCCATTGAGCATGATCCCAACATGTCCTCATGTGTTTGGATAGTCCTTTCAAATTTGACATCAGTTTGAGGATGATATGTTGTACTAATGTTCAACTCAATATTCATAGAATTTTCAAGACTCTTCCAATACCTATAGGTGAATCATAGATCATGATCAGATACAAAAGATAGTGGTACTCCATGTGGCCTTACCAAATCTATAATTTATATCCATGCCAGTTGATACAAAAATAAAACCTCTAGAATTGCAATGAAGAGTGCAGTCTTTGTAAGTCGATCCACAACAACCTAGATAGAATTGATTCGTTTGGATGTATTCAGAAATATACTAACAAATTCAATGGTGATGTTCTCCTATTTACATGCTAGTATAGGTAATGGTTTCATAATCCCCTCAGACTTCTGCCTCTCAGCCTTCACTTGATGAAATACTAGGTAGTTTTATGTATAATTAGTGATCTCCTTCTTCATGTTCCCACCAATAATGATCTCAGAGATCTCGATACAACTTTCTATTTTCTAGGTGAATGGAAAAATTTGAACTATTTTAATCATTCAAATGATCATTCGTTAGCTAGGGATTTTATGGAACTCATAGTCTTGAATCAAATAACATTATTTCTACTTCATTAACATTGAATTCCAAGGATGTCCCTTTTTTGATAGTTTCAACATTCTTATGAATTCTCAAATCATCCTTTTTAGCATCATTTAACCATTAAAAAAGAGACTACTGAGCAATAATATGTGAAACAATTGATGATGTTACCTTAAAAAACTATTCCCATGTCCATCTTCATCAAGTCGTTGAATTTTGGATCCCTTTCAATTATCATCAATTATAGAAATGTTGGGTCCTTTCTTCTTAGAATGTCTTCTACCTTATTCGCTTTCCCAGGGTGTTAATGGATTGAGCAGTAATAGTCTTTGATCATATCAAACCATCTTTGTTGGTTCATATTAATATCTTACTATGTAAATATATACTTGAGTATTTTTTGGTCCTTATATATTTAACACTTCTCCCCAGAGAGGTGACGTCACCAAATTTTTAAAGAAAATATCACAGCTGCAAACTCTAGATCATGTGTTGGATAGTTCTACTCATAAACTATCGATTTCCTTGAAGCATAGTCAATGATTTTTTCATTTTTCATCATCACACAACCCATTACCTTCTTCAAAATATCACTAAATACAACAAAAAGTTATCCACTTCTGGGTAGTGTGAGCACATGTGTAGTGATTATCCTCTTTTTCAACTACTTAAAGATTTCTTCGCATTCATCACTCCAAGAAAACATGACTCCCTTATGAGTATTCTTGGTAAGCGACTTTTGAAAATCATGATAAATTTATCACAAATCAGCGATAATATCCAACTTACACAAGGAAGATATGGATATTTGTTACTGATGTTGTCCTTGGTTATACCTCAATTTCTGTTGTCTTGGAGGGATTCAAAAATTTCCCACTTCTTGTGATGATATGACCTATGAGTGATACCTACTTTAACCAAAACTCCCTCTAGCTATAAGTTTTATTGATATTCTACATTCCAAGTTCTCTAGTACTATGCTTAGATGCTCCTCATGATCCTCTTTGTTTTTAGATTATATTATAATATCCTCTATAAAAACTACAAAAAATTTGATGAGTTATTCTCTAAAGACTCTATTCATCAAGTCCATGATGATTTCTAGATAAGTAGTGAGTCTGAAAATCATCACTATGAATTCATAGTGCATGTACCATGTACAAAAAGTAGTCTTGTGGATATCCTTATTCTTCGCCATTACATGGTAATATCCTGATCGAAAATTCTCATTAGATAAGTATTGGGATCCACATAGTTTATCAAATAGGTCATCAATTCATGCAATAGGATATATGTTCGTTATCATGATTTTTTTGAGCTCACGATAAGCCATGCAATGGTGCATTGAACAATCCTTCCTCTTGATGAAGAGGTCTAGTGCACCCCATGGTGAAGAACTTGGGCCTATAAATCTTGTATCCAAATTCTCTTTTAGTTGTTTCATCAGCTTCTCAAGCTCCACAAAAACTATTCTATATGGAGTCTTGAATATTGGCAATGAACCATGTATAATATCAATTGAGAATTCAACATCTCTTCTAAGAGTATGAGTAGGAAATTCATCAAGAAACACTTTAGTGAATTCCCTCACAATAGGCATGTTGTCAAGGATGATTGCATCCTTGGAATCAATCATCTGAGCCAGATACGCATGATCATAAGGAAATATTATCTATTCTTGATGTTATGGTTCTAAGAAAGTATAATACTCCCCTTATACTTGTATATAATTGGGGGTTGATTCGCTATATGGAGTGTTATTTCCCTCTCACGGAAATTTATATTGGCTCTATATAAAGAAATCAAATCCATGCAATGAATTGAATCAAATTTCACCAGAGGGAGTATGGTGAGGTTCATCGGGAAGTTCGATCCACAAATTATGACAGGGGAAGAGTTATACTAATGTGTTGAAATGATTTCTCGGTTTTTCGTACTCACCGACATCTTTACTTTCATGATTTTTGGTGGTTTTGGTGTTTTTCTACTAAACATTCGAGATATAAAAGAATGAGTAAAACTATGAAAAATAACCCTAAATTTAAAATTTTGATTTTGGTTCTACCTTATATAATTTAAACACCGAATTTGTAATTTAATCTATTAAACACATAAAGGGCAATCCAATGACATTAAAGGGATAACTTAAAAATTACATTTATTTCCTTAACATATTATTTTATAGTAATCAATCCATGTTATCTATGATCTACATCCCAATATGTATTCTCAGGGGGGGTTTAATTTCCTTAATCATGGTTCATACTATTCTTGTGAAATTACCAAATCATATCCCCCTATAGTTTCATAACCAAGAGTGCAGCAAGGCCTGTTATTGAGCACCTGTTCCCATTAAAGTCTATCTCAAAGCGGTGTTTTCGGGTTTTAACGCTACATACATCTGTGGCAAAGCCACCTCTACCTACTCAAATCTAGAAAGGGGTATATTTTCATGATAAAGTACTTACTCAAATACCACCAAAATTTAGGGATTTTTTTAATATGTAGTCTTATTCCAATGAATTTCACTAGGATTTTCTAATCCTAATCCCAAAAATTACAAAACCTATCCTCTGATACCAACTATATCAAACCTACTCTTTATTTCACACAAAAACATTATTTATTACATAAAATATTCACTTGAAAAATGATATAATATCTATAGGTCTATTTTATATTGGTATTAGGATCATTACATAACATTATTGAACATAAAACACTAAATCTTTATTGAAAAATTATTTTACCTGACCACATAATTCCTTCATACATTACATTGAAATGGATAACATGAGGACATGCATAAGAAAATGGGGAGGTATAAAGCTATGTAAGGGAGTAAAAAATGAATAGAATGAAGAATATAGTACATGTTAGTTAGTAGGAAAATCAATGTTGCAAAAGAGAAAGATGAACATAAAGTCATGATATAACAAGATGATCATTACATGGAAGTGTGGAAACAACATTTAACATCATATAAGAATAAGAAAAGGATTTCTGCACCTGAAGAATATGTAAACCACAATTACACTTGAATTAGAATGACTAAACCCCCATTGAACTAGACATTTCATGATAATACTCATTACCCAATGCATTGGAATTCTATCAAGGTGCACCCTTGTTAATCTTTAAATTTAATCCATAAATGTGCCATATGAATCATACAATATGGATTCATTAAACATCATAATTTATTCCATGTATAAAATGTGTGGAATACATTCATGAAACTATATAATCAATAAGTAAATGTGTATAAAGTTGAATACCCTTGACAGATAAATGGTCATGGTATTCAATAAACAATAAATTTTTCTTGGAAAACTGCAGTGAAATTTCTATAGCATAACAGCTTTTCCTAAGAATTTATAAAAATGGTTGATGATAGATAAAGGGGTGTCTCATCATATGTACATGAAATGGAAATTTATGGGGTCATATATATATATTTCCAAACATAGTTAATTGAATTGAGTTTCATTAATGAAAATAATTTTTTGAATATAAATGAGGATAGAGAAATCCCTTACTAAATTTCACCATGGTAACATGTGTACATGGGAGGCATTAATGAGAGATAAATAGGTCTCTCATCATTCAAAAATTAGTAGGGTTGTATGGGGGAGGTCTTAAATCCTACCCCAACATTTATAATGTAATATAAAAGGGCATAACAATATAAAAAACATGGATAAAATGAGAAAGGAAGGATTACCTTACATGGAAGTGTGATCCCAAAGGCTTGGGAGAGGCGTGAGTGAGGATTAATGGGAGCTTGGGGCGGCATGGGAGGATTTTAGAGAGATGTTGGTAGAGTTTGTTTGATCTCCAAAGGCTTTGAGTGATGAGGAAGTGGGTGATTGGTTTGGTTTTTAGATGAAAAGAGAGGGAATTAATTTTTATTTTGGTTTTGGGGACAACACATTAAACAAATCAAAACCACAAACTATCCCATGGTTTTCCCCATATTTTCAAACAAAGGGGTATAGAAAACAATATTTTATAAGGCCAGTGGCCGAACATCTAAAAATATTAAGATTTATTTTGTGGGGGTGATTCACACTCTCAAAAAAATCATTTTAAATAGATAAAATGTTTTTTATGTCTTGGAGGGTTTACTAAGGCTTTTTAAAATAAATAAAAATAATCCCAAAATAAAAGTATTTTAATGTTAAAACATATAATATCTGAAAGTCACTCTTATTTTATTTTATAACATCACTATTGGGTCATTATGATGTCATAAACACATTATATAATTAAATGGTATTTAATTGTTTACCAAAAAAATCTTATTGTCTCAGAAAATTATGAAAAATTCACCATGGAAAAATTTTAACGTCCTAATTCCAAAAATAGTATTCATTTTATATAAATAATTTTCTACATGTGAATTTTTACATTTAAAATAAAAAAAATAAATTTATCCAAAATGCATTGGTCTTGACAAAAATGATTTTCATACCTTAATAAATATTACAATTGTATTCCTAAAAAATATATTATCATTTATATATAAACAAATATTTATTAATAATAATTTATTAAAAAAATTATATAAAAAAGATTAATTCATCAATATATATTTCATAATTGAATATTATATAAAAAATTATATTTGTGGATTAAAAACCACTTACAATGTAAACATAATAAAATGAATGTATATTCATTATTCTATACAAAAATAATAAAACACACAATCATAGTGCCAAGGTCATGTTACGTAACTCATTATAACACACACATATGACCTAAGGGTTTGGTGTGAAATGGTGACAGACTCTTGGGGTGGATTTTATAACAACACTGGGGTGGTAATCTATATCAACTTGTGCTTCTCCTATAAGTGGTTCCATTTGAGCATAACATGTTGAAGATCGGCTTGGACTTGTTCAACAGAAAAACCATGTGCTTTCACCTCCTTTCCATGCTCTGACAAATGGGATTCGTTCGGAGAAAATCTACTGGATGAGGCCATCACATCATTTTTTTTTGTAAATTGGATTTGTTAAAGCCCTATATTTATACTAATCATGTGATCACAATCTAACATCAATATTATCAACTGTAATAATTATTGACTATATTTTGAATCCAAAAATCATAAAACCAAAGAAGTGCCTTCATGATATAACAATTTTACATAATAAGACATTTAATTCTATCAAGAGTAGTTTTCATTAATGAAAGTTTGGGTCGTTAAAACGAGTTCCCCAAAACATGATAAATAATGTAGTGGAGGTATTTTAATGTAAATATACCACTCCAACATAAAAATTAAACATTTATTAAACAATTTTTTCCGTATAATCTAATCACACTTAATTTTACCATTTATTATTAAACCACACTAACTTTTTTTTATCATGGATAAATAGTTATTAATGACTAATATTAAAATGAGACTTATAATATAATTTGGAAATATTTATTATAAATATGAAATCCAATTTTCAAAATAAAAAATATATCTTCTTATACTAATTTAGAAAATGTTCATGTAAAGAGGAAAACCTCATTTTAACCATAATTGCATTAAATAAATTTAATTGTATTTATTAATCATTTAAAAAAAGTTAATTTCAAAATATTATATTTTATTAATTATATTTTTAATAAATTTTTAATTAATTTTATAAGGATCAAGACACATAATTTTTAGAATTTAATTATCAAATAAACCCACAAAATAGGTTGATAATACTTTTTCATGAAATATATTTCTCAATCATAAAAATATATTACATTAACTATTTAAAAATGTAAGAATCATTACATTGATTTATATTTATGTTTCAAGATTTATAATAATTTAATTTAATTTAAATCAATAATAATTATGATTTATTCAAATTAATTAAAATGGAGAAACATTATGCACTTAAAAATAGTTTTGTGGAAAATTCATTTTATGAATAAAATTAAACTTACAACAACATCAAGTATATAGATTTTAAAAAGAAATTAAATATATTAAATATAATGAAATGTTACTTGTTTTATTTTTAAATATAATTGAAAAGATAAAATTAATATAATAATAAATAATTTAATAAAAAGAAAAAACATCATTTGAAAAATCTATATTTTCATGTAACGTCCTGGTTCCAGAAGATGCCCAGAGGCTCCTCGTACCTGGTTGGTCACATGGACTCAATCACATTTCCCTGAACCCTAGTGGCTACTGACTAGCAGTTAGGGCCTTGTGTGTGATAGTGGGGAAACTATTCCCTCATTAGAAGAGTAACATAGTAGAAGTAAAATAGATAGCAATAGAAGAAGAAGTAATAATACCAAACCAAATGTAAACAACTACAACAATAAACAGCCGGAGTGCACATATATAAATGATGCATGATTCATATGTCTAGTAAAGAATACAAACAAATCACAATTCTATAATATAGTACTAAACCAAATTAAAAAATATTATCAGTAAACAACACCACAACATCGCAAGCCTTAGCTTGGTCCCATGCTCCCATGCTCTATGGAAATCATGTACCAAAAGTAGAATGGAACATGACCTTATCTATACCCGATTCAATATAGTCGATTTGGGCCCAAAAGCATGATCCAAATAGGGTGTGAGACTAATACTAGAATGGAACCATCCAAAGATCTGTTCCTAATAGTCAGTAAATATTTGAGGAAGGAAATAAGCAAAAAAAAGTAATAAACAAAGAAGTACTCAAAAGTATACAATTCTACAGTTCAGTTGCATTTAATTTCACATATTAGTTAAGAAACTTATCAAAAACTGGTAATCCTCTGGGATGCACTCATAGGCTAACCCCTCTGGTTCAACCAAACAACACAAGCAACCCTCTTGGATGTACACACAGTGTAACCCATATAGTTCAGCTTTAGCGAAGACACTTTGAGGAAGCACCAACCGTCAATTCGCCATGTAGTTTCACATAGGTAAGTAATAGGCACACTAAGGAAGCACCTAGTATAGAATCCCGTCTTTTTATCACATAAACGTTCATTACATTTTACAAAACCGAGGATCTTTAAGGTTTAGTGTCTTGGAAACAAGGAACTTAAAACCTGAAAACATACGACATTCTTCTTAAACACTTGAAAGGCTCCTCCTTTTGTTCACCCTAGGTTCATTACTGAATCTCATATCCAGGGGACATACATAAAAATAAAGGGTGAGCAGAAGGCCCAGTAAGAGAAACAAGGGGAAAAATTTAACATGCGAACGTGATATACATCAACAATGTCATGAAAAAGAACTTTAGGGAATGAGAATGAAATCATGAGGCTTATCATAATAAAAATTACTTTCATCATAACTTGAAGATGTGGCTACAATATTTAACAATGAAAATCATTTCTGTTTCACCAAGGTCCATCCCCAAGGTGTCAATAAAAATTACCAAGGTTATTAACCAAGGTATCAGTCAAAATTGTCATCTCTAGAGTTTAAGTCTTTACCCAATGCATTGAGCGCTATGAGGGAGCACCATTAAATTTGTCTTTATCATCATGTGAGACAGTTATATCATCATCAATCATTTCATAAACAACCCATATATCATAAATGAAATGGGATTCATTTCATAATCATAATGTTTTAAAAACTGCTTTAAGGACATGATCTTTGTGTAACTTTAAAACCCACAGAAAAGGATGGTGGGCCTCATGTATATAAATCCCAGAATTTAAAATAGAAAAAATTGGTATATATTTGAATACCCTTATAGAAGATAGATCTTTGAGTATTCACTTAATAAAATAAAAGAACTTTAGAAAAAGAGAGAGACATTTTGAGACGGAAATTCTGCAGGATAACGGCTATGTTACATGGTTTTAGAAAACATTGCAAATAGAGGGGACATGGGTCACCCACTCATAAATGATCCATAAAACAGTAGGGTAATAGAATATAAAGAATTGATGAACATTTTAATCAATTTTGAATGACATACCATTTGAAATGAAAAACATGGAAGGAAGACAAAAATTAGATTTCTCTTTTGAAAATCTGGCAGCCTAACGATGTCACTTAAACATCAACCCAAAATGAATTGACATGATAAAATAGGGTCTTTCATAATATGAACATAAGAGTTAAGTATGATTGATATAGATATAATACCTCAACATAATAAAAAGGAACTTGAAAGACTTGACATGAAAATAGATCTTGAAAACGAGAAGGGTGAAAGAATCCCTTAAAAATTCGGCAGCCTAATGATGCCACTTAAAACATCAAAATACTGAATTGAAGAGATCATATAGGGTCCCTCCTAATATGAACATAAAATATTAGTATGATAGATATAGAGATCATAAACAACATAAAAAGGAACTTGAAAGACTTGACATGAAAATAGATCTTTGAAAAATGAGAAAGGTGACCGAGTCCCTTAAAAAATCGGCAGCCTAACGACACCACTTAAAACTTCGAAATACTGAATTGAAGATATAAAATAGGGTCTCTCATAATATGAAAATATTAGTTCAGTATGATAGATATAGATATCATACCCAAAAAAAAATTAAAAGTAACTTAAAAGACTTGACATGAAAATAGATCTTTGAAAAATGAGAAAGGTGAATGAGTCCTTTAAAAATTCAGCAGCCTAACAGCGCCACTTTAACATTATTAAATTACAATGATGAGAGAAAGAGGGGGTATCTCATCCTATAAACATTAAAAAGACAGTAGGATGAATATAAAAGAATATCCTCTAACATAAGAGCATGGAGCATAAAAGAAATGACATAAAAGAGAGTACTTGGAAAGAAAGAGAGAGGTAGGATCCCTTCCCTTAAAACATAACTCCTAAAACTCAAAGGTTGGGACCTTGAGGGCTTGGGGGGACCTTCAGAGGACTCCTTCGGAGGAAAAGATACCATAGATTCGTTGGGGGAGAGTTGGGAGTCGAATGGATGAGAGGATGACTTGGTATTTATATGGAAAGAGAGGGGACAAGGCATTAATGGCCAAGGGACACCTCATTGGTGGTTTTGGCAAAACCATGAGCTCGCCCATGGTATTTTCCCATGGTATTTGACAAATGGGTCCCCACATACAATAAATCATCACCTTTGGTCGGCCAACACTTAAAATATCTCATGACATCATCATGGCACTGTTATGATGTCATTAAATACCCGTAACTTAAAAATTGTATTTACACTATTCATCGAAAATTCATCTTTCTCATAAAAATCCCAAAATTCCACCTTAACCAACTATCAATGCTCTGATTTCAAAAATGAACTCCTTTTTATAGAAATAATTATCTAAATATTTTTAATTTAATTTTTAAATAATTACACTATTCACCGAAAATTCATTTTTTTCTGAAAAATCCCCAAAAATTATCTTAATATAATATCGATGCTCTGAGTTCAAACATGAAATCCATTTTATAAAAAAAATTTCTATATATTTTTAATTATATTTTTAATTAAAAAACACTATTCACCCGAAAAAACTAATACTTGACTAATAATTTATGAAACTGTTATTTAACCATTTTATTGAATCACATTAATTAATCAAGGTGCCTAGATTATATTAATACTTTCTTTAAGTGAGATTACTAATACATTTGGTCACATTACTAATCCTAAGCATAAAATCACTATTCATAATTTATTATTCATTAGAAATTAAGTTGATCTTATTAGAGTCTAAATTTAGTACTGAACATAATTTTAGAAGACCATTTTTTTAAAATCACTACACATTTGTAATTATTTAAGGTTGACATAAACATTTATTAAAGTATCCTCTCTCTAAAATTCACCAAAAATATGCATACTATATTTATCCGGACATTTAAAAATTCTCAAACTTCATCATAAGAAGAAATCAATAATTTTATTTAAAACAAAGGATTACACAAGGCAGTTACGGTCTCCTTACATAGCCCCTTATCACACCAGCATATGACCTAAGTGTAAGGCGTGCTAAGGTGAGAGAATATGAAGGAGGCTCAACCAACATCGCACAAGTAGTAATTTCTATCAGTTTTAACTTCTCGCGAAGGCGATTCCATTCTAGCTTCATACGATGAAGTTCGGCTTGGGTTTGGTCCAGAGCAAAGCCCATTGGTGATACCTCCTTCCCACGTTCTATTAGATGGGCTTCAATCGGTCCACGACTACTGGGTGAGGTCATAAAATCTTCTTTTTATATTAATAAACCAAGATTACTTGTATTTAGAGACAAATATCGAAATTTTTAGTTTCCAGTGGTCATATTGACCAATGGTCATATAAAAGTCAAAACCCAACAGTCTCATTTTAATTATACTCATGTTATCCAATGAAACAGTTTTGTTGAGTATAAAAATAACACACAAAATTAGGAAACAAGATTTATTCAAAATTTCTGGTCGTTACAACCACCCCCCCCCCTTAAGAAATTGTGTCCTCGCAATTTTTAAAACTGGTTTTTGAAATTTCATTAAAAGTCTCTCACCGGAAAAGGAGTCAGTAAAACTATTAGATTAAAAGAAAGAAAGTGAAGTAAAAGGTCACCCGAGTTAACCCATACTAGGATCCCATGTAGGAAAACATGGACTTGGAGGAATAATAAAAGGGTCACGTTCTAAGAGAGAGTGATAGAAAACATGATTAAGAGAATGTTAACAACAAGAAAATCACAAACATATGATGGGTGAAATAGTATTTGATTTCCTAGTAGGAAACTTTAACAGACAACGTTTTTTTTATGTTCCTTTTCATAGTTTTTAGGAATTCATTTACTACATAGAATAAAAACATAAGGAAATATACCTACCTTTAAGTAGAGTTTAAGCCATTAATAAGATTCTACCAAAACTAATCTTTTCTCAAAACGATAAGCATTCATAAACACTTAGTCTCATCAAAAGCACAAGAATAATCTTCTAGAGAATCACATATTCCACAAAAGAAAAACTATCTATCTTTAAAAATTTATCCCCAAAATATAAAGCGTAAGATAAAACAACTCTTCAAAAAGAAAGAATCCCATAGGAAGGGAAACTACTTTTAAATCATCAAAGTTCCACGGTACTACCCTGAGTTCATCATAGACCATTCCATAAATAACTGTCCTTAAAATTCCTCAAAATAACCCAAACTATGATTGAAACCCGAATACAAGAAGGGCTTTATAACATAGTCTTCCAAGATAAACTTTATCGTTCATCTCCAAACAACATCAACCACTCCTAACATCTTATAACAAAAGTAACTAACCTAAACATATTTTCCCAAGATAGGTCAATCATTTCTATAAGTAACCTATAATACCATAAGTTCACCTTAAATTCATTGATTCTTCAAAATATAATTCAACTTTTACTCCTCAAAGAAAATACCGTAGTAATCTATTTACCTCGATCAAATAGGGTTCCAAAAATAGTTAACATCATCCAAAATAATAATCATATTTTAATCCCCTAATCATCTCTATCATATTAATAAGACAATCGTCACATTTCCTATCACATTGTTTGTTGGGAAATGTTCTTCCATTTCCCGCCATTTACTAAGGAAAGAAAGTACAATTATGGGCTTAAATACTTATCCAATAATCATTAAAAGGAAACTTAGAGAATAGAAGGATAAACTTGTAGAAGAAAAGTATACCCTAACTTTTAATACCCTAGGTCCCAATCTAGGTTATCCATGATAATATATTCTTATGTGAATCTTTATTTTATTTTATCTTTGTTCTTTTAATAATGGTTCATACTAAGATTATGAATTTATCAAAGCATATCCCTCGGGAGTGTCATAACCAAGAGTGCAGCAAGGCCCATTGTCGTGTACCAGTTCCCGTTCGAGTCTAACTCAAAGCAATGTTTTCAGGTTTTACCCCTATGTACATCTGTTCCAGAGCCACCTCTACCTGCCCGTATCTAGACAAGGATGTATTTGCTTGGCAACCCCTTACTCAATACTCACCAAAATACTAGGAAGGTTTACTATATTTAAAATTTTCTATTGGTTTCTTTCTAAAGTTTTCATATCCTAATTTACACAAATAACTAAACCATCCTTTGATACCAACTATAGCATCCCGCATTTTTATCACATATCTTTTAATTGCATTTTACAAAACCGAGGATCTTTAAGGTTCATTGTCTTGGAAACCAGGAACCTAAGACATGAAAACATAAAACATTCATCTTAAACACTTGAAAGGATTATCCTTTTGTTCATCCTAGGTTCATTACTGCATCTCATTACCTGGGGACATACATCAAAAGAAAGGGTGAGCAGAAGGCCTAGTAAGGGAAACACGGGGAAACATTTAACATGCGAACGTGAGATACATCACCAATGTCATGAAAAATAACTTTAAGGCATCAGAAAGAAATCATGAGGAATATCATAATAAAAATAATGTTTTTCATAACTTGAAGATGTGGCTACAATATTTAACAAAGACAATCATTTCTGTTTCACCAAGGTCCATCTACAAGGTTTCAATAAAAATTACCAAGGTTATTAACCAAGGTATCAGTCAAAATGGTCATCTCTAGAGATTAAGTCTTTACCCAATGCATTGGAGCACTATCAGGGAGCAACCTTAAATTTGTCTTTATCATCATGTGATCCACATATATCATCATCAATAATTTCATAAACAAACCATATAGCATTAATGAAATGGGTTTCATTTCATAATCATAACATTTTAAAAACTGCTTTAAAAACATGATCTTTGTGTCACTTTAAAACCCACAGAAAAGGAAGGTGGGTCTCATGTATGTAAATACCAGAATTTAAAATAGAACAAATTGGTTTATTTGTGAATAATCCTATATAAGATATACCTTTGAGTATTCACTTAATAAAATAAAAGAACTTTGGAAAAAGAGTGAGACATTTTGAGACGGAAATTCTGCAGCATAACGGCTATGTTACGAGGTTTTAGAAAACATTAAAAAGAGAGTGGACATGGGTCACCCACTCATAAATGATCCATAAAACAGTAGGGGAATAGAATATAAAGGATTTAAGAATATGTTTATGAAATTTTAATTAAATACCATTTGAAATGAAAAACATGGATGGAAGACAAAAATTAGATTTCTCTTTTGAAAATCTAGCAGCCTAACGACGTCAGTAAAACTTCAACCAAAAATGAATTGACATGATAAAATAGGGTCTCTCATAATATGAACATAAGAGTTCAGTATGATAGATATAAATATCATTTCCCAACATAATAAAAAGGAACTTGAAAGACTTGACATGAAAATAGATCATGAAAACGAGAAGGGTGAAAGAATCCCTTAAAAATTCGACAGCCTAACAGCGCCACTTAAAACATAAAAATACTGAATTGAAGATATAAAATAGGGTGTCTCATCATATGAAAATAAAATATCAGTATGATATATATAGATATCATACCCCAACATAAAAAGGAACTTGAAATATTTGACATGAAAATAGATCTTTGAAAAATGAGAAAGGTGGACGAGTCCCTTAAAAATTTGGCAGCCTAACGGCGCCACTTAAAACATAAAAATACTGAATTGAAGAGATCAAATAGGGTCTCTCATAATATGAACATAATATTTCAGTATGCTAGATATATATATCATACCCCAAAAAAATAAAAAATAACTTTAAAGACTTGACATGAAAATAGATCTTTGAAAAATGTGAAAGGTGAACGAGTCCCTTAAAAATTCGGCAGCCTAACGGCGCCGCTTTAACATTATTAAAATGAAATGATGAGGAAAAGAGAGGGTATCTCATCATATGAACATGAAAAAGACATTAGGATGAATATAAAATAACATACTCCAACATAATAGCCTGGAGCATAAAAGAAATGACATAAAAGAGAGTACTTGGAAAGAAAGAGAGAGGTAGGATCCCTTACCTTAAAACACAACTCTTAAAACTCAATGGTTGGGACCTTGAGGGCTTGGGGGAACCTTGAGAGGACTCTTTGGGAGGTAAAGATACCAGCGCTTCGTTGGGGGAGAGTTGGGAGTCGAATGGATGAGAGGATGGCTTGGTATTTATAGGGAAAGTGAGGGGATAAGGCCTTAATGGCCAAGGGACACCTCATTGGTGGTTTTGCCAAAACCATGAGCTTTCCCATGGTATTTTCCCATGGTATTGGCCACATGGGTTCCCACATACAATAATTCATCACCTCTGTTCTTCCAACACTTAAAATATCTCCTGATATCATCATGACACAGTTATGATGTCATTAAACACTCGTAACTTAAAAACTGTATTTTCACTATTCATCGAAAATTCATCTTTCTCAGAAAAATCCCAAAATTTCACCTTAACCAAATATCGATGCTCTGATTTCAAAAATGAACTCCATTTTATAAAAATAATTTTCTAAATATTTTTAATTTAATTTTTATATAATTACACTATTCACCGAAAATTCATTTTTTTCAGAAAAATCCCGAAAAATTACCTTAACATAATATTGATGCTCTGAGATCAAAAATGAAATCCATTTTATAAAAATAATTTTCTAAATATTTTTAATTATCTTTTTAATTAGAAAACACTATTCACCTGAAAAAACTAATACTTGACTAATAATTTAGAAAACCGTTATTTAACCATTTTATTGAATCCCATTACTTAATCAAGGTGCCTAGATTATATTAATACTTTTTTTAAGTGAGATTAATAATAAATTTGGTCACATTACTAATTCTAAGTAGAAAATCACTATTCATAATTTACTATTCATCAAAATTTTAGTTGATCTTATAAGACTCTAAATTTCGTACTGAACATAATTGTAGAAGACCATTTTTTGAAAATAACTACACATTATTAATTATTTATTGTTTACATAAACATTTTTTAAAATATCCTTTCTCTAAAATTCACCAAAAATATGTATACTACATTTATCCGAACATTTGAAAATTCATAAACTTCATCATAAGAAGAAATCAAATTTTTTTTAAAACAAAGGATTACACAAGACAGTTACTGTCTCCTTACATAGCCCCTTATCACAACAGCATAGGACCTTAGTGTAAGGTGTACTAAGGTGAGAGAATCCGAGGGAGGCATGGCCAACATCGCACGAGTAGTAATTTCTATTAGTTTGAACTTCTCACGAAGGCGATTCCATTCTAGCTTCATACGATGAAGTTCGGCTTGGGTTTGCGCCAGAGAAAAGCCCATTGGTGCTACCTCCTTCCCATGTTCGGTAATATGGGCATTGATTGGTCCACAACTACTGGGTGAGGTCATCAAATCTTCTTTCTATATTAATTAACCTAGATCACTTGTATTTGGAGACAAATATCGAAATGTTTAGTATCCAGCGGTCATATTGACCAATGGTCATATAACAATCAAAACCCAACAGTCTCATTTTAATTATACTCATGTTATCCAATGAAACAGTTTTGTTGAGTATAAAAATAACACACAAAATTAGGAAACAAGATTTATTCAAAATTTCGGGTCGTTACACCCAGCGTCCAATTACCCATGTCACTTATATCGGGGAATCTATAGACACTCTGAGGGAGCACAAATTCCACCCCCTATTGTCTCACAACGTAACAGTAAACAGACACTCTGGAGAAGCCCTCAATGTTTATTCTCCCTATGGTCCAGTACACCAGGTTCTCATGGACCTGTGTAAGACAGTCATGCACAAATGATATGTTGCAGAAAATGTTAAGCTCATAAACTACTTGGATAAACAATCTACAACATATCATAGCATGTCAGATAATAATCACTTCATCCTAAAAATACTAGGAATGTGAATCAATGAAGACTAAGAGGCTAGCTAGACCAAATTTTCTAGTGACGAAAACATGGGAAAAACCACCATAGCTTGGAAATGTTAACCCTACCCAAAAACAATTAGCCTCTATCCAAACAAACAAGGCATAACAGGAAATAACAGGGATGAAAACCATACACACACAATACCCTGTTCATTGGTATTGGGCACTTTTACACATAAAATTAAAAAACTATATATATAAAGGCAGAAACCACCTACCTCGACATCATGAGATCGATATAATTGAACCTCAGGCCTTCAATATCCCTAGAACATCATATATATACAAAAACACTTAAGACGTTCAATCGAAGATATCTTGTGAAAGAGGAGAAATCAAGAGATGATGTTCAAAAAGAATTGAGAACTCACCGATGCGATTGCAACGAAATCGAGAGAGTTTTAATCGGAAAATAGATGATGATATAGGGGCTCTGTAACACCCCAAAATTTCATATTATGTTATTTCATCAATGTAATTCAATAAATTTCACTGCACGAAACACCGAGTTTTAGTGCACCATGACTTACCAAATTAGCCATTCAAAAGTGGTAATTAATAGTATTATCTTAATTTTAAACATTATATAATCATTATAATTTTATAATTCATATTATTAGTTTCTTAGATATAATATAAGAACAAATACATTTTTCATATAAATGAAGTATTTTTTTCAATTTTACCACATTTTAATAGAGATTCCTTTTTAAATTCAATATTTGAATCTTTTATATATTAAATTTGAAAAAATAAACTTCTTCTTTAGAATAGTGACATAAGAATTTAGTTTCAATAAATTTTTGGTGTTTTTCTGATAACATTCATATCTGGGTGAAAAGTGATAAATACTATATTTTAACTAAAAAATACTTTTTAATAAAAAACATTTATAGTGTTAATTTATAAATTTTAATGGTTTGGAAGTATAAATAGATTATATTTTTACCATTTAATCCAATTATGGAATTTTTAAGTAATTTCACATTGAAATTGGACGTAAACAAGTGTCGACTTTTTATAGTTATTATTTCTTAAAAATAAGCCTTTTGGTTTTGAAAACGGGAATTAATTTTTAATTAATAAATGAAACTTATATGTTTTGAATTTGGTAAAATAGACTTCATTACTGAATTCTGAATATCAAATTTATTTTAGGGTAAATTTTTTGTATTTTTCCGAAAACTATTAATTTTTGATGAATTGTGAAAAACACCGAGTTATAGTTTAAAACAGAATTTTTATTTAAATAATTATTTATTTTATATACTTTTATTTTAGGTAAAAATAGATACATAATACCTTTATATTTTCAATTTAATTCATTAGAGTCAGTTTCTAATAATTTTAGATTTATACATATTTTATTTAACTTTTCACCGCCTTTTACCCACCTCCTAGGAGAATTTGTAAATTCAAAAAAAAATTAATTTTACCACTTCTACGAGTTTAATTTTGAAAATATGAGATACAAGGTTAATATAAAGAAGTAAAATTTGTTTTAATAAGATAAATATTTTTGGTGAATAGTAGCTTTTTATTTTTATTTACCACGATTAAAAGTAAATATGGTAATTCAGGGTAAAAATGATATTATTATTACCCCAAAAAATGTCCTAATTATATTGGATAAATTTAATTAGACCAAACAAAACCTTAGGAATAAAATATTACCCTTTATGTTCACATGGATTAGATTGGACATTTATTATAATTTAATTCAAAGATGAGTTAAAAGAGTTAAAATCAAAGTATAATAAATAAAACATTTCTAATATAGGGTTATAAATAAGATAAATTAGATTATAAATATTCATTAGAAAGAAAAAAATATTTACTACATAATGTTATTTTATTTATAATTTTTAGACATTAAATTATTTAATTTATTTCTGACACAATGATGATGCAGTAATTACAGTATTAATTAAAGATTAAGATAATTGATATTATAAATACCCAAATAAATGAAATTTGAAACTTTTTATGAATTAAAATGATTTTATAGGTTTATATGACATATTAGGATTGGTTATATGAATTATTTTCGAAGTAATAATGCTTTTGTGAATTTAGAAAAAAAACTAAATACCCAATTGTGTCAAAATTGACATAAAAGAGTTTTTAAAACAAATATTATATTATTAATTGATATTCTATTTATAAAAATTTAAGGTTCTACCAAAGGACTTATATCATGATAGGTGTATAATTAATGGACCACTTGGGGGTCTATTGGAATTTTATAGTATGTTTATTAACCATATAATATAAAAATACAAAGAGGCAAGGTAAATGTCAAACTAATTAACTAAGAGTTAAAACTATAAGATAAGGTTACTAAAGTGACCCAAACCTGTCTAAAACCTATTGGTTGAGTTTATTTCGACCAATAACCACCATATCCTTGATATAAATCAATTTGGATCCATTTTAAACCGAATATGAAATTATTATAAAATAATATGTTATAATTTTTCTAAGGTTCCCCTCACCCATCTTATAAAAGGATACTCCCCCTTAACTCTAATTCACACCCTCTAAGCCATGTTTCTCGGCAAACCCTACAAAAATAGCCTCTCAACTATCCTCCATTCATCTTGGAGGAATTATTTTTATCATAAATCCAACTTAAGGAGCCCTTTGGATGAAATCAAAAGGATGAATCCGAAGAAGAGGTAATGATTTCACCACCCTCTTTCAAGTTCCTTTATTCTTCCACTTCCTTTTTATTTGTTGTTTCCATTATAAAATAATAACTCTAGTATACTATATATACATTGATGTTATTATAATAATTTTACAACCAAATTCATTATTCTATCCATCCTTTGAATAACATGTCGCCATATGTTCGTACATACGACTTATCGTCTCCATGTCGTGGTGTAATTGTTATTTGATACATTATTATTTGGATGAGTATAATAATGATGTCTATTTTATGAAAATAATATATATGACATGATAAGGATTCTTTATATATGATATAATATCCAATTATATATTATTTGAATATCAATAGAATGATATTTTCGCTCATGCGTACGTATGGATTATCCTCTCCATGATGCGATTAGATTCATTTCCAAGTTAACCATTCATCGACAATTATAAAAATATATGTTACTAATAAGTACATAATATAGGAAATAATAATGCTACTAGAGGTATATATTTTTATATATATTAGTATTTATGTACTTACGTATATCTTATTCACTTACTTCCATTGAATAATATTTGAAAACGAAAACAGTGTTTATGCGTACGTACAGACTACCATCTCCATAAACAGTGTTTTCCAATTCATATATATGTCTTTTATACATATTTATATTATAAATATATATGATATATAAATCATGTTATATATTCTGGAAGTATTTAAATCATGATCTAAGTGATAAAATTAAGAGTAACAAGTTAAAACATGTAGGATAAATAAAGCGATTATTTCCCGAAATATTAATATAACATGGAAATTATTATTAAATGGGAATTATAAAGTCATAAATGAATAATTTATGATATCATAAATATTAATATTGTTCTGGTATAATTTAATAACATACTATAGTCTTCGTATAAGAGGATAAACGTACCCTCAACTAAAGGAAAGTGCAAGGTAAGGGGTTTTCCCCCTCCAATGGCCCGAAGGACTTCATTTTTTATTGATTTGGATAATCAACCTTTCAAGGGGTAAGGTGGAACCCTTATAAGGCCCATAGGCATAAGTATTACATGGACCATAGGCTTTAGATGAATTCATTGCCCGTAGGCTTCAAACATTACATAGAACCCAGACTAACTACTTGGAACTGCTCCTCCCCAGCATCTTCATCGTGAAATCAGCTCTCCCCCTTCGCATGAATATTAGGCTAGGAATTCTTGTGCATGAACAGGATTGTCCCGATGGAAGGTGCCATACCCTCTCATTCTTGAAATTCTTTTAGCTTCTTTTGTGGTGAATTCTCCTTGCTCATTCTCCTTTTAGAGCTTGTTCCTTTTAGGTTGTCTTGTTTACATCTGCACTAAGGTGGCCCAAAGGACTTGAGGTGGCCCATGGACTTACTGACCTAAAGACCTGGGTGGATTGAAGGCCTTACAGGACTCATAGACAAAATCAGTGTCCTGAAGGCCCAAATATAGGCATATTCCCAGCTGCTACAGTGCCAAACAATGCCAAACAGTTCCTGCTACAATTCCTGCTACAGTACCTGCTACAGTACTGCCCAGTTCCCGCTACAGTACTGCTACAATACTGCTACATCACTTCTACAGTACTGCTACAGTATATGATACCTCTTTCATGGGGTGTATGTTTCATAAGTTACCAAATTAGTAAGTGATAATTTCACAATCTCTTTATTATCCGAGGTTGTTTTTAGGTATATATCTAATGGGACATATTTATTATCCATGTCCATATTTTAGGAAATAGTTTTAAAAGCGATTCCTTTAAGGAACTTGTTTACAAAAACAACATTTCAAATATTTTAAATATTTACTCTTCTAAATCTTTCTCATTAATGTCAATGGCTTCAAAATGGTTTTTAAGTATTTATTTATATGGACATGAACATTTTAAAAATATTAATTCCTTTCAAAAGTTTCAAATTGGTATGGGACACATTGATTCAAAAATATCTTTAAATTCCTTCCTTTCAAAATTATGTGACATTTAAATGTTTTCATGAAAAATGGATATTTCTCTCAAAGTGTTCTACAAATCATTTTCATCTATGTCAACATCCTTTGATGGATTTTAAACTTGTTGGAAGTTGATATATTATGATACAAATCTTCTATATTGTATTGACGATTTTGTGATATGTTTGACTATGGATGTGTTATTTTTATACCATTAATCGTTTAGGGATAAATTATTGACATTTCATATGCTAGTTTTAATAAGAATGCTTACGTTATGTTTAAACCTTTTCATACGAGGAATGCATTGGACATAGTAAGTGACAGGTGGAGCCCGCTATAGCTTCTCTATGCATCGGTAGGTCTCATGAGAAAAACTAGTGTCTTGGTACAACGCCTTGACAAAATCTTATTTCTAGTCCTGGCACAAGGCCTTGACTATGTGGTTATGATAGTCTGAAATTATGCATTCCATCATTATGAAGGTGGATAGTGTTATTGCATGTGATTGTTCGACAAGTAGAATATCCATGTGAATAAGTAAATGGAATTAATTCATTTTATTTTTTCTATATTATGGTGAAGTTCAAGTTTTAAAGGATTTTGTTTTAGTTATACATTGCCTTAAATGTTTATGCTTATTTATTAAAGTTTCCACTGTATTTTTATCCTTACTGAGCATTTGAGCTCACCCCTTTCAATGTTTTATTTTTCCCAGGATTCCAAGAAGTGTATTTTGATTGTTATAAAGGGTTAAGCCAAGTGAATAATGGGGTTCATAAAAGATTATTTATATTGTTTTGTATGTTATTAAGTGTAATGTAACATTCATATATGTATTCTATTTTCCAAGAATAATAAACCGGTCAGTCCTTCGGGACGTAATTCATTGTAATCATGCCAATGTATTAAAATAATGCACCAACTCTGGGTAACTGAGGTCGGGGTGTTACAGTTCATATCAGAGGAAGTTTAGAAATCACCTTGGAAACTAGACATAGATAAACTCTGAGTAGAGCACATATCCCTAAGATAGACTTTGAGGATTAGTATATAATGACATCCTAGAATTTTGGTATTGTAGAGATTTTGTGAGTTTTCCATGCAATACATCCCTATCTAGATACGAGCAGGTAGAGGCGGCTCTGGAACAGATGTACCTAGAGGTAAAACCCGAAAACACCATATTGAGATAGACTCGAACGGGAACTGGTGCATGACAATGGGCCTTGCTACACTCTTGGTTACGACACTCCCGGGGGATATGTTTATCATAATTCTCATTTTCATTACAAACCATTATGAAAGGCTTATGAGTATATACTTCCTCAAAGAAAACATTTTAATGATTATGGATTATATCCATAAACTGTTCAAATTATGTTATGTGTTTTAGAAGTTTGGATTTACGTATTTCGATTCATAAACAAATCTAGTATATGCCACTGTATAGAAATAGCGTCTAGTAGAACAAATGTGAACTCCAACAATACGTGTGATCCAAAGAGTAAGAAGGATCATATGTTTCACAATATTAATCCAACATTTAGAAGGGAAATAGTCTCTCATGAATTCTCAACATATGAAGAGATATTATCATGTGTTAAAAAAATAATTATAAAAATTTTCTGAGTCCTATGTCTTTGAAGGGAAGAAAGAGAAGAAAAATATGGAAGAGAGAAAGATGGATAAAGAGAAGAGGGAAAAGAATAATTTTCCCATATGTGATAACTATGGGAAGAAACGCCTTGGAATTTTCCTGAAGGGAATGTGAGTTTGTTATAAGTGTGGAGAAAAGGGACACCATGTACGTAACTGCAAGGGTAAGAAAAAGGGTTCAAATATACAATGCTTTATCTGCAAAGAGTTAGGACACTACGTGAACCAATGTCCAAATCATCAGAGTATTCCCCAAATGATGCTATTGGATAAAAATCATGTTATGATACTACCAAATATGAGGAGTAATAATTAGAGGTCATATGTTGTTATTCGATAATTATTTCATTTGAGTGTTGTATCAACAATTTACTGGTTATAATAATTGTGGAGTATATAAGGATTGTAATGCAGTAATATTTCATTAAGGACTTGAGATAGTGTGGAACCAAGAAAAGTTACTCAATAGCAGGTTAAATTTTTAGAAAATATATGGTTGAGAGAAAGATAAACCATAATATGGTTTTGATACCGCGGTAGTGATTTTGGAATAATACATGATTGATTTGGATAAATTATATTGGATATTCTAGACTACCTTTAAACTGATTAATGATTTATAAATTCAATCATTTTTTGAGTTTACAACATTTTTTGATAGAAGGAGTATATCCAGTATTCTATAAGGAATAAGGGATCATGAATGTAATCAATAAGGTTTTATGGTAATCCAGGAAGTTTTAGTGTTTTAAAAGAATACATGATAAAGGTGTTTACATGTTATTACAGGGAAAAAATATCTTTATTGCGTTTACCTTCCTTATAAATATTGGACTGTGAGTTTGGACAGAAGTATTTCGTATAATTCTAGTTTGAGATTATTTTTGGATTTCCATAAAAGCAAAACCCGGAGTTCAGACGGCAACCCATCACATCCGGCAAGGCCGCATGACTTGAACCCGCAACCGAAGGGAGACAATGGTGTATCACCTATCACTAACCCACATGATGTCTAGGATTAAATAATATTGTTTTTTAAAGGGTCGGGTAGATGAATTATAAATTCATTTTTTTGGAACCCTATTCGAATAAGAATAATAGAATATATTTTTTATGTTCTATTATCTTTTAGTGTGAAAGAGGGGTTTATGAAAGAAATTTGTTAAAGGATGGAAATATACTTGAAAATCATACATTTTATTTCTTCTCATATTCTATGAAGAAATAAATTCTTAAACATTAGTTAAGAAATATTAAAACCAAAATTGTGTTATCCTAATACCTTGTATTTTGTTGAACTGGTGGTATTATTAATCATCATAGATTGATGAACTTAACACCCTCAATTTTACACTTGTTTGTGATTTATGACCTCAATCACTACCTATAAATATTGATGTTTTTAATCTAATTATATGTCTCTAATTTCCACCATTGATCTCCTAATAGAGATCATAATTTGGTGGTGACCCTTTCATTTCCATTTTCCTCTTATTAAGACTAAATTTTTTTAATATAATTTACAATGTGGGTTTTCCCTAATGTATTTTCTATTTTCATCCTTTTATTTTCAAAAAATAATTTCAAATTGTGAGGACGCAATTTATTGTAGGAGTAAATAATGTAACACCCCAAGATTTCATAGCACGTTATTTCTTCAAAGTAATTCAATAACTTGCACAAAACACAACACCGGGTTTTAGCGCTCAATGACTTACCAAGATAGCCATTCAAAAGCGGTTATGAATAGTATTAAAGGAATTTTTAACTTTATATAATCCTTGTAATTTTAGAATCTGTATTATGATTTTCTTAGACATAATGAAATAACAAATACATTTTTCAGATAAAAGAAGTAATTTTTATTGCAATTTTACCGCCTTTTAATGAAGAAGCCTTTTTAAATCCAATATTTGAAACTTTTATATATTCAAATTGACAAAATCAAATTATTATTTATAATCGGGATATAATAATTTACTTTCAATAAAGTTTTTCTCTTTTTCTGATAACTTTCATATTTGGGTGAATGGTGAAAAATACTATATTTGAACTGAAAAAAACTTTTTAATAAAAATATTTTATAGTGTTAAATTATAAATTTTAATTGTTTGTAAGTATAAATAGATTATATTTTAACAATTTAATCCAATGATGGTCATTTTTAGTAATTTCACTTTGAAATTGGACATAAAAAAGTGTCAAACTTTTGATAGTTATTATATCTTAAAAATATGCCTTTTGGTTTTGACAGTAGGAATTAATTTTAAATTAATATATTCAAATTCTATGTTTTGAATTTGGTAAAATAGATTTCATTTTTTAATTCATAATATCAAAATTATCTTAGGGAAATTTTTTTGTATTTTTCTGAAAACTTTTAATTTTTGATGAATAGTGAAAAACACTGAGTTATAGGTTAAAACTGAATTATTATTTAAATAATAATTTATTTTATTTAAATTTATTTTAGGTCAAAATAGATACATAATACCAATATTCGTTCAATTTAATTCATTAGAGCCAGATTATAATAATTTTAGATATATAACAATTTTATTGAACTTTTCACCGTCTTTTACCCACCTCCTAGGATAATTTTTAAATTCAGAAAAAACATAATTTTACCACTTCTGTGAGTTGAATTTCAAAACCCTGAGAGTCACGGTAAATAAAAAGAAGTAAAATTTGGTTCAATCGCATAAAAATAATTTGTTTTGAATAGTAACTTTTTACATTTATTAAACACAGTTAAAAGTAAATAGGGTAATTAAGGGTAAAAATGATATTATTATTACCCTAACACATGTCCTAATTCCATTAGATAAGTGTAATTATACCGAAAACAACCTTAGTAGAAAAATATGACCCTTTAGGTCCACTTGGATTATATTAGTACATTTATTATTATTTAATTCAAAGAAGAGTTAAAAGAGATAAAATCAATGTTTAATAACTAAAACATATTTAATATATTGTTATACATAAGATAAAGTAAATTATAAATATTAATTAGAAATATATAAATATTTACTACATAATGGAATTTTATTTATAATTTTTTGACATTAAATAATTAACTTTATTTATGACACAATGATGATGCAATAATTACTGTATTAATGAAAGATTAAGATAATTAATATTATAAATACCCAGATAAATGTAATTTGAGACTTTTTATGAATTAAAATAATTTTATAAGTTAATATGACATATTAGGATTGGTTATACGAATTTTTTTCTAAGTAATAATGCTTTTATGTATTTATCAAAAACAAAATACCCAATAGGGTCAAAATTGACATAAAACAGTTTTTAAAACAAGTATTATATTATTAATTGATATTCTATTCCTAAAAATCTATTGTTCGGAAAAAGGACTTATATCATGATAGGTGTATAATTAATGGACCACTTGAGGGTCTATTGGATGTTTATAGTAATTTTATTAACCATATAATATAAAAATACAAAGAGGCATGGTAAATGTCAAACTAATTAAATAAGAGCTAAAATTAAAATACAAGGTTAATAAAGTTACCCAAACCTATCTAAAACTGATTGTTTGAGTGTATTCCATCCCATCCAAAACATGGATGAGAAATAAATAAATTTGGATCCATTATAAACCAAATATGAAATTATTATAAAATAATATGTTATGTTTTTTTAAGGTGCCCCTCACCCCTCTTATAAAAGGGCACTCCCCCTTCACTATAATTCACACCTTATGTGCTAATTTTCTCGACCAAAACCTTCCCAAATACCCTATAAACTATACTCCCTTAAACCTAGATGCATTATTTTGATCATAAATACAACCTAAGGATCCCTTTTGATCAAATCAAAAGGAAGAACCCGAAGAAGAGGTAATGATTTTAACACCCTCTATCATGTTCCTTTCTTCTTCCACATCCTTTTTCTTTGTTGTTTCCATTATAAAATAATAAATCTAGTATATTCTATCTACTGTAATGTTATTATAGTTATGGTACAACCAAATTCATTATTCTATCCACCCTTTGAATGACATGTCACCATACGTGCGTAAGTACGGCTTATCGGCTCCACGTCGTGGTGTAATTGTTATTTAATACATTAGTATTTGGATGGGTATACTAATGATGTGTATTTGATATAAATAATAAATATAACATGATAAGGATTATGAATATATAATATAACATCCAATTATATATTATTTTAATATCAAATGAATTATATTTTCGCTCGTGCGTACGTACGGAATACCGTCTCCACGACGCGATGAGATTCATTTCCAAGTTCACCATTAATCGACGATTATAAAAATATATATTACTAATAAGTACGTAATATATGTCTTAATAATTCTACTGTATATATATATATGTGTGTGTGTGTGTGTATTTTTTTATTTATGTATTTATGTAATTACGTATATCTTAATCACTTACTTCCATTTAATACTATTTGAAAACAGAAACAACGTTTATATATACATACGGACTACCATCTCCATAAATGGTGTTTTACATTTAATATATATGTCTATTATAAATATATATATTATAAATATATATGATATATAAATAATTTATTATATTCTGGAAGTATTTAATCATTGTATAAGTGATAAAATCAAGAGTAACAAGTTAAAACACTTACGATAAAGAATGTGATTATTACTTGAAATATTAATATAACATGGAAATTATTACTAAATGGGTAGTATAAAGTCATAAATGATTAATGTATGATATCAAAAATATTAATATGGTTTTGGTATAATTTAATAACATACTATAGTCTTCATACACTAGGTTAAACGTACCCTCGACTAAAGGAAAGTGCAAGGTAAGGGGTTTTCATCTCACTCCCTATTCCCATGAGATTCATGCCATATTGCCAATATTACCTTTTCTGTGGTTTATGTACTACCCATAATTGTATTCTTTGTGTAATACAGATTAACTTATGTGTATTTACATATTAATTGTTTGATACCTCTTTCATGGGGTGTATGTTTCATAATTTACCCAATTGGTAAGGGTTAATTTCACAATCTCTTTATTATCTGAAGTTGTTTTTACGTAAGTATCTAATGGAAAATATTTAATATCCATATCCATGTTTCAGGAAACAGTTTTCAAAGGGATTATTTTAAGGTACTTTTTAACAAAAAGATCATTTCAAATGTTTTAAATATATACAATTCTACATCTTTCTCATTTATGTCCATGTCTTCAAAATGGGTTTTAAGGATTTATTTATATGGACATGAATGTTTTTAAAATGTTAATTCCTTTCAAATGTATCAAAGTGGTATGGTACACTTTGATTCAAAAATTTCATTAAATGTATTCCATTCTAAATTGTGTGACTTTTAAATTTTTTCATGAAAAAGGGATATTTCTCTCAATGAGTTTTACAAATCATTTTCATCTATGTCAACATCCATGGATTGATTTTAAACTTGTTTGAAGATGATTTATTATAAGACAAATCATCCATATTGTATTTAATGTTTTGTGATATGTTAGACTATTGATGTGTTATTTTTACACCATTCATGTTTTAGGGATAAAGTATTGACATTTCGTATGCTAGTTTTAATACGAATGTTTATGTTATGTTTAAACCTTTTCATATGAGGAATCCATTGGACTTAGTAAGTGACGGGTGTAACCCGCTATAGATCCATGATGCATCGGTAGGTCTCATGAGAAAAACTAGTGTCTTGGCACAAGGCCTTGACAAAATCTTATTTGTAGTCATGGCACAAGGCCATGACTATGCGGTTATGATAGTCTGAAATTATGCATTCCATCATTATAAAAGTGGTTAGTGATATTTCATGTGATTATTTGAAAAGTGGAATATTCATGTGAAAAAGAAAATGACATTAATTCATTTTATTTTTGCATATTATGCTGAAGTTCACTTTTAAAAGGCTTTTGTTATAGTTATACATTGCCTTAAACGTTTATTCTTATTTATTAAAGTTTCCACTGTGTTGTTATCCTTACTGAGCATTTGAGCTCACCCCTTTCTATGTTTTTTTCCTAGGATTCCAAAAAGTGTATTGTGATTGATATGTAGGGTTAAGAGAAGGTAATAATGCCGTTCATAAAGGATTATTTATGTTGTTTTATATGTAATAAAGTGTAATGTAACATTAATGTATGTAATCTATTTTCCAAGACTGCTAAACCAATCGGTCCTTCGGGACATGATTCCTTTTATCATGCCAATGTATTAAAATAATGAACCGACTTTGGGTAAATGGGTTCAGGGCGTTATAGGCTCGGAGAATCTCTGCAGTTTTACGGATGCTCCTTGATGAGATGGATTAATAAGAAGTGCATTCTATAAATTAGATCGACCCCGGTCTGTTTAATGAAAAAAATTACATTGCGTGTTCTTTTAAAGTAATAGGTTTGTACTTGTATTTTTCGGGCTCCACTTTAGGCGGTCTCCAGGTCACCACACATGGCAATGTGCCCGTCCGTTACATGGCCCACACTCGGTCACCCGCAGCAATCAGGTACATAGTGTATACTTAAAAGTACACGGCGTGTACTCCTGAAATTTCCAGAAACTACCATTTTTATAAAAAAAACTAGAAACGAAAAACATACTTGAAACGATGTTCTTTGTTGTAATACCCCGAGCTTCCACGATACGCTTCTCATTCAATAATGCAAGAGCTTGCATTGTACGCAACTTTGAGTTCTAAAACACCGCGACTAATCAAAGTAGCCGTTATGACTAGTAATAAACACTTTTTAAAATTATAGAAATTTTATATTTCAAAATGGTCATCATTTTTGGATTTGGAATATCCAAATTAGCCTATGTTGAATATTTGGTATTTTTCTGAGAACTTCTAATTTTTTATGAATAGTGAAAAATACTTAAAAACAATTTTTTTAATCAAAATAATTTATAGTGATAAATTATACTATTTAGTGGTTTTAAAGTATAATTAGAATATATTTTTACCATTTTATCCAATGGTGGTCATTAGAATTAATTTAACATCGAAATTGGACATAAACAATTGCCAATCTTTTGATATAAATTGTTTCTTAAAAACACGCTATTTGTTGTGACAGCGGGAATTAATTATAAAATTAATTAATGCAACTTATATGTTTTGAATTTTTTAAAATAGACATCATTTTTGAATTCGGAATATCAATTATAGCTTAGGGTGAAATTTTTGCATTGTTCTGAAAAACTTCAATTTTTGATGAATAGTGAAACCACTAATGGTAGTTAAATAACTGATTTTTCGTTTAAATGAAATATTACCACTTTTGTGATTTGATTTTCAAAAATCCAACATACATGGTTTTCATAAAGAAGTAAAATGTGGTTCAATGTGATTAAAATAATTTTTTGGTGAACAGTAACTTTTAAGTTCTTAATCGCGATTAGAGGTAATTATTGTAGTTTAAGGTAAAAATAAGGTTTTAATAATATTAGATGATATTAACACATGTCCTACCCTCATTGGATTTTCCATGGCCGACGAAGACAATCCATGGGTCAAATTGGGGACCCCATGGAGCCACTTTATTTGGAAAATGACATAAATACCTTTTATTTAATGTCAAAGTAAAAAATGACACAAACATGAAATGTTTTACTTAACCAATTTTTACATGGGTTTATACAAGTCATATTTTTTACTAGAAATATTAATTGGAAAGGTAAAAAGATTTCCTACATCATAGTATTTTTTTTATAATTTTTAGACATTAAATAAATTAAATTATTTATGACATCATGATGATGCAGCGATTACCTCATTAATTAACGATTTAAATAAAATGAAAAGATATTGTAAAATACAAGGCTTACACTTTTCAAAAACCTATTTTATGAGTATATTTCGAACCCTTATCACCTGATCCACATATTATAAATGTGTGGGACCTTTAGAATCCGAAAAGCATTGTATAATAAAGTAACATTTTATTACATTCCAAAAGTGCCCCTCCTCTCCTCTTATAAATGGCCCCCTCCTATACCACCTCATTCACACTTTCAAGCCATTTGGCTCGGCCAAAATCTGCCCAAATACTCTCCCAACTTCCATCCCTTACTCCTAGAATCCTGACCTTGGGCATAATTCTTTCCAAGGAATCCATTGGCTCAAATCAAAAAGAGTTACCCGATTTTAAGGTAATGTCTTCTCTTATGTTGTTTTGTTTTATTTTGCTTCTCCAACCCCATAAAATCTTTTTGTTCATTTCTTTTGTAACAACACCAGTATCCTAAATATACTAGGATGTTGTTATAATAAGGATTCGAGCTACACTTACACACACCTACATCTAATGGTTAAAGAACATACTGTTTCTGTGGATGGTGAATTTTTGCCTCACGAAACGATGATTGTTCAACACTCATATAACACCTCTAATGGTGGACATTATTATGAGACTATTTTTATATATGATATATATTATGTTTTTGTTTTCCTTATGATTTTTTATTTTTCATTTATGGCATACCTTTATGGTTTCCATTATGGGTAAACGCGATATTTTCATTTTAGAAAGTTCGGACTACCGCCCCCTCAAAGTGATTTGAATAGTTAATACCATATGTGGGATGAATAAAGGATGGAGTAAATAGTATTATATGCTATATTATACTGGAAGTTTATTATACATTTATATCATTATGATTTCATTCCATTAAATACTAAATAGAAATGAAAGTAGCGTTCATGCGTACGTACGGCTTACCGTCTCCATGAACGGTGCATTTCATTTATTACCTCTAAATGTTACGTAATATTATGAATGAATGTATATACTGGATATATATGATATATATGACATCTAAATCATGAATATAATTCTGGAGATAATGGATATTCTACCACATAAACAACTTGTAATTATAAGTAGTTTATTGTTGACTCAAGTACCAAAAATCGACAAAACGACCGTTATTAACTTAAATAATTACATAATGTTCATAATATTGTAATAAGTGATATAAAAAGGATAATGAAATTGAAAATGTTAGATATTAACTCTAGTTTATTATTCAGGAGGTTAAAGAACGGTCGAATCATGTCGGACACAAGGTAATGGGACTTCTTAACCCAATTTCTATTCTTTGGGTTAATCTCCTACTTTAAAATTATGTCATGATATTATTATGTCTTATCTTGTATTTATACTTTTTTTATGTGTACATATAGTGAATACACATAATAGATATATTTTATTTAAAAACGATCTTTTTAAGGGACTTCGTCTCAATCTCCATTCATTGAGGCATATTTTGTTTTATACACAAATTTCTTTTATACAGTGTGTAAACCCCTTTGACTTTTACGTTTATTCAAAAGGAATATTTTTTTATACGAAGCGTTTTACTAAACGACAAAAGGGAATGTTTTTGTCGTTCATATGTGGCGACAACGACTTCTCCGCCGTCGTGACCATTATTTGGGTTTCGGCTTCCTCTACAAGCCATACTTTTTTTTAAAGAAAAATAAATACCATGTTTTAACTTTCTTTTATTTTGGTATTGAAAATGGTTTTGAAAGCGTTTTTATTATATCAATGTGTTGTATTGATATCTTGTGGTTTAAATTTGGAAATGTTATGTTTCCTTTATGCATGTTTTATGTGATACGATTATGTTATGGTTTATGATATGTTTAAACCTATTCATATGAGGAATGTATTGGACTTAATAAGTGACGTGTGGATCCCGCTATAGCTCCTCGATGCATCGGTAGGTCTCATGAGACAACTAGACGTGGAATTGGCCGAGGCCCTTTCCCAATTTGATTTATGGTTTTGGCTGAGGCCTTAATCATTTTAGACGACTTGGCCGAGGCCTTGTCAAAATGTTTTAGAATGTTTGGCATTATACATTCCCTCATTATGAAAGTGGTTATTGATATTGCATGTGATTATTCGACCAGTAGAATATCCATGTGAATAAGTAAATGGCATTATCTCATTTTACTTTTTCCATATTATGTTGATATTCAAGTTTAAAAGGCTTTTGTTTTAGTTATACACTGCCTTAAATGTTAATGTTTATTTATGAAAGATTCCGCAATATTGATATCCTTACTGAGCATCTGAGCTCACCCCATTCAATGTTTTAATATTTTCCAGGATGTGAAGAAGTATTTTATGAATGACCTGCAGGGATAGTCAGAAGAAGATATGTGTGTGGACTATGGAGACTTTTTTATTGTAGTTTTTGACCTTATGATGTAATGTAACATTTATGAATGTATCTAGTGTTTCCAAGGATACTAAACTAATCGGTATTTCGAGACTTGATCTTTTGTGATCATGCCAATGTTACGAAGTAATGCACTGACTCTGGGTAGCTGGGGTCGGGGCATTACAGTTGGTATCAAAGGGAGGTTAGTACTAACCTTGGAAGCTTGATTTAGATAAACTCTGATTAGAGCACATAGCCAAAAGATAGACTTTGAGGATTAGTATAGAAGAACTTCCTAGAATTTTGTTGTAGTAGAGATTTTGTGAGTTTTTTCCGAGCAATACATCCCTGTCTGGATACGAGCAGGTAGAGGCGGCTCTAGCACAGATGTACCTAGGGGTAAAACCTGAAAACACAGCTTTGAGCTAGACTCGAACGGGAACTGGTGCACGACAATGGGCCTTGCTGCACTCTTGGTTATGACACACCCGCGGGATATGCTTAGGATAATTCTCGTTTTCTTTACAAACCACTATGAAGGGTTATGAGTATATACTTCCTCAAAGAAAACATTTTTATGATTATGGATTATATCCATAAATAGTTCAATTTATGTTAAGTATTTTATAAGTATGGAATTATGTATTTTGATTCATAAACTAATCTAGTATATGCCATAGTTTAGAAATGGCGCCTAGTGGAAGGAATGGAAACTGTATCAATACACGCACTCCGTGTAGGGATTTCCCTCCTGCTCAAAATAATTATTGTGGAGCTGGAGATACAACTGGTGCTGATCAACTTATTACCATACTGGGACAACTCACTCAGGTTATGAATATTAACCTTACTCGTATGGATCACCCTAATCCGCAACTTGGAGGATCAATGTTAGACCACATCATGAGGCAACAACCACCAACATTTAATGGGGGTACAAATACTTTAGTAGCTGAGCAATGGATAAATTCTTTAGAGAAAATATTCCACGCCTTGGAGAGTAGCGAAAGGGAGAAGGTTGTCATGGAAGTTTACCGCCTCACTGAAGATGCCGATCAATGGTGGTCATTGATTCAAAATACAAAGGAAGATGAAGAAGTATCAAGTATGGAATGGAGATAGATCAAAGATCTTTTCTTAGAAAAATACTTTCCACATGACCATCGAGCAGATATGGAAAGACAATTTCTGAGTCTAAGACAAAAGGAAGATGAGAATGTCGCAAAGTATGAGGCTAACTTTACAAGGTTAGAGAGGCATGCAGTAGATTATATAGGTAACCCAAGAAGTAAGATTTATCGTTTCTTTGATGGGTTAAAACCATTTCTTCGTCATGCATTAGTCTCGCAAACCTTCTCGTCGTATGAAGACATTGTCTCATGTGCTATCAAGACAGAAAAGGAATTCTCTAAATCTTATGACAATAAAGTAAAGCAAGAGAAGAAGAGAACTGTGAAACAAGAGACAGATAATGGGAAAAAGGGAAAGAATGATTTTCCATTATGTGATAATTGTGGGAAGAATCACCCTGGTACCTGCCTAAAAGGAATGGGAGTTTTTTATAAATGTGGAGAAAAAGGTCACCAGGCTCGTGATTGCAAGGGAAAGAAAGAGGCTATCAAAGTTGAATGCAACAATTGTAGAGAAATGGGTCATTATGAAAATCAATGTCCTAAGCGTTAGGGAAAATTACCTCAGAAAAGGCCAAGGGATCAAGGCCAAGCTTATGATGTTACTACAGATGAAGTTCAATAATTATTGTATTTGTATTTTTGGACTGAAGAACTAGATTATGGTTATAAGAATAATGTGATATATATAAGGATTGTACTGCAGTACATGTTGTTTTCATTAAGGTTTTAATATGATGAAGGTAATCATATTTTATGTATGTGACAATAAGAGAATCTTTACATTGTTTGGGGAATCTGATGTTACAATTGATTTTGGAATATAGAGACCTTTTAGAAAAAGTCTGTATGGAGGTATTTTGGATAACTATATAGGTTGGAATGGATTATGTTGAACCTTGGATAGTATTGTTTAATGTTAAAACAATTCTGAAGATTATTTTTGGAATATTATAATACTATAGTTTTAGGAAAAGGACAACCTGCAGGATGGGGAATAACCCGTCGCGTCGGACAAAGCTGCAGGAATCGAACCCACAACCATAGTGCGACAGGCCTTTATTTCCTACCACTAGCCTACAGGAAGTCCCTGGCTAATACAAAATAGTTTTACTAATCTAAATGGTATGTGTTAATATTTGGAACCTTATACAATTAGGATAAATAGAATATTTTTTAGTTGTATTACCTTTTAGAGTGAAAGATGGGTTTGTGGTAAACATTTATTAAAGAATGAATGTCTACATGAAAAGTATGTATATTCCCTTACGTTCTTAGTAAATCTCCTAAATAAATTCCTCAACTTTATAAAAGGTAACTCAAAACAAAAATGTTGTCGGTTAACTTTTCCTACTGGGGAATCAATGATCGTTTAACCAATCACAAGGTTGCGATTTTCTTGTAGTTAAACTTTCTCCTAATCCTGTTTTCTATAACTCTCCACCAGACCTTGATGGTTTGTTTCTCCTCCATATCCATATTTTCATAGAATCCTAGAATGGGCTATCTCGGGTGACCTTTGTAATTATCTACTTTTCTTTTAATGTTATATTTTTATTAACCTTATTTCCGATGTGGGTTTTCCACAAAGTTATTTTCTATTTTCAACCTTTTATTTTCAAAGAAAAATTTCAAATTGCGAGGACGCAATTTATTGAAGGAGGGGAGAATGTAACACCCCTAGCTTCCACGATACGCTTCTCATTCAATAATGCAATAGCTTGCATTGTACGCAACTTCAAGTTCTAAAACACCGCGACTAATCAAAGTAGCCGTTATGAATAGTAATAACCACTTTTTAAAATTATAGAAATTTTATATTTCAAAATGGACTTCATTTTTGGATTCTTAATATCAAAATTAGCCTATGTTGAATTTTTGGTATTTTTCTGAGAACTTCTAATTTTTTATGAATAGTGAAAAATACTTAAAAACTAATTTTTTAATAAAAAAAATTTATAGTGATAAATTATACTATTTATTGATTTTAAAGTATAATTAGAATATATTTTTACCATTTTATCCAATGGTGGTCATTAGAATTAATTTAACATTGAAATTGGACATAAACAATTGTCAATCTTTTGATATAAATTGTTTCTTAAAAACACGCTATTTGTTGTGACAGCGGGAATTAATTATAAAATTAATTAATGCAACTTATATGTTTGGATTTTTGTAAAATAGACATCATTTTTGAATTCGGAATATCAATTACAGCTTAGGGTGAAATTTTGGCATTGTTCTGAAAAACTTCAATTTTTGATGAATAGTGAAACCACTAAGTGGTAGTTAAATAACTGATTTTTTGTTTAAATAAAATATTACCACTTCTGTGATTTGATTTTCAAAAAGCCGACATACATGGTTGTCATTAAGAAGTAAAATGTGGTTCAATGAGATTAAAATAATTTTTTGGTGAATAGTAACTTTTAAGTTCTTAATCGCGATTAGAGGTAATTATTGTAGTTTAAGGTAAAAATAATGTTTTAATAATATGAGATGAGCCTGACACATGTCCTACCCTCATTTGATTTTCCATGGCCGACCAAGACAATCCATGGGTCAACATGGGGACCCCATGGAGCCACTTTAGTTGGAAAATGACATAAATACCTTTTATTTAATGTTAAAGTAAAAATTACACAAACATGAAATGTTTTACTAAACCAATTTTTACATGGGTTTATACAAGTCATATTTTTGACTATAAATATTCGATGGAAAGGGAAAAAGATTTCCTACATCATAGTATTTGTTTTCTAATTTTTAGACATTAAATAAATTAAATTATTTATGACATCATGATGATGCATCGATTACCTCATTAATTAACAATTTAAATAAAATGAAATGATAATGTAAAATAAAAGGCTTACACTTGTCAAAAACCTATTGGATGAGTATATTTCTAACCCCTATCAGCTTATCCACAAATTATAGAAGTGTGGGACCTTTAGAATCTGAAAAGCATTGTATAATAAAGTAACATTTTATTACTTTCCAAAAGTGCCCCTCCTCTCCTCTTATAAAAGGCCCCCACCACTACCACCTCATTCACACTTTCAAGCCATTTGGCTCGGCCAACCTCTGCCCAAGTACTCTTCCAACTTGGCTCCCTTACTCCTAGAAGCCTCACCTTGGGCATAATTCTTTCCAAGGAAGCCTTTGGCTCAAATCAAAAAGAGTTACCCGATTTTAAGGTAATGTCTTCTCTTATGTTATTTTGTTTTATTTTGCTTCTCCAACCCCATAAACTCTTTTTGTTCATATCTTTTGTAACAACACCAGTATACTAAATATACTAGGATGTTGTTATAAGAAGTATTCGAGCTACACTTTCACACACCTACATCTAATGGTTAATGATCATACTGTTTCTGTGGATGGCGAATTTTTGCCTCACGAAATGATGATTGTTCAACACTCATATAACACCTATAATGGTGGCCATTATGATGATAATATTTTTATATATGATATATATTATGTTTTTTTTTTCCTTATGATTTTTTATTTTTCATTTTTAGCATACCTTTATGGTTTCCATTATGGGTAAACACGATATTTTCATTTTAGGAAGTGCGGACTACCGCCCCCTCAATGTGATTTGAATCGTTAATACCATATGTGGGATGTATAAAGGATGGCGTAAATGGTATTATATTATATATTATACTGGAATTATATTATACATTTATATCATTATGATTTCATTCCATTAAATACGAAATAGAAATGAAAGTAGCGTTCATGCGTAAGTACGGCTTACCGTCTCCATGCACGGTGCATTTCATTTCTTACCTCTAAATGTTACGTAATATTATGAATGAATGTATATACTGGATATATATTTTTATATGACATCTAAATCATGAATATAATTCTAGAGATAATGGATATTCTACCACATAAACAACTTGTAATTATAAGAAGTTTATTGTTGACTCAAGTACCAAAAATCGACAAAACGACCGTTATTAACTTAAATAATTACAGAATGTTCATAACATTGTAATAAGTGATATAAAAAGGATAATGAAATTTAAAATTGTATATATTAACTATATTTTATTATTCGGGAGGTTAAAGAATGGTCGAATCAAGTCGGACACAAGGTAAGAGAACTTCTTAACCCAATTTCTATTCTTTGGGTTAATCTCCTACATTAAAATTATGTCATGATATTATTATGTACTATCTTGTATTTATACTTTTTTTTATGAGTACATATAGTGAATACACATAATAGATATATTTTGTTTAAAAAAGATCTTTCTAAGGGACTTCGTCTCAATCTCCATTCATTGAGGCATATTTTGTTTTATACACAAATTTGTTTTATACAGTGTGTAAACCCCTTTGACTTTTAAGTTTATTCAAAAGGAATCTTTTTTTATATGAAGCGTTTTACTAAACGACAAAAGGGAATTTTTTTTTCGTACATATGTGGCGACAACGACTTCTCCACCGTCGTGACCATTATTTGGGTTTCGGCTTTGTCTACAAGACATACTTTTTTTTAAAGAAAAATAAATAACATGTTTTAACTTCCTTTTATTTTGGTATTGAAAATGGTTTTGAAAGCATTTTTATTATATCAATGTGTTGTATTGATATCATGTGATTGAAATGTGGAAATGTTATGTTTCATTTATGCATGTTTTATTTGATACGATTATGTTATGGTTTATGATATGTTTAAACCTATTCATATGAGGAATGTATTGGACTTAATAAGTTACTGGTGGAGCCCTCTATAGCTCCTCGATGCATCGGTAGGTCTCATGAGACAACTAGACGTGGAATTGGCCGAGGCCCTTTCCCAATTTGATTTATGGTTTTGGCCGAGGCCTTAATCATTTTAGACATCTTGTCCGAGGCCTTGAAAAAATGTTTCAGAATGTCTGGCATTATACATTCCCTCATTATGAAAGTGGTTATTGATATTGCATGTGATTATTCGACCATTAGAAGATCCATGTGAATAAGAAAATGGCATTATCTCATTTTACTTTTTCCATATTATGTTGATATTCAAGTTTAAAAGGCTTTTGTTTTAGTTATACATTGCCTTAAATGTTAATGTTTATTTATGAAAGCTTCCGCAATATTGTTATCCTTACTGAGCATCTGAGCTCACCCCTTTCAATGTTTTAATATTTTTTAGGATGTGAAGAAGTATTTTATGAATGACCTGCAGGGATAGTCAGAAGAGGATATGAGTGTGGACTATGGATACTTTGTTATTGTAGTTTTTCACCTTATGATGTAATGTAACATTTATGAATGTATCTAGTGTTTCCAAGGCTACTAAACTAATCGATCTTTCGAGACTTGATATTTTGTGATCATGCCAATGTTACGAAGTAATGCAACGACTCTGGGTTGTTGGGGTCGGGGAGTTACATTTGTTCTTACAAACTTCTACCCTTAAATAAATTCTTTCCCAAATTTCCCTAGTATGGTTGCATAAAAGAAGAAACCTCAAACAGCTCTGACCACTGTGATCATACATCGGCCTTCTTCTCCCAGGTCTCTTTCGGTACTCTCCCATGCTACCATAGCACTCGTAGCAGAGGAATAGACTGGACATGATGAACCTTCACACATCAAACTAAAATCAATATAGGATTCTCTTTGAATGATGTTTCCACCTCGAGCTCAAACTCATATGGTTGAAAATCATGAGACATGTCTAAGAAGTAATGTCGAAGCTGTGAAACGTGGAAGACGTCATGCATAGCCCAATACATCTGAGGTAAATGAAACTGATAGGCCAGTAGACCAAATCTCCCCAAAAACTCAAATGGCCTGATGTATCTTGGTGGAAGCTTACCCTGTATCATTACCATACTATGTCGCATCCTCGGTGTCACACGTAAGAAAACCTGATATCTAACCTCGAAGTCTAGAGGTCATCTCCGTCAATCATCATAAGTCTTCTGTCATGAATGTGTTGTGGCCATCCTCCTCCAAATCAACTCTATCTGCTATGTGGTCTCTTGGACAAGTTGAGGTCACAACACAGCTTCCACTCCAACTTTCAGCCAGCATAAGAGTGATCGGCATGGCCTACCGTACAAAGACTCATAAGGGGCCATCTGAATAGTGTCTTGAAAACTATTATTGTATGAAATGTCCACAAGAGGTATGTGATTCTCCCAAAACCTCCAAAATCTAAGATTCATGTATGAAGCATGTCCTCAGGCACCTGAATCATACGATCGGACAAGCCATCAGTCTTGGGATGGTAAGCTGTACTCAGATATACTAGTGTACCCACAGCCTTATAAAGTCGCTGCCAGACCCAAGAAGTAAAACGAGTTTCTCTATCTAAAATAATGGTGTCCATAACTCCATGTAAATGTACAAACTCCTAGATATAAAACCTTCCCATATCATCAACATTGAATGTCTCTTTGATCAGAAAGAAGTGAGAAACCTTCGTGAGTTTGTCAATGACAACCCAAACAAAATCATTTTGTTCTAGGAGACCTCGAAAAACTAGTCAAGATATCCATTGCAAAATCATTACATTCCCAATCAGATATGGGTAACTGCTGCAATAACCCAGCAGGTCGCTAATGCTCTACCTTCACCTTCTGATAAGTGGAACACCTCATAACAAAAACTGCAACATCTCTCTTCATGCCTGGCCTCCAATACTGACGGCGTAAATCTCGATACTTCTTGGTGACACTAGGATAAACTGCCCAAAACATGGAATGAAATTCTCGCATTATATGCCTTTTAGAACCCACACACGTCCATACAAACACATTATCTCATCCTTGCCTACTGTCCATCCAAGAATAAGGTCATATCCGGAAACACTCTCCCAAAGGACAAGGCCTTTAGAATCTGATAGTTTCCTCGTTCATACTCGATCATGAATAGTATAGGTAACATCCATCGAAGAAAGAAATGTCTTCCCCTGACTATTCTTTACCTCCAAATGCTTCTCAGAAAAAGTGAACCATAAGTTTGCACTCACTGATGGCCTCTTCAACTTTCTTTATCAAAGTCCTCTTGGTCAACACATCATTCAGTGTGGTTACCTTCCCATGCGTGTAGGAATGATCAATGTTAAAAGACTAAATGTACTCAAACACCCATCACTATCTCAAATTCAGGTCACGCTGATTGAATATATACTTGAGAATTGTTTGGGCAGTGAAAAGCACTGAATGATCTCCCAAAAGGTAGTGTCTCCCACAACTTAATTCATGAACAACTACAGCCAACTTGAGATCATGCATATGGTAATTTTTCTAATGTGGCCTTAACTATTGTGTCATGTACACAATGAATCCTTCTACCTACATAAGCACTTATCCCAGCCTGATACCTCATGCATCACAGTAAATAGTATATCTCTTTCCTATCTCTAGAAATAATAATATTGGTTCTGAATTCAACCTCCCTTTCAACTCCAGAAAAGTTTACTCAAAAGGATTTGACCACATATACTACACACCCGTCTTATTCAGGCACGTCAGTGGTGCTTCTAAGCATGTGATGTACTATATGAAACTTATATATTAACTAGTTAGACCTATAAAACATTATACCTCAAAGACATTCTTTGTTTTATCCCAAGAAACTACTCCTCTCACTTTCTCTTGGTCTACTGATACTCTTGTCTTTGAGACAACATGGACCACGAAGTGAATTTGGTCCATCCAAAAGTCTCATTTTGAGAGTTTATCATATAACTGATGCTCTCTCAGTATACTCAAAAATATCTCAAAATGTGTGGAATGTTCGTGTCGAGTGTGTGATTACACCATGATATCATCCATGAAGACTACCACAAATAAATCCAAGTAATGATGGAACACTCAATTCATCAGTGCCATGAAGACTGTCGGCCCGTTCGTGAGACCAAACGACATAACTACATACTCTTATAGATCATACCGTCACTAAAAAGATGTGGGAGGTATATCAGATGGTCTAATGTGCAACTGATGGTATCTATACCTAATGTCAATTGTCGTGAACACTCAGAATCCTCGAAGCTGATCAATGAGATAATCAATCCTTGGAAAGGGATATTCTTTGTTGACTATCTACTTGTTTAACATCCAATAATTCACACAATGTCTGAGGGTACCATCCTCATTATTTGAAAACAGGATAGGTGAACCTCAAGGAGAAGTACTGGGTTCCGATGAATACCTTTTCGTCAAACTACTGCAACTACTTCTTGGGCTCCTGCAACTCTGTTGTAGCCATCCCATAAGGATGAATGGTCACCAGTTCCACTCCTAGCACAAGATCAATAGAAAATTATACCTCACACTCTAGCGGAAATCCTGAAAATTACTCTAGAATAAAATCTCTAAAACAATCCACCACTAGTGGAAAGTCCATCTGTGCAGTCCCCTGGTCATCTAGATATAGTCTAGAAGACTAAGCGATAACTTTCCCCCACCCATGATGATCGGGTCTTGCTATGCTCGCCTAGACAACCCACATGCCCTTATGTAGAAACATATCACCCTCTTCTAACATAAAACCCACCCTCCAGTGATAGAAATCAACAACATACTGGAATGAAACTAAACAGTCCATTCCAAGAATGACATCATAGCCTATCATCTCCAAGACATAGAGGTACCAAAAGAGGTATCCCAGGCCAAACACTAAAGGGAACTCACTGCACAGACATACACTAGCAGTTGTAGTTCCCAAAGAAGTTTCTAGCGTTAAGATATCTGCATCATTAAATTTTTATTTCCCAAGGCTATCCATAATAGCGATAAATATAAAGCTATGGGAAGCCCCTATATCGAAATGAGAATAAGTTAAACATGAGGAATCTAGGGACATACCTCTAGTTATATAGTGTTTGGGATCCTAATACTGATGGTTTTCTCTACTACAAAAGTCTGACCTGCACTGCGACCCACTAACCACACTGAGTTGATCCACTCTATTGTCACTGGAAGCCCGATGACAGGCTACAATGGCCATTACCTCCACCTCATCCTGAACAGTTGGAAGAACTCTAGTTCCCTGACTGATGAGAAACTGGGGTGGTGCTCCGGAATGAGGGGTCATAGAAGAACCCATGTCACCAGCATCTTCTAGGAAGAACTGAGAGAAGAGCCAATGGTGACCCATATTTCTGCAAGATCGGAACTCCACTGGGTCTCTCAAGAAATGTGGCCTTGTATTCCCTATCCTCCTGAACTAGTAGCACACCACCTAGCTACCAGATGATTTCTCTCGCCTACTACGATCTCCACGCGTAGACTCCTAATGGCGCTTCTTGGTGTTAGTAGAAGGGTTACCAACTTTAGATGTCGAACCACCCTGGTCACCACTCCAAAATACCTTAGATTGTGCTCCATGATTAGATCCAAGTTGATTATAGATGTGATGGATGTCAGCCTAGAGATTTTCACCTGATATCAGATATCTTTCTTGAGACGATCCTCAAACATCCTTCCATGAAATAATTCATCATCTCCAGGAATACACTTGAAGCATTGCAGCTCTGTGAAGCATGAACAATACTCTATAACTGAAAGAGTACCCTAATCTATACTCATGAACTCTTTGGCTCAATTGGACCTCAATGTCTCTAGGTAGAAGTAGTCATAAAAGGCTTGATGGAACTCATACCAATACATAACCTGTTGGCATCCCAAATATGATATCACATTCACCTATCTCTTGGAGGAATCCTGAAGCATATATGTAGTGAGATTCACCCTCTACTCTGGAGGCGTCTTTAGATGTTTGAGAATAGAAATCTTGGATTCGAACCATGAATCTACAGCTTGAGGTTCTCCATCCCCTATGATAGTGGGAAGATGTTGCAGCTGTAAAAATCCCGTCAACTCTGCCATGGAAGGGGCAATATGCAGTACTCCTCAAAAGGTCTAACTGAACCTCATAGAGCCCTCTTGGAACTATTTTTCAGAACCTATGTACAAAATGACGGATTGTGCCATGACTGGCACAACTGGAGGATCAACTGGTAGTCACTTATTATCCATGTATGGTGTCTGATCACTTCCCTACAACTGGCGGACATCTGAAGGATGCCTCAGTGGAATCACTCAACAAGGTCAAGCACACACCTTAGATCAAGATTAACATGGACCGAAACATAGAAGAGTAATAAGGGAACAAGAGAAATAGAGAATTCATGTTTTTCAAAACCTTGATACATGGAGAGTATAATTCCTACAAGGAGTGTTCCCTTAATCCTCACAAGGTCTTGTACTTATGTCAACTAAATTGTATAGAACCCCATACACACAACGTGTTGTCTTAACACACAGTGTGTACTTGAATCCTCTTCCACTTCCCAAGTTCTTCTACAAGTCTAATCCACATAGTTATCCTAGAATTATAATAAATTGTGTGTTGGTGCCATAAACGGTGTATACTGGATGAATTTCACAGACCTGTGTTGTTAGTTACATGGCTGGTTATATGTATCACTCTACACGGTGTGTTACAGATGGACACTGAGTGTACTAGAAAGATTTCACCACCCCATTTTGTTCGTTACACGTCTAGATACAAGGCTCACACTACACGACATGTTTAAGATTGACACGACATGTATAACCTATGTTTTAGCCATCCATGTCATTGGTCACATGCTTGGAAACATGGTCTACCCAACACGGTGTGTACATATGGTATACGGAGTGTCCCACAATGATATCCCAACCCCGTGTCTCATCCCGTGCAGCTATTGACACGATTAGAGACTACAAGACATGTATATACAGAACATGGTGTTTAATTAAGAAAAATAGGTCCTTCCTGAATAGAAGGACACTGGGCGTATATTCATTAGTACACACTATGTATTCTATGTTTTTCTAGATATATGCCTCAGAAACTACATCATAAGCCCATAAAACCACTAAAATGAACATTAAAGATCCAAATTATGATTTCTTAGGCCCCATACTTCCCATGAATCAAAGGTGGAAAACTTATACATTTCATTTTCAAGGAAAAAAAATTCAATGATCCACCAAATTCTGATCATGAGGGCCCATAAAACCTCACAAACCAATTTTTTTCTTCCATTAAAACAATACCTTACACAATCCAATACATTAACAAAACACAGGTACTCTATCAAGGTATCCATCATGAAAACATGCATATCTAAAAAAACCTATATCACAATAAAATGATATCTCTAATAAACTCTAAATGGCATGTTGAGAATTCATGACATGTGATCTCTAACAGGTGTCTATATGATGAAAGAGATGGAATACCATCATCTCATCGAGTTGCAACAAAAATAGAACCTCAGTAATATCAATAATAACCACACAAATCATGTGAATTAGCCAATGGTGAAATCAAATCAACTGTAAAAACTGCAAAATTAAAACAATTGCAATAACAAGGTAAATTGGATTTTCCATATACCCAGGTTAGCTACATCCATGCACAGCTTATTACAATGTACCTATTTCCATCATATCCCAGACTATAGGATCCAAATAGTAATCCAAGAAGAATAGAACCCTCTGAAACCACTTTTTAAAATCCTAGTTCCAGAAGATACACAGAGGCTCCCTGTACCCGGTTGGCCACATGGCCTCAAGCACATTTACCCAAACACCAGAGGCTGCTGACAAGCAGCAAGGGCCTTGGGTTTTATAGGGGGGAAAATATTCCCTCATTGTAAGAGTAACACAACATAAGTAAAATAGATAGAAATAGAGAAAGTTTTAATAATACCTTACCAAAAGTAAACACCAGATGTAATAAACAGCTGCAGCTCACATATATAAATGATGCATGATACATATGTCCAGGAAAGAATCCAAAAAATCACAATGATGGAATATAGAAGTAAACCAATTTACAAAAGAGAATTAGTGAATATCTCCACTGAATCGCAAGCCTCATCTTGGTCCCATGCTCCCTAGCTCCAGAGCAATCATGTACCTAAAGTAAAATGGAACTTTCCCTTATATATACCTGCGAAATATAGTCTCTTTGGGCCTAATAGAATGACCCAAACATGGTGTGAGACTATACCCAATAGTCCACCACCCAAATATCTATTCATAATAGTCAATGAATATATATAGCATGAAATATGCAAAAAGGAGTAGTAAACTAGGAAGTACACAAAAGTAAACAATCCTACCGTTCCGTTGTATTCAATTTAATATATTAGTTAAGAAACTAATAAAAAACATGTAACTCTCTAGGATGTACTCAGAGCCTAACCCCTATAGTTAAAACAAACAACATACGAAACTCTATGGGATGTACACACAGTCTAACACCTCTGGTTCAACTTTAGCGAAGATACTCTGAAAAATCACTCACTGCCAATTCCCCCTGTGGTCTCGTATCAGAAATTAATAAGCACTATGAAGAAGCACTCAACATCCAATTCCCCTTGTGGACCATATAGAAGAAACTATAGACATTATTAGGGATCATAATTTCCATCTCCCCTATGGTCTCACAATGTAATAGTAAACAGACAATCTAGAGAATCCCTCAACGTTAATTCTCTATATGGTCTACTACACCGGGTCCTCATGACCAAGTGTAAGTCAGTCATGAAAAAACAATATGTGGCAGCCAAATTAAACCTAAAAAACTATATGGATAAAGAATCTATAGCACATTATATCATGTTAGATAATAATCACTATATCCTAACAACACTTGTCATGGGAATCAATGCATCTTAATAGGAAAGCTAGACCAAAAGTTCAAAACAACCAAACATGGGAAAAACCTTCATGGCACAGAAAAGTTAACCCTAATCATGAACAATGAACATATATCAAAACAAACAAGGCATATCAGGCAATAACAAGTCTAAAAACCATAAACACGCAATACCATATTCTTGGGTATTGGGCACTTTTGCACATAAAATTCAAAGACTATCTATGGAAAGGCACAAACCACCTACGTCTGTATTGTAAGATCGATATACATGAACCTCAGGCCTTGAATTTCCCTAGAACACTGTATATCTAGAAACCATTTAAGACATTCAACCGATGATATATAGTTTAGGAAAAGAAATCAGGAAATGATGTTCAAGAAAAAGGGAGAACTCAATGACACGATTCCATCGCAATCGACAGAGTTTGAATCGGAGAACAGACTGTGAGTTGCAGATCCAAAAATATCTTTGGCCATACAAATGCTCTTGGATGAGACGGACGAAGAAGAAGTGTTTTCTGTCAATTATACGTGACCAAAATCCATTTAATGAAAAAAAGTACATGACGTGTACTTGCCATTTTTGGCCTCTATTTTACGCGGTCTTCAGGTCACCACACAAGGCCATGTACCCGACCATTACATGGCCTGCACACGGTCACTCACAGAAACTGGGTACAAGGGGTGTACTCAAAAGTACATGACATGTGCTCCTAATATTTCTAGAAACTCATCTTTTTTTAAAAACAACTTGAAATGAAAAACATACCTAAAAAGATGATCCGGGTTCTTACATATCTAATAATCACTGAAACATAATTTTTAACAATAAAAAAATTACCAAAAAGTAATCTTAATATGATGATATAAACTACTGTATTCTTTTTTACTTAAAACATTTTCTAATATTGGCTAAAATTTATTAAAATGGTTCAAAACATGACAACATTGTTTTGTAAAAAAAATACAGTTTTTTGGCATAAAATTGGATTTATTCTTATCTCATGCATATAAAAATTAATAGATGAATTTTATATTTTTTCATAAAATAATATATATATATATATGTGTGTGTGTGTGTATGAATAAATTACTAACCAATATTGAGTAATTAAATTGTTTAAGATTAAAAAACACATTTTTCCTTTAAAAATATTTTTCCAAAAAACATTTCCTTTTCATTAAAATAATTTTTAATTTCATTCAAAATCATTTGATATCTAATAATTTAAATTATACATGTTTTTAAAAAATGATTTTTATTATTTAGTAATTAATATTCATTCCCACCAATATAATATCATTGTTGTGTTGTACAAATTAAATAATAATAGTTTCCCCATATATTATTGTTTGTTTAAATAAATATTTTGAGTCATATATACTATCATGAATTTTTTTTAAAATATAGGGTTTTTACATATGTAAACATGAGTCCTTACGAATTTATAAGATATTATTTTAAAATTCTATAATTCAAATACCATGATTTTTTTCTTCTATATCATAACATGTGATATCTTTATAAAAGTTGAATCTTATATTTAAAAACATTATAGAGAATCCCTTCACATCTTAACATAATGTGGAAAATATGTTTTCCAATATAATAGAATCATAATAAATTTTCATGAAACCCAAAATCACTCAATTAAATAATATCATATCCTGATAAACTATATAAATTTTGGATATTATTACTCCATATCCATCTTAATCAACTATAGAATAGTTAATTGTCATCCTAATTTATTATAGATTATTAATTTGGAAACAAATGTTTAATACATAATCCATATCTGATACAAAATTAGATAAAATGGATTTATAAAAAATATAATTAATGTACATGAAGTTTCCCCTGGTTTCTCCACTTGGTTATATTTTATCTTCCAGGGAACCATCATTAAATAAGAAAAAACATTCACTTTAAAGTCCCTATATATCATTGGATCAATTAAGGAAATTTAAAATAATCAGTTGTTTTATATCCTTAATTATTTTCTCTCTAGTTTCCATTACATTTCGTTACTAAATAAATTATGTGCATGTCCTTCTTAATTTCTTTATTCTCTTGGTGATTCAAAATTATAATATCCTTAAGAAAATTATTTATTCTATTTATCGATAAATTTATAATAAATTTCATGAGTCTCATATGAAGAGAGGAGGGTATGAGTTCTATGATTAGATATTTCTAAACATAAAATCCCAAAGTATCCAAATTCTCAATATATATATATTATTATTTAATAGATTATATTCATCATGTAATTCATTAAAATACATGAATGTGAAGAGTTCCATGGAGATTTTACACTGATTAACGGGTCTTAAACCATAACTGTGAGACCTAGTGATAGAAAAAATCTATTTATACACAATTTCAAAAACTAAGTGTGATGACTTGAGTACATAATAAAAGAATTTTACATTAATTAAATATCATAAATAGTTTTAAAATTATAAAACCAATGAAAAATCATACTTATAGGTTATAAAAATAAATTTATTATTAGACATCATATCATTAATATCCTTAAAAATTGACTATAAAGGACTTATATCTAATAATTATCATGATTCTAATTCATAGACGAAATGTGATACAAAAGAAGGATAGAGATAAATTTCCCAGTGTGGTAAAACATATCAATGTTTCATAACGATGTAAAATAATATTCATATGGGAAATCTAGATAATGGTATAAATATTTGATTAAAGTGATCAATGAATCATAATCGATGTTTATAAAGCATGATTGATGAATTTATGAACCTAAATAGTAACACATATAGAATGGCATAAGAAAACATAGACAAAAGAAAATAGTCATTTAAAATGAATGAATAACCACCATATTGCACGAATTTAAAAATTTACATTACTATAACCATAGGAAATAATATTATTATTGATATATTTAACCAATATTAGATCCACATATAATTTTTCATAAACGAAAAAAAAATATTTCCAAGAATATATTTGTAAAAATAACAATAATGTTCAACCATATAGTTGTGAACATAATTGTAACTTATCTGTATATATTTGAGAACAAATAATAATGTACACAATAGAGTTTGGAATATAAAAAAATACTCCATTATATTGTGAACATAATAATAATTTCAACATTTAAAATTTCAAAATTAAAAGAACTTTCATACATATAGTTTAGATCATAATAAAAATTTCAATGTGTATTGTTGTGAACATAAATATTTTTCCGTACATTTAATTGTGACCCTAAAAATACTTTCCATGAATATATCATTTATAATGATATTTAAAACAATATCCTATGTATTGGATGGAAAAATCAAACCCACCAATTATATAATTCCATTCAATACATACGTGTTCCATGTGACCCTTGAAAGATTAATAATTAAATTATAAAATAATTAATAAATGATAATGGAATATCTTTCATCAATAAATCTATAAAATAAAATCATAATCCAAAAAATATCTATAAAATACGTGGTTATCATTAGATCATGTCACTAGATATGATTGAGATAAAAATAAAGGATATTTATATTTATGGAAAAATTACACATTTTAAAATTTTCATTTGATATAGAATAAAAATGTTTTAAAACTTGATTAAGTGATTTTTAAAACAAAATATATAATAAAAAATTAGGAAGAGTTACGATTTTTCAAAACCACGAAAAATTGGAATGGAATACTAACAATGAAAGTAAAGTGGATAGTTGGAAAATGAAGACATTTGGAAACTTTTACAATAGAATATCCATTTCAAACTTTTGTAATATAAGTCATGTTAATAAAAAATGAAACCAATTTTCACTTATTGTTATCATATTTATATATATGACTTCAATACCTTTCAATGATTTTTTAAAAATATAAATATTAATAAAAATATCATTAAATGAAATTAAGGTAATGAATATGAAACATCGAGTTGGACCTAAAATAAGTGTTATATGGAGGAAATAATTATTATATCCATTTGAAATAATTTTAGTGAAACTCATATAGTTAAACATAATAATAATAATTCCGTTAAAAAATACCAAATAAAGGTATAAATATCAAAAAATATGGATTTTATTTGGACATTAGAATATGAAAGTTATAAATGATTCAGAAAAATGAATATGGATATAGAGACAAAATTTCCCAACAACAGTGATATGGTTTGATACACTATGAAACATTATTTTAGCTGGATAGTAATCAAAATATTAAAATTATTTTAATAATATATTTAAAAAATAAAAAAAATTGGGAAATAATATTGATGATTTTTTGTAGCTAAATGAAAAACAACTTCCCCAAATTACAGTTTATATATACATAGTTTAAAATAAAAGTGTGATTGAAATAAAAACCCATATGAATTATGAAGACTATGAATAATGATATTTAATGAAATAATAATAAATTTAATATAAAATAAATTTTATATAAATATAATATTTAGATAATATGTCCAACAGGTGTTGTACACACCATTTAATAAAAAATATGTTTATAATTCAAAACATGTCTCATTAAATAAAACTTGAGATGAAAAACACTTATGTTGTTCATAATATTTTATCAAAATTCATTTAATGATTACATGTGAAATAAAAACATTAATACCATTAATATAATTATTATAACTAAATAATTTTTTAAATATCTAGTATGCAATCCTTAAAAATTAAAATAGGTTTAAAATATATAATTTTATTTATGCGGGAAAATTTAGATGAAACCCCCATACATATGATTCACCATTATTAAGATGATTTCAAACCATAATTATAATATAATTAAACACAGTAATTATATATTTAAGAATAATATTAATAAATATTACTATAAATAATATTTATTTATAATTTTTATTTTTTAATTATTTCTTATTTTTATAGAATAATATTTATCATTTAATACAAGATTTTACTATTCTTTGTCGATATTCCCTATAAAACTATTAGAATTTATTCCCTATAATTTATTTCCTCATATATAGATAATATATAAACAAGACTAGTTGTTCTATATTAATTTTTGGATATCCATGTTAATTCTAATAGAGTTTTAGTTGTGGTTATCCATGTTGAACCTCATAACACACTTATTTCTATATTTTTTTTAATAAATAAGTGGTCATATATTAAAATGTAGATAAATAATAATATCAAAATTTTATAACTGTAAAATTAATTAATCATCATGAAATTATATAATAATAATTTACATTTTCTCAATCATTCATAATATAAGCATTATATCATCGTTCATATAGGTGACAGAGTTGACAAAAATAAGAACAACTTAAAACAAATGAATCATTAAGAAAGATGAATTATAATATGATAATATAATATTCATAAAATAATAATTATTTTTATATAGAATCATATTAGTGGATAATTTGGTTTATGGAAAGGTGATTAGAGTATTTATTTTTTAGACAATGAGGTATAACTCATTAAATAAATTGACAAAATTTCTCATTCTCATGTGGGATTTAGATGGAATTAATATATTAGAACACCAAATTATAACTAGAGGCTTCCAAAATATGGTATAGATATAAGAGATTATATATAGTTAAGGATTCAATATGGATTTAATGGAATATATTATTATGTATGGGGTAGATAATAATTCACTTTATAAGTAAAAATAGAGTGAAATTCATTTAAAACATATGTTAGTCGAAGGGAAAATATGGAATCACTATAGAATTTAATGAGTTATGGGAGGAAATTTTATTGGTACGATCAATTTTCAACCCAAAATTAACAAATCACTCCTATATTATTTATATGTAATGTTAATTTAAATTTATTTAATCTATGATAAGTTACATCTTTCTTCCTTTTTTGTTTAATTTTTTTACTATGGTAGTTATTTTTGTATTTATAATATACAAACACCCTTATATAAAATTTAATTATGATGGATAAATTTCTTGAATCTATTTAACGTAAATTTATATTTTAATAGTCTATAATTATATTATAAATTAAAATTAAATCATTATAGATAATATTATTTCTGTTGAAATGAAACCTTTTGTTAAATAGTTGTACCTATTCTTATTTCACAAAATTTATTAATTAAATTAATAGTAATATGATTAAGTATATATGTAAATAATAAAATATATTTATAAATAATAATATATGTATTTAATTAATATGGTAAAAAATACAAAATACTCATAAATTACTATTTGAATATTACCCTTTTCATCATGTTGTGGTAAATAGTATTTATCTCATTGGATTATTATTGTTCCTAAAATATAAATTGGTAAGATTAAAAAATTTCAACACCTTTATTATAAACATATAATCCATATAATTTTATTCAATTAATAAAATATAAGGATATTTATTTTAATAAAGAAACATGTAATTCTTAACAACCAATTATTTAAAAATTGGTTTTTATAAATTAATTTTTTTCTTTATATTCCATTACATTAAACTTGTTTTGATTGAAATTTATTCATTTTTAATATATATTTTAAATTTAATTATTTAATATCATTAATAATTAATAATATGTTAATTTTGATTAAACTATATGGAAAATATATAAATCTATGAAATAATGTTTTAATATTCAATGATTTTATTTTCATTTATAAAAAATTAAAAGTTAATGTATGAAAGATTATTCACTAATTTATATGTATAAATATATATTTTAAATGATACTCTATATGTGAGAAATTTTCATTAATCAAAACATAATATATATATATATATATATAATACGATTAATATTTTTACACACAATTCCTATATAACCATTTATAAAAGCTATAATACCCCCATTGAATCGTATAATTTCACTACATTATATCTTCTAAATGTATACTTCTCATCTATATTGTTTATATTTTTTTATTTATAACATTTTTATTTTTTATTGATGTTATTTTTCATTATTGGTTTTATACTACTGATGTTGATTCTTAAGGGTGAAGATCATTTGTGTAATTTATTTGATGAAAAAATATTATTCTATTTTTCATATATCCCTACATTAATTATTCTCATGTTTAGAATATAATAAAAAATGTTTTATGATAATCATTGAAATATAAAACTCCATGATAGACAATGTATAGTACTATGTTCATTTTTTCTAATTTATCATTATTAATGATTAATTTGTTCATTGTTCAATTAATATCTTTTATGAATTACATTATAATCCACTTAAAATCATTTAGTATAAATGAATGAAATTAATTATGAATGATATAAAAATAGAATAATTAAATTATATGTCTCGTTTGACCTAGGATGTTAAATCATCCCCCCTCTAACGAAATTCATTATTTTTATACATTATTTATTACACACTAATGAAAATAACTATGCGTTACCATAAGATATAAATGAATGGAGAGAATATTTATAATGAGATATATTCCTCACTAAAATAGATAATAAAATAATACTTATATTTTTCCATATAATTGTTTTATATTTATATTTTCATTTACCTCTACCATTTATACAAAATGTGATACTATAGTTGGTTATAAGAAGTTATAAATTCTAGATAAATACCTTTCACAACATCATTTAAATTATACATCCTTTATCCTTATACGAAAACCAAAAAGACTATAGAGAATAATGAAAATATCCAAAAAACAAATTAGAGTAAAGCATCAAATAAATATGAAAAAAGAATCCTCCTATTTCTTATCCTATAAAAGCATCTTTTTATCCAAAAATACTTTCGTTTTATCCAATATATTATTTGATTAACTTATTTCAATTTTACTTTATCCAAATTTTAAATATGTTCATTCTATTAATGAAAATAAATAATTTTTGAAAGCAATTAAAAACTAGTATAATACTGAATGAGTTTCCCCAAACTATCACTCCAATATATGGAACTAAAAAACATAATTAGTATAATAGTTTTTATAGAGAGTGAGACATACCATGCATAACATAAATAAATATAACAATAATTAAGTATAAAACTAATTTCATAATCTTATATCTAAATGGGTTAGTATCATTTGATATTAGCTTCATAAAATTCATCATACATTCTATTTCATGAAAATTTCATACTAAATTATACATTCATGACTTTATTTTTAACACAATAAGTTATATAATTCTTTGGGGAGATGTGACAGAGAATAAAAAATGAACCCAAACTCTCATTAACTAAATTCTTATAAAGTAGTAATAAATCAGTTTAAAAACTGTGAGTTATTAGCATGTCATAAAATGTGAGCATTGGAGAAATATCTAATTAAAATGATCATAAATCGTAACTATTACATATAGGGTATTGTTGAATGGTATATGACCTCCAAGTATTATACATGTACCTTGGTGTAGTATTGTTGAAAATTTAGATGATAATTATTATACATGTACATAATAATTAAAAAGTGGAATACGAAAGATATATTTCCAAAAAAATAATTGAAAATAATATCACTATGGAAATAGGTAACTAAAAACATCTCCATATATAAAGTCATTAATATAACAATAATATCAACCAAAAATGTTTTAAACATAATAATATTGTACATATATGGATATCTAAATGTAAAAATAATTTTCATGGATATATTCACCTATATCAATTACACAATCAATGTTCGTGAACCCGAGTAAATTCAACTTATCACTTCCCTAATAAACTATTCCAATGATACATTGGTATAACTCAAAATTGATTTTACAATTATCAGATGTTAGTCTTTGGGATCACTCTAATACCATGAGAATAATGTAAATACACACACAATTTTTGGTTGATATAAACATATAATGAGTAAATATTTGATTAACTCCAAATGTTTACATGTTTTATACATTTACCATATTTATCTTTTATCAATTTTAGTCAACCATATATAAGAGTTATTATCTAATTGTAATATTATATGTCTAGAATATCTGATAGTTATATGTAACTCTTATATTGATATATATGTATGTATCAATCATGTTACAAACCCTATCGACCAAAAAATAAATTCATCTTCCCATGAATTGACATTTAATATTTTTATTTCATTTTCTATTAGTGATTTTTTATATTCGTGGTCATTTTCAACAGTTAATATTAATTCGTCAATGTAAATAATTACTATCAAAATTCTAATTATACCCCTACCATATAGAATTTAATAAAAAATATTCCATATAAAATCACAAAAATCATTATTTGGTTATAACATTTAGAATAACATGGTCAAGGGGCCTACTCCAATCCAAATAAATGTTTTTTGAGTTCACATATCATGATTCCATTTTCCTCAAGTGTAAGTCACTAAGGTTTTTCATTCTAAATTACTTACTTATCATCAACATTCATGATAATTGAATTTACATCGATCTAATAAAACATGTAATTTTGAAAAGAAGAAACATCCAAAATTATTTTGATAGCATCATGTATTGTAATTGGGGATACCATTTATAAAAAATAAATACCATCCAGATGTTGTTATTCTAGGACATAAAAGTGATAAAATTCATAATAATTATCCCTTTTCATAGAGATTGTTTTAAATGTAAATTTATTTCTTATGATACAATTTCCTTTTAATCATGATATATTATTCAAGGTGTCATTCAATTCAATTGAATCTAATTTTTCATTCTTTAACATTAATAATTCCTTATTATTCACTACTTATAATGGAAAAAATGATTAATTTGAGTTATAAGTTTCATTTTGTTCTCAAATATTAGCTTTTACATTTTATGAACTTCTGATTCACAGCTTCTAATGATATTACTCATTCCATTATTTTTCATTAATTTTTATAAAATTTGGTTTATAATATCAATAAAACCATCATCATAACTAGATTTAAAAGACCATATTTTATCGACATTCTAATCAAGACATCCCACTACATCACCTTATCTAAATGATTATCTAATATCATACATTGATATAATTTATTTATATTTTTTCATTATATTGGGTTGGAAGCATTTTAAATCTCATTTAAATTAAGTGTTCCCCAATGTTTTTCTAAATATTTACTACATCATGTATATATATATCTATTGGATGGGAATACTATGAGAATAGCTTCTTATTTTTTTCATCATATTTTTAAATTGATTAATGTTTTATCTCCATTAAGAATGGAATTCTGGATGACTTAACATATTTCACAATTTTTTTTCTTTTTATTCGACATCTCTTTGAGGGATTTTATGACACCTATGAGGACTAGTTCATGTTTTTTTAGTATTATATAGGTTATTGTTTATTCATGGAGTTTTTAATTATCTGAAGTCAAGAACCATTAATTTAAGTGAAATTTTAATTTAGTCACCTGTTGATCATAGTTATTATAATACATGTTTCTAACTATGAAAAGGTGTAGATTAGTATATATTAGTGTTATAAATTATTTGATAATAGTTTTTCCTAACAAATGGGTCTTTCCAGAAACAATGAAATATATTTTTGATGAGATAGTGGAACATGAATAGTTTTCACGTGGTTTTCTTAACAATATGGACATACTATATAGTACTTATATTTAATGAAAAAATGGATTTTTAACATTTCACATTATGAAATTAAATTTTAATTATCCCTATTTTCATTTCCCACATGTGTTAATTAATATCCCATGGATTTGGAACAATCTACCATTGGATTTTGGTGGATTTCTTACTAATTGATACGATAATTATGGGTTAGAAAATTCCATGGGAATTGGAATTTTCCCATTCAGTATATATTTCATTTTGATATCTGAGATTCAAAATGGAATTTTATACTTATAACATTTCAAGGGTGTTATTTTGGATGCACGACGAGTTTTTGGGAATGTAATGAGTTTTTATATGGGTGTCAAAGTTGTATTTAGGTGGTTGGGTTACTGAATTTCAATAGATAGTAACTCATCTAATAATGTTCCACCAATCTCTATATAGTGTGTTAGACAATGTGATATGAACTCATTCTGATACCATTAATAATACAATGACAACAATGTAATTCTAGTGGGGTCTTGGAATTTAAATTTTAATGAGGGACCTTTTGGTATTTCTAGAGGTTATTATTTGGAACCAGTCATGGTTCTCCAATTCTAACCATGCAAATAGAGTGGGTAGAGTTCATATTAGCTTTCCCTTGGTGTCTCATAATGTTCCCATGACATAAGAGACTTTAGAGGACATTGGAATTAGATTTAGATGTATGTAATCCTCTAATGACTTCATATTCTCATCCTTAATTCTTTAATGATTTTCATTCAGTTTATATAGGGTGTGTATGGATGATATCATTAAAGTATGTGGACCTAAAGCTCTATAATGGGAGTTAATTTCCATCTCATTACGAAAGGCCCAAGGTGTCATAAATATTTCTTCTCTTGTACTGTATTATGAGGTATTTAAAAACATAGGATTATTAAATTTTTCTAGTTATTTTATGAGATAATACCTTCAATTCAACATTATAAATTATTTATTATACAATGATCAAGATTAGGGGGTGTGTTGGGACTAGAAAACCATAATTTTTTCTTAATTCCAACATTTCTTGACAAATCGATGAGTTCAACACATATTAATCCAATTATGGTTTTAGTTTTAAATTATTAAATTAAATAATCTGATGATTAAAATAGTTGAGGTGGGTTTTATTGGATATTTGGGTCATCAGAGACCATGGATATACATGATGGACCATGAGATGAATATTGAGGGGTTTTTTCCATTTATATCTGTTGAATTAATTATAAATTTTTACACTAATTTTTTCATTATGGTTAAATTGAAATATGGAATTTGAAATGGAGTCAGCAATTGAATGAGATAGGGTAGTTATATTTTGATCAATGATTTAAAGGATTTATTTTTGGTTATATATTAGGACCCATTAAATTATATTATGGATATTTAAAATGGTTATTTATCTTCGTCTATGGAAATTACAATAACAACATATAAACCCCATTTTTTTGTATTTTTAACAATAAAATCGCCTCACGGTGCAGAAGGGGATGGTTGATCATGGTGGAAGTGTAGGAACTATAATGTTTTTAGATTTTTCAATAGAGCCTGAGTATATACTTCTATGTGTTTCTATATTTGAAGGGACTAGTATCCTAATGGAGAGTTAGTTATTTATGAGAATGGATACATGATATGTTTAATTCATTTTGTGTACATATCAAATTATTAACATGGAAACCTTATATTCACATGGATGGGTAGAGGTAAATGATGAACGAATCCCTGATGTTTGTGAGGATGATATTTTTTGATTGATGGTGGCCTCAACAATACCTATGGGGGGTGGGGAAGTTTTCTTGATTTTGTCTTATCCATTGAATGTGAGGATGGACTTGAGTTTACATTGGTTTCCTCACAATATCCATGGTTATAGGTCAGTGTAATCAAAATTTTCCTTCTCGAAGTATGCGGGAATGGGCTTGTTCGATTGATGGTGACCTCTGTAGAAATAATGGGTTTGGTTCATCCTGATGATGACCTTCCCAAAATCTATTGGGATTGGATTGGGGGACATGATGGATCCCCATGAGTTCAGAGGGATACATCATGGAACTTGAAGAACATGTGTCCTATGTTATAATTATATCCTAAAGGACACATGTTTTACTGATCTGTGGACATGGATTTCATAATGGCGCTGATGTAGGTATTATATGGGTTGTAGTATGAGATTAATCCTTTCATGGTTTAAAATTAGGTATTTTAGAATATAAATGATTTTTATGATTCCGTGAGGTTTTTTATGGATAATGCCAAAATTTAAATATTTATTTCATGCACATATACTTGATTAAACTGACACAAATTTATGTTAAGGAATTGGGTGAACCTACTAGGTAGTTATAATCCCTCCCAATTAGCACACTGGTTTTGGGATCTAGTGAAAATCACTATATTTTTTTATTTTACCTTTATTAATAGGCTTGGAATAGAGAAAAATTCTTCGATCAGGTATCATAGGTTATATAATTTAAATATATTATATGATGGTATTCAAGGTGGGCTATAGGTATGTCTATAATATTTATAGTTATTATAATCTTGGACTAGCTATCATGTCTTTTCATTTATATGGCATGTAATATTTTTACACCTTCATTGTACTATATTTAGGATTAATTCATCATATATATTTAACTTCTTGTATTCTAGACTATATGGGGTTGTGGGGTCCTACAATTCTCTTATGGTTTATGGGAAATTCACTAGATTGATTGGTTGTGCATAAAATTTGATTGAATTGTGTATAACGCCCCAAACAATGTTTTAGAATTAATAGTCTCACCCTAAATATGTAAGTCCATTACATCTAGTTGGTAGAATGTTCCACACATATTGAAAAACCTAAGGATATGTTCTTCTTCTTGCATGGGTTCCATTCTGGAATTCTGGGACATGGAATTAATAAATTATCATAGAAATATTATGGGATGTATAGAATATAATAAGTGGAGATAGAGGTTTGGTACTTTATATGTAAGTCAAGTGAATTATTGGTTAGTATGAAAATTATAGAAACTAAATATTCTAGTGGATGTTCGACATTGATATTGGCCACTCTAGGATTCATAATGTGTTCAGTGGGACTGAAATTCCTTGTGTTGGTTAGAAGTGACTCATGATGAGTTATACGGATTTTTTGGAAGTCTTTAGTTCATTCATGAATCATGATATTGGAGGTCTACGATCACAAAACACATACATATGGGAAGTGTTGGATGACATGATGCCTCATCAATAAATAAATTAATCTAATTGACTTATAATATAATTGTTTATCACTCTATTTTTTAATCAAGGGTGGATAAATTAACATCGGTAAATGGTATTTTTTATAGGTTGTTTCGTTCAAATTGGGATATGTTTAGGTAATGGTTTTTAGATATATTAGTTTTTTCGGAAATAAACATTTCCTTAAAATCTAAAATTTCTAGTAGAATGAGGAGTAGGTAAAGATAATTATGGTTATTTTTTGATAATGGAATTTTGAGACATTGATTTTATAATGGATTTGTATTTTATGTTTTTTTGAAATATTTAATAACTAATAGTATTTGGAATTTTATCTCAATATGGTTTTTTCGGAATAGTTTTTTGAAAATGGGAATGATTTTCTGAATTGGTGTGAAATTGATAGGAACTTTTCTGAATATATTTTGATTAAAACCCACAGATTTCAATGAGAGTTATGAAAATTCAAGGTGTTTGGAATGTGAAAATATTTATAAAATCAAATTTTGGAAAAAAAAAATTTATTCTAAATGAAACCACATTACTCAGATTTTTTTATTTTCCATTGGTTTACAAGATGTTTAAAATTTTATCTCATATTGTGTACCACGATTGACTGGAAACTATTGTCTGGGGTCAACCAGTGTGTGTCAAGATCGATTGATTGATGACATATGTTTATAGTAAGATATTCATATGTATTCTATATTTCATGACCATCAATTATGGACAAAGATATTTTTAATGGTTGATGTTTTTTTTCAATAATACATGTTGGAGACACTTTTGGTGGGATTGTGGGATAGAGGATTTATGGAATATACTTTTTGGTGGCTTGTGAGGTTGATGTTATAAGATATCCATGTGTCATGGGATCTTACATTTTTCAAATATGACATGAGTATCGATATTATATTTATTGTGGGTTTGTGGATTAGGATCATGTTTTTGTTTTTGACATGTTAAGATGATTTTTGGGGTCAGACCACTTAAATTTTCATTATTTTGGATCTGTGATTATGATTTGATAATTGGGGATCATAATTGGAAATTATTATGTTTGGTTGAATGAGTCATTTTAATTAGTCATTAGTGTTAGATTCATATAGTGTGAACCAACATCATGTTCATGATGTTTTTTGTTGATAAGAATTCAATGTATAGAAATTGATTGTTATAATGGATAATAATAACAATATTTTTGGTAATGAAGAAAGAATTATAAAATGGAATTTCATATTATATAATGAATTGGTTTATATTTTTGTAATGAAAATGAATTATGGAATAATTTTTTTATCGATAATTATATTGATTGGATGAAATAATTCATCACCATAGTGAAACACTATGGTTTTTTGTAGCATTGAGCATCCATTAACTTCATGATATTTTACTATGGAATAGGCATGGACTTTTTATTATAACCATAATAATAGTGTGTGGAGTTTTGGATCAGTATAGATGATTCATGGCCCGATTATTAGAATAAAAATTATTTTGAAATAATAAATTGTTAATAGAATCTTAGGGTAATGAATGAAATTAAAAGGCATTGTAATGTTTTATTTGGGGTTTGGTAAAAATAATTATATGACTGTTATGATTAATGAGGTTATGTGATGAGGAATGACATCACATTGATTAAGGGAACACATACATGGAATCAAGGGCCCTCATTTTAGGATCATGATGTTCCTATAGATAATTGATACAATAGAAGTATTAGGTGTGATGGAACCCCAAATCTAGAGTTGGAACATCCAGGGGAGTATCAGGGGCATACATGGATAGTTAGAGAGTGTGGAATAAGTTGAATGAAAAGTGTTAGGTCATAATGATAATCATCTAAGTTGTTTCACATAGTTGTATGTGTGATGGTCCCAATTGTGTGTAGTGTTCGATTCAGTTTTTTTGGTGTGTAATGGACCATAATCCTACCATACATTCCATTGTGAAAATACAATGTTTGAGGTATTCTAGGAGTTCACAATGACTCGTTTTAAGTGTTTGACAGTTTTCTAGAATTTCCAAATGGTAGGTCATGTCAGTGGGTCTTTTCAGTGACTCGTTGCCGATGACTCATTTCGATGACTCACTGTCGATGACTCATGTTGGTGAATCAATGTCGGTAGGTCGGGTAAGTGGGTCTTATTGGCGACTCTCTATCTGTGACATGCTTCAGCGACTCGTTGTTGGTAGGTTTAGTGGGTGACTAACTGTTCATGACTCTATGCCAGTAAGTTGTGTTAGTGAGTACTGTCAATGAGAGGTATTAGTGGGTGGTGTCTGTGAGTAGCATCAGTGACTCGCGTTGGTGAATCAATCAATGTTGAGTGATTTCCATCTTTTCCCATATTTTTAGTTTCTCTCATATTTTATTTTATATGATGAAAATTTAGTTTAAAACCATGTTTGGAAATTTCTGAAGAAGTTTCAAATTAAATTAATTATATTTTTATTATCCTAACATCCATGAGACTTTGAAACATCCAAGAAACATGGTCTAGGGAATGGCCTAACAATTAAATAAATTTAAATAATCTCCCTTCTATTGATATAGGATTTATCCTTTTTCAAATGTTGGGATCCTCTCTTTCTTGAAAACTTCTACTTTTTATTGGGAATACTAGTGTCTCTCTTCTTCACGGAGTCATATGTTATGTTGTGGATGTCAGATCGTATTTTACCGTGGATTTATTCATTTTGCTCACACACCCCCTTTTTTAGCACAAGGAGAAGATACTAATCGACTATTTTTTCAAGTAGGGATTTCGTCATTTCATTTTTTTGGTATCATGTGGGGTGGGTATAATAATGCCTAATTGGGAATATAGATGGATCCAATTTAAACAATGTAATAATGGTGAAGGAATATGATGATAACCAATATAATCAAACCTATTACTTTAGAAATAAATTTGTTTCGAGGAATTCGAAGGTGGGTTTTTTTATTATTTTATCTACTATCCTTGATCGTTTTTGTGATCCATATTTTTATATACCTTTTAAAAATAATTTCCATCGGTGGCCTCTAGTTGCACACTTGTCTTGATAACACATGTTGTTGAATGTATGTAAACATGAAAACATTATTATTAAGCTATATATGGTCTAATAAATGGATTCCCTATGGTAAATTTTTTTTTGTGATAACCTCTAAATTTACAAAGTATAATTTAAGATTGATTTGGTTTAATCTGAATAAACCGTGCCTTATTGGGTGTGGTAATGTGTTTTGTGTGGAAATTTTTTTCTTTTTCATTGTATGAGTTGTGTGGTGCTGATGGTGAGAGAAATATGGTGTTTGTGGATGTTTTTATGGATTATTGGAATCTTATGTTGAGATATTTTTTTTTATTTCTGAATGGGTGACCATTTTTGTGTAGTGGGACTGAAACTAAGTTGGGTTTTGTTTGTTTTACTGGGCAAGGTGTTGATATGCAGCGGGTCTACAGAATATGGTAGTGACCTGACATGATGGAGTGATATGTTGTCAGTTGGGGGTTTTCCTTAGATTGGATGGAATTTCATTCATGAATAATATTAAAAGTGGTTTTCTTTGGTTATATGTGGAGAGGATGTGTGAATTGGGGTTATTATTATAGTTTACATCCTCTGTTTGTCTTGGTTGTGAGGATGGTTGGGTGTTGTGGTTGTTAGTTTCCTGTGTAGGGATAGAATAGTGGGTAAATTCTTAATAACATTAAAATTGTTGGTTTTTATGGATTTTCCTTTTATAAACCTAGGAAGTGACCATCGTTCATTTGGATATGTGTATTTAGAGGAAGCGGCAAAGGCATTTTGTTGGGCCACTTTCTATTTACATCCTCGTAGGTTGGGATGAGTGTTTGATATATATATATATATATACATGTGGTTCCTTGTTATTTCTATATGAACCTAATCATAGTATATTATTATGTGTGGAACATGCCCATTATTATGGGGGAGGGTATCTTTCCAAAATATCTTGGAGGGAGGATGGACAGATGGACACCCACTATTCCCTACTCCCTCTTCCATACAGTGAAAGTGCAATACCCTTCGGATAGGTTGTTGTTTTGGAGGCCCAGCTGTGTTTTGGTGAGATTTTTTACCTAGTTGTCATCAGAGTGATATGTGTTTCACATCCCAAGTGTCTTCGAGATGCGGTGTGTTTTGTGGTCCAGGTGTCTGCCGGTGGGATGACATGTGGTTGTGAGGCCTAGGTTTCTGCGAGTGGGATGTGGTTTGGCAGGTTCATAATATCTGGGAGCTGCATGACATATTTCGTTAGGGTGTGAGAGTCGATAATAAAAGTGAATGTGGTGCGGGGTACCCTATCATCGATGTTCTTACCATATTGCCTTAAATGACTTGAATTATTGGGTGATTGTACCTATGTGAGTTTTTGGGATGGATAGTATTACTTTTTAGGTTCATTTGGGTTTTCTTGTTTTCTCATGGGGGAATTATTATTTCTCCCCCCTTGTTCATGAGAGACTTTGGATATTTATACTGAGTGTACCTGTATGCTTAACACACATATATAAAACTATTATTGGGTTTTCAAGAAGATTTCATGGACTGTGATGGACCTTACTTGCTCGGAATTTGTGATAGTTTTTATGTCACTACTTAGCAATGTTTTTTGTATTTTCGTTGGAAGCACTTGTTTTGTGACATTTTATTTTTGTACATGCATGTGGGATGCATTTTGGATTTCTTTTATACATATGTAATGGATTTTTTTGGTTGATTCATCTTGTCTCCAAATATTTCTTACTATTAAAAAAAGAAAATGGTAATGCCTTCCATTTTATGAGATTTGTGTACCCTAGGATCTGGATTCCACCATGGGTCCAACTAGAGGTGGAACACAGGGGTCATTATCTCTCTTTCTCCATTTCCAGATTAGTAGGGAATCATTGAATTGAGGGGGTAGTGAAAAAATGTTATTAGAGATGATGTTTGTGAGATACGATGGGTTTGTGGTTGAGAACATTGATGATTCCATGTTTTTGTAGGGAAACAGTGTTTGGTGACATTAGTGACTGACATTGGCTAGGGAAGGCCGACTAGAAAACTAGCTTTTAAGCACCCCCCAGGATCTGATACAAGGAATCTATGCATATGAAATAACTATTTGACTATACATTGTGTGTAGTGAAGAGACCCTATTTAAGGTACAAGTATCATCATGACTTGTATTCTTTTTTTAATTGGGAATTTTTGGGAATTTAAATATATAAAAAGTTAAAACGAATCTTAAACAAAATTTCATACTTCTCGGGAATAGGTGTTCCTAGTTTACTTTTCAGCTATGGAACCCAGTTGGAATCCTTGAGTGGATTTGGAAGTGAGGGATTAGCAGGTCAATACAGCTGATCGATGGATGGTTCATCCTGAGGAGGAGGAAAAATAGTGGTAGAAAATATTATGTTTTTTCCAGTGGCAGACTGTGGGAATGTATGAGGGTAGTGTCTCTAAAATGGATTTGGATAACTGGCATGTGGAACATGAAACCACATTTAGAATGATCCCAGCTCTGATAGTGTATTAGGTTCTGTTGGCAGTTAGTAGGATTAGGATAGATTCACATCAGTGGTGGACATTGTACATGGACGCAATAAAGGATTTTTATGTTCTATGGGTTGGTTTCAAGTTGGATTTTTGGGAAAAGTTCATTTCTTCAACCATGAAGGCTGAGACGAAATAGGAGAAACTCTCCCTTCATTATGGTATTATATTGGTGTAGGAGTTAGGGATCAAGATCAAGGATCACTTTTTCATTGCTCTGAATCACTTTCCATTTGAGGAGTCTTGGGATAGACTCTTAGAGGAGGCATATCATCCTTCACCCTAGTATGCAGTTACTTCATACACCTTATCAACATACCTAGAGGTCTATAAGAAGGTGGAGTTAGTTAGGAGAATTTACTCACAAGGAGGTCTACTGTGAGAGGGGAGCTATAAGTGTTCTTCAAAGGGAATGCATACGAGTAGAAGGTCACTAGAACTTCGGACTTTGAGGATCCATCCATTATAGACTCAGCCTTAGTAGTTTCAGTTTTGAACATGTAACACCCCAATATTTTATGAGAAGTATTCTTTTTAATTTATTTGATGTATTGTGTTTTATGATACCCCAAGATTATTTTGCGTTATACGCAACACCATATTAGCTTGCAGTATATGCAACACTAATCTTGGATCGTGTTACACACAATTTCATGTTTTTTTTATAGAAGTAATTCTAAGAAACATTGAGTATATATATATATATTTATTCAATGTATTTATAAAATATGGTATGATTTTGTTATATTAAACAACAAAGGAGTCGTGCACTACACGCAACCCTGACTTGGCTTGCATTACACACAATCACGACCTTCGCCGATAGTGTGTGTTGTACGCAATACCGAGTTTTTCTAAACAATGATATATTATTATAATTTTATTATTAACTAGCCGTTATGAATATTATTAAATAAATTTTGAATTTTTATTCGTCTTACACATTTTCTAGAAATGGTATAAGAACAAAATAATTTTTTCGGGTAAAATAAGTATTTCTCAAAAACATGCAGTTTTGTCACCTTTTGATGGCGCACCCACTTTAAATCTAGTTTTGACATGTTTATAAGTTCAATTTGACAAAATAAAATTCTTCTTTGGAATCAGGATATAAAAATTTAATTTTGATAAAATTTTCATATTATTCTGATAACTTTCATATTTTAATGAATAGTAAAAACACGCTATAATTTAATTAAAACAATCTTTTTCATCATAATAATTTATTTGGATAAATTATAATATTGTATGGTTTTAAAGTATAAATAGAATATATTTTTACCATTTAATATTATGTATGTCATTAACATTGATTTTACATTTAATTCGTAGGTTAAATCAATTCAATCTTTTGCAATGTTTTAATCAAAAACCCGTTTTCTTTCGACAATGGGATTAATTTTAATTTAATTTCTGAAACATATGTGTATTGAATTTGGAAAAATGGATTCCATATTTTTAATCAGTGGGTCCAAATTATATTAATAGACTATTTTTTATTTTTGGGCATTATGAATAGTAACTACAGTAAATTTTATTTACCATAATTAAAGGTAAATCGGGTATTTAAGAGTAAATATAAGATTATAAAATTACCCTAACACCTTCCAAAATCCTATTGGATGACTAACAGTCGACCCATATCACCTAAGGGTCCGATTAGATTCATTTAATGGTCTTTTTGCCAGGAAAATAATTTAATTATTATTAAAACCAAAGAAAGTGACAACATGTCATTTTCTTAAAACTTATAAGTATAATAATTTTAATTTAGTGATAAAATTAATGAAGATTCGAACATGAATAGTCTACAGAAATATAATACAATTATATACATCATAGAAATTTATTTAGAATTTCTAGAGATTAAATAAGTATCATTAATTAAGACACAATAGTGAAGTTGGAATTATTTTATTTATTAAAATATCAAATAAAAGGTTTTAAAAATATTAAATTAAATATTATATTAACAATTTAATGTTATCCACTAATTTTATAGATACATATGTCATTTTATGAATCTATTTAAGCTTTTAGTTTGAACATATCAACTGTATATATTTTATTTAAATTCAAATAAATTAATAGTGTAAAAATTGACACTTTTGTTATTTTATAAAAATAACATATTATTTAATTGATTAAAAATCACAAAAAAATATAAAAAGATTAAATTGAAATTTATATAGTCAAAAATGTCATAAAGTATCCAATTATGGAATATTAACAATACATCAGTGATTATTTATAACCATTTAAAATTTAGAATTTTATTACTACAAATAAACTTAAATAGATTAAATAAGGATAAATCAAAATGATAAGGTTTAAAATAATATCAAAACATGTATAAATTTTATTGGTTGAAGAGATTACAAACCTATCTCATCAAACCTTCTACTTGAGTCATTTTTGGAGGTTTTTATGTGGGTTTTGAATTTATATTAGGATTCCAAAGGTACCCCTCTCCTCCCTTATAAAAGGGCTCCTCCTCCCTCTCTTCCTCACACCATTTTGAGCCTTGAAGCTCGACCATACTCTTCCCATTTCACTTCCCCAATTTCCAAATAACCTTATAGAGGTATGGGTCTTCTCAAAATACCAACCCTAGTGCCCTAAGGAGATGTTTAAAGGAGGTGCGTCGAAGAAGAGGTAATCTCTTCTACCGATTATTTCAAGCTTATTTCTTCTTCAACTTATTCTTCTTTAGTTGTTTCATTATAAAGTAAAATCATCAGAATCAATAATATACTGATATGTTATTATAAATATTAAACAACCCCATTTCACCTTTTATCCATCCTACGGAAAACAAAATCACCGCGCGTGCGTACATACGGAATATCGTCGCCACGACGTGGTGTAATCTATTTTTCCAACACCACCTTACATGGATGGGTATAATGGTGTAATGAATAACTATACATAGTTATTATAACATCATACTTATTATGATATATTTTATCATCCACTCCAATTCAATTCAACAAATATGGGAACAATATCATCGCTCGTGCGTACTTACAGACTACCGTCTCCGCGATGCGATGAGATTCATTCTCAATGATTAACCATTCATGAATGATTATAAAGTATATATAATATGTAATCATGAAATATATGACATAATAATGATACCGGATTTATGTATATATATATGTATGTCATCCAATTAATTCCATTCAATTCAGTGAGTAAACGAAAACAACGTTCATGCGTACGTACGACCTACCGTCTCCATGAACGATGTATTTCATTCCATTTATCGATATATTATATATATATGTATATTCTGAATATATATTATATATAAATCATGTTTTATATTCTGGATTTAAGTAATCATTATCTAAGTAATCATATGAATAATTATAAGTCAAAACACGGATGACAAATGAAACGATTTTACCCAAAACGCTTAGGAATTTAGAAACGAACGGGTAATATAAAAGTCATAAGTGAACCATATATGATATCATAAAAATGAATATGATTCTGTAATAAGTCAATGACATTATTTAAATAATTATACAGGAGGTTCGGATACGTATGAAGCATATCAGGACTAAGGTAAGGGATAACTATTCCAATCTCGTTCTTATCCGAGATTGTTATTCGTAAGAATTTACTGGGGTAATTGTTTTCATCCATGCCCGTGTTTTCTAAAAATGATTTCATGTATTTTTAATTTCCTTTTACCCATTTTTGGAATTTACCACATGTTATTAATGGAATCTTACTTTTTTTTACCACTTGGGGAACTTTTTGACTTTTTCGACAAAAGTACGAGAAGAATGTTATTTTTAACCTATACAGCATGAACGGATTTTTACGGTTTCATAATGCCTCATTTTCATGAAGCTTACTCTACAAGATTTTATGACTATTTTGATCAAAATACGTTTTTTTAAAATTTCATGGAATTTTTTGAAAAGAAAATGATTTTGAAAAAGAAAGGATATTTTCCTCAAGAATTCATTTCAAGTGTTTTGTAAAAATAATTTTCCATATAAGATGACATTATTTCATATTTGTATGTTTCAAGTATAGTTTCTCTATGATTTACATGGTTTCACTTTTATTATGATGAAATATCCATTTGTTTTATATGGATTAAGTGATTATTGAAGGACGTTTATGAAACCCATTTTAATCTTTGGGTTATGATGAATGATTTATGTTTATTTTGTGGCACAAGTAAAAATGAGATCAATATGAGATGGGTGGGACCTAAATTTACCTCCAATTCATTGGCTAAAGATTTATATCTCATGAGATAGACATGGCTAGAATGGAAAGTTAAACCGGTTCAGTAACACAGGACTGGAACGAAGAGTGACCTCGATTCAGAAAGGGAATCTGTCCACTAAGATGGTCTTGTGAGTAATGCCTTGGCTACTATAGAAATCATATCATGTGCTTAATGGTTTGACAAAATTACATGTTTTATTCCCATGCTAGATTATCATGTTTAATGTTTCTTCATGATCTATTCCTTACATACTGCCATGTTTTATTTCATTTCGGAATATTTTGTTGTTTACATTTTATGCTCATGTTTTTTTACATTCAAATGTCTAAGGATTGATTTATGTTCCCTATGCTTACCCTTACTGAGCATTTGAGCTCACCCTTTATATGTTTTATCTTCCCCAGGATTTAACGAAATTTTGTAGGTATGAAAACAAATCAGAAGATAATTAATGGAGATGTTGAAGATCTTTCACCGCAATTAGAAGATAATATTCCAAGTTTCCAAAGACACTAAACTATTACGATCCATGTTTTTCTATTTCTGTTATGTATTAAGTATTCCACAAATGTAATCTAATGTCCATGTACGTCAGGCTTCGGGTCTCTACAGTTGGTATCAGAGGAAAGGTTTAGTCAACCTTTGGAACGTAGGATGCGAAAAACATTAGTAAATCCCTAGAGATATTTCTAAGGTATATCTAGGGATGTCCCTATGGTTAAGTATACATATAGGTTAGAGTCCTAAAAATTATGTTTCCAATCATGAATAACCTAGGGTGAACCTAAGGTGTCATGGATTTAATAATTTTTTGATAATTTAGACATCCCATAAGTGACTTTTTATGATTATGTGGTTCCTCGTTATTTTAACTATTTCTTACACTATGGTTTCTTGTCTTAGTCAATGGAGGGAACGAGAAGGAATTAGATTAACATTTATTACAATGGACAAATTGGTGACTATGATCAACAAAATTATGTAACACCTTAAGAGAAAGATATCATGATTATTCCGAATCAGTCATCTTGATATATGATTAACAAGGTGAACTTTAGTTGTATTCCTAAGTCATCAAATAAGAGTAAGATGGAATTTTATCCATGTTGAATGGTGAGGAGCATAGACAAAGGAATATTGAGATTTCTAAAGGAGGGATGACGAACCTTGATGAATTCCTCAAATGGAAGGGAAGATGTTATCTATGTGGAGAAAAGGGTCATAGAGTTTAGATTGTCATGAAGTCCAATGTCGTATCTGCGAAGAACATGGGGATTACCCAACTCAATGCCCAGACCTAAGAAGTTACTTCTAAATCAAGGAAGGACTTATTCCCTGACAATCATTGAATAGGATGGAATGAAGTGCTTTTTATTGGTATTCAAGAATAATTTTGTTGATGTACTTTTATGGTATATTATAATATCTATGTATTGGTCCATTTTGGTTTTCCATGAGAATATGGCATCGGTAACCATGAAAAGTGATTGAAATATTTTTGGAAGGCAGATGATATGCATATTAAAGAGAAAATGAAATGTTTTATAGTATTCATGAACTCATTACTAATATAAGGACAAAGTGATACTATGGTTTGAGTATATCGAAATTTTTAGATTTTGGTATGTGGAAAGAGTTAACTTTTGACAGAACTCATGTTTTTACTAAGGTTTAATGGGTATTCATTTATTAAGAGAATAAATGATTAAGGCCTTTGAATGTTTGGAATGTGACCAACAAGAAATATCTTATGATATATGGGGTTCAATGATGGTATTAACATGCTTGTTATATGAACTCTCTGGTAATTTTTTTCACTATAATATGAGATTGGACAACAGTATTTTAGATAAGCCTAAAAATTGAAATGGAATATGTTGGACATAAGTTATTATTGTTTAAGGCTATAAATTTTTTGATATTATTGATGGAATGTTATAATAAGGTATTTTAAGAAAAAAGGACAACCTGGAGGACGGGTGACAACCCATCACGTCATACAAGGCTGTGGGAATCAAACCCACAACCGAAGTGCGACAGGCCTTTATCACATACCACTGGGCTACACAAAGTCCCTGGTTAGTAGAAATTAGTTTTATTTTATTAATCAGTATGATAGTTGAAGTATAAGTCCATTTTTGAATTGTATACGATTAACCACACCATAGATGGACTTATGTATATTTGATAACTTTTTATAACCTTTTGTTTGAAACAGATGGAATGACTCATCATTCTATCACATGATCTGATAACACTTCATGAATGAAAAATTCAACTTCATTTATTTAAGAGATGAAGTGGAGAATGTTCAAGGCATGAACAATGTTGAGATTGTACCAAAATCAAGAAAGTATTTATTTTGATTCAAAAAATATTCAACATTAGAGAAATGATCCTGAAAACAAAAAATGTTGTCATATTTCCCTTATATCCGATTAATCAGATGGTACTTTATATCATCACAAATCTATGGCTTTGTGATTGTTGGAATTTTCATAGTCATGTTCTCTACCACTCTCCATCAGAACTTGATGTTTAGATTTCTCTTCCATATCCATATTTTCACCTATGTTCTCTCACGAAGAAACCCCGTGATGAGTTAATTTGGGTAACTGTTATGTTTCATACATCACTTTTTAAAATTAAGTTTTAGTATGTGGGTTTATATTAAAGAAACTTTCAAGTAGTCAACCATTTATAACCCCGACGAATTTCGAGGGAAAAATTCATTTTAAGTGGGGTATATTTTAACACCCTGAGATTTTATGAGAAGTGTTATTTTTAATTTATTTGATTTATTATGTTGTATGATACCCCAATATTATCTTGCATTATACGAAACACCGTATTATCTTGTATTATATGCAACACTAATCTTGGATCGTGTTATACACAATTTCATGTTTGTTTGATAGTAGATACTCTACAAAAAATTGATTATATATATATATATTCAATGTATTAATGAAATATGGTTGTATTTGGTTATAAAAAACAAAAAAGGAGTCTTTCACTACATGTAACCTTGACTTGGCTTGCATTACACGCAATCACGACCTTCCTCGATATCGTGTGTTGTACGCAATACCAGGTTTTACTAAACAACGATATATATTATAATATTATTATGAACCATAAATTATGAATATTATTAACTAAATTTTTAATTTTTATTCATCTTACACATTTTCTAGAATATGGTATAAGAACAAAATAATTTTTTTTGCGTAAAATAAGTATTTTAAAAAAAATCAGTTTTGCTGCCTTTTGAGGGCGCACCCACATTAAATCTAGTTTTTGACATGTTTATAAGTTCAATTTGACAAAATAAAATTCTTATTTGGAGTCAATATATAAAAATTTACTTTGTATAAATTTTTCATATTATTCTGATAAGTTTTATATTTTAATGAATAGTAAAAACAAGCTATATTTTAATGAAAAACAAGTTTTTTCATCGTAATAATTTATTTGGATAAATTATAATATTGAATGGTTTTAAATTATAAATAGAATATATTTTTACCAGTTAATATTATTTATGTCATTAACATTGATTTTACATTGAATTCGTAGGTTAAATCAATTCAATCTTTTACAATGTTTTAAACAAAAACCCGTTTTCTTTCAACAATGAGATTAATTTTAATTTAATTTATAAAACATATTTGTATTGAACTTGGAAAAATGGATTCCATATTTGTAATCAGTGGGTCCAAATTATATTAATAGACTACTTTTTATTTTTGGGCATTATGAATAGTAACTATGGTAAATTTTATTTACCATAGTTAAAGGTAAATCGGGTAATTAAGGGTAAATATAAGATTATAAAATTAACCTAAAACCTGTCAAAATTCTATTGGATGACTAACAGTTGACCCATATCACCTAATGGTCGGATTAGATTTATTTAATGGGCCTTTTTCCATGAAAATAATTTAATTATTATTAAAACCAAAGAAAGTGACAACATGTCACTTTCTTAAATATTATAAGTATAATAATTTTACATTAGTGATAAACATAATGAAAATCAGAAAATCAATAGTCTACATAATTCTAATACAATTATCTACATCATATAAATTTATTTAGAATTTTTGGGGATTAAATAATTATCATTAATTATGACACAATAGTGATGTTGAAATTATTTTATTAATTAAAATATCAAATAAATAGTTTTAAAAATATTAAAATAAATATTATATGAACTATTTAATGTGCTCCACTAATTTTTTAGATACATATGACATTTTATGAATCTATTAATGATTTTATTTCGAACATATCTACTGTATATATTTTATTTAAATTCAAATAAATGAATACTGTCAAAATTGACACTATTGTTATTTTATAAAAATAAGATATTATTAAATTGTTTAAAAATCACAAAAATATTTAAAAATTCTAAAATGAAATATATATAGTCTAAAATGTCATAATGTATCCAATTATGGAAAATTAACAACACATATGTGATTATTTATAACCATTTAAAATTTAGAATTTTATTACCACAAATAAACTTAAATAGATTAAATAATAATAAATCAAAATGATATGTTTTAAAATAAGATAAAAACATGTCTAAATTTTATTATTTGATGCGATTACAACCCTATCTCGTCTAAGATTTTAATTGAGTCATTTTTGGAGGTTTTTATGTGGGGTTTCAATTTATATTAAACTAATATTTTTGAGGATTCCAATGGTTCCCCTCTAATCCCTTATAAAAGGGCACCTCCTCCCTCTCTTCCTCACACATTTGAGCCTTGAATATCGGACAAACTCTGGAATTTCACTTCCCCACTTCCCTAGAAACCTTATTGAGGTAGTGGTCTTCTCAAAAGACTATCCCTAGTGCCCTAAGGAGAAGTTTAAAGGAGGTGCGTTGAAGAAGAGGTAATCTCTTCTACCGATTATTTCAAGCTTATTTCTTCTTCAACTTATTCTCCTTTATTTGTTTCATTATAATGTAATAACATCAGTATCACTAATATATTGATATGCTGTTATATATATGAAACAACCCCATTTCACCTTCAATCCATCCTACGGAAAATGTAATCACCACGCTTGCGTACGTATGGAATACCGTCTCCATGCCGTGGTGTAATCTGTTTTTCCAACACCACCTTACTTGGATGGGTATAATGGTGTAAAGAATAACTATGAATAGTTATTATAACATAATATTGATTCTAATATATTGTATCATCCACTCTAATTCAATTGAATAATTATGGGAACGATATCATCGCTCGTGCGTACGTACGGACTACCGTCTCCACAACGCGATGAGATTCATTCTCAATGATTAACCATTAATGAATGATTATAAAGTATATATAATAAGTAATCACGAAATATATGACATAATAATGATACTAGATTTATGTATATATATATATATATGTATGTAATCCTATTAATTCAATTCAATTCAATGAGGAAACGAAAACAACGTTCATGCGTACGTACGGCCTACCATCTCAATGAATGGTGTATTTATTTCCATTTATTGATCTATTTTATATATGTATATTCTGAATATATATTATATATAAATCATGTTTTATATTCTGGAATTATTTAATCATGATCTATGTAATCATATGTATAATTACAATTCAAAACACGGACGACAAATGAAATGATTTTACCCAAAACGCTCTGGAATTTACAAAATAACGGGTAATATAAAGTCATAAGTGAACCATATATGATATCATAACAATGAATACGACTCTATAATAATTCAGTGAAATTATTTATATAATTATACAGGAGGTTCGGATACGTAGGAATCATATCAGACCTAAGGTAAGGGATAACTATTCCAATCTCGTTCTTATCCGAGATTGTTATTCATAAGTATTTACTGGGGTTATTGTTTTCACCCATTCCCATGTTTTCTAAAAATGTTTTCATGTATTTTTAAAGTCATTTTTACCCATTTTTGGAATTTACCACATGTTATGAATGGAATCAAACTTTTTTTAACACACGGGGAACTTTTTTACTTTTACGACAAAAGTACGAGAAGAATGTTATTTTTAACTTATACGGCGTGAACGGATTTTTATGGTTTCATAACGCCTCATTTTCATGAAGCTTACACTACTAGATTTTATGAAAATTTTCATCAAAATACTTTTCTTTTAAAATTGCAGGTAATTTTGTGAAAAGATAATGATTTTGAAGAAGAAAGGATATTTTCCTCAAGAATTCATTTCAAGTGTTTTATAAAAATCATTTTCCATCTAAGATGACAATATTTCATATGTGTATGGTTCAAGTATAATGTCTCTATGATTTACATGGTTTCACTTTCCGTATGATGAAATATCCATTTGTTTTATATGGATTATGTGATGATTAGATGATGTTTTTGAAACCCATTTTATTCAATGGGTTATGATGAATGATTTATGTTTATTTTGTGGCACAAGTAAGAATGATTTCAATATGATATGGGTGGGACCTATATCTACCTCCAGTGCATTGGGTATATATTTATATCTCATGAGATAGAATGGTTGGAATGGCAAGTTAAATCGGTTCTGTAATACAGGACTGGAACAAGGAGTGATCTAGATTGAGAAAGGGACTCTGTCCACTAAGATGGTCTTGGTAGTAATGCCTTGGCTACTATGGAAATCATATCATGTGCTTAATGGTTTTCAACAATTACATGTTTTATTCCAATGCTAATTTATCATGATTAATGTTTCTTCATGATCTATGCATTACGTACTACCATGTTTTATTTCATTGTTCAAGATTTTGATGTTTAGATTTTATGCTCATTTTTTTACATTCAAATGTCTAAGGATTTTTTTTAATGTTATCTATGCTTACCCTTACTAAGCATTTGAGATCACCATTTATATATTTTCTCTTCCCCAGGATTTAAAGAAAGGTTTTAGGTAAAAAAACAAAGGGGAAGATCATTAATGGAGATGTTGAAGATCCTTCACCATGATTAGAAGATAATATTACGAGTTTCCAAAGACACTAAACTATTACGATCCTTGTGTGTCTATTTTTGTTATGTATTAAGTATTCTGCAAATTCAATGTAATGTCCATGTACGTCAGGCTTCGGGTCCCTATAGAACATCTGGTCATCATTCCTACCTATAAGCTTAGCCCTTGTTTTTTCTATGGATTTCATGGGAACCATCCGAGTCTGTGTCTGAAAGTTGTTTGAGATTAGTATGGTGGTGGTGGGAAGGTTTAGTTCCCGCCTTTGCATTAGTTGTCGGCCATGTCAATTTATGAATAGAGGTTGCAGACTCCTACTCCACATATGGGAGATATAGAAGATAGAGGCTGACCAAAGGGTGCTACTCAGGATCCTAGACCCAAAAATGGCCGAGGATGTGGTCATCCGTAGAGGTGAAGAGGATCTTTGTATGGTCAGTTACACACCATATAAGTAGAAGTTCCAGCAGGGCTAGAGATTATTCGATGTATGATTCTCTTGTTCAGTACCATTTCTTGAGAAATGTTTTATTAAGGAGATTCACACTCCTTTTTTAACCCTCTCAAGATCATGATCTATGATGAGAAATATAGAGGCATGTAGTGTCCCTGGTGTTGAGGACCCCAGTCAGAGGACAAACCAGCTTTTTTGATGTTTTTCATGGATTTAAACTGATTTTAGGGCCACATCAGTCCAGAGAGTATCTCTTTATACTATAGATTCAGAAATAAAATATTATCCTTGGTATTTAAGGGTTATTTCAATTCATGTTTTTATAGATGTATTCCGAATAAGATTCATGTTTTTATACGTGTATAGTTAGCATGTTGCTTTCATTGGAACTAGGAGTTTTCATATGGTTACCCAATGTATAGAGACTCTTATTTCATTTTCGGTCAAGTAATATTTGGGATTGGAATATGCTGAGATGGTGGAGTCTCACAGAGTTTTTGGGGAGTTCTTGTATCTTTTCCCAAAGGAGGATGTGACTATACCCCCTCGACGTGGAATGGAGTTTGGGATAGACTTACAACCCTATTCTAATTGATTTCGATAGCTCCGTATTCGATCGAACCTTTTAAGTTGAGGTAACTACATATTCAGTTTGACAATTTGATGAATAAGGGATTTAACCAACCTATTCTGTCATTGTCGGGAATCTGGTATTATTTTCAAAGAAGGATGATGGTTGTATGAGGCTGTGTACATATTACCGGAGGTTGAATCAGGTTAAATTGATGAGAAATTACCCTCTCCCAAGTATATACAATCATTTAAACCTACTGACAGGATTCAGTTGGTATTATAACATCTATTTTTGTTCTAGGTCTCACCAATTGAGGGTGAAAGAGGCATACAATTGGAAGACTTATTTTAGGTTCATGTTTGGGCACATTTACTTCATTGTTATGTCATTCATTTTTACAAATGCATGGGTCTTATTCATCGGACTTATGGACTTTTCCTTTTTTGTGTTCCTAGACTAGTTTTTCATTGTATTCATTGATTATATACAGAGCTACTAGAAGTCAGATGAGGGGCATATCGAGCATCTCAAGACTATCTTGGTGGTTCTTCAATGCCAAAAACTCTAGGAGAAGTTTTCCATGTGCATATTATGGAAAATAGAGGACAAACTCCTTGGTCATCTGGTGTCTCATTAGGGTGTATCAGTGGACACATCGAATGTAGAGGAAGTAGATTCTTGGGAAAACCCCCTGAACATGGAGGAGGTTCACAGTTTCCTTGATCTACTTGGATATTACTGGATATTTGTACCATATATCTCTCGAGTTTCATCTTCTTTTAGGGCTCAGATTATAAGAGACCTATAATTTGTGTATAGTTTGTATTGTGAGATAGATTTCATCTACCTAAAGGTTATGTTAGTTTGTTTTCAGGTTCTCTGGTTTCTAGGGGAGGGGTGATGATCCAGGTGTATTGTTATTCATCCCATCTAGGATGAGGGTTTGTGCTGATACAACAATAAGGATTGATCTCTTATGGTTCTAGGTAGTTATATTCTCATGAATTTAACCATTCCACCAATGATCTGAGCTAGTAGCGGTCGTGTTTGATCTAATGTTGGGTGGCATTACCCCATTGGGGATCGTTTTTTTGGTATTATCGGTGCACAAGATCATGTTGTTTTTCTTTACCTAATTATATATGAACTTATGATAGTGAAGGTCAATTTATTTTCTCTATTATTAGGAATTACAGATCTCATAAACCTTAGGAAAAGGTAACATCAAAGATAATTATTTGAGAAAGAAGTCCTAGAGAGTGGTACTTCAAGAATATGAATATGCATGGAAGGTGATGGAGGATTTGGTTTCCTTGAACATTGATGTATGAATGGACGGTGGGAGAGGTTTCTTATTTTAAATGACAGTTCATTTATCCCTGATGTAGTAGGTGGAGGAGTCTCAGTGGGAAGACACAGGGGAAGAGGTGATGTGTGATCATGTTGACTAGGGTGATCCTCTAGAGTGATGGTAAGAGGACGGTCAAAATTAGTTGTTGTTTAATGGGTGGTTTTTCATTTAAAGAATATTCATGAGGAATTCCTCCATGAGTTTCAAATATCACCCTTGGGGTTACACCAAAGAGTTACCATGATTTTCAACATCTTGAGGATGCAGTTTTGGTGGCATGGAATAAATAAGGAAGTGGCAGAGTTTATAGAAAATTTCTTACTGTGATAGCTGGTAAAGGCTTAATGTTGTGTTTTCATTAATGTTTTTTCTTGTAATTGATGTCCCTAAGTGGGTGTAGGATGAAATAATAATGTCACTTTTTTCATGAGTCTACCTAGGGCATGGGGAGGTTGTGATGTTATCTAGGTAGTAGTGGGTTGGCTGATGAAATAGACATAGTACATGGAAACCAAGGAGTGGGGTGTAGTGGATTCCTTGGCCATGATGTATGTGAATGATGTGGTATGATTGTATGGGGTTATAAGTACCATTTTTCAGACCAGGATACATGTTTTTACCTCATGAGTCTGGAGGGGATTACTTCAGACATTTGGCACTCAGATGCACCTATGCACTGCCTTATACCCTTAGATAAATGGGATGATAGATTGGACTATCCATACCTTGAATGAGATGATGAGGTCATGCCTATTTGAGTTTGGTGGGTCTTGGGTGAGACACCTTCCATTGGTTTATTTCTAATATAATAATATATATCACACTAACATTGAAATGTATTTGTTTGAAGAATTCTATGGTATATCGTGTTGTTTGAATTTTTGCTAGATTGAGGTTTTGGAGGAAGTGGTTCTTATTTCCAAGGTGTTTCAGACCAAGATAGTTAAGGTTCATATTCTCTATGAGAGGATGAGGGAAGAAGAATACTGGAAGAATTTTTCTTTTGATAATATGATGAGGCCCTTGGAGTTCAAGATTGGGGACCATGTGATCTTGATGGTTTCCCATGACATGGGAAGAAGAGATTCAATAGGGGGAGGAATCTTTCCCTTATGTTCATAAGACCCTTCAAGGTATTGGAGAGGGTTGGAAATGTGTTATACCAGTTTGTTCTACCACAATAGTTGGAGAATATCTACAATGCCTTTCATGTCTCCCATCCACACCTATATTTTCACGATGACTCCCATATCTCTGACTAGGGAGAGATTGATATGGAAAATGAAGCAACATTTTGGGAGAGGATATTGGAGATCCAGTATCTTTGGGAGAAGGTTATTCATGGATTGACCATTCCATTGGTTCATGTGTTGTGGAGTCATGGTGGCCTGGAGGGGAGTACTTATGAGCAAGAAGCGTATATTCCTGCCCAGTAACATGATTTGTTTTTAGTTTTTCTTTTGTGTTTTTCTTTGTGATCTAATGGTTGAAATTATTTCTATAATATGATTTGTTTAATTGTTCTTTTTGTGTGATAATGTCTTCAAAATGAGGTGAGGGTGGCCTGATTCATTATTAAGACATATTAATTGAGATACGATTAAACCCATGATAGTGATTCAGTGCCTCCAAGATCAGATAGTATCTCAACATAGAGGAAGGAAACCCCGAATACATTTGTTTGGATAGTGTGGTTCTTGATCTCGTGTGTCATTCATCTGGTTGGCTGGTGGTAGAAGTTGTTAGAGGAGTTTTTCTTTTATTTATAGTTTTCACTTTATCTTTTGAACCTATGGGGAGGTTTATCCTTAAGAGCTATCTTACATGGGGATTTTTCAGACCCCACATTTCTCTTGGTTTGGTTTTAAATTCACGAGGTTAATAATAGTTTTAGAGGTATCTAATGAAATGGTTGGTATCCCTCTCATTCATTCCTATGAGAAAATCTAATGTTTGAGGTGTTCTTAGAGGTCACCATAACATAGTTCAAGTGTTTTCCAGTTTTCTATCATTTCCCTAGCGTAATTCATGTTAATGGGTCACATTAGTGGGTTGTGTTGGTTATTCACTATTAGTGACTCACATTGGTGACTTGATGTTGGTATGTTTCATCATTGGGTCACATCTATGACTCACTATCGGTGACTCGCTATCATTAGGCCACGTTTATGACTCGCTGTTGGTGACTTGTTGTCGGTGAGTTACATTGGGGAGTGGCGTCGGTGAGTTGCATTGGTCAATGGAATCATTGAGTGGCATCAGTTAGTGTAATTGGTGAGTCATTTTGGTGAATATCTGTAACATCCCAAGTAATTAATGAATAATAGATATTTTTATCTATGTCTATTAATGATTAAGATAGTGTTATAGAGGCTTAAAATGAAAATAAATACAATCTTATACATGGAATACACTAATATTCTTAAAAGATTGTTTTACTGCCTTTTGATGGCAAACCATTTTTGAATCTATATTTTGACAATTTTATAAACTATGTTTGTCAAAATAAACTTATCCTTTATTATTGGGACATCAAAATTTACCTTGTGTGAATTTTTGGTATATTTCTGACAATGTTAATTTTTTTAATGAATAGTGAAAAATACTGCATTTTACATCAAAACTGCTTTTTAATCTAATTTATTTATATGATTAGATTATTTTTGGAATTGGTTTTGAAGTGAAATTAGAATATATTTTTACCATTTTATCCAATGGTGGTCATTGGAATCAATTTCACTTTGAAAGTAGACTTAAACTGGTGTCAATCTTTTGATACTTATTGTTTTGTAAAAACACGCTATTTGCTCTGGCAGCGGGAATTAATAATTAAATTAATTAATGTGACATATATGATTTGAATTTTGTAAAATAGACTTCATTTTTAAATTCAGAATATCAAATATACCTTAGGGTGAATTTTTGGTAATTTTCTGAAAAACTTCAATTTTTGATGAATAGTGAAACCACTAAGTGGTAATCAAGCAAACTGATTTTTCAGTTAAATGAAAGTTTACCACTAATGTGTATTGAATTTTGACAATCCGACATACATGGTTGTCATTAAGAAGTAAAATGTGGTTTAATGAGATTAAAATAATTTTTTGGTGAATAGTAACTTATTACGTTTTTAATCGCGATTAGTGGTAATTAGTGTAGTTTAAGGTATAAATAATGACTTAATAATATGAAATGACCTAGACACATGTCCCAACCTTATTGGTTGTGTCATGGCAGACCAAGAAAAGCCATGGGTCAACTTGGGGACCCCATGGAGACATTTTGGTTGGGAAATGACATAAATAACTTTTTATTTAATGTAAAAGTAAAAATGACACAAACATAATATGTTTCACGAAAACAATTTTTACATGGGGTTATAAAGATCAGATATTTGATTATAAATAGTAATTAGAAAGCTAAAAATATTTCCTACATCATAGTATTTTTTTATGATTTTTAGACATTAAATAAATTAAATTATTTATGACATAATAATGATGCAGTGATGACATCATTATTTGACGATTTAAATAAAATGGAAAGACAATGTAAAATCTATGAACTACACATGGCCAAAACCAATTGGATGAGTGGATTTCGAACACTTATCACCTTATCCACGAATTATATCAATGTGGGACCTTTTAAAACCGAAACACATTTTCAAATAAAGTAATATTTCTTTACTTTCCAAAAGCTCCCCTCCTCTCCTCTTATAAAAGGCCCCCACCTCTACCTCATTTCACACACTCCTCAAGCCTTTGGTTTGGCCAACCCCTGCCCATTTACTCTCTCCACATCCCTCTCCTCATCCTAGAGGATTCCCTTTGGGCATAATATTTTCAAAGGAAGCCTTTAGGCTCAAATCAAAAGGATTTACACTTTTAAAGGAGATTAAAGAACGGTCGAGTCAAGTCGGACCCGAGGTATGGGACTTCGTCTCAATCTCCTTTCATTGAGGCCTATTTTATTTTATACACAACATTCTTTTATACGGTGTATAAACCCCTTTAAATTTTATGTTTATTCAAAAGGAATCCTTTTTATACGAAGCGTTTACTAAACGACAAAAGGGAATGTTTTTGTCGTACGAATGCGGCGACAACGACTTCTCCGCCGTCGGGACCGTTATTTGAGTTTCGGCTTCCTCTACAAGCCATACCTTCTTTTTAAAATAAAAATAAATACCATGTTTTACTTTTCTTTTATTTTGGTGTTGAAAATGGTTTTCATAATGTTTTTTGTGTTGTATTGATATCATGTGATTGAAATGTGGAAATGTCATGTTTCCTTTTTGCATGTTTTTTGTGATACGATTATGTTATGGTTCTTGGGTATTATTATGAAGACGGGTGGTTCCGTGATAAACTAAGGGCGGGTGAGCCCGATATAGCTCTCCAATACATTGGGTAACGCGAAGGAGTGAAACGTTAAGGTTTCTCCGAAGAGATTTTAGGGAATATACTGTGATGGGTATTCCAAACGTAACCAAGAGGGTTACTCCCTACGTAAGAATGTTATGAATGCCTCAAGTTACCTTTATGTCTTATGATTTCTATGATTTCTTCATGATTTTATGAGGTATGTTAAAGTGCCTATGTTTTATGGGTAAAGTATGATTTCATTCTTATGTATATATGAACTCATGTTTCCTTTCCATGTTTTTTTTATAACCCATACTGAGTTTTTATGCTCATCCCATGTTTTTGAAATGTTTTTCACAGGTCAAGGGAAAGGTACATGATAAGATGATAGAGTTAAGGATGTGTCAAGAAATAATCCATGTTTTATTTTAAATGTGTTTCCATTGATGGGAATGAAGAATACTATCTTTATGTAACCACTTTCTTTATATGTGGAATGTAATTAAAGTTTTATGATCTAATTATCTAAAACTCTAAACCCGAAAAGATCCTCAATGTGTAGTCTTGTAATAACTCAAGATTAAGTAAGGTTTAAGGTTGGGGCCTTATAGTTGGTATCAAAGGTCGGTTTAGATAACTTTAGGAGATAGAATTCTATTAAATGATTATCCAAAAATATTTTTTTTTCAAAATGATATAGCATTTAAAGATTACCATGTTGCTTCATTTAAGACATGTTTGTTCAGAATGGTTTTCTGCAGAGGAAATAGGGAAACAGTGCTAGGAAGGCATACAGAAGAAAATAACCTTCCGAATCAGCATCCAGAAATGGTCGGAATTGGAACTGAACAGTTTGTTGCAGTAATGGCGCAGTTGACTCAAGCGATAAATGGCGGTGGTATCCACGCAAGAGATCATCCAGATCAATCGCAGAGGAACATGTCAGTGGTGGAACATTTCATGAGGCAACATCCACCATCATTCAGAGGATCATCTGAGCCTGTGCTAGCTGAAGGGTGGATTAAAGCACTGGAGAAGATTTTTGATGTCATGGGGTGTTCAGACAATCAAAAGGTTAGTCTTGCTATTTACCGTTTGGAGGGTGAAGCAGATCAGTGGTGGTCTATGGTTAAAAATATCAGGGACGCCGATGAGATTGATGCTCTTGACTGGGATGAATTCAAAGGTATGTTTCTTGAGAAGTATTTTCCTATGGCTGTTAGACTTAGGATGGAAAAGCAATTCTTGGAATTGAGGCAAGAGGAAGACTCAGTGGCTGCCTATGAAGAAAGGTTCACTCGATTGGCAAGGTATGCTCCAAATTTTATCCGGGACCTTGATAGTAAAATCAATCGTTTTTACTCAGGATTAAAGCCAAAATATCAAAGGGCATTAGCTTCTCGTGAGTTTAAAAGTTATGAAAAGCTTGTTCGATGTGATGAGAAGGTGGAAATGGAGTTTGCCGATGACCATGTTTTCTATAACAACCCGCAGAAGAAGAGACCAAGGTGGTAGTAGAAAGGTAATAATTCTTCAAAAAAGTCTGATGGTAAGAGAACTAAGTTTCTAGTTTGTGATAAATGTGGCAAAAGGCATGCTGGGGAATGTCTTCTGAATTCTGGAAAGTGCTACCGATGTGGTAAGATGGGACATAAGGCTCGTGATTGCACTGAAAATGATCAAGGTGAAGGTAAGAACAAATTTGATTTACAGTTAGTGAAATGTTATAAGTGCAATGAGATGGGTCACTATGAAAACGAGTGTCCAACAAAGAGCTTGAGTGATGGGAAGTAGTTAGACTACAAGCAGAAAGGGGTGGTGAAATCTTTTGCAACTACATCAGCAGATGTCAGGCCATCAAATGAAGTTGTATCAGGTACTTTGTTTGTTTTTTCAGATTATTCCAGTGTGTTGTTTGATTAGGGGTCTACACATTCTTTCATCTTTGAAACCTTTTCTAGTAAAATGGGAATACCATCTCAAGAAATGGCTCCTGAAATTTTGGTAAAAACACCTGGGGGAAATGTCGAGGCAAAAAGAATTTATAAGAATCTTCCTATCCTTATCTGTGGAAAGAACCTACTTGAAAACCTTATTGTTCTACCTCTAGTAGAGTTTGATGTTATCCTGGGTATGGATTGGCTCTCTATTTACCATGATAAGTTTGACTGTAGAGCTAAAGAAGTTTCTTTTCAGAAAGACTTTCAGTTTGTTTACAAGAATGAACCCTTACTTTTGATAACATATCAAGAGGCCGAGAAACTTGTAAAATATGGAAATGAATGTTACCTTTCACACGTCGTTGAAAATAAAGGAACTGTTCAGATTAATGATGTGCCAGGGGTAAATGAGTATCCTGATGTTTTTCCTGATGAGTTGCCTGGAATAATACCAGATCAGGAAGTTGAGTTTACTGTTGACTTAGTTCCTGATGCTAAGCCAATTTCAAAACCCCCTTATCGAATGGCACAAATTGAACTTTTAGAGTTGAAGGAGAAATTGCATGATTTATTAGAGAAAGGTTTCATTAGACCTAGCACATCACCATGGGGTGCTCCTGTTTTATTTGTTAAAAAGAAAGATGGTTCTATGAGACTTTTCATTGATTATAGAGCGTTGAATAATATCACTGTTAAGAACAAATATCCTTTGCCTCATATCGATGATTTGTTTGATCAGCTCTAGGGAGCTCAGTTTTTTTTCAAAGATTGACCTGAGATCGGGGTACCATCAGCTGAAGGTAAAGGAGGCAGATATTCCGAAGACCGCGTTCCGTACGAGACATGGCCATTATGAATTTGTAGTAATGCCTTTTGGGCTAACCAATGCACCTGCTGTATTCATGGACTTAATGAATAGAATTTTCCATGAGTTCTTGGATAAGTTTGTGGTGGTTTTCATTGATGATATTTTGGTGTTTTCTAAAAGTAAAGAAGAGCATGAAAGACATTTAAGGGTTATCATGAAAACCTTAAAAGAAAATAAACCGTATGGTAAATTCAGCAAGTGTGAGTTTTGGTTGCAACAAATTTCATTCCTTGGTCACATTATTTCTAAAGATGGAATAACTGTTGATCCTGCAAAAACAAAAGTTGTGGAAGAATGTCCAAGACCCACAAATGTGACCGAGATTCGTAGCTTCCTTGGTTTGGCGGGCTATTACCGAAGGTTTGTTAGAAATTTTTCACGGTTATCTAGTCCAATGACTAAGCTAACTCGGAAGGGTGTTAAGTTTATCTGGACAAAAGAATGTGATGATTGTTTTCAGGAATTGAAAAGAAGATTGGTGAATGCTCCAGTTTTGGCACTACCTTCCAGGAATGGTGAGTTTGTTATATACAGTGATGCTTCATTGAAAGGACTTGGTTGCGTCCTAATGCAGAATGATCAGGTAATTGCTTATGCTTCACGACAGTTGAAAACTCATGAGGTAAATTACCCTACACATGATTTGGAATTAGCTGCTATTGTTTTTGCTTTAAAAATTTGGAGGCATCATTTGTATGGAGTAAAGTGTAAAATATATACCGATCACAAATGTTTAAAGTATATATTCACTCAGAAAGAGTTAAACATGAGACAAAGGAGATGGCTGGAATTAATCAAGGATTATGATTGTACAATTCATTACCATCCGGGAAAAGAAAATAAAGTGGCTGATGCTTTGAGTCGAAAAAGTAATGCTTCATTAACAATGTTGCGGTTGGAACGTGATCCTTTGGTTAACGATTTGATGAAATTTGGCATAGAAGTTGTTGGTGCAGGAAGTCCTTCTGTTTTGTTTCAGGTATCAGTGAGATCTTCTCTATCAGATAGAATCAAGCAAGCACAGAAGCAAGACAGTGAGTTGCAGGAAAAGGTAGAGCTAGTTCAGAAAGGTAAGTTGCCTGAATTCAACTTTGATAAAGATTGTGTTTTGAGATTTGGGAAGAGATTGTGTGTGCCTTATGATTCACAGTTGAAGAGAGAGTTGTTATGTGAAGCTCATAGTTCTCCGTTTTCAGTTCATCCGGGCAGTACTAAGATGTATAGAGATCTGCGGGAGTATTACTGGTGGGATGGAATGAAAAGAGATATTGCTGATTTTACTGTGAAGTGTTTGACTTGTCAGCAGGTTAAAGCAGAGCGGCAGTTACCAAAAGGGATGCTTCAGCCTTTACTAGTGCCAGAGTGGAAATGGGAGAATATATCCATGGAATTTGTTGTTGGATTACCGAAGACATCTCGAGGTAATAATGCAATCTGGGTTATTGTTGATCGCTTGACCAAATCTGCTCATTTCCTTTCTATACGAGATACTTTCTCTCTTGATCAACTTTACCGTTTGTATCTTAAAGAGATAGTCAAGTTACATGGAGTTCCTCTCTCCATTGTATCGGATCGTGATCTCAGGTTTACTACTAACTTTTGGAAAGGCCTTCAGAAGTCGTTGGGTACTGAATTAAATTTTAGTACATCTTTTCATCCTCAATCAGATGGGCAGTCAGAACGAACAATTCAGACATTGGAGGATATGCTACGAGCTTGTTCTATGGATTATCAGGGAATTTGGGACCAACATCTTTCTTTGGTTGAGTTTTTATATAATAACAGTTTTCATTCTAGTATACAGTTGGCACCATTTTAGGCATTATATGGGAAGCATTGTCGAACTCCAGCTTTCTGGGATGAAGTGGGTGAAAGGAATTTGATGGGACCATAATTGGTAGAAGAGATGGTAGAAAAAGTTCAGCTGATTCAGAAATACATGAGAACAGCTCAGAGCAGGTAGAAGAGTTATGCAGATAACCGGAGGAAGGATCTATCTTTTGAGGTAGGTGATCATGTTTTTCTCAAGGTTTCTCCTTGGAAAAGCGTGATGAGATTTTGTAAGAAAGGAAAGTTGAGTCCAAGGTTTGTTGGACCATAAGAAATTCTGGAGAGAGTTGGATCAGTTGCATACCGAGTGGATTTACCTCCGAGTTTATCTCAGGTACACAATGTTTTTCACGTTTCGATGTTGAGAAAGTATATGCCAGATCCATCTCATGTTTTGAGTCCAGAGGTAGTTCAGCTGGAAGAGAACCTATCTTATGAGGAACCACCGGTCCAGATTCTTGTCCACAGGGAGCAAGTGTTATGGAATAAGGTGATTAAGCAGGTAAAGGTTTTGTGGAAAAACCACATGATTGAAGAGGCAACATGGGAATCTGAAAATGCAATGAGGGATAAGTACCCCCATTTATTCGATAAGTAAATAAATTGCGGGGACACAATTTTCTAAAGGGGGGAAGGATGTAACATCCCAAGTAAGTAATGAATAATATATATTTTTATCTATGTCTATTAGTTATTAAGATAGTGTTATAGAGGCTTAAAATGAAAATAAATACAATCTTATGCATGGGATACACTATTATTCTTAAAAGATTGTTTTACTGCCTTTTGATGGCAAACCATTTTTGAATCTATATTTTGACAATTTTATAAACTATGTTTGTCAAAATAAACTTATCCTTTATGATTGGGACATCAAAATTTACCTTGTGTGAATTTTTGGTATTTTTCTGACAATGTTCATTTTTTAATGAATAGTGAAAAATACTGCATTTTACATCAAAACTGCTTTTTAATCTAATTTATTTATATGATTAGATTATTTTTTGAATTGGTTTTGAAGTGAAATTAGAATATATTTTTACCATTTTATCCAATGGTGGTCATTGGAATCAATTTCCCTTTGAAATTAGACTTAAACTGGTGTCAATATTTTGATACTTATTGTTTTGTAAAAACAAGATATTTTCTATGGCATCGAGAATTAATTATTAAATTAATTAATGTGACTTATATGATTTGAATTTTGTAAAATAGACTTCATTTTTGAATTCGGAATATCAAATATAGCTTAGGGTGATTTTTTGGTAATTTTCTGAAAAACTTCAATTTTTGATGAATAGTGAAACCACTAAGTGGTAATCAAGGAAACTGATTTTTCAGTTAAATGAAAGTTTACCACTAATGTGTATTGAATTTTGAAAATCTGACATACATGGTTGTCATTAAGAAGTAAAATTTGGTTCAATGAGATTAAAATAATTTTGTGGTGAATAGTAACTTATTAAGTTTTTAATCACGATTAGTGGTAATTAGTGTAGTTTAAGGTATAAATAATGCTTTAATAATATGAAATGACCTAGAAACATGTCCCAACCTTATTGGTTGTGTCATGGCCAACCAAGACAAGCCATGGGTCAACTTGGGGACCCCATGGAGACATTTTGGTTGGGAAATGACATAAATAACCTTTTATTTAATGTAAAAGTAAAAAATGACACAAACATAATATGTTTCACGAAAACAATTTTTACATGGGGTTATAAAGATCAGATATTTGATTATAAATAGTCATTGGAAATATAAAAAGATTTACTACATCATAGTATTTTTTTTATGATTTTTAGACATTAAGTAAATTAAATTATTTATGACATAATAATGATGCAGCGATGACATCATTATTTGACGATTTAAATAAAATGGAAATACAATGTAAAATATATGAACTACACATTGCCAAAACCAATTGGATGAGTTGATTTCGAACCCTTATCACCTTATCCACGAATTATATCCATGTGGGACCTTTTAAAACCGAAACACATTTTCAAATAATGTAATATTTCTTTACTTTCCAAAAGTGCCCCACCTCTCCTCTTATAAAAGGCCCCCACCTCTACCTCATTTCACACACTCCTCAAGCCTTTGGCTCGGACAACCCCTGCCCATTTACTCTCTCCACATCCCTCTCCTCATCCTAGAGGACTCCCTTTGGGAATAATCCTTTCAAAGTAAGCCTTTAGGCTCAAATCAAAAGGAGTTACACTTTTAAAGGAGATTAAAGAACGGTCGAGTCAAGTCGGACCCGAGGTATGGAACTTCGTCTCAATCTCCTTTCATTGAGGCATATTTTATTTTATACACAACTTGATTTTATACGGTGTATAAAACCCTTAAACTTTTACATTTATTCAAAAGGAATTATTTTTATACGAAGCGTTTACTAAACGACAAAAGGGAATGTTTTTGTCGTACGAATGCGGCGACAACGACTTCTCCGCCGTCGGGACCGTTATTTGAGTTTCGGCTTCCTCTACAAGCCATACCTTCTTTTTAAAAGAAAAATAAATACCATGTTTTACTTTTCTTTTATTTTGGTATTGAAAATGGTTTTCACAATGTTTTTTGTGTTGTATTGATATCTTGTGATTGAAATGTGGAAATGTTATGTTTCCTTTATGCATGTTTTATGTGATACGATTATGTTATGGTTCTTGGGAATTATTATGAAGACGGGTGGTTCTGTGATAAACTAAGGGCGGGTGAGCCCGATATAGCTCTCCAATGAATTGGGTAACGCGAAGGAGTGAAACGTTAAGGTTTCTCCGAAGAGATATCAGGGAATATACTGTGATGGGTATTCCAAACGTAACCAAGAGGGTTACTCCCTACGTAAGAATGTTATGAATGTCTCAAGTTACCTTTATGTCTTATGATTTCTATGATTTATTCATGATTTTATGAGGTATGTTAAAGTGCCTATGTTTTATGGGAAAAGTATTATTTCATTCTTATGTATATATGAACTCATGTTTCCTTTCCATGTTTTTTTATAACCCATACTGAGTTTTTATGCTCATCCCAAGTTTTTGAAATGTTTTTCACAGGTCAAGGGAAATGTACATGATAAGATGATAGAGTAAAGGATGTGTCAAGAAATAATCCATGTTATATTTTAAATGTGTTTCCATTGATGGGAATGAAGAATACTATCTTTATGTAACCACTTTGTTTATATGTGGAATGTAATGCAAGTTTTATGATCTAATTCTCTAAAACTCTAAACCCGAAAAGATCCTCAATGTGTAATCTTGTAATAACTCAAGATTAAGTAAGGTTTAAGGTTGGGGCCTTATAATATCATTGGTTAATAACCCATTGAAGAGTTATAACATGCTTTTCCAATTTTTTCCATTTTCGCCCCTCTTATATTTTATTTGATGTATGTCAAGTTTAAAACAGAGTTTAACTATTTCTGAAGTTGTTTTAGAGGATATTAATTTTATCATTAATATCATAACCCCCTCAAGATATCGAAATGGCTAAGCTATGTGGTATTGGTCGTGATCTATATTTTTAGTAAACTGAAATCATCTCCCATACATTGATATAGTATCTAGCTCTTTCTAAAGTCGATATCCTATATTACTTGAAAAAATTCATTTTCTGTTTGTTTTCCTAGAGCTTATCATCAATATGGAAGTGTGTGTTGTGTTTAGGCTTTCAGATCTAGTTTTCCCATGGAGTATTTCCAGCATCTCATCCACCCCCCATGTTTTTGCAAAAGGAGGAGCTGTTAATCGACTGTTGTTCCAAGTAGGGATTCCTTTTCCCATTTTTTATGTATCATGAAGGGTGGGTGTACTGATGACTTCTTTTAAATATGATTGGTACCAATTTAAATGAATTAATATATGGGGGAGGTTGAAAATGATAAAAAATATAATCATACCTATTGTTGTATATATAAATGAGTGGCAGGGAGGATGAATATAATGTTTTTATTTCATTATCTATTATTCGTGAAACTTTTTTTGATACATATTTCCGATATTCATTTATAAAATCATGGAAGTTGGTGGCCTCTGTTTTTTCACAATTCATGTGAACACTTTTTATTGAACATATGTGAACATTAAAATTTGTTTAATCTTGTATATCAGATAAAATAAATGGATTTTCCATGATCAAAATTGTATTGTGATAACCTTATAATTATCAAAGTGGAATTAAAAAAAGTGTGTTTAATCTAAATAGATCTTCCCTTATTTGTTGTGGTTGTGTGCTATTTGTGTATCTTTTCTATCTTTCGATTTTTAAGGGTTTTATGGGGATCATGTTGAGAGCACGACAGTGTGTGTTGATGGTAAGAATGTGAAATGTAATATCAGGTTGATAGATTGTTTGATTGTTTAATGGGGGGGGGGGGGGGTTATGCAACTGGACTGCAACCATGTTGGGTTTTGTTAGATTTGATGGGCATGGTGTGGATATGCGGCAGGGCTATCGAATATGGTTGTGACGTGATATATTAGAGGGTTCTATTGTGATTTTGGTGTTTTTTACTATAGTTTGGAGGAATTACTTTAAAAAATACAAATATAAATGGTTTGAATGGGTTATATGTTGCTAGGAAGGGTGAAATGGGATGTTTTATTATTGTTTTCTGCTTATTTTTTTCTTAGTTATGAGGCTGCTTATGTGTTGTGGTTGTTAGTTTTCTGGGTAGGGGTGAAATAAATCGTAAAGTCTTAATTATTTCAACATTATTTGGTGTTAAGAAGCTTTCTTTTATCAACAATAGAAGTGGTATTTTTTGTCCTGATACATGCAATTATATATAGTAGCAATGATAGTTTTGTGGGATTGTTTTTTTAGAACTCCATAGGCTAGGCTGAGTGTTTGATACCTATATATATTCATGTGGTTCCTTGTGATTTCTATATGCACCCACCCTAGATGAGCAATCTGGGCTGAACACCCCCATTATTATGTGAGAGGGTGTCTTTCTCCAATATCCTAGGGGGAGGATGAATGACTGGCTACCTACTCTTTCATGCTACCACTTCTAGGTGATGATAGCCCAAGACCCTTTTGGTATGTTGTGGTTTTTGAGGCCTATATGTGTCCGTGTGAGTTGTGATTCCCAAGTGTCACTACTAGAATTTTTAGCTTTCCAAGAGCTGGACTTAGAGAGGCCACCATTTGGTGGCCTCTATTACTATCAACAGCGGCCACCAAATGGTGGCTTCTGTATTTTTCAGCACACAGCGCCCTAATTTATTCCTCACGACCCCCACGCCCTAATTTTTCCCTCGCCGACCCCGGGAACCACCCCTCCCCAAACCAGCGAACCTGAACCCCGATGACCCCCGGCGACCCCGGCCAACCCCCGAAGACCCTGACCCCTGGCGACCCACACCCCCTTGCCTCTGCGATGCGCCCCCCACGACCCCAAAACCACCACGACTCGGAAACACCCACCCCCTGCCTCTGTGTTGTACCTTCAGATAGTCCCACTGTCATCATCCCCTCCTGGCCTCGTTGCATCACCCCAGAAAGTCCACACATCCTGCCTCTGTTTGACCCTCCCGGTCTATCTTGCCCCACCATGTAGAACCCTCCCACGCTTCGTCCAACAGTTCTGCCCCATTCGAGTCCAGTCGTCAATCCCTTTTCATCAAGTCATTGTGCCATCACGGATCTGCAATCGAGTCACACCTCGTTACCCATGGTCGAGTCCTCTACAGGTAATGTTTTTTATCCTTCAAATTAGCTTTGAAGTAATTGGATTTTAAATTTTAATGATTTTCATTTTTTTAGAATTTAAATAAAATATTTAAATTTTGATTTCTATTAAATACATATATTGATAAGAGTTGTATTGATATGCAAGATAGGTTTTCGGATGAATATAATGAAGTGATTAAGTGACTTATGGATTTCACCAACATATTTCCATGCAATATGATTAGTTGTCCATATAGAAAATGTGCAAATAGATATCTCATCAAATGAGACAGTGTTAGGGACGATTTTTTTGAATGGATTTTTGAAAAACTATAAGTCATGGACACGTCATGGAGAAGATTCTGTTTCATCCCATCACTAAGAAAGTATTCATTTGAATGTTGATTCTAGAACAGTTGATATGATGAACATAATGCTCAATGATATGATGCATCTATTTAATCGTTGAATTGTTAAACCTGAAGGCCTTGAACCAGTGGTTAGACGCCTCATTCGACATGTTGTTGGTATTGTTGAAGAAGGTACTCCCTGCTAGAGTGAAGATTCCAGAGTCATTCTATCAAACCTCACAAGTTGACCGATGATCACGGTTTTATATAAGATATGATTGATATGTGTCACAATAATTGTATGTTGTTCATAAAAGAGAATGTACAATTAAATATTTGTACTATTTTATATACATCCAGGTGGAAGACCAATGAGATTAATCAAGGTATTCAGATTCTTCCTGGGAGAGTATTGATTCATGGGAAACAAGTTGCTTCTAAACAGATGAGTTATTTCCCACTAAAACTGAGACTGAAGAGATTCTTCTTGTCATCTAAAATTTATATATTGATGACTATGAATTTAGAGATAAAGAAAGAGGTTGATAAATTAACTCAAGCAGCATATTCATTGTCATGGAAAGTGTTTGATAAAAGACGCCCAGACTTTTTTTGAGATGATCGTAATATTCGACTGGGTTTGGAAGCAGATGGTTTTTGTCACGACCCGTCCTCAGGGCCCGTGCCGTGACTACCCCAAGCCCGCCTTCCATAGGCCAGGGGCTGGCGACTAGCACCAAAGGCGTAAAATCCCGATAACTGGGAAGGCATTGCCTTTATAAAGAAAACAAGCACCACAGAGTACATGCGGAAGTAAAACACTAAGTACAAAAAGAAGAGCTGAAAAGTAAAAAGGGGCCGGAAATACAAGCCCAACTGTAAAGTACAACTCGAAAGGAAAAACAGCGACTGAAAAGTAAAGCTGCTACGCTGAGATGTCCACTGGAAATCCCACATGAAGGGTGGGTACAGATAGCTCCTCTGCTCCTCGGGTCCCGCCATCCGCTCCGAGTATGTCCCGCCCAGTGGTCCACCTCCGGGTACCGCCTCGTCGTATAGTCCACCTCCAGGTACCGTCCAGTCCTCGAACCTTCGGCTTCTGTCAGCACTGTCCGTCATCTGCAACCAACACAACGAGGTGCGGGCATAGCCCGTGCAGGGGTGAGTATAACGATACTCAGTAGGGACCCCGAGACCCTCAAGGTCTCACTAAAACCAACAAGGATAAACACAAGAAGATCTCAACAAATAAACTCTACTTAGGTATATGCCCATACATATACCTAAGTTATCAAGTAACCCATCTCAATCATGAGGAAACACAAGGATTGTGAAAACGACGGATAACCACTACCCGGGTATATGCCCATACATATACCAAAGTTAGCAAGTGACCCATCTCAATCATGAAGTAAACACAAGGTCAAAAGTCTCAGCTCAAACCAGGATTTTCATTATCGAAACCGTAACTGCTGAAGAGCTCCGTCTCTGGAGTGTGCAGTGGTCCTGTCACGACTCCGAGGTACTGCTCACTAACCTAAGACTGCTGAAGTACTCCTCCTGTCGAGTACCGCGGGTCAGCCACCCAGACACAGTAGTGCTTCCCGCTGAGGTATGTCACCCAAACTCAGTAGTGCACACCCCCTAGTAGCCTGCTGAGGTACTCTCCGGACGAGCACCGTGGGTCTGCACTGTCACACAGGTAGTGCTCCGTCCGCCATGGGTCTGCACCTCAGAAAGTAGTGCTCCGTCCACTGGGCTAGTCGACTCACTCCAAGTCGAGTCGGTCAAGCAGTCGTCAGGTCTCAGCCAGCTACACGGTCTCCGTACATCGCACGCTCGTCAATGGGAGGGTCCGCTCCACGAGCTACAGGTCGATACTCCAAGTATCTCAAAGTCCCACGAAGAAGTGTCTCAAAAGTCCGTCTCGTCACAGGGGTCTCAACGCAACAGACGGCGCGTCAATCGGACGCCCGGTCTGTGAGTTATTAGCCTTTTCGTCCCAGGGGCCCGATTGGTTTCGAGAGAGAAACCAATCCCGGCCGTATCTCAACTGTACCCCGAACTCCCATAGGGTAAACTCAAAGGGACCGTTACTCAACGTAACCACCAACGCCGATGACGGCTCGTCAAGCGGTCGTCCTGTCTGAAAGATATCAGCTTTCCCGTTCCAGGGACCCGGTTGGATTTCGGGTACAATCCAACCCGGCCATACTCCGACTGCATCCAAAACTCGGGCGGAGTATGTAAAAAGTTCCGTCTCATCAAGAGGAAGTCAACGAAACAGACGGCGCGTCAATCGGACGCCCGGTCTGTGAGGTATTGGCATTTTCGTCTCCGGGGCCCGGTTGGTTTTTATGGAAAAACCATCCCGACCGTACTCCACCTGCGTCCAAACCTCGGGCGGAGTATGCCAAAAGATCCGTCTCACTAAAAGGAACACAACGCGACTGACGGCACGTCAATCGGACGTCCGTAGCTCAAGATATGAGTGTTTCCGCTCCGAAGGCCCGGTTGGTTTCGTGAACGAACCAACCCGGCCAGACTCAAAGTAAACCGAAACCTTGAGTGCGATATACCGAAACGACCGCCTCGATCCAAGGATCGCGTTGCCGCAGACGGTTCGTCATTCGGAGGTCCGAGGCTCATGTTATGAGCGAAAAACCAAAACTGGTTCGAAACGGGGGGGTCCGGGTCCGGGCCGACCCGGCCCGACCCCCCCCTGGGCGGCGCGGGGGCCGGCGGCGGCGGCCGGCGGCGGCGGACGGCGGCGGCGGGCGGCGGCGGCGGGCGGCGCGGCGGCGGCGGCGGCGGGCCGCGGCGGCGGGCCGCGGCGGCGGCGGGCCGCGGCGAGGCGGCGCACGCGGGGGTTAAGCCCCGCGGTTTTCATCAGGCGGCGCGGCTATGTCGCGCCGTTTTTTTTCTTAAGAAACGCCCCCCCACGTGGGGGGCCTGCTGTGCGGAACCGGGGGGCCGGCTGCCCCCCCCCCCCCCTCCCTTCTATGAACCGCCCCCCCTCATTAAGAGGGGGGTTTTGAAGAGCCGGCCGGGGGATTAATTCCCCCGGTTTTCCGCTATCCGGTCGGCCAGCTGGCCGGCCGGTTTTTCTCCAACGGGACCGGAAATTCCGGTCCCCACTTCGGCTTCCGACGCCGGCGGCCCGGCCGCCGGTCTTCTCTTCCGCCGCGGCCCGGAACCGGCCGCGGTCTCCTCGTTCCGCCGCGGCCCGGAACCGGCCGCGGCGTTCGTCGTCCGGCGCGGTGCGACGGCACCACGCCCCTCCGCCGCACTTTAATTTCTTTCAACGCAGCGCGACGGCGTCGCGTTCTTGATGTTTCTTCCATGGTGTGCGCGCGACGGCGTTGCGTAAAATAAATGCACGATCAACCGCGTGGTGCGACGGCACCACGCCACTTGCTTCCACCCGCAAGAACAAACAAGATCGTTGGAGGGGGTTCGGCCGTGTTCGTGCGGTCCGGCCCCCCTCACGTTAAATTAATAACGCAACTTTAAATAAACAACATCCTCACGTTAGTCATACGAACCACGAGCAAGAATGAGATAATTAAATATTAAATCAACATCCCCTACCTCGGGTATAAGTTCGAGGATTTGACTATGTCCGTGGAAGTCGACGTCGCGGAGATCGGGCGTCGCGGTAGTCGTTCGTCAAATCCGATGACGAAGAGTTACGCCCGAAGAGATACGTCGTTGGCGAATCTTCTTATGTCGACGAAAGGAGTCCGAGGAGGAAGGTGCAGTGTTCTCTCTCGTTGACACCGAAGACGAAGAAGAGCGGAGCGGCGTTCTTCGTCGGAACTTGAGCGTTCTACGTCAAGTCTCGAGGAAAGTCAAATAAAAAGGAAACAACGAACTCAAGAACCCCTACCTTGATAGTCGCACGTTGACGGAGTCGTGGAATATCGGTGTCGATTCCTTTGACGTCGGAGGAAGAGTCGTTGTCGATGGCGTTCGTCGCGGAAAACCGTCGCGGAAGAGATGACGCAGAAGAAGTACGTCGCGTCGCGGATACGGCGTCGCGGACGGATCGTGTTCTTCGGCGAAGAAGTTCTTCGTTGAAGAACGTCGTTCTCCGCGTTCTTCGTTGAGTTTGGAGAAGAAGAAGAAGAGGAGCTCTCCACCTCTCAAGAAGACAAACGATCAACCCAAAATAAAATAAGGCAACTTCTTATTTTATTATTACAATACACATTAGAATATCAAAAGTTTGAAATTCAAAATGGATAACTCCAAAATTAACTCACTTATTTAATATACATGAATTGTATAATCAAGTAGAAGTTAACTTGTCAAGCCATTAAGAGAGAGAGAGGGGAGTTGAAAAGGTGGGGGTTCGTGTGGACCCCACCACACTTAATCCTCCCAAGGGAGGTTAAGTGGGTGTGGGTCCCACTTCCAACCCCCTTTGGTAGGATTTTAACAAACTAAAAATAAAATTTGTCTTACACAAATTTTATTTATCTCAACTGAAAACCCAAAACTTAACTTTCAACCCGCAACAAACGCAACTCCCGAAAAGGTCTCTTTAAGCGAATATCGGCGTTGCGAGTTCATCGGTGCCCTCAGATTTCAATTCCGAGCACCGGATCAAAAGTTAGAAATTCCCGCTCGTTCGTTCACTGAACGTACCCGAGCCAAACTTCGGAAATTAATTCCGGGCACTCCGGGCCTCGGAATCAGGTGCCGTCTGAAACCGCGCTCTTGTAAAATTCTAAAGAAAATTAAGAAAAAATTTCCCTTGAATTTTACGGGTCTTTACATTACTCTCACCTCAGGGCTTTACGTCCCCGTAAAGCTACATCAAAAACTAGGGAAACAAAAGAGGATACTGAGCACGCATCTGAGCCTCCCGCTCCCCTGTGCTCTCCTGGAGATTCCCGTGCCGCCATCTGCTGCGCACAAGAGGAATCGATCGCCCATGTAGGACCCGCTCCTGTCGATCCTCTATCTCCACCGGGACCTTCGTAAAAGTCGCCCCATTGTCAACGTCAAGCTCCCCATGGTCAATGATGTGTGTCGGGTCGTGCACGTATCTCCTCAGCTGGGATACGTGGAAGACGTCGTGCACCCGGTGCAACTGAGGTGGTAGAGCCAGGCGATAAGCCACCTCACCAATCCTGCTGAGGACCTGGAAGGGTCCGATGAAGCGCGGAGATAACTTGTCGCCTCGGCCAAATCTCCGAATACCACGTTGAGGTGAGACCCGCAAGAAGACGTGGTCGCCATCCTTGAACTCCAGTGGCCTCCGCCTCCTGTCAGCATATGACTTCTGCCGGCTCTATGCTGTCCTCATCCGCTCCTGGATGACCTGGACCTCCTCTGACGTGGCCCGGACCATCTCTGGTCCCACAAGAGCTGCAAGATTTCTTCTTTGCCGATAAGAGAAACCTGGTCTCATCCCCTGGATGAACCACATTCTTTGCCTAAAACAGTCAATCCTAACATGGATGATACTAATCCATACCAAGGATGACGTCGTAAGGCCTCGACGCTACTACTAAGAGATCCAACCGTTACTCTCGCCTCCAAGGGTTGAGTCACACTGTCGGCATCAGTGTGTGGTAACTGGGTCTCCTCCAGTAGATGTCTCACAAGTGAGGGTCAAGTCAACAGTCAACTGGAACCTCTTAGTAACATCACAAAAGAGGACAGGAAAGAAAACATCACAAAGGTATGCGTCTTTTATTATTGCAGCTCATATTACAAGATGCTACACAAAAGCAACATCAACATGGAACTAGAAGTACAAAAGACGTATCCACTAGTTCCTCCCCTGTCCACCTGCTCCCAGAGCTCCAGCATTTGTCGCTGCCTCAACCTCGGTGGCTACTCAAAATCCTATGGATCAACTGTATGAGGAGTCGGACAGTCACGTGCCAGGTGCCCCTTTCCACCACACGAGTAATACAGTCTGCTTCTAGCACGCCTGGCTCTGACCCCACCCCGGGTGCCCCGCACCACCGGTCCTAAAACCCGAGATCGTCCAACTGCTGGTCTGGTCCTCCTGGACCTCTGCATCATCTGTCTACTGCCCACAGATGACTCGGCTTCTGATCGAAAAACACACGGCAAAGGCAGAATCTCCTGTACACGCTCGGGGTGTAGAGATACTGGCACAAACTCCACCCTGAAGAAGGTCTCGAAGTCTTCCCATGCGAAGTTCATCTCATCGCAAAACTGAAACAAGTGGCTCCACCACCTACCTGCTGCTGCCTGAAGGAGGCTGGTAGCAAAGATCACCATGAAGTCTGCTGGCGTCCCCACTAGCCTGAAGACTCTCACCACAGCCTCCAGCCAAACCTCAGCCGCCTGCGGGTCCGTCTCTCCCCGGAACCTGGGTGGCCTCTGGCGCTGGAACTCGTGCAGCGCGCTCAAGCGTCGTGCATCGCCTACTGCTGGGGCTGGTGGCATCGGTGGCCCAACGTATGGTAGTACCGCTGGTGCCTCCGCTGGTGCCTCAACTGCAAGAGGGCCCTGTACCGAAGCCTCGTCGCTCGACAGACTGTCAGCACGCTCATCCCTCCGGGCTCTAGCTGGTCGTCTGAGAAAAGACATCCTGAAAGAAACAACGTAACACGATCAAACGATTATACCTGGTGAGCTGACCTGGTTTGAGCTGTTTTAAGGGGAAAAACCTTTGAAAACACACACGCAATCAGTGTTTTCGTGCACAAAGTCGGAAATCAGTTGTCAGGGTCCTGGTGTATGGATACGTCGGCCGCCCGCACCAACACTGGACTCCCTGAACTGAAAACCACACTCGGTACCCTTAACACTATTGCTTCACAGAAAGAAAGATCAGAGTCTGCGGTAGAACCGACCACCTCTGATACCAATTTGTCACGACCCGTCCTCGGGGCCCGTGCCGTGACTACCCCAAGCCCGCCTTCCATAGGCCAGGGGCTGGCGACTAGCACCAAAGGCGTAAAATCCCGATAACTGGGAAGGCATTGCCTTTATAAAGAAAACAAGCACCACATAGTACATGCAGAAGTAAAACACTAAGTACAAAAAGAAGAGCTGAAAAGTAAAAAGGGGCCGGAAATACAAGCCCAACTGTAAAGTACAACTCGAAAGGAAAAACAGCGAATGAAAAGTAAAGCTGCTACGCTGAGATGTCCACTGGAAATCCCACCTGAAGGGTGGGTACAGATAGCTCCTCTGCTCCTCGGGTCCCGCCATCCGCTCCGAGTATGTCCCGCCCAGTGGTCCACCTCCGGGTACCGCCTCGTCGTATAGTCCACCTCCAGGTACCGTCCAGTCCTCGAACCTTCGGCTTCTGTCAGCACTGTCCGTCGTCTGCAACCAACACAACGAGGTGCGGGCATAGCCCGTGCAGGGGTGAGTATAACGATACTCAGTAGGGACCCCGAGACCCTCAAGGTCTCACTAAAACCAACAAGGATAAACACAAGAAGATCTCAACAGATAAACTCTACTTAGGTATATGCCCATACATATACCTAAGTTATCAAGTAACCCATCTCAATCATGAGGAAACACAAGGATTGTGAAAACGACAGATAACCACTACCCGGGTATATGCCCATACATATACCAAAGTTAGCAAGTGACCCATCTCAATCATGAAGTAAACACAAGGTCAAAAGTCTCAGCTCAAACCGGGATTTTCATTATCGAAACCGTAACTGCTGAAGAGCTCCGTCTCTGGAGTGTGCAGTGGTCCTGTCACGACTCCGAGGTACTGCTCACTAACCCAAGACTGCTGAAGTACTCCTCCTGTCGAGTACCGCGGGTCAGCCACCCAGACACAGTAGTGCTTCCCGCCGAGGTATGTCACCCAAACTCAGTAGTGCACACCCCCTAGTAGCCTGCTGAGGTACTCTCCGGACGAGCACCGCGGGTCTGCACTGTCACACAGGTAGTGCTCCGTCCGCCATGGGTCTGCACCTCAGAAAGTAGTGCTCCGTCCACTGGGCTAGTCGACTCACTCCAAGTCGAGTCGGTCAAGCAGTCGTCAGGTCTCAGCCAGCTACACGGTCTCCGTACATCGCACGCTCGTCACTGGGAGGGTCCGCTCCACGAGCTACAGGTCGATACTCCAAGTATCTCAAAGTCCCACGAAGAAGTGTCTCAAAAGTCCGTCTCGTCACAGGGGTCTCAACGCAACAGACGGCGCGTCAATCGGACGCCCGGTCTGTGAGTTATTAGCCTTTTCGTCCCAGGGGCCCGGTTGGTTTCGAGAGCGAAACCAATCCCGGCCGTATCTCAACTGTACCCCGAACTCCCATAGGGTAAACTCAAAGGGACCGTTACTCAACGTAACCACCAACGCCGCTGACGGCTCGTCAAGCGGTCGTCCTGTCTGAAAGATATCAGCTTTCCCGTTCCAGGGACCCGGTTGGATTTCGGGTACAATCCAACCCGGCCATACTCCGACTGCATCCAAAACTCGGGCGGAGTATGTCAAAAGTTCCGTCTCATCAAGAGGAAGTCAACGAAACAGACGGCGCGTCAATCGGACGCCCGGTCTGTGAGTTATTGGCATTTTCGTCTCCGGGGCCCGGTTGGTTTTTATGGAAAAACCATCCCGACCGTACTCCACCTGCGTCCAAACCTCGGGCGGAGTATGCCAAAAGATCCGTCTCACTAAAAGGAACACAACGCGACTGACGGCACGTCAATCGGACGTCCGTAGCTCAAGATATGAGTGTTTCCGCTCCGAAGGCCCGGTTGGTTTCGTGAACGAACCAACCCGGCCAGACTCAAAGTAAACCGAAACCTTGAGTGTGATATACCGAAACGACCGTCTCGATCCAAGGATCGCGTTGCCGCAGACGGTTCGTCATTCGGAGGTCCGAGGCTCAAGTTATGAGCGAAAAACCAAAACTGGTTCGAAACGGGGGGGTCCGGGTCCGGGCCGACCCGGCCCGACCCCCCCCTGGGCGGCGCGGCGGACGGCGGCGGCGGGCGGCGGCGGCGGGCGGCGCGGAGGGCGGCGGCGGCGGGCGGCGCGGCGGCGGCGGCGGCGGGCCGCGGCGAGGCGGCGCACGCGGGGGCTAAGCCCCGCGGTTTTCATCAGGCGGCGCGGCTATGTCGCGCCGTTTTTTTCTTAAGAAACGCCCCCCCCCCCCCCCCCCCCCACATGGGGCGCCTGCTGTGCGGAACCGGGGGGCCGGCTGCCCCCCCCCCCCCCCTCCCTTCTATGAACCGCCCCCCCTCATTAAGAGGGGGGTTTTGAAGAGCCGGCCGGGGGATTAATTCCCCCGGTTTTCCGCTATCCGGTCGGCCAGCTGGCCGGCCGGTTTTTCTCCAACGGGACCGGAAATTCCGGTCCCCACTTCGGCTTCCGACGCCGGCGGCCCGGCCGCCGGTCTTCTCTTCCGCCGCGGCCCGGAACCGGCCGCGGTCTCCTCGTTCCGCCGCGGCGTTCGTCGTCCGGCGCGGTGCGACGGCACCGCGCCCCTCCGCCGCACTTTAATTTCTTTCAACGCGGCGCGACGGCGTCGCGTTCTTGATGTTTCTTCCATGGTGTGCGCGCGACGGCGTTGCGTAAAATAAATGCACGATCAACCGCGTGGTGCGACGGCACCACGCCACTTGCTTCCACCCGCAAGAACAAACAAGATCGTTGGAGGGGGTTCGGCCGTGTTCGTGCGGTCCGGCCCCCCTCACGTTAAGTTAATAACGCAACTTTAAATAAACAACATCCTCACGTTAGTCATACGAACCACGAGCAAGAATGAGATAATTAAATATTAAATCAACATCCCCTACCTCGGGTATAAGTTCGAGGATTTAACTATGTCCGTGGAAGTCGACGTCGCGGAGATCGGGCGTCGCGGTAGTCGTTCGTCAAATCCGATGACGAAGAGTTACGCCCGAAGAGATACGTCGTTGGCGAATCTTCTTATGTCGACGAAAGGAGTCCGAGGAGGAAGGTGCGGTGTTCTCTCTCGTTGACACCGAAGACGAAGAAGAGCGGAGCGGCGTTCTTCGTCGGAACTTGAGCGTTCTACGTCAAGTCTCGAGGAAAGTCAAATAAAAAGGAAACAACGAACTCAAGAACCCCTACCTTGATAGTCGCACGTTGACGGAGTCGTGGAATATCGGTGTCGATTCCTTTGACGTCGGAGGAAGAGTCGTTGTCGATGGCGTTCGTCGCGGAAAACCGTCGCGGAAGAGATGACGCAGAAGAAGTACGTCGCGTCGTGGATACGGCATCGCGGACGGATCGTGTTCTTCGGCGAAGAAGTTCTTCGTTGAAGAACGTCGTTCTTCGCGTTCTTCGTTGAGTTTGGAGAAGAAGAAGAAGAGGAGCTCCCCACCTCTCAAGAAGACAAACGATCAACCCAAAATAAAATAAGGCAACTTCTTATTTTATTATTACAATACACATTAGAATTTCAAAAGTTTGAAATTCAAAATGGATAACTCCAAAATTAACTCACTTATTTAATATACATGAATTGTATAATCAAGTAGAAGTTAACTTGTCAAGCCATTAAGAGGGAGAGAGGGGAGTTGAAAAGGTGGGGGTTCGTGTGGACCCCACCACACTTAATCCTCCCAAGGGAGGTTAAGTGGGTGTGGGTCCCACTTCCAACCCCCTTTGGTAGGATTTTAACAAACTAAAAATAAAATTTGTCTTACACAAATTTTATTTATCTCAACTGAAAACCCAAAACTTAACTTTCAACCCGCAACAAACGCAACTCCCGAAAAGGTCTCTTTAAGCGAATATCGGCGTTGCGAGTTCATCGGTGCCCTCGGATTTCAATTCCGAGCACCGGATCAAAAGTTAGAAATTCCCGCTCGTTCGTTCACTGAACGTACCCGAGCCAAACTTCGGAAATTAATTCCGGGCACTCCGGGCCTCGGAATCAGGTGCCGTCTGAAACCGCGCTCTTGTAAAATTCTAAAGAAAATTAAGAAAAAATTTCCCTTGAATTTTACGGGTCTTTACAGTTTTAACCCATTTGGGTCCATGGTTAGTACATAAAATAGTATGTGTCCAGTGATGCTGGTTCCATACAACATCCCCCCATGGGTATGTATGAAGCAACCATTTTTATTACATTCAATTCAAATTTTTGGACAAAGAGCACCTATCGAAAAAATTGATGTTCATAAGCATCCTTTTATTGATGAGCTGTAAGAATTTTAGGCCGATGGTGTAATGAATTTTGACTCAGCAGCTAATGAAATGTTTAGACTTCAGGACTATTTATTATGGAAAATTAATGGTTTCCCATCATATGCTAACTTATCAGGTTGGAGTACAAAATGAGAATTTTCTTTACCTTGTTGTAATAAGATTAAGAAATCTATATGGCTTAAGCACTATATAAAGTGGGAATATCTTGGTCACATATGCTTTCTTCTTCCATTGAACAGGTTTAGAAAATACCGTGTATCATTTGATGGGAAAAGAGAGTATGACCCATCACCACAAATACAATCTGGGGTTCAGATTTGTGAACGAATAGATCAAGAAAACATCCGTACAATGTATGATTTTCAAGATTTATTGGTTACTTCATTGCCTTATATTTATGATGCAAGTCGACAGCGCAATCATAATTGGAAGAAACATAGTATTTTTTTGAATTTATTTATTGGAAATATAAATTTTCAAGACAAAAATTGGATGTGATGCACATTGAAAAAAATATATGTGATAATACAATATTCACCATTTTTGTCATCAGGGGAAAATCAAAGGACAGTGCTAATGATCGACGCGATTTGTAAGAAATATGATTACGAAAACCATTACATTTATAGCTGGGTGATGTTAATTGGGAATACATACCTATTGCACAGTACACAATGAGTAAAAAAGAGAAACAAAGATTTGTATCAATTTTGAAGACCGTTAAGGTGTTAGATGGTTATTTCTCTAATATTTCCGTATGTGTGAATATGATGAGAATGATATTACAGGGGTTTAAAAGTCATGAGAATCATATTCTGCTTCAATAGTTAATTCATATAGAAATTCATGATTGCTTACCTGCCTAGGTTTTTGAGCCGTTTATTGGAGTTTCTAATTTTTTCAGACAACTCTGTTCTATGAATCATCACATGAGTGATTTGAAAAAGATGGAGGATCATATTGTACATGTACTATGTCACCTAGAAACAACTCTTTCCTCCATAATATATTGATGTCATGGTTCACTTGACTTTTCATTTAATAGGTGAAGTCATTGCTGGCGGTCCCATGAAATTCAGGTGGATGTATCCAATAAATAGATACTTAAATACATTTAAATGGTGTGTGCACAACAATGCTCGCCCGGAATCCTCAATTAACAGGTGATATTTAATGGATGAGTTTACAAATTTTTGTGCTTCATATATTTATGAGGTTAAAAAAAAGATAGATAAACCCTCCCAGAATGACGAGGGTCAAATTGGAGAAGGAATAATATTTGATATGTGGAACTATTAGTTGTTTCAAGCTCATCTATATGTGTTGTTCAACAATCCATCAGTTATTCCATTGATACAGTAAGTTTCATTATTGATGTGTATTTTTTTACTATATTTATTTTTTTTCTTACCTTATATTTTGTTGTGATTTAGGATTCATATCCTTGAGTGGAAACGTGAAAGTCCCCATGCAACTGACTATCAAATCCAAAAACATCATTTCAACACATTTCATGAGTGGTTCAAGACTCATGTACGTATAATTTATTTAATATTTTTATAGTTCAACTTAGTTGTATTTTCATAATGCTTTATCCATTAAAATATATATGTGAAGTTTACAGATTCATATGTTACTTGATTTAACCCATCATGTGAGTGAAGAACTCAACCATCTAGTTGATGGTCAATTTATTAGATCTCGTCTCTTTAAGTACTTGGATGCTAACAGATTATAAATATGAATTAGTGACGTTGACATGAACCTATCAACACAAAATAGTGTTGTTGGTTGTTCTTTTGTTGGTCCAGGTTATTATTATGGAGTGGTGAGAGATATTATAGAGGTTATTTATGATCGTGGATTAAAAAACATATTGTTATGTTTTGATTGGTTCGATCTGGTACATGGAACGAAATTTGATAACTTCCAATTTACATTAGTAAACTTTCACAATATGCTATATAAATTTGACTAAGTAATCAATGAGCCCTTTATACTAACATCACAGATCGAGAAAGTTTACATTTTCAGCATTGATTCTGATTAGAATGTTGTGGTGAAAATGTCTAAAAGAAGGGTTTTTATTATAGAACAAGATGAAACTGACGTTGTCACATTTCCTGATCAAACACTTGAACAAACAATAGTAGCTGTACGAGATGATGTTATTCAATGGGCTAGAGAGGCAGTTGAAGGAGATACGATAGGCTTGCATGATGAGTGAAAAGTGTAAATATATCCCTAGTTATTGTTTGTAAAAATATTTATGAGTTATATTTGTATAAAAATTTATATATTTAACTATAATTTCTTTTAATGTAGTTATGTCACTATGTGGTCACAGTGGTTCACCTGATGTTATTGGTATGTTTGTTTTTATTTTTCTAAATTAATTGACTTTAATTTTCTATATATATTTCCATAAATTTTTCTAATCATTAAATTAAATTGTAATTTAATTATGAATTTATGTTTATCAGGATCTACTGCATCTCCCAGTAGACGTATGGGTCTATATAGAGGGGATCGATCCTGGTACTCTAGAGCCCGATTGGATCTGTTATATGAAGACACATTTCATCTAGTCTGAGAAGGTGATACTGTATTGTGTCATCAGTTTGGGCATATGATACGAGACACACAAAGATTCCCTCTGATGAATTGGGAATGCAGGTCTTTCCCCCAAGATACGATGAACAGATTATGGAGGGTGGTTCAGGTAAATTCAATGTTTAATTTTTCATTATATTGTTCTTATTATTGTCTCATCAACGGAGAATGTTTTTAAACATGATATTTTGACATCCTGTCCAGATGTTTTTCCGGCATCATGTATGTCTAGGTGCCGAATGTTATGGATGGATTACAAGTCAAGGGGGAAAAGAGATCATTGAACACCAGTTGTGGGTGTGCCATACATTCTACAGTGAGTCCCTCTGGGCATTCTCCATGTGTTGTGGTAGGATTTTGGTGTGTTTTTCTCAAGTTAGGGGGAGATGGTAAGATTTATTACTTTTACTCTATAAATGAATATTTTTTTGAATGTAAATAAAGTAAATACAATGAATGTAGACCGAGTCTTCTTGTCATTCACATAATTGGGAAATGCATGGAACACCTTATAGACTTTGTACTCATCATGTGTCACAGCTCATGCATGATTTAAGTTTAGAATTCAATATTCATTCATATTTTAAAAATATTGTAGTATAACATGGTGAACCCCTTTATTATACTTACAAAAATGTGGTGAGCCGATCAATCAGATGTCTATATGCGTGTGGACACATCAGTTGGTTGTTCCCAATGTTTTCAGTGTTATAGTAAAAAAATTATTTACTAATAAATGTATTTTTATATTATATAAATTATTCATATTTGTTCATTGATTCATTATATACTAGAGAATCAGTTTGACACTCAGTTAGCAGAGTTGCCGGAGAAGCAATGTCATAGTACAATGCATAGAGATGAAATATTTCACCGTGTCGTGGGGCGGGACAGTCATGGTTATTCTTTGACTTAAGGCGGTGGTGTCCCACAACATGCAGTTGTTCGAGCAGATGCGATGAGTGCATGCAGAGATTCAGGGATGCGCACACAGACTGATATTGATGCTACCATGCAGGGTATGCAGTGCAATATGAAAGCACAGTTTCAGCAGTTGCGTGCAGAGTATGAGGAGAGGTTGTCACAGATGCCATCATGTATCGATGAAATGACGACGCAACAATTTGTACCATAGGTAAACAATAAAACAAACCATACTCAGATTGATTTTTGTTGATATGTTTAAGAAAATTAATATTGATATATATTGTATGCTCTGAATACAGATGGTGGACATCGTAGTGATATTGGTGATCCAGATAATGATTAACACCATGCATGAGGTAATTTCATTTGTGTTGATGAATTTTCTAGATCTTTTTATATCCTTCATGAATAGAATCTTCCATTTTTACCTAGATTAGTTTGTTTCAGTATTTTTGGATGATATCTTTGTGAACTCAAAGTCTGATGATGATCATAAAAAATATAATGACATCTTCCAGAGTACACTTTTAGAGCATCTATTATATTCCAAGAAATATATGTGTCACTTTTTTATTTATTAGGTGCAATTATTAGGATAAATAATCTCAGAGGAAAGTTTGTCAGTTGATGGAGAGAATGTTCAGGCAGTTGTTTCTTAGGAGAAGTGAAAGAAATATTTCAATATATATATCTTTATAGGGTTATTAAAGTACTCTCTAATTAGTATTCGTGATGTGTACATGGAGAAGGCACGTCAATCAGACATGTGGTTTGTGTGGTATGGCTGGATATGGATTTTTTAATTGTTGGGTGTGTTCAGAAATGTGCGTGGGGTGGTCCAAACCGTCCGAACGACATAGGAATGACCTAATATTATACGACAATAACCTGTGTATGAATTGTGATGTATTCTGGTAGACAACACGTCAATCAGAGGATTCGTGTGCCCGCGATGGCCAAGAACGCACTTCTGGTGTCATAAACAGCCAAAATTGGCATTTAACGGTCAAATTCATAGAGCATGACATCATTTGAATTTAAATCACATGAAAAAAAATCTAATTAGTATTCGTGACGTGTGTGAGGAGATGGAACATCAATCGGACATGCGGTTTACGTGGTACGACTCAATTTGTGTTTTTAAGTGTTGGGCGCGCTTCAAAAATGCGAATGGGGTGGTCCAAAAAGGTCGAACAATGTCGGAATAGCTTGAAATCAGACGAAAACAATGGTTTAGTGAATTGTAAAGTGTTCAGGAAGACGACATGTCAATTAGAGGTGTCGTGTCCCCGTAGTGACCGAAAACACACTTCTGGATTCATAAATGGACAAAACGGGCATTTAACGGTCAAATTAATAGCGAATGACATTTTATTGACCTGAAATAATATAGTAACAATCTAATTATTATTCGTGACATGTACAAGGAGATGAAACATCAATCAGATGTTCAGTTTGCACGGTATGGATCAATATGCATTTTTTAATTGTTGGACGCGATTTAGAAACGCACGTGAGGTGGGCCGAACTAGATGAATGACATCAGATTGGACTTAAATTTGATGAAAACAATGGGTTAGTGAATTTTGAAGTGTTTGGGAATAATACACATCAATCGGAGGTGTCGGGTGCCCGTGGGGACCGAGAACGCTCTTCTGGTGTCACAAACAGCCAAAACTGGCGTTTAACGGTCAAATGCATAGCATATGACATCATGTTTAGCTTAAATCTCAAGGGAACAATATAATTAATATTTTTGACATGTACAAGGAGACATAACGTCAATCGGATGTGTGGTTTGCGCGGTATGGCTCAATATGCATTTTTTTGGTGTTGTGTGGGCTTAAGAAATGCATGTGGGGTGGTCCAAACCAGCCAAACGATGTCGGATTAACCTGAAATCAGACGAAAACAATGGGTGAGTGAATTTTGATGTTTCCGCGCACACGACCTATCAATAAGAAGTGTCGTGTGCCTACAGTGACTGAGATTTGATTTCTGGTGTCAAAAATGGCCAAAATAGGCGTTTAACGGTCAAATGCATTGCAGATGACATCAAATTGACCTGAAATCACAGTAAAAGAATATAATTATTATTCATGATGTGTAACCAGAGACGAAACATCAATTGGATGTGTGTTTTGAACGGTACGGCTCGATATGTATTTTTAAGTGTTGGGTGTGCTTCAAAAACTCGTGTGGGGTGGTCCAAACCGGCCGAACGATGTCGAATTGACCTGAAATCAGACGAAAACAATGTTTGAGTGAATTTTGAAGTGGTCAGATAGACGACATGTCAATTGGAGGTGATTTGTTCCTGCGGTAACCGAGAACGCACTTCTGATGTCATAAACGACCAAAACGGGCATTTAATGGTCCAATAATAGCAGATGACATCAGATTGACCAGAAATCACAGGGCAACAATATTATTATTATTTATGACATGTACGAGGAGATGAAATGTCAATAGGATGTTCAGTTTGCATAGGACAGCTCAATATGCATTTTTTATGTGGTGGGCGTCCTTTAGAAACGTGCATGGGGTGGTCCAAACTAGCCGAACAATGTCGGATTGACCTGAAATAAGACGACAAAAACGGGTGATTTAATTGTGATGTGGTCGGGTAGAATACATGTCAATCGGAGGTTCCTTGTACCCGCGGTGACCGAGAACACACTTCTGGTTTCAAAATTGGCCAAAACGGGCGTTTAACTATCAAATTCATAGAGGAAGACATCATATTGTCCTGAAATCAAAGGAAAAATGTAATAATTACTAGTGATATGTAAGAGGAGACGAAACATCAATCGGACGCACATTTTGTGTGGTACGGCTAAATATGCATTTTTTAGTGTTAGGCACACTTCAGAAACGCATGTGGGGTGGTCCACACCGGCTGAACAATGTCAGAATGGCCTGCAATTAGACGACAACAACGGGTGGGTGAATTGTCAAGTGGTATGGTAGACAAAATTCTAATCGGAGGTGCCGTGTGCCCACGGTGACCGAGAATGCATTTCTAGCATCATAAACGGCCAAAATGGGCATTTAGCGGTAAAATTCATAGCAGAAAACATCGTATTGACCTGAAATCACAGAGAAACAATCTAATAATTTTTAATGTGTATGAGGAGCAGACACGTCAATTAGATGTGCAGTTTGCGCGGTACTTCTCAATATGCATTTTTTAAGTGTTGGGCGTGCCTAAAAAATGCGCGTGGGGATGTCTAAACCAGCCGAACGACATCATATTGACTTGAAATCAGACAAAAACAATGGGTGAGTGAATTCTGAAGTTGTTGGGTAGAAAAAACGTCAATCGGAAGAGCTGTGTGCCTGCGGTGACCGAGAACACACTTCTGGTGTCACAAATGGCCAAAACGGGCATTTAATGGTCAGATTCACAGGTGACAACATTGTATTGACCAGCAATCATAGGAAGAAAAATCTAATTACTATTTGTTCCATGTACAATGAGACGAAATGTCAATAAGATGTTCGATTTGCATGGTATGATTTAATATGCTTTTTTTATGTGTTGGGTGCGCTTCTAAAACGCATGTGGGGTTGTCCAAACCAGATGAACGATGTCAGATTGACATTTAATCAGATGAAAACAATGGTTGTGTCAATTTTGAAGTGGTCCGACAGACGACCCATCAATCAGAGGTGTTGTGTTTCTGCGGTAACTAAGAATGCACTTCTGGGGTCATAATTGGCCAAAACGGGCGATTAATGGTCAAATGCATAGAAGAAGACATCAAATTGACCTGAAATCACATTTCAAAAATCTAATTATTATTAGTGAAAAGTACAAGTAGACAACACATCAATCAGATGTTTGGTTTGCGCGGTACGACTCAATATGCATTTTTAAGTGTTGGGCACGCTTCAGAAACGCGCATGTGGCAGTCCAAACCAGCCAAACAATGTTGGAGTGGCCTAAAATCATACGACAATAATGGGTGAGTGAATTGTGAAGTGGTCATAAAGAAGACATGTCAATAGGAGGAGCCGTGTGCCCGCAGTGACCAAAAATGCACTTCTGGTGTCATAAATGGTCAAAACTGGCATTTAACAGTCACATTCATAGCGAATGACATCAGATTGACCTGAAATCACAAGGAAACAATCTATTTACTATTTTTGACATGTACAAGGAGAATAAAGGTCAATCAAACATGTAGATTACATGGTACGGCTGAATATTCATTTTTTACGTTTTGGGTGTGGTTCAGAAACGAGTGTGGGGGTTGTCCAAACCTGCTGAACGACATCAGAATGCCTTGAAATCAGACAACAGAAATGGGTGATTGAAATGTAAAGTGGTCGGGCTGATGACCCGTCAATCGGAGGTTCTGTCTGCCAGCGGTGACAGAGAATGCATATCGGGTGTCCTAAACGGCCAAAACGTGTTTTTAATGGTCAAATGCATAAGGGATGAAATCTGTTTGACCTTAAATAATAAGGAAAAATCTAATTATTATTCATTACATGTATAAGGAGACTTCATGTCAATAGGATGTGCAGTATGCACAGTACATATTTATTTGTATTTTTTAAGTGTTGGTCGTGCTTTAGAAACACGCGTGGGGCGGTCCAAACAGGCCGAATGACATTAGAATGTCCTAAAATCAGACGACAACATGGGGTATGTGAATTTTAAAGTGGTAGGTTAGATGATACATCAATAGAAGTTGTCGTGTTCCTGCAGTGACTGAAAATACACTTCTTATGTCATAAACGGCCAAAACGGGCATTTAACGGCCAAATTCACAGTGAACGACATCAGATAGACCTGACATCACAGGGAAACAATCTAATTATTATTTGTGACATGTATGAAGAGAGATCACGTAAATCAGACGTGTGGATTGCGTGGTACAACTCAATATGTGTTTTTTAAAAGTTGGGGTGCTTCAGAAACATGCATGGGGTGGTCCAAACCGACCGAACAACATCTGAATGTCTCGAAATCAAAATCCAACAACTTGTGAGTGAATTGTGAAGTGGTTAGGCAGACATAATGTCAATCGGAGGTGTCGTGTGCCTGTGGTGACCAAGAACAAACCTCTTGTATCATAAACATCTAAAATAGGTGTTTAACTGTCCAATTTATAGAAGACGACATCATATTGACCTGAAATCAAATGGAAAAATCTAATTATTATTTGTGACGTGTGCAAGGAGATGAAACATCAATAGGATGTGTTGTTTTCCCAGTATAGCTAAATATGCGTTTTTTAAGTGTTGGGCGCACTTCAGAAACACACGTGGGTCGGTCCAAACTGGATGAGTGACATCAGAATGCCCTGAAATCAGTTGACAACAATGGTTTAATTAATTGTGAAGTAGTCGGGCAGACAACACATCAATCGGAGGTTCCGTGTTCCCTTGGTGACCGAGAACACACTTCTAGTGTCACAAATGGCCAAAAAGGGCGTTTAATGGTCAAATTCATAGCAGAGAACATGGATTAACCTGAAATAATAGAGAAAATAATATAATTATCATTTTTTATTTTTATGAGGAGATAAAACCTCAATCAGACATGCGGGTTGCATGATACAGCATAATATGCGTTTTTTAAGTGTTGGGCGAACTTCAGAAACCCGCGTGTGGTGGTCCAAACAAGGCCGAATGACGTCAGAATAGCCTAAAATCAGACAAAAATAGTGTGTGATTGAATTGTAAAGTTTTCAGGATGACGAAAGGCCAATTGGAGGTGTCGTGTGCCCGCGGTGACCGAGAACACACTTCTAGTGTCATAAATGGCCCAAACTGGCGTTTAAGTGTTGGGTGCGCTTAAAAAATGCACGTGGGGTGGTCCAAACCGGACAAATGATGTCAGAATGGCCTAAAATCAAAAAACAAATAATGGGTGAGTGAATTTTTATGTGTTTCAGTAGACCGAATGTTAATCGGAGGTGCCGTGTGCCTGCGGTGCCCGAAAAAACACTTCCGGTGTCATAAACGGCCAAATGCATAGCGAACAAAATCGGATTGACCTGAAATCACAGGGCAACATTCAAATTAAAACAATAGAATTAACAATTTTAAAATTTTAAAACGGTAATCTAAATTATGAATATATTTTTAAAATAAAATAATTTTGATCTGTTAATGTAAGTTTAGTGGCCACTATAGCTCTTGGCTAAAGCAGCCCCCATAGGGATGACCCCATAGCCCATACCAGCTTGCCTTTAGCGTCTGCAAAATGGCGGTCGATGATAGAAAAAATGATATGCCAAAAGTATCCAATGTTTTTTTGGATTCTAGGCGGCTGCTATAGACCTTTAGCGATGACTTTTGGTGGCCTCTAAAGGTCATGCTTGTACTAGTGTGTCTTTGGGATGCGATGTGTTGTTCTTGGTAGGTGTCTTTCAAATATGGTTTTGTTTTTGGCCAAGGTGTATGCACGGTGGGATGAGATGTGGTTGTGAGGCCCAAGTGTGTGTTGGCGAGGTGTGGTTTTGTAGGTTCAGAATTGGTTGGAGCACCTAGACATCTGTTGTTAGCGTGTGGGATCATCTAATTAGTGGGAAAGAGGTGTAGGGTACCCTATCATCTATGTTTATAATATATTACTTTCATTTACTTTCATTATTTTGAGCGTACCATGGATAGTTTTTGGGATGGATAGTATACCTGGTTAGGTGATTTTGTGTTTTTCGTCTTCTCATGGGGATATTAGTATGTCTCCCCCACTTCTGCATGAGGGACTTAGGATTTTCCTACTCATTATTCTTGTATTATCACTCAACGTATATAAAACGTTTTTCGTGTTTCCCGTATGTTTCTTGGACCATTAAATACATTTCTTGCCCCGACATCGGGACAATTTTTGGGTCACTTCTTTTCCTTATTTTTGGAATTTATGTTGGAGACACTTGTTTTGTGACAATTGTTTTACATGCATGTGGGATGGATTTTGGATTTATTTTATACAGATTTCTTGGAGTTGTTATGTGGCTCACACAAATTATCTAAGGACATTGTTAACTATAAAAAAGGAAAAGGGCAATGCCTCCCATTTGGTGAGATTTGTATACCCTTGGTGCTGGTCGACACCCTGGGGCATATTGAAGATGAGACTTAGGAGGGTCATTATCCCTATATCTCCACTGCCAACTCCAGAGGGGCATCTTCGGAGGGAGGGGTTCGTGACATGGTATATTCCTCAATTTTTTAGTGGATTTTGGTGGATATCATTGATGGTTTTTTATGTGAGAATATGTGATGAATTACACTTCTTGGTGAAACTCAAGGATGTTCTTTATTATTATTATTTATCCGTATTGTTTGGTGACATATGGAATTAGTCCCTTAAAATTACATAGATAATGGTTAGGTTATTCTGTGATAAAAATCCTACTATTTTGGGGAGAATGATGGAGCCCCCTGTGATTGGAATATCTAGAGAGGGGTTGATTCATTATTTAGAGAATGGTCCATAAGTGATCGTTTAAATGTTTAATATGTTTGGTTCAATTAGATCAATAAATATAGACTCCTCAATGAATTCCTACAAATACTTTGATGGCGTATGATGTGTATTTCAAGCATTGGCCATAGGCCTCAGGTGGTTTAAGAAGATTTAAGTGGGAGTTGGATCTGTGGTGTGTTGGTGGATATGGTTTATCATGATGATTATTTAGATATGTTGAGGTTCTAATCATGATATGACACTAGATATTAGTTATCAACTATGATTTGAATAATTTAGTGGTAACACAAAGGCTTTAGAGTTAGGCAACAGAATCAATGGTGTTTGTTTCATATCAGTAGGTGAGGTCGAATGATTTCGAGAGATATTAGTTAAAAATGGACTAAAAATTTGTCATTTGAAATATGATATTTTGAGATAGAATACACCTTAATAAATATATTCTATACATTTTTAATTATGTTCATTGAATAACTCAATGTTTTGGAAAGGATCATTAGTGTTTGGATTGGTACTTCAGTTTCACAATGAAAGCGTGTTAGAAATTTTGAGATGAAGCACGATGTATGAAAACTAGGATGGTGAACACGGTATATTCAGAGGTAGGGTTAAAATATTTCTTCAACTTATCAAAGAAGATAATCAGTATAAGTGATTTTTTATAGATAATCATCAATACAATTTTCAATATTTTTAGGGAATTTGAATTTGGAAATTTGGAGGTTTGGGTGTTTTGAGATACAATATATATAATAGAATTAGAATCAATAGAACATGAAAATGGTGTATAATTAGATTTAAATAACATTTAGTGGGATATAATGGATGTTTAGATGTGAGTTGAGAAAATGGTATTCTAGATGGGTTACTGAATTTCAATAGAGACTCATCGTCCAACCAGTTGGAGAGACAATGTGTTGGGATAACATGATAGGCAAACCAGATGGATGAGTTTCTACCACCACGATTTCTGTGGGCTAGGAAAAACCTAAAGCACACTTTTCTAACCCATAATCACTATGGTAATTCTTGAAATCAAAATAATGGGTTCTAGGCATCGATGTTTTAATGCACAATGTTCTGGTCTTTTATATGGGTTTCTATTTGGAACCCCTTTGGGGTTATACAACTATAACTATGTGAAAATTTGGGAGATCCTAAATGGGATACCCCTTTACATCCCTTATAATTCCTTAAAAAATATGATATTCTGGAAGGAATCAATGTGCAGAATGAATTTATGGTCTCCCCCATTGTCAATAAAATTCCCTTCCACCACTCGTCACTAATTTTCATTTAGACTCAGTATGATGTGGAAGGATTATTTTTATATCGTATGGAAAAATAGTTCCACCAAAAATGTTTTTTTATACTCATATAGAAGGTACCAGGATGTTAAAAACAAGTCTCCCTTCGTGTTTTATCATATTTTATGTCACTACATCGATTTATTTTGGTTTTCTGTATACTAGGGGTGAAATTTACAATCAATTTGGGATTAAAAGTAACAATTTTGTGTGGATATTACTATACTATGTTTTGGGACTTTAACACACCCATTTGGTCATGTTTTTTACATATTTATTTCTCCCAGTTATTTTGATCCAATTATTTTATTGTGAGTTGTGTTATTAATTAAAAAAATTATTATTTAGATTGTGTTTATTGTTGAGGTGGGTGCTAGTGGTCTTGTTGGAGGTCAGAGAAACCTAAAATGGATTTTATAGACCACTTGTTGAGTGTTATTTCATTAAACCTATTTTATTAATGGTTAAATTAACTATAAACATTTATAACTAATTATTGTTGATGATTAATTTTATATAAGGCCTCTAGAATGGAGTAGTGCATATATGAGCTCGATCATTGAGTTTTCAATATATTATGTAATTGAAATGGATTAATTTTGATATAGTGGACCTTGACATTGATACATACCTTAGTTATCTTGTTTTTTTATGTTACAGTGTAAGTATAACTACCTATAAAAATGTGTTGTTTCATTTAAAAATCATGTTTTATCATGGTTTCAGAAATGAACTAACCTAGGCCAACCTCAAAAATCAAATGATGTAGAACACCATAAGGTAAAAACATGTTCATTATCTCCATGGGATTACTACAAGTACCACACATAATAAATGAACCCTTTGTAGTGATTTATCCCATGGTACAATTACAGGATCTATCCATGAAATTGGATATTTGGACCAATATCAACTGGGTTAGCTGTGTAATAGTCGGAAATATAGAGTAACAAAGATATTACTGCATATTTCACCATATAACAATTTGTAATTTCGTATAAATAAATTTTTATTACAATACATAAACATTGTATCTCAAGTAAAAATGAAAAAAATATGTGAAAGGTCCAAACATGGCTCATGAATACATCTGAAATGTACCAAAAAATCCAAAAAAGCACCTTGGGAGCCAACTGTTCAAGACCGCCACTCCTCTATCAATATAATAGATAACTATAATAAAAAAAGACACCTATGCCTGTAGTTCCCCTTACTTTTCCACTATCATAATAAAATATTCATACTCTAAAATTAATATGTAGGGTGTGAGGAATTAACCCCATTAAGATACCAGTATGAATATTTAAATGTATTTCTTATCAGGTAAAATAATAAAATGGTTTGAAACACATATTTTCAAAAACAATTTCACTCTGAAATACGTTTCTTTAAATAAATCCTTTCAAATCCCTTTGGTTTTCCATTATTCAAAAAATGTTTCCCAAATCATTTATTAACATGTCTCGAATAATGATATAAGTTATACCACACAAACATATAAATATACCCATATAAGGAATAATAAAAGAAAACATATAAGTTATATTCATATTACAAAATAAATTAAAATGGCCAGGATAGATGATACCACCTCATCAATGAACTAAAAAATTAATAAGACTATATAAAATGACCTAGAATGAGTATTGTGCACTACGGATCTATCCATAACTGTCGAATTTTAGTAATTATAAATCATAGATATATATATATGGCTAAACGATGTAGAAGCTATCAATTATTCATTAAGGAAAATCCCCATGTCAACTCACATTCACCTACCAAAAAAATAATATTCTTTCTCAATCATTCTCTCACCAAGGCTATCTTAGGCCCTTGGGAAATGTGAAGTTCCTCTCTCAATATTCCCACTAAAGGATCTCATAATCCCTTTTACTACCACTACCCTCTATTATTCCCATGAGATTCTAAATCAAAAATATATCCATAACACGATTTTCACTCATCAAAATTTATTACACATTTTTTTAATACAAAAATAATTCCAAATTACTCATAAAAAATACTCCTCAAGGTAAAATAAATTCTAATCCCTCTTTTATATATAATTTTAGAACCAAAAAACCATGTATATCCATTTTATGGAACACATAGTGTGGAATAAAAGAACCACTATTTAGAAAAGTAACCTTAAATATTTAATTTCTAATAAAATCCATTTATAACATCAATTATAGAATAATAATCATTCATAAAAAAATTAAACAGAAATATAACGAACAAAAACCAATGATGATTATGAAATAATGGTTAATCAATTGATAATTACATTAAATAGATACACCTACAATGGTAATAGTTCCATAATCACCCCCATTGATAATAAATACCCAATTTTAGAATAACAAGTCCTCACACACCATATACATGAGATATCGAACCAAAAACCCTTATCAAAATCTTATGTTTGTTAATTCACTATCTTGTGTTTCAAACTATAATGAAAATGAATATTAAATCACAATGTGGGTGAAATAATGAATAATTATCAATTTATTCTCCCTAAATCAATAAAAAAACATTTAATCTAATTAGTATACACCAAATTGATAGGGGGTAAGAATAAACATTGATGGGGAGGTGCTTCTAAAAAATAGAAGATACCAATAATCCCAAAGGATAAAAAATATATCAACATAATTTAAGTAAAAATACAAATTTTCTAGTAACTGGACGACACAAATGGTTTCCCCTAGGACTAGGAAAACCATTCTCTAGCCATGAAGGTCCCCCTTTCATCACTGAAACAATTGCATGGTTATATTTTGGGATCTAATTGGTTAAAAAATCATGCCATATAACAAAATCCTTATAACCATCTCTATATAATAGTTAGATTAATGGTTAAGAAATTAATACACCTTCTTTATTCTAAGACCTATCTCCCCATAAAGAATAATACATTTAACGCAGAAAACTAACAAAATCCCAAATTAACTGAATGAAAATTAAAAATATATAGAATAACCATTGACTAAATAGGCGATAGAGAGTCCATATAAATAAAATTATTTCAAAATAATATCCACATGAATCCATGGAAGGATATAAATTAAGTCACATCTTCATCAATAAAAATTTTCACTCCCATGTGTCTTAGATACCTCCACCATAATTCCAATGATAATAGACCGATGGGGTATAATTACCCCCAAGAACCATATTCTGAAAATCCACAATATAGTAACGATGATATAGAATAGTGGAATCATTATATATATCCAAATAATATAAATATAACACATGGAATATGTATTTATGGAATCTGTTTAAATAGGAAACAAGAAACGAATCATGGGTGAATGTCATCAATAGTAGAAAATACAACCAACATTATTATTTCTCAAGATGCTCAACAATTTGATACAAAAAGAAAAAAATGTGCCACCATTATTCAATTCATTCCAAAATAACATTCTAACAGTTAAACAAATACATAAAGAAACACCTTTCACCAAACCAAAACTCTAATATGCAGTGATGTGGATTGGTGTATGGATTATATAGATTACGATTTCTAAATATCATTTTCAAAGTCATCCATATTATCTTAATAATTTCCTATATGATACTTTATTTTAATAGGGAACACACACCCACCCTATAACAACATTATGTGAGATAGGAATACCACTAAAAAAATCTTCATGTAAGTCCATCATGAACAAGTCCAAATTTATATTATAATATTAAAACTAAGCCAATTATAGTAGTATTTCCCATGATCCACTCAAATCATGAACACATTATCACAATATATCAGTTATAGTCTAGATGGTCCACTCATAATTACCAACCTTATATGGATGTTATGATGTTCCCAACCCCATATTGATTACAAAATCCTCCATTATTACCATACAAAAATGAGATTTTTAATGAACATACTCTTCAGAAACATTCAATATGGTAAATCCTTCAAGTGTAATAACATCCCAAACATTCTAGTCTCTAAGGTTATCTACCGTTATCAACTCTCTAATGGTAATAAATTGAGATGAATTGATCAAATGATTAATAATCATAGATATAAAATCACTCCCACTAAGAGTATAAGGTATAAAGAAAATGATGTCCATCAGAAACATAACTCACTTCCTTTTCATTGATCTATATATTCATTTCTCTTGGAGTTAATGCATTATGAAATAATGTCCCAAACTACATGTCTCTTCCTAGTCCATATAATACTAATACCTCATGTTATAAAACATTTTTTATTTTCCTAGAATTAACAACTCAGATAGAAAAATGTTCACCACATGTCAACCCTTACCATGTTATCAAATAAACCACTAATTATTTCATAAAAAGGATAGAACCATTAAGGCACTAAGACTACTAATTTAATGTCTCCTCACCATAAATAACCCTCCTAATCTAATTGATCTCCTGGAATGATAATTCTCCCTCATAACCTGAAGAATAACATATCGAAGGACCTACACAATTTCCATGAACACTGTATCTCCATCCTCATTTACCTCCAGCTTCAGATTAGAAAACATGATCATCAGTATCCATTCATTTTCTGATTCATAAACAACTTTATTTGAAATATTCCTTCTCAATGCTTCCAAATATACATTAAATATTCATGGTGTAAAAAAAATTCAAGATAAAAATTATGACAATATTGTAAAGATAGTCTATTTTTTTGCTTTATAACCCCCTTGGGTAATGATATACATCTTACATTTATGGTCTGAATAGACTATGTAATATATCATTAATCTATTATTTCTCCATTCCATTAGTTCATTCATCATTTATTATAATTATTTTTTATGGGTGCCATAATCTTGTTCATATGCATGTAAAATTTGTCATCCATAGGCCATCACATTTCAAACCTACATTAGAAAATTTCCCAAACTAATTTTGGAAGTGTTACAATATATTGAATAATATATCTCTGGATCTAGAACAATAAATTTTTCTTGGGATGTTAAACAGGTAAATAATTTCCCACAATAAGAATGGAAATTCTCATCCCATCAAAACATCAATTTTTGCCTAGTTAATGAAATTATGGGAGAATTTATCATAGTTATGCTTTAAAAAATATATCTATAATAGTTATCCATGAATAAAAATATATGATCTCAAAAAAATTCTTCAGATTCCCCCTTGAAATGACATCATGAACTCTTTTGGGATACATTGAAACTCTTCTATAAAAAACATGTTCCTAAAAAATTCACCACACTTTATAAAAAATGGAATTTGGAATCGTTATCATATAACATATTCTCCCTAAAAACAAAATTGAAACCACTATATAGTTGGAATGATAATATTAAATCTTGAAATAGAAAAATATGTTTTAAAAAAATGACTACCAAGGATTCAAAATATATAGAATGATCTCTTATATTAGTGCTAAATATATCATAGGAGTATTGATAGGCTCAAATAGAATAGCTAAATACTCAAAATTTCTTTATTATTCATTAATTTTGTTATTTTTAACATCCTATTCATGGATCCACAGTGTGGTGTTTTCATATCTATAGTAAATAATTGAAAACCAACAAGATCCTCTCAGCCGATTAAAGATACCATCAATCCTTCTGAATTGGTATCTATTCATTACGTTCACTCACTGAAACTTATTATAGTATATGAAAAGATGGAGGATCCTATAAAGTGCTAGACGTGTATTCCATAGAGGCTTCCCCGAGACTGGTTTCACACATCAAAAAATCACATCTCCCAAAATATTAAAGGCTTCTGACTGGAAACGAGGTCTTGGGGTGTGTCTTTGGGGAGAGTATGCACACAATACTTTAGTATATCACATCATATGAATATATAATCAAAAGGGAGATTGTTAATGAATTATAAAAATAAGGCATGGTAGAAAAATAATTATTAATAAAAATTGAATCAACTGATATAAATATAAAAAATATAATGATGATGTCAATCATTTATCTAAAAATATGGAAACATGAATACATAGAAAGAAAACAACCCATGTTGTACGAAAGTATAAAAATAAATCCAAAAACTATGCCAAACATCCCAAAATTATGCTAAGTCTTCTACTACTAGATCCATCAACAATAATGACATCAACTGATAATCTGAATATAGAAGATGTCCTTTTTTAACACCTACATACATGTAGTTTTCCAAAGTTACAATGGTGTCCCATAATGGTAGGGAGATAAATATCTGTAGTCCATCACCAATGGAGTCTATAAATTCATTTCTATGTAATATAAATTGAAATAGCGTGAGAGCATGAATATATAAAACTAATGTATGGCAATAATATAAATAACCAAGAACCTACTTTAGTCCTCACCTAGTGGCTAATCATATAACAATATACTTTATTAATTAAGTTATAGTTTTTATAAATGTGTCATGGGAGGAATAGCTAGAACTAACATCACCTCAGGATAATAATAGTTGAGGTTCCATGATGTAACAAGGTAACTGGTATTGATAGTTATAAATAAAGGCTTCCAAGGTAATAAATAAGGAAACCAAGACCTTATGGGTCTCTAACTCCACAGTAATTGCATCATATAAATGGGGGTAAGAGTGTAATCCAAGGAGTATCATCCACAGAATTCTATAATAGTATGATCTAATAGTCCAAGGAATACATCCAAGGAAAAATATGATAATATATGGCTTAGAACAAGGATGAAACCAGAAGGCCTCATGTATGTAAATTAAATGATGGATCCAATGATTTTATCCAATGAATATAATAATAGGAATGGAGAGATCCTGTGGTGTCAAAATGAGCATATATTGATAGACACAGATATGGAAACAAGGTGGGTATCAACCAAGGTGACCATCAACTCTGATTCCGAAGGGAGCCCATGAGTTCTCAAGTAATTTTCTCATAAATCCAAAATCTAACTGAAGTTTTTCCACTCCTTTAATAATTTAAACAACCATTTTTTAATTATGAACCTTACATTTAATTCATTTAATTAATTAATTAAATTTATAGTCATATCATTGAGAAATTCATTTTCTTCAAGCCTTTCCTTTCATTAGTGTGACACTGTGAAGGGGAATGAAAACATTTATGTTTTTTATTATTTAAATACATGGTTCTTTCATTTACATTCGAAAATATAACATGGATGGGTTAATTATGGTAAAACACATGAAATTTATTTTATTTTTAGTTAGATAACTGATAACAACATTATATACATTCCAATTTACCATTTCACATTGATTAATAAAGTTTTATCAGATACCATAGATGATTCTAGTGGGAAGAAAACATGGTACAAAAAATTTATCAATTCACTTATATAAATAAACACATACCATTAATAAGTTCAATTAAAACGTCACCAAAATTATTTATCTAATAGGCCCAATATTTATTAAAATCCTAGATATAGAAGCACCCTACATGGGGTGGTCGACATTTTGGGCGTAACAATTGACATTGAATATCATATATACCATGAGTATTAGAATATGGTTCTAATAATTATAAGATTGAAATGTAAATAAAATAGATGACTCCTGGTGAATTTAGTGTGCCCACATGAATGTTTATAAAACTATTAATCTTGAGGAATGATTTATATACCACTTACCTCATAATCGTACGAATATACTAATTCAATATCAGCTTCAAATTCATTCAGGACATGAAGTGATCTAAAGAATTTATGAATTCTGTGAAAATAAAACTTACGATCTTGTATGTGAATAATGTCATTGATTTGATATAAAATGATGAAGGATTAAAAATTAATCAAGTATATACATATGTGGAACTAATGATAGGAATGAAGATCGAATCGAACTCTATACAAAATCATTACCTCAAATACTAGAATAGATGGAAATAGTCTTAAAAATATATATATTATGGTGGATGATGTCACCTAGAGAACAAAATTCAAGGAGGGTAGAATATACAACATCATTTTAGGGTAAATCATTAGTGATTCCCAAAAATAAATTTCACACAGTTTGGGAAAACGGTGTAGAAAACATGCATGGGAAGTTTTAGGAAGGCTAATTCCATATTAGTAGGTCATAACTAAAGGGATACATGAACCAACAATGAGAAATGCATCTAGGGGATTTATGTAGTTCGTAAAACGGCCATGTAGCCCAAATTGTGGAGTTTGGGAAAACCATGACCCCCCATATCACCGCACTATCCTACCATTCACGGTTAAAACTAACATTTTATCCTACCTCATATGGTTTACAAAAACCATGATACATTACATTTTCTCCCAATGGTTGGTGTTTCGAGCTCGAAACAAGATTTGGTCACCCATGAAACCTTTACCATCCCTAAATACAACCACATTATGTCCATAAAATAAATATAAACCTAAATTTAAAGGATCCATACTAGAGAAAAAACTAGATTCTTACAATCTTCTCCCATAAATGAACTTTTCCCCAATCTCACCTTCCAAGGGAGAACACTATTTGAGAACAACATTGGACACTCGGTACGTACGTTGTCCTCCCACTCCCAGCCCCCATATTGAGTATGGATGTGGTACCATGAAACCTGTAATATAGGAAAAAACCTTCCTCATAGAGACTTCATGAACTGGTCAACGATGTATATAGGATACTCCACAATGGGAGAATGATCATCTATGTCATCTTACTTATGATCAAAATAATGAGATGATTCGACATGATACTTGTGAATTTGCGACTCATGGATGATGTCAACATGGAGCAATACCTCTATCATAGTACCAAATGATAGGATATCAGAATGAATCTCTCCATAATATCAAATATAAATATACAACAATGAAAAAACATCCCTTTCCCTTATATATTTGTATGCCCTTTCCCAGGTGATACCTACATGAAGAATGATCCCCGAACATGAAATCTAGTGGTCATTGACAGTGATTGGATTATGATTTCTAAGTATACTAAGATGTATGTTAACTATTATTGATTATGTAAACCTACTCCTAAGTATCCTACATGAGATTAGGGCCCAGTAGGGATGACTCAATAGTATCTAACCATCAAATGGGTGAACGACATGACCTACTATATGGGGACTCAAAAGGATCCATCTAAATATTTACTTAACTGGGTTTTTTGTTGGAGAACATTATTAGAAAGAGATGATTCTCCCAAGAAAAACTGAAATCAAATAACAATTCTTGAATCTTGTTCTCTAAAACCTATATCATCCCATATGGTTGTCCACGATACTTTGGTTGAAAGGCTATGCATAGAAGCAACTGTGTACCCATATCATTCAACAACCTCTGCTAGAACTATGATGTAAATTGAACATCACTATCTGAAAAGATATTACTAGAGACCCCATTTAGTGTTATAATATTGATGACATACAATTATCCATGCTCATCAACTGATAAAGTCTTTTATTTTGGAATGAAGTGAACCCTTTTCTTAATTCATTCAATGGAAATCCATACAATGTCTCCACCTCAAGGTGACATAGGTAAGCTGTATACCAATTCTATATAAACATATTACCATCTACATTTTAGGACTATAAGTGACTGTGATAGGCCCGTAGGTCCCTGGTTCTTCTCATTTACCTATTTATAGGATACCACATAGTAATAAAGTATGTGGTCTGAGAATTAATCCCATGTCACCAATACTGGTGTTGTATGTCTCGATAAATTTTGGATATTCATGGATGAAAGTATTAATAAGAATCATGGAACTCTAATATAAACTCATCTCTCATATATTTAGTATCCCATACATGACCATGTATATAATAGATATCGTCTCTATCCACACATCAATTTGGAGGTGGGTCTGCTCTTGAAATACTCTCATGGAGAACCATTCCCTCACGATATGAAAATTTATAGCCATTTGCCTTCTCATATAAGGAATATGTAACTATCAAGGATGAGAGATTGGACTGCTCCTAACTGTCATGAAAATCAATATATATCTTAGAAAAGAGTGTCATCAACCTCAATTCATCATCATCTTCTTTTATAGTTTGATTCATGAGTTTTCCAACTCAGCACATCAGTTTATACATTTCCCATTCTAGATGTATAGGCACACTAAAAATCCAATGACTAATGAAATTTGAACCATATTCAATGTTTGGGATTCAATCCACTCTGTGTAATGATATATTTTAGGATATGGTGGTCCATATACAACACAAATAACTCACCCAACTGATAGTGTATCCAAAAATATAAGGAATGGATATCTATTGCTTGCTCAAGGTCATGCATCATGCAATTTATTTTATGATGCCTCCACTGTAGATACCCATATGGAACAACTCTGTCCTCTTAAATCTGTACTTCTCCTAGTACAATGCCTAATGTAACACATAACACTATATAGCTAATTTCTAGATCTAGAAGAATCAAAATATACGTCAAGACACGACTCTCCTTCATCTCTTGAAAGGATTTCTCACACTCTTATCACCATTAAAACAAGCCACCATTCATTGTAAGACCAATAAGATGTGAATTAGGGAATGAGAAGTCTTGTATGAGATGCATATAATAACCATCCATCACCAAGAAAATATTTATATCAAACATGTTCTTGAGATACTCACAGGGAACCCCAACAATAACATTTTCGTGGTCAATAGATACTCCGAATTCCTATATAATTTGACCCATGAAGAGTTCTTTGTCGATCCTGAAGTGGAACTCAAAATGTCTTCCATAAAGTGGACTCTATCACAGTGTACATTGAATTATTTCAAGGTGAATATCATGGTTGTTGTGAGTGTGAGAATACACAAACATGTGAACCAAAAATACAATGACCAACGAATTCAGATTAGGGTGGAACCCCATATGCATCAGAGACACGAAAAAGGAGTGTGAATTCGTAACACCAAATGACATAATAAATTGCTCATACAGACCATACATTATTTAGAAAGATATATATGGTTTGGCTGATGGACTGACTTGCACATAATGATAACCTGATCTCATTTAGATAATATACAAGACCATATCTCCCTAGAGAAACTCAATGAAATCATCTATAAAAGGTAGTGGATACTAGTTCTTGACATAATTATAGTTTAATCATCAATAATCCCCACATAAAAAATGTATCTCATCCACCTTGGTGGCGAAAATCATTGGTGAAGCGAAAGAGGATGTATTGTGCTGTATAAATCTTATACCCCTTAAATCCTCTAATAAGTGCTTTTACTCCTAGATATTTTTAGGTTCCATCATGTGTGGAGGAATGGGCATAAGAGTACTAGTGTAATGATCTAAATCATAAACTAAAACACCCTATTTAGAGTTATTTTCTAGAATTAATTTTGAAAGACATCCTCAAAACAGTCTACTATTGGAGGGAATTATCTTAAATTATTCTATGATCTCCTTTGATGAGATTGTAAATATGTTAGGTCACACCATCTATCCCATAATGATCTGGCCAAAATCTATTAGCCATTAAATATCACTCACCCTTATATAGATAGTTTTCCCTCTAGTGATGTAAATGATACCCTTTGGTGACAAAATTCTACAAGGTTTTGGTAATGAACCATCGAATACAACCTAATAATGGCACTGAATATGGTCATTTCATGAAAAAATTGGTCGCATAAGAAACTAAAATATCCTACCTGAATTCGAAAATCCCTACACTAGTGAATCCCTCTGAAATTACTCACATTGGTGTTTCCATGGTCATTAAACGTTAGTAATATCATATTTACTACCCAAGGATTTCAATGATGGATAAAAAGATGAAAGATTTTGAATAAACTATATCAACTAAATTAGATACTATACTGGGGGATATTAGGATAGTACATAATATGATAGATGGTCCTGTTGTCTTATCCTTGGGAACCAGATGTCATGCATGTAATTGGCCAGATCCACATCTCTGTGAAAAAGCAGGACTACCATGTTCAAAAACTATCTATTGGCACTATTGTAAAATAATATGACTCATAAATTGGAATTGGTATGGAAGCTCTCCCAATAGAAGATGATGGAATTTTCTGGCAGAATCTATCAAGATTCCCCATACGTCTGCATGACTTGAAATCTATATGGTATCTATCGCAATGAGGCTTCAGGATCCCCTATCATCCCACTAATAACACAACATGGATCTAATAGCAGGGGTACTCCTGCTATTTATACCCAAACTAAAAAACAGGAGGGATCATTTTCTACTAATGAAATAACAACTATCCCAACATGGAACTGATCCTAAATGCCTGGTATTGTCATCATTTTCCAATTTTTTATCATTGATTAGATCTTGATTGACTCTTTGAGATAAATAAGTTTGGCTGATTACATTCACCTATCTATGGATGGAATACACAAACCCATCCTAGAAAAATCTAGCATGTCAAAAATCATCACCATGTAGAAGCGTTTAAAACAAGTATAACTCAGTGAATTGAATTAAATATTCCATAACTAGAATGTAACCCTAATAGATATGCATAAACTCTCCACCTTTGTTAACTCTCAAAATTTAGAGAAAGAACTCATCATGGAAGGTAGTCTAGAAATACTCCTATACCAAGCCTTGGTGGCAACCTGCTTGCGAAAATACATCCCACAAATTCATGGTCAAATCATATAGAATTTATACATCATGATGGACCCTAAACTCTGGAGTCATCAACTAATGATCAAGGATAGATAAGGTGGCCTCTATGGAAGTCTGAGCACCTAGAGGATGGTCATCCCCCATAAAGGATGGAGTATGGTTTGTATTTAACTCATGGGTTAAGTCATCCATTGTAAATATATGATGTGGAGCACCATCAATGGACTACACGAGACATAAGAAACTATCATGAACGTTTGCTTCATTTCCCAGATTAGGTATAAAGGGTGGATCCTCATGTGGTACTATTGGAGGTAAGTCTAACATCTCTGTTTTAACTATGTCTGAAACACGGTTGTTTCCACCCTCTTAGAGGATCACACGAGGACTTCATGGAGGAATTGGTATACAAATTCCAAGCACAAACCCTAGAAAACATTTTAAAAATATTTATAGAATCACTAATGGAATATTAATGTAATAATGTCTTATTATCGATGTCTTATAACACCAACTACTAGCTTAGAAGTCTAGGTATTGGTATGTTCCCAAGTATTAGATACATGGGTACCAATAGAGGAAGGGTCAATTATGAATTCCTCGTCATTTATGGGATAAAATTTTAATTATTTGAAATTTATATTAATGACTCAGTCTTTTACCTTTCATAAAAAAGAATAAGCGGGACACAGACATGAAACCATTTCTTTTCAAAAGTAATTTTCAATTTAAATATATCATTATTATAATTTATATATATTTTGATTTAAAATGGATCTACATTCCTAGTGAATCTGAGATCATTCTCCATTTCCATGAAAACAACCCCCATTTTATTTTAATATAATAGAAAAACGATGTGTATTATCAATTTCAACACATGAGGGTATGTAACTACTAATGAGTTGAAACAAGTAATCACTCTATTTAAGCCAAGAGAAGAACAAGTAAAATATAACTACCACATCATAAATAAAAAATTATAGGAAAATAAAGAGAAGAAAAGTGAAAAATGAAACTACATGGGTTGGGAATATACATGACATGACAATTCTAGGTGCCTATAATGATTCAGGTAAAAATTCACCTCCCTGGAATATCATCAGGTCACGGATGAAATGAAATTTTTCAATCAGAATAATAGTAATTACCAAACAAAACATGTGATTCACCAAACCGTGACATGATTTCAAATATTATAAGTAAAACAGAACAACAATTATTATTCTAAAAACTCAGAATTTACACCATATATGGGTTCATGACTACTAATCATGGAATATAACCAAGTTTCATGAATTTATAATATCCAATCTATTTTCACCAAAAACTAAATCCATAATGGAAAACTATTATACCACTTTTTTGATGTATTAGAAAATGAAACCAAGGAGGGTTCTTTAATCCTTGTTGGCCACATGACCTCAAGCACATCTCACAGAATTCTAGAGTCTGATATATTGAAGTGATGGAATGGGTACTATTTGTGGGGATATAATTCCATCATTACTAGAGTGTAGAATAATGGATGAATATAATATCATAAGGTAGATAGGGGAAGCAGTATAAATAGATGGCGCATGAGAAGTATACCGAATATTAATAACTGAAGAAACTAATATAAATATAAATAATATTATTATGATTTGTGTAATGTATCTACAATTATTGAAAATATTAATACATAACAACATATAACACAAGTTATAAAAAATTAGCCCAAACAAATACAAAAACTATCTTAAGCATCCTCAGCTATATCTCAATTATCTACAACTATGTATATCCTAATTCATTTAATTAATAAAGGGTCTGAAGCAATAAAATTCTCTTTTTAGCCCCTTCGTACCCATATTATTCTCATGTACCAATGGAAGAATTGATATGTGATGAGATAAATATTATTAGGCTAGCACCAATGGTATCTATATAATCATTTCAGTGTAATATAAACAAAAAGTTTACAGGAATGCATATATAAAAGAATAATAGTGAAGTAATGTAAATACCCTAGAACTTGATTCATCCCACATATATTTATCCATCATGTAACCAATTCATTTATTGATTTATGTCGTATTTTATATTAATAAGACATTTAAGGCATATCCACCACTGACATCACCTCGTGATAGTAGTAGTAGAGTTTCCAAGGTGTAATAAAGAAAACCTATATTAATAATAATAATAAAATGGTTCTATGGTTTTAACCGAAGAAACTAAGACCTCATGTGACACCACTATAGTAGAAAATATAGCCTAGAGAAGGGGGTAACTGTGTAATCCATGTAGACTCACACAATTCATTACATAATAGTATGATCTAACTGAGTACAAATAATACATCGATGGTAAAACATGCTAAATTATGGTTAGCCACAAAAAATGTAACCAAGGAACCTCATGTCCAAAGAATAAATGATGTATCCAAGGAATTCATCCAAGTCATAAAGTAATAGTAATGGAGGGTTCTTGGAGTGTTATTCTGAGAATCCACATAAATACTTGTATAGAGTTATACAATGCTTATCTACCAAGCCAACTGATATCCTTGAATCAGAATAAAATCCATGAGTGCTCAAGGCATTCCCATAGGAATCCAAAATCTAATTTGAGTCTGACCAAATATAAATTGATTTCACTATGTATATGTATAATTTGGCACAATACATTTAATTTATTTATTTTATTAAGTCATGTGATAGTCATTTAATTTTCTAAGTCATTTGGTTCATGTCTTCCCATTCATTACTGTGACAAGGCCCATGGGAAAGCCATAATTTATGTTATTATATATTTATTTACATGGTTCACTTAATTACATAGTAAAACAGTACATGACTGTGATAAAGATGATACACCATGTTCAATGAATTTAATATAAACTATGCATAATGATATCAATACTATATAATTTCCAATTTACTCTTTATCGTTGAATAATAAAGATTAAAAAATTAACTAAAATTTGTGAAGTTAAGAAAAAACATAGTTTTATCCATTTATAAATTTATTAATTCAATTAGACACCTACCATTGACTAGGACATTCCACTTATCACCCGAACAGTGGCATTAGTTAGCTCAAAATCTACTAAGAGCGTAATTATGGAAACACCCTTCATGGGGTGGTCAGTGTTATGGAATTAACCACCAAAATTGGATATCATATATAGTATGATCCTTATAAAATAATTCTAATGACTATTATAAATATATGTAAATTTAATAGTTGACACCCAATGAAGTCAGTGCGTCCACACATCATTTTATAAAATGGTTATTCTTGACGAATCACTTATAGACAACCTACCTCATACTCATATGACTCTCCTAATATAGTATATGCCTGTAAATTGGACTTTATTGAATTGGATACAAATAAAATATCAATTCATTGAAAATAGGGAATGTGATCTTGTATTTAAATAAAATCATTGATATGAAAATGGATGAGGAAATATTAAAAAGGAATCGATTACTTATTCATGCGAATCCAGTGTGATAAATGACGATCAAATAAAACTCAAAACAGAATCATTGTCCCCAATCCAAGAATAGATGGCTTCATGCATCAAAAATATAAATTTTGGTTGATTTTGACTACTGGAAAAAAAATGAAAGTATAAGAGCCATTAAAACACCCTTTAATTGTAAAAATGTAATTTTACCAAAAATTAACCTTCACTTAGTTTGCCTCATGGTTTTGCCAAACTGTGTGAAAACAAAAAATAGGTTTTCATAGAAAGGGGTGTCCAAAAAGGTAATGTTGTAGGTTAATAAAATCATTAACCAATAATGAAATTTTTTTATAAAGTTTATCTATATATTTTCACATAGCAGTAGGACCCAAATCAGATAGTTTGGAAAAAATTATGGGCCTTATATCGTCCATTATCCCACCTCGCACGGTTAAACCCAATTGTGCGGAAACCCACCTATGGTTTACTTTAACCATGATACAAGACATTTCCACCAATAGTATGTGGTTCTGAGATATAATGAAGCTTTTTTCTTCTACTAAACCATCACTTGCTCATAAGGCATCAATATTAGGACCATAAAAAAATTTATACTGAATTTTAAATGATCCATGCCTGAGGGAAAAATTGGGTTCTTACATATCCCATCTACAATAATTGAAAATACATCTTAATCACATGGTGACATGATAGGATAGTTAAATCCATTACCATTTTTGTTTTAAAGTTATGAAATCATTCTTTTCAGCTCAGTTGGAGCTATCCGGTAAAACATTGTAGATATGGGGATCAACCAAAGGATAATATTGAAGGTAAACTCAGCCTCATGATGGGGAGAAAACCGAGAATATTTTATTTGGAAAACATAATGTTACCAATCCATGACTACTGTATGTCTACCCAAAATACTCTTTCAAAGGAATTATATAATAAACTGGAAAAACTGAACAATATAATTCTCAAACCTAATGTAACTGGTTCTACCATCCCTAATCGACATTCCAAGTAACATTAAAAGGAATCATTCCTCCTGGTAGAAATATAATGATTGAATCTATTTTAAGAAAACACTATATTCTTTATGAATACGTTTATCCTTTCCAAGTAAATGATAAGGTCAAAAACTTGTTGTTCAAAAACGAGGAAACAAAAAACCACTTATTCATCTATAACAAAGACACAAAATTTGGTAAAATTAAATCCTTGATCGTTATTCCTACTAGATGAGGCATGTACATCCATCAAAAAATTAATTTATATCACTTATATAACAAAATAATTGAGATATTTTATCATGATAAAAAATGGGATGAACCTGAATAACAATTACTGTTGTCATGTGTGTAGAATTATACACCAAACCACATACTGTTTCCATCCTTGAATATGAGTCCTCTATGAAATCCTCTTCTATATGAAGACCCCATAACCCAAGAATTACCTTATTCATTTTTTCTTGGTGAGAATCAACCATTCCCTGTGGATGAGATCCTACCCCCTTTGATGAATTTTAATACACATAAAAAATCATTAAAACCATAGATCATGCGCCACTCCTCCATGAATATGTCTAAAAGTTTTTCCAATAATGACTTAAATTACAACATTGGTTAAATATACTTTAAATATATAGATTTATGTTCTTGGGACATCAACCCCTCCATAAATGATAGAATAAAACTGGATTATAGCCTATCAAATCCAATGAGGCTATACCCGTTGAATACTGAGCACTCTTGCTACTACCCTATAATGACTCTTCTTGATTCCTCTTCTGTCTACTTGAATATCTCTAGATAACATCAAATAAAGAAACTATATTGAGAAATATTTTTATATTGGGATCATACTCTCCCATTAACACATTTTTTACAATCTCTAAATAAGTTAGTAAAGAAATAATAATCGTCATTTTATTGATCTAATGCTTCTATCCAATTTAAATTTGTTGAGAATTGGGGTGGTTTCATTTAAGGAGGTATGAATAAACATCAACTAACACAATTATAGGACACGTTTCCTCCATCAATAAATGATACCCATGATCCAACATAAAATACACAACTTCATTTTCTTACATCAAGGTTATCATGTATATCTTTGTAGTAAAATATAATTATAAGGCCTCTACATGATATCCTCATTTCTACTTGAAAGAACCATTGATTACTAGAACTTCTTATATGTTCGGAACAATAAATTTAAAGAAACTACAATATTTGAGGTATTGGTGGACTCTTGAAAACCATATATTTTCAAAATATGCTCAAGACACTCAATAGTATCGTTAATACTATTGTCTCTATTGAAAACATGTGGTTTTTCCTTATAAAATTCATAGGGTGGTCAACCATTTGTGTATACTCCAAACTAGAAAACATTCCCAGGTATTGGATTGCATAAATCACTGAATCCACTTTAGAAGGATCCATATGAGTGTATACTTGATGGGTATTCTCTCTAGTTCCCTCTCTCTTCTTGTAAGAGGGATTTCTTAGAGTTATTGTCTATACATACAAAACACATTATTTATCAAAACACAATAAAAATTCCACATCAATAATTAAACCAAAACAAACCCAACAAAGAATTACAATAAAAAAATTCACATAAACAGAAATATGATATTAAAAATGATAGAAAACATTAAATATTATGAATGTTTTCCCCAATTCATGGTTTGGAGGAACTTCTAAACAAACTATGTTCAAAATATGTATGTTTCTAGGGATTTTGATAGAAATAGATTCACGGGTTTCACATTGTTACTATTAAACAATTTTTAAACCTATGTCGCTCCTCCAAATTCTATATTTCACCCATAAAATCAAATTTACCCTTGTCCTCATCCTATGACTCCACAAAAATATAGAAATATGACAAAATTTGATTAAAAAAACTTATCATTTTCTCATGAAGTAAGAAAATCATACACCACCCATGGAATATCAATGTTCAATAGGAAGAATCGGTTTCCATGCACTCCTCTACTCCTTCCACATATATACTAATGGTCTAAGATATAGTCTAACACTTGCTGATAAATTAACCATTAGCCTATGAAACCATTTTTTGTGAACATTCCCAGGTTGACCTAATCAATCACCATAGCTTTCTTACAAGAATTCTCAAAGTGAATTCCAATTTCTACTAGGCATCTGTCATGAAACATAAATAATAAATGACCACATGGGAAGTATTCCACATAAGGTCAACTAGCATGACATGTACAAGAAGTGGGAAAACCACACAAAATACACCAGAGTCATGTTATTAATATAAATACTCCAATATTTTCACAATAATGAAAAATAAGACACCAAAAATAATATAAAAACAACATATATATAACACATCTGAATAATACATAAAAAATGTGATATCAATTAAAATTATTAAAAAATATGTGGAAGGATAAAACGTTGCTCATACTAACATACCAAATGTAAGAAAACTCCAAAAAAGGATCCTCTTGAACCAACCTCGTGAGACCATATTTCCACTATCTAAATAGTGAACGGAATTAATAAGTAAGATCCACCTTTCCGAATAGTGACATTTTCTTTAAATGTGTCCAGCAATAAATATACATATTCCCAAATGCTTATATTGAATGTGAGTAAAAAATACCAATAGGATACCACTGTGATTTAATTAAATTTATATTAACTATGAAACCCAATATAATTGTTTGGGAATGTTTTGCATATAAACAATATCACTTTTAGACATGTTTCATTAAAATGGTCCATTAGAATCCATTTTTTCATTAATACAAATATTTTTTCTAAAACTATTATCAGAATATGCAATGTATTTAATTAAGGTCATATAATAAAATATTATCAATATTACCAAAAAAGGAATTATAGGATGAATCATAAAAAGAAACATCATTTTACCAAGTAAAAGAAAATCTTCATTACACATGAGGACACATAGACACAGAACTAACACAATGGATAAAATCATATAAAACAACCCCACATGAGTATTAGGCACTATGATTCTAACTATTAGGGTATAATGTGTGTGAGTTTAAATCATAGTTTCCAAGCCATGTTAAAATTTTAGAATCTCTCACAGTTTTCCCCCTAGCCAACCCACAAGTGCTCTCTCAAACGCATATTAAAACAAGGGGAGGCTCTCTAAATCATCCTATATAAGTATAACTTTATCCCATTGACAATAAGTGAAAATGATTTAGTATTACCAAAAATAGTTATCAATATTAATTATAAACCCCCAAATCATGCCTTATTTATCCCATATACTACTCAATGCCAAATATATCGACAATAGAGGTGCTGAAAATTAGATTATCTTACACATTCTATTTCAATACCAATGAAAATCCCATTATTTTTATAAAATACATTATTCAGGGTAAACCCATTTCTAAAAACTCATTATAAATCCTTTTTATACAAAAAAATTGGCTTATTTTATAAACTACATCACATGTATATAAGCCATACATATTTAGAGAACTCAAATTAAACCATAAAATTCTAAAAAAATCATTGATCACATCAATGATAAAATAAGAATAAATCCTAAACCATTTCAATATGTAAATTTTTCAACCATAATGAAAATGAGATTAAGAAATCAATTCTAATTCATGGAAAATAACCTTAAATAGAGACACATACATTGTAGATGGTTTTAAACTAATCTTATTTGATTACAATAATTCAAATTAAGACATAAAATCCTAACATAACTGAGGAACATGAAATCAAACTAATTAAAAAAATCAACCTAGGATCATCCAACCCACCATTTTTAGTTCACGATTCCCCTGGAAATGGATTACAATGCAAAATTATGGGGAATGATGGAGAAATTTAAATTAATATGTCTTACCTTATACCAAAAAACAAAGAATTTATATAGGGTCCACATAGTGTAAAAGAGATAACATTCAACACTAATAGATATTGGTCATTATTCATAAATGTGAGATAAAAATATTTCCAATTGTTTAGAATATGTCAAATGAATTTTGTTCGCAATCCAAAATTTTAATGAGTTACAGACATTACAAGGTATTTCCACACTTTTAGTGATACTATGTGCTAATAACTAGGATTCTCCTACAATCCCAAAAATTATCTTCACGGCTACTCCTAGAACTCATATTTTTTATAAATCATTATATTACTATGAATAATTTGAATGTTCCCAATACATGCATCCTCAAATGGTTAAACACACTATTATGAAAATATTGCACCAACCATGTCTCTATCTTTCTATACCCAAAAAACCTAAATTTTGAAATATGATGACAATTAACACAAGAAAATTTATATATAAATGAAATGAAAAAATATGTATAGTATTAATAGTATTGGTTTCATAGTGTGAAATGTTTTGGTTTCATCGGTATATAATTAAATGACCCATAGTGGGTTTTGATTGGTCTAAGGGATGTAGGTAAATTATTATATTTATAACTATATCATGACATACTAGTGACCTAATGATGAGTTTTTTTGAAATTTGGATAAGATACAAGTAATATATGATTATTTTATGTATGTAGACCTGAATTTTGATGTGACATCCCAATGCATGTTGGGATGGGTCAGGTACATAGCGATGGAGTTCCCAAAATCTACAAGGATTGGTTAGAATGATGTATAATGGAATCCCATGACCCTTTAGAAATGTTTATGAGCTCTCGACTATGGCCTCTTAAGAAACTGTTGGGATGGGTAGAAGTGAGTAAGGTTTGACTACCCAAAACAATGATGATTTGTTTAGGATATTTATAGTGGCCCTCTAAATGTCTATATGGATAAGACAATGTGACTGATGTTGACGTCCCTATATCTTTTCAGGAAGGGTATATGTGATGATGACTGCACTAGACTATGAGGGGATGGAGAAAAGTTACAATATGGACCTCTATAGATATATGTGGATGGATCATAATACTTGAGGAGTCCATGACAAGATAAAATGGAGAGGGCCATGGGACAAATGTTTTATTGATATACTGACATGGATTTAGGTGTGGTACCTGAGTTTGTATTGTGTGGGTTGTGGTAAAATATGGATCCCAATGTGGTTCTGAATAAGTTATGATTATTGAATCTAGAAATCCAAAAACATTTAGCCTATAGTTATATTAGAAACTTTTTACACATTAAATGAGTTTCCATCATATAGAAATGGTTAGTATTCCGGGAAAACTAAATACATCTGTACATTACTATTAAAAACATAAGATGCAACATGGACACATTGGGAGACCATTATAATCCCTTCAGGAAGGTCTGTGATAATTTTACAAAGTCATATTCAATGTTGACCAAATAAAGAAAATCAAATAATGGTGTTCATTTACAGTCACTAAGTAATAATATAATATGAAATATTACACAACAATAAGATGGAATAAGTGATGTGAATGGATAATTGACCACTATGAAGCCATAATCAAGTAAAAATGAGGGAATACAATATCTTTTTTAATAAATTAAAATATGTATAACAATAATCATTGATCTGATGCTAATGGAATTCAAAATATTGGACACCAAAATACTTCTTTCAATTCCTATAAAAGGTAAACATTCTTATTATGGGATGATATCTATATCAAATCATACATACATTGTAACAACTAGAACTGTTAGAATTAAAATTCCACTTTTTGATTTATTTAAATTTCTCATTATTAAATATTGTTATAGAAAACACATGCACATATTTTTTTTATTATACCCTTCTAGAATGTTAACATAATTAAGAATCATTATAATTGATAATATAGTCATTGAACAATGATTATGTGATTAGTATAAATATAGGGATTATGAAAATTCAATTGACACTGAAAAAGCATGTGTTGGCCTCAAAAAAGGATCGTACTCAATGGAGCCAGTTTATTAGATATTTAGAGGGAGATATCATTTTTGATGTTTTCCCTTGATCAATCCCAATATTATATCCAACAACGAATGTTTCAGTGAAACCATTTATATGAAAAGAGTAATTCCCCATCACTTGAAGCTCAGAGTCGGTGCATTACTTTAATACATTGTTTTTATTACAAGGAATCAAGTCCCAAAGTACCGATTAGTTTATTAGTCTGGGAAAACAGATTGCATACATGAACATTAAATTACACATTAAAACATAAAACAATAAATAAATTATCTATTGATAATTCCATTATTGACCTATCTTAACACTGCATATCAAACATAATACACTTCATGGAATCTTGGAAAACAAAACATAAGAGAGGGATGAGCATAGATGCTCAGTAAGGGTAAATAATTTAGGAGATGCTATAACATTTTAAGGCAATATGTTTAATAAAAACAACAAAATTTTAAATATAACCATGAAGATAATATGGTTAAAATAAATCTAACATTACTATTTAATCATTCACATGGATAATCTACTAGTCAAATAATCACCTGTAATAATTAATTTCATAATGTGGGAATTCATAACATTGGACATCATTACCACATATTCAATGCCTTTTGTGAATTATACAAATAGAATTTACTTTAAGGCCTTGTGTCAATACACTAGTATGTCTGATGAGATCTACTGATGCATCGAGGAGCTATAGTGGTCTCCACCCGTAACTTACTAAGAATATTGTATTCCTATAAAAAAATGTTGAAAAATATCATAGTCATTCGTATTAAAACTAGCATACGAAATGCCAATAAATAATCCATAAAACATGAAGGGTATAAAAATAACACATCCACATTCAAACATATCATAACACATTCAATACAATGTGGAATATTGTATTATAATTAATCAACCTTAATCAAAAATAATATCATGTAAAAGCTGTTGACATGGTTGAAAAGGATCAGTAAAACAATTTGAGAGATATATCCCTTTTTTTGAAATCATTTAAAAGTCTGAAATTTATAAATGAAGTTATTTAAAAAGTGATTTTTTAATCAAAGTGTCCCATACCACATTGAAACATTTTAAAGGAATTAACATTTTAAAACAATTATGTCCATATAAATAAATCCATAAAACCATTTTGAAAACATGGACATGAATGAGAAAGATTTAAAAGAATAAATATTTAATACATTTAAAATGATGTTTTAGTAAAATATTTCCTTAAAATAATCATTTTGAAATTTCATTAATAAATAATGGACATGGATAATAAATATCTCCCAGAAAATACATACACATAAACAATATCAGAAAAAAATTAGATTGAAGAATTTACCCTTACATTGCAATTTCCTTTGGTCGAGGGTACGTTTAACCATAATGTATAAGGAAAATAATATGTTAAAAAAAATAAAAAAACAATATTCATATTTATTATATCATACATGATTAATTTATGAATTTATACTACCCATTTAATAATGATTTCTTTGTTAAATTAACATTTCGGGTAATAATTTCTTTCTTTATCGTACAATTTTTAACGTGTTATTCTTGATCATAGCAATTAGATCATGATTTAAATACATCCAGAATATAAAACCTTATTTATATATAATATTTATTAAAAATATTAATATGTTTAACAGATACATATATGAAATGGAAAACACCATTTCTGGAGACTGTAGGCCGTACATCCTCTTAAATGCTGTTTACATTTTCATATTGTATTGAACGGAAGTAAGTGAATAAGATATATGTAATTACAAACAGACACACAAAAACACACATATATATCTAGTAACATTATTATTTCATATATTAAATACTTATCTATAATATATATTTTCATAATCATAGTTGAATGGTGAACCTGGAAATGAATCTCATCGCGTCTTGGAGACGGTAAGCTGTACATACACACGAGTGACGATACCATTTTCTTAATGATTAAAAGATGTGGAATTGGATGGTATATTAATTTTATATAATAGTTATCATGTTATTTTAAATATTTATATACATATTACGGATCATTATATCCATCCAAATAACATAGTGTTGAATAAAAAATTACACCACGATGTGGAGACGGTAACCCGTACGTACGCCCGCATGGTGACAATATCATTCATAGGATGGATAGAATAATGTGTATGGATGTACCATATTTATAATAACATCACTGTATATATAAGGTACTAGGGTTATTATTTTGGTATGTAAATAACCAAGAAATAGAAAGTGGAAAAACAAAAGAACTTTGAAAGAGGTGATAAAATAATTACCTCTTCTTTGGGTGTTTCCTTTTGATTAGAACAAAAGGGCTCCGTAGGATGGATTTATGCACAAGGTAAGGTCTCTATGTTTAATTGAGAGAACATGGGAGGAGATTTTGGTAGGGTTTGGCCAATTCCAAATGGCTTTGAATGTGCGAATTTGGGAGAAAAGAAAAGTACCCTCTTAAACGAGAGGTGAAGGTCACTTTAAGAAAAGTTTGAAATATTATATTATTATAAAATAATTTTCGTTTTCTAATGGCTAAAAATGATTTATTTTAAAAAAAAGGTAGGTAAGGGTCAAAATCCTCTCAAAAAATATGTTTTTGACATGTTTAGTTCACCATATTAACCATATTGTTTATATTTAACACTTAGTTAAATAGTTTATCTTTTACCATGTCATCTAGTATTATTATAATAAATGGTTAATAAACATAAAATAAAAAACTATGAAAACTCCAAGTTGTAAAATTAATGAAATATTTATCATTATATAAGTATTTTGGTAGATCCTTATATTTTTTGGATGGCATCAAAATCCTCAATTTATATTTATTGTTATATTTATAACATCAATTATTTTAATTTTTTATTGATAATGTAATTATTGCATCATCATTGTGTCATAAGTAAATTAACTTATTTAATATATAAAAATTATAAATAAAATATCATTATGTATGAAATATTTTTATCTTTCTAATATATATTTATAGTCAAATTTATCTTATGTATAACCCTATATTAAAACTATTTTATTTATTAATCATTGAATTTAACACTTTTAACTGCTCTTTAAGTTAAATAATAGTATATCTCTTTATCTAATACTAGAATAAAAAAGGATCATATTTTATTCTGAATGTTGTTTTTGGTTGAAATAATCTTATCCAATAGAATTTGGGCATGTGTTAGGGTAATTATAATATCATTATTATCTTTAATTACCCTATTTACTTTTAACAGTGGTAAATAAAAGTCAAAAGTCACTATTCACCAAAACATATTTTCATCTTATCGAACCAAATTTTACAAAATAATATCAACCATGCCTTTTGGATTTTTTAAATTCAATTCACAGAAGCGGTAAAATTACATTTTATGAAAATTTCCAAATGTGTCTAGAAGGTGGGTAAAAGACGTTAAAAAGTTCAATAAAATTTTATACATTTAATTTTATTATAAAATGAATCCAATGAATTAAATTGAACTTATATAGGTCTTATATAACTATTTTTTCTTAAAATAAATTTATATAAAATAAATAATTATTTAAATAAAAAGTTTGTTTTAAACAATAACACAGTGTTATTCATTATTCATCAAAAATTAAATGTTTCTAGAAAAATACCATAAAATTACTCTAAGATAATTTTGATATTCCATATTCAAATATGAATTCTATTTTACCAAATTCAAAACATATTAGTTTTAACAAATTAATTTAAAATTAATTCTCGTTGTCAAATCCAAAAATAAGGTTTCTATAAAGTAAAAACTATCAAAAGATTTACATGTGTTTATGTCACATTTAGATGTAAATTTACTTATAATGACCTAAATTGTATTAAATTATAAAAATATACTATAATTATACTTTAAATTCATTAAAATTAATAATTTTAAAATATAACATATTTGGATTAAAATAGTCGTTTTTAATTAGAATTTAGTATTTTTCAATATTCATCAAAATAAAAAAGTTATGAGAAAAGAACCAAATATTTATCCAAAATAAATTTTTATGTATTTCATATAATTTATAATTTAATTTCATTAAATTTAATATTTAAAAGTGTCAAATATTGGTTTTAAAAAGGCTTCACCATTCAAAGGTGGAAAAAATGCATTTTTTAAAAAATACATATTTTATCTAAAAAAGGAATTTGTCCTTATATTATGTCTAAGAAGCACATTATATGGATTCTAAAATTATATGGAGTATATAAAATTAAAAATTTGGTTAATAATTTTCATAACTGTTTTTTGAACTGCTAGTTTGGTAAGTAGTGGTGCGCTCGAACACTGTGTTGCGTGTAGATCAAGTTATTGAATTACTTTGAAACGATAAGATACAATGAAATCATGGGTTGTTACATTTTCCGCTCCTCCAAAAAATTTCATCCTCGCAATTTGAAACTATTTTTCAAAAATAAAATGTTAAAAATGTAAAAATACCTTTGTGAAAATCCCACATCTGAAATTGGGTTAATAAAATTTTGTCTTAATAAGAGGGAAAGGGTAATGAAAATGTCACCACCAAAATTTGATCTCGATTAGGAGAACATTGATGGAAATTAAGGACAAATAATTGGAGTAAAAACATAATTATTTATAGGGAGTGTTTGTGGTCATCCATCACAAACTAGTGTAAAATTGAGGGCCTTAAAGTAATCAATCTATGATGATTTAAAATATCATCAGTTCAACAAAACATAATGTATCGATATAACACATTGTTGGTTTTAAGATACCCTCCCTAATGTTTAAGAATAAATTTATTCATAGAATAAGAGGAAAAATATATACTTGACAAGTAGCATTTCATCCTTCAAATAATTCCTACCACAAACTCATATTTCACTCCAAATGATAATAGCATTAAAAAATATTATATTTATCATAATCGTATAGGGTTAAAAATATAATAAATTTATAATTAAATTATCAAAATATTTAAAAAAACAATGTTATAAAAACTATGACATCACGTATGCCATTGGTAGGTGATGCACCTTTGTCGCCTTTCGGTTGCGGGTTCAAGTCTCGTGGCCTTGACGGACGCTATAAGTTGTTTATTGACCTCCTAGTTGTCCTTTTTATAAAAATCCAAAAACAATCTTAAGAAATGATTTAACCATAACAATAATATCTAATTTCAAACATAATTCATTCCACCTTTTAGAATTATCCAAAATATTTTTTTCCAAACTCACTGTGTAAATTTTATAATGAATATAAAAGAAATTAAGATCTTCATTTACACATAATAATACGTGAATACCTTCATAATTTATTCTTTTAAAACACAGTAACACCATGAATTTCCATAAAACCATATTGATTACATTCATGCTTCCTTATTCCTTATATATTACTTGATATACTCCTTATATCCAAAAAAGTTGTAAACTAAAACAATAATGGAATAAACAAACAATTAATTAGTTTCAAAGTAATCTAGAATATCAAAAATAATTTATCCAAATCAATCATATCTTATTCCTAAATAAGTAAATCACAATCAAAACCATATTAAGGTTTATCATTCTTTCAACCATGTATTTTCCAAAATGTTTTACTTTATATTGAGTCACTTTTCTTAGAACCATATAATCTCAAATCCTAAATTAAAAAGTATTGTAGTACAAACCTTATTTATTTCATTAATTCATATAACCAGTACATCATTGATATTAAATCAAAATGAAATAATTATTTAATAAAAACATAAGAACACTAGTCATTCATCTTCATCTGTGGTAGTATCATAACATGAGTATTATCCAACAGAATATTTTGGAGAATACACTAATGATTTTGACATTGATTTATGTAGTGTCTCAACTCCATATAGATTAAGCATTGTACATTTGAAACCATTAATTACACTTGTAATCATGTATATGGGGTCCATTTTCTCTACAGTTATAACAAACTCCCATTACCTTCATGCATTTAATAAGTTTATTATTTCTACAGTTATCATATATGGTAAAATCTGTCTTTCCCCTCTTCCCTTGATCCATCATTTTCTTTACCAACCATTTCCTATCTTTCTTCCCTTTAAAGCCATAGGACTCAGAGAATTCTTTACATATCTTATTAACATATAATACAATTTCATAAAATGATGATAATACATGGGAGACTATTTCCCTTCTAAATAATGTCTTAATACTATGAATTATATGATCCTTCATACTCTTTGGATCATGCATATTGCTAGAGTTCTCATTCCTTCTACTGGGCGCCATTTCGAAACAATGACATACACTAGGTTATTTTATGAATCACAATGCGTAATTCCAAATTTGTAAAATATCTAACATAAATTTACATGATTATGAATAAAATCTATAATTAAAAAAATTTAAAAATTGTTTTCTTTGAGGAAATATTTAATTCTATATCCTTCATAATGAATTGTAATGAAATTGTGAATTATATTAAGCATATCCACCAGCAGTGTCGTAACCAAGAGTGCAGTAAGGGAAATTGTCATGTACCAGGATACCCTGGGTCAATCTACAATTTCCTTATCAGATTTTTCACTACTCGATACATCTGTTCCAAATCTTCCTCTACCTGCTCGTATCCAGATAGGTATGTATTTTTTGTAAAATACATGAAATCTCTAGATTATTATAATTCTAGGAAGTTATTCTATACTAATCCTAAAAATCTATCTTAGGCTAATCTTCTTAATCATAGTTTTTCTAAAACTAGTTTCTTGGGTTTGTACAAAACCTCATCGGATACCAACTGTAACACCCCATCTCTAGAAGCTCAGAGTCGATGCATTACTTTAATACATTTGCATGATTACAAGGAATCAAGTCTCGAAGGACCCATCAGTTTAGTAGTCATGGAAAATAGATTACATACATGAACATTATATTACACATTAAAACATAAAACACATCATAAATAATCTGTTGATAATGCCATTATTCTCCTAGCATAACATTACATATCAAACATAATACACTTCTTGGAATCTTCGGAAAACAAAACACAGGAAAGGGATGATCTCTGATGCACAAAAAGGGTAAATAATTTAGCATATGCTATAAAGATTTACCGAAAAATTTGTAATAAAAAAACCTCCTTTTAAACATAAACATGAACCTAATATGGATACAATAAAGCAAAAATTACCACATAAAAATGCACATAGATATTCTACCAGTCGATTTATCACATGTAAACATTATTTTCATAATGAGGGAATGTCAAATAGTATACATCATTACCACATAGTCGAGGCCTCGTGCAAGACTAAAAATACAATTTTTGTCATGGATTTCTACCAAGACACTAGTCTGTGTTATGAGACCTACCGATGCATCAAGGTGAAATAGCGGGTTCTACTTGTCACTTACTATGTTAGCTTCTTTCAATATATTAAAATGATGAAACATATCATAAAAATTTATATTAAAACTATCATACTAATTGGTAATGCTTCAACAATAAACAATGAAGGGTGAGAAAATAGCACATCCACAGTCAAACATATAATAAATCATTCAGTACAATATGGAAAATTGTATTATAATAAATCATTCGTTAATCATGAATAATATCTTGTAAAGGATGATGAAATAGATTAAAATGATTAGTAAAACGTTTTGGGAGAAATATCTATTTTTTTGAAATCATTAATAATTCAAACATTTATAAAGGAAGACATTTAAAATAGTTTTTAATGAAATTTTGCCAATCAACTTTGACTATTTTGAAAGGAATTAACATTTTAAATCAATTATTTCCAAATAAATAAATGCATAAAACCATTTTGAAAAAAAATAAATTAATGGGAAAAATTTAGAATAATAAATATTTAAAACATTTAAAATTATTTTTTAGTTAAAGAGTACCTTAAAAGAATCATTTTTAAAATTATTTTATGAAACATGGACATGGATAATAGATATTTCCTAGAAAATACTTAAACATAAACAATCTCAGATAATAACGAGATTGAGGAATTGACCCTTACCTTGCACTTTCATTTGGTTGTGGGTACGTTTAACAACCAGTATAAGGACCATAGTATGTTATATAAATTCCAAAATTATATTCATATTTATTATATCTTACATGATTTATTTATGACTTTATACTACCAATTTAACAATTATTTCCATGTTAAATTAACATTTCGGTTAATAATAGCTTTCATTATCGTATAAGTTTTAACTTTTTATTCTTGATCGTAGCATTTAGATCATGATTTTTACACTTCTAGAATATAATAAATTATTTATATATAATATATAATTCTAAAATAAATATTTTTAATAGATAGATATATGAAATGGAAACACTGTTTATGGAGACGGTTGGCCATACGTACACATAAACGTTTTTTCCATTCTCATATCTAATTAAACAGAACTAAGTCAATAAGATATATGTATGTACATAAATACATACATGCATACATACATATATATATATATATATATATATATATTTTCATTATTTTTTCCTATATTACATACATATTAATAATATATATTCTAATAAACATCATTGAATGGTGAACATGGAAATGAATCTCATCACGTTGTGGAGACGGAAAACTGTACGTACACATGCGTGGCGATATCATTTCCTTAATGAATGAAAATTGTGTAATTAAATGGTATATAAATTTTTAGAGAAATTAGAGTGTTATTTTAATTATTTATATACAAATTACTCATCATTATATCCATCAAAATAACATAATGTTGAATAACAAATTACACCAAGACATGGAGATGGTAGGTCGTACGCACGCACGAATGGTGACATTAGCATTCATAAGTTGGATTTAATAATGGTTATGGTTGCACCATATATATAATAACATAATAGAATGTAAAAGTTACAGGATTTTTTATTTTCGTATGGAAATTACAAAGAAACTGAAAATGGAAGAAGAAAAGATCTTTGAAAGATGTGATAAAATAATTACCTCCTCTTTGGGTGTTTCCTATTGATATGAACAAAAGTGTCATTGGTTGGATTTCTTCGAATGGTAAGGCATCTAGGTTAATGTGAGGGAAGGTGGGAGGAGTTTTGGGCATGGGTAGGCCGAGCTAAATGGATTTTGATGTGTGATTTTGAGAGAATGTGATGTATCCTTTTATAAGAGAGGTGAGGGTCACTATAAGAAAATATTGAAATATTATTTTATTATAAAATATTTTTCAGTTTCTAATGTCTCAAAATTGATTTATTAAGAATATAAGGTGGTTATGGGTCAAAATAATCCTAGACAATATGTTTTAGACATGTTTAGGTCACCATATTAACCTTATCTTTTAGATTTAACTCTTAGTTAAATAGTTTAGGTTTTACCATGTCCTCTTGTATTCTTATAATAAATGGTTAATAAACATACTATAAAAAGACATGAAAACCCCAAGTGGTTCATTAATTACATATTTATCATTATAAAAGTTATTTGTCCGAACCATAGATTTATAGGAATATTATATAATTTAATATTATATTATTTTTTATAAAAACTAATTAATGTCAATTTGGATAGTATTTAGTATGTGTTTTTATAATGTCAGAAATGCATTTTTTACATCAATAAAAACATTGAATAAACCCTAAAATGTCATATTAATCTATAAAATTGGTGGATGGTGTCGAAATCTTCAATTTACATTTATTTTTATATGTATAATATCAATTATTTAAATCATTAATTAATAATGTAATTACTTCATCATCATTGTGTCAAAAATAAATTTAATAATTTAATATCTTATAATTATAAATAAAATACCATCATGTAGGAAAGTAGTTTTAATTTTCTAATGAATATTTATAGTTGAATTTATCTTATATATAACCATATATTAAAAAGTGTTAGTTATTATACATTGAATTTGTCACTTTTAACTCTTCTTTAAATAAAATAATAATAAATGTCCTAATCTAATACATGTGGACCAAAAGGACCATATTTTATTCGTAATGATGGTTTTTGGTTGAAATACATTTATCCAATAGAATTAGGACATGTGTTAGGGTATTTATAATATCAAGTTTGCCTTTAATTACCCTATTTACTTTAAACCATAGTAAATAAAAGTCAAAAGTTACTATTCACCATAACTTATTTTCATCTTATTGAACCAAATTTTACATACTGCTCTAAACCATTCATTTTTTTTAAAACTAAATTCACATAAGCAGTAAATTTACATTTTATACAAATTTTCATATGTTCCTAGATGGTGGGTAAAAGACATTAAAAGGTTCAATAAAATATTATACATCTAATTTTATTATAAAATGACACAACGCAATAAATTGAAATTATATAGGTATAATATATCTATTTTTAATAGAAATATATTTAAATAAAATAAATAACTATTTAAATAAAATTTCGGTTTTAAACAATAACGTAGTGTTTTCACTATTAATCCAAAATTGAATGTTTCCAAACAAAATTAAAAAAATCACACTTATATAATCATGATAATACAAATTAAAAAATGTATTCTATTTTACCAAATTAAAAAATGTAATATTCATTAATTATTTTAAAATTAATTCTCGTTGTCAAAACCAAAGAAATCATCTTTTAAAAAGTAAAAACAATCAAAAGATTGACAGCATTTATGTCAAATTTAAAAGTGAAATCACTTACAATGAACTACATTGTATTAAATGATAAAAATATAATATAATTATATTTCCAAACCATTCATATTCAATATTTAACACAATTAATTATTTCAATTTAAAAAGTTGTTTTCAATATAAATTTAGCATTTTCACTATTTATCAAAATATGAACGTTATAAGAAAAGTACCCGAAATATATCCAAACTAAATATGTATGTCCTGATTATAAAAAATAATTTAATTTCATTAAATTGAATATATAACAGTGTAAAATAATTGTTCTAAAATGGGTTCTCCATTAAAAGGTGATAAAATTTCTTTTTTTAAATACTTCTTTTATCTGAAAAAATGAATTTTTTCTCATATTATGTCTAAGAAACATATAATGTGGATTTTAAAATAATATGGAATATATAAAATTCAAAATTCATTTAATACTATTTATAAATGTTTTTAGAACAACAAGTTTGGTATGGCGGGTTGCGCTGAAATTCGATGTTGTGTGTAGTGCAAGTTATTTAATTACATTGAGGTGATAACATACTATTAAATCATGTGGTGTTACAAGAAGTTCAACGTCATGAATATCATGGCCAAAACCATGTTCATGAACATCCCATGAAAGTTCCCCCCTTGCACACCTTACCCATATGTTGTTTTCTGGTGTATTAAAGACATATGTTTCAAGACCCTATAAAAATGAATATATAATTTTGTTTATATAGATTAATTTATATATTTTTATCAATGTATTTTTACTTTATAAATATATTTTATTTGGGTCCAACAAAATGAAAATTTTAGTTTTTTTAAATATTAAATTTATATTAAGGATCATATTTTGGTTAATTAATGGATTATTGAAATAAAAAATATATTACCAAAATATTATTTGAAGATAATTTTTATAAAATATTGATTATCATATAATTTTTAAGAATCCATGAGAAATTTTTATAAGGGTTTGAAAACTCATATTGTCAAAAACCCCATTATTCTCAATAAATATCGATTGTTATTTTAAAATTAAAAATTCACATATTTAGAAAATTATTTATATAATAATATAATTATTTTTGGAATCATAATATCAATATTATCCAATTGTTATTTTCGTGAATTTCATTGACTGGAAATTTTTTTAGTGAAATTAAATATTGTATAAATATACTTTCTATTTTTTAACATCATAATGACCCGATGGTCAGGTAATAATTACAATAAATTGGATCTACGACCAAATAATTATCTTCTATTTATTTTTTATTTTATTTTTAGTTTATTTTATTTATTTTGTAAATCAGTTATGAATCCTCCAAACCCTATAATATATTTGACCGTTTTAAAATCATTTCATTAAGATCATCTCTCGCCTCCACATAAGAAAGGGAATTATTTTTATAATTTTAGCTCATTGACAAATAAAACAGTAAAATCCAATCCCTTGGATGAAATAATGGAAAAAATGGGATGGTTTTCGGTTTTGGATATTTTATTATGTAGAGTCTAAAACCTAAATAATAAAGAAATCCCCCACATCTCTTACAAGAACCCACATAAGATCCCATATCGATTCACTCAAAATACATATATAATGTATATACTATACCCTGCACTATCTACTATCCTCAAAATTATCCCCCATGATCTCATTAATCCCCTTCGAAGCTTTGGATGTTGAACACTCATGTAAGTGATCCTCTCCTTCCCCAACTCCTTTAAATTCTCACACCTTATTTGAAATTAATTCTTTTAATTTCATTCAATTAAAATCCCTCCATTACAGTAAAATTGATGTTATTTTAATGGGTGATCATTTATCCTCCAACAGTTGTAACCTTATATAATTCGTTGCAATGCTAAAATTACCTTAGGGAACCTTACATAATAATCATTAATCAGGTTTCTTTATGAGCTTATTCTTCCAATTTTTATTACCTAAAGTTGTAACATGAATTTTCATGTCTCTATCACTACCAATTTGATGTTATAATTATTTGATACTACTTAGGATCTTATAAACCATTTTTATTATTTTTTTCATAACATTGTTATGCTGTCAAAATTTCACTTTGATTTCCTTAAAAAAAATCTATGTTGTGAATAACATAATTATTTTTATATCAATGGTATTCACCTTTGTTATCATTTAGATATTCATTAAGGAATTGAATGTTTTTATTCATAATTTGTTGATCATGGAATATCTTATGATGATGAATGAATCCATGTGGTGTGATCTATTCGCACACTAAAGCCTAAGAAATAAATGTATATGATCGGTGTGTCCAGACAACGCTCCAATGCATTGGGTAATATTTAGTTGCATGATACATACTATTTGTTATAGGGAGTGAAACTGATTTTTATGGTATATTTTCCATCTTGATGTCTGGGTGGGTTAATTCTTGACCTACATTTCTGATTTAGTGTTATAATTTATTACCACATTTCCCATATTATGATTATCATGTTATGCGATGCCTTATTATTCATCTTCCTTTTATTATTCATTGATATTCAAACCTTCAAACAAGTATCACTTAATAAATGTTAATTACCTTCATGGTTTTTATTTTTCACCCATTTCTTATGTTGTTTATTATGTTAACCCATGTAGTTTTATGTTCGAAGGACTGTTTTGAGAATGTTAAATAAGTTATTAATAATGATATTGTATTTCTATTTTATAATGTTATGTAATGTACCTAATTACTAAATACAATATAATTCATGATCATCTGGGTTATGTGAATTATATACGTATGTAATAAATTAAGTATTAATTTAAAATAAATAGTTGGGATGTTATAGAATATATCAGAGGAAATTATTAGTTAATTTTTAATTAGGATTAGAAAAATATTGTAAAATCCATTGGGATAAGACTTTTTATAATACAACATCTATAAATTTTGGTTAGTATAGAGTATGTGGTTTTTCTAAATAAAACATTTCTATCTATATACTACATATGGATGTGGTTTATACATAAATGTACCTTAGGCAAATAACTCCGAAAATGTGTTCCAGAACAGACATACGAAACCTAGTACACAAAAATGGGTCGTACTACAAACCCGTTGTGACATTATGAAGTGATATTCTTTGGTAAATTCATAATATCCTTATGAACAATTATTAATGGAATAAAACAATGACAACAATAATTTATTTCAAGAAATAGATCACGGATAACATAGATTGAGCCATATAGATTCCTCTTTAATTAAATAAATTTATTTTATATGATGTCCCTTAAATTTCATTGGATTCACCTATATGAGATTAATATCATAGAAACAATCACCCCAAAATTTTCATTTGTTCTATCCAATGTCTATAAATAAGAATAATCTGGTAAAAAATCAATGTAATGGGCAATGTGATGACTGCCCCCACGAGATGCCCAACACGTTGGGAGTAGAAATCATGATCTTTATGATGATAATATCTAGATTACTCAGGTTTTAAATAGATACATGGATCAAGAATATCACCCAAAATATATAAGAGATAAAAAATCCATAATCAATAGATTTATGTGTCCAATGCCTCTTACGTTCATTGTATCCTTATATAACTTAATCCTGGAACAATTGACTAACTCCATTGATATGGTCTTCTCCATCCATAAATGTTCTGATCAATAGAAGGTTTTATTGGATGTTTATCATATAGAGGTATAAGATGATAATTTTTGAACATTGACCAATTCGAAGACTGAGGAGTATATCAATAAAATTTATTAGATGTTATTCTGGAAAAAGTTTTTGGTAAATATTTTTCTTTGAACTCTCTGATATAAATTGGAAATGAATTACCTTTCAATCAAGAAAAAAATATAACTATACTGTCTTAGTATAAAAATATAACAAGAATAGAATTATGTTCCTTTGGCTTTGTTGTTACCTCTGATTACAAGGTTGACCACTTCATTACTGATTGAAAAACTAGACTATGAAAATCCATGGTGATTCGTGACATTGATAGCTATGAGAAAATTGTTTGATGTTCCCTAAAAATAAAAATGGAGATCAGATAATATCATGTGTATCATTGGGATAAAAAGAGTAATGTGGAAGTTAGTTCTGGGGGTCTAATAGATAAATATAATTATGAAAGTAAATTTAAATATCCCACTTGTCAAAGATACACAAAGAAAACCCCCACAAATTTTCTTATGGGGAAAGAAGGAAAATTTAGGTCTGGGAAAGAAAGACACCTAACTCTCAATTCCTAATATGAGAAACCTTCTAATGCCATAGATGAAATGAATACCCTATTTAAACCTCAATGAATATTTCATTACTTAAACTATAAGAATCTAGGGAACTATGGATACCTATTCTGTTTGTCAAGGGTTTTAGAGGTAAATAATAACCTCCAAGGTAAAAAAGGGAGATATTTTTCTTTCACAACCACAAATTAGGATCCTGAAAAATTATTACTGATAAGTATTCTAATTATTCATTCAATAATAGTGAAAATAGATTTTTATTCTTGTTCTACACTTTCCTTATTATCATGAATGTTTAGTAGAAATATTCAATCACCACCACAATGATTGAAATTGAATCTATTAGTGAAATGAAAAATGGGGAAATTATTTCATCTAGAGTATATAACTCGTCCCCTATCATGGTTTGTGGGATGATCTTTTTGGAGAACGTTTTTATACATCCTTTAGTGGAATTTGATGAAATTATGGAAATTGATTTAATTTCCCTATATAGATCCATCTTACATTTCTGAAATAAATAAGTCACTCCCCATATTTCAAATCGACCCTCGATTCTATATAATTGAAGGGAGGATGATTACTCTTATTTAGCACCATCATCTCAAGAATGGATATTATTTCTCTATTAATAAGTTGTTCTAGATCAAATTGATTGTTTTTTCTAATGCACCATCCTTGAATACATGGCTATTATGAGGGAATACATTGATGTGTTTCTTATGGATTTTTTGGGTCTTACTCCTAGCCAAGAGGCTTAATTTTAAATTAAACACATACTTGGGGAATCATCATTACCAAATACTCTATATAGAATTGTTTTTTCAGAATATGAGGAGTAGAAGTAAAACAATAGAAGAATTAACAAAAAGGGTTCATATTCCTATGTGCTTCACCATAGGGTTCAATTGTCCTCTTCATCATGTAGATGTAAGGGTCAATGTGCCTTTTCTTTGATTATTGTGTTCTCAAAAAGACCATGATAAGGAACAAGTACCACGTACCTCAAATCGATAACATGTTTGATCAGCTATGTGGAGCATAATACTTCTCCCAGTAAGATCTTCATTCAAGAAATTATCAAGGGTGGAAATGGATGATATCCTCAAGACTTCTTTATATACATGGTACATACACTATGGGTTCATACTGATGCGATTAAACAAATTAATGATCCATAAATATTCCTGGAATAGATGAATAGTACCTTAATATATTACCTCATAAATTTTTTGGTAGTCTTTATAGAAGATATTATAATATACTCTAAAATTATTCATATCCATGAGGATCGTCTGATCACTATTGTAAATGTCCTTTGAAAAGATAAGGTTTATGAAAAGTACACCAAATGTGAGTTCTGGTTGAAGGATGTCTCTTTCTTATGAAATATCATCAAGATCAATGTGATATCTATGGACCTCTCAAGGATGGAATAAATTTAAGGATAGTTGATTTTATCATTTATGATGGATATCTGTAGTTTCCATGAGTTAGATTGGAATTATCACTGATTTTTGATAAATGTATCATTATTTTCAAATGATCATAACACACTAACACAAAAAGGTGTCATGTTTTCTTGGAATGATTAATGTGAATAGAGGTTCTGGGAGTTGAAATGGGTTTTTGTCATTGAACCTTTGCTCAGACTACACACACACAGAGAAAATTTATTTGTGTTTAGTGATGCTTCGAAGAAAGTATTGGGTTGTGTTTTAATATATAATGCAAATTTCATATAAAATATTTCACGATAGTTGATGTTTCATGAACATAACTACCATAAACATGATATTTAGTTGGCTGTAGTGATCAATGCTTAAAAAATATGGTGGAATTATAACTTTTTTGAGATGTTTGAAATGTATATGGATTAAAGAAGCCTTAATTATATATTCACATTGATATAGTTTAATATTCACCAACTCAGATGGTTATAGTTCTTCTAGGACAATAAATTCTAAATGCACTACCATACTATTAAAGAAAATAATAAGTAGAATTTTCTAAGTGGAAAGGATCCTGCATCTTTTATTACTTATGATAACTAAGAAGGAACCAATAATCTTATACCTATAAAGGATGGACATGGGAATCATAAAGTAAGGAAAACCCTATATACATTAATAAATTATTGTTCAACTATATCTTTTGGAAATGTTAACGGATTCTCAAAGAAAAGTTGTGGAAATTCAGATGATGGTAGAACCAATGAGAAAATGGATTTCATCAGTGTTTAATATTTATGAAGGAATTGTGAGATTTGGTTCAAGACTACGTGATCCATAAAATCTTGAGTCAAGGATTTAACTATTGAATGATTCACATAGATCAACATGCTTTATTCACCCAGGGATCACAATGATATATCAACACCTCTGTGATAATTATTGGAGGGACAATATGAAGAAGGAAATCACTGAGTATACATCATTATGATTGGTATGCCATCAAGTGAAGGATGGAAGGATGAAGTTTAAGGGGATAAGGAAAAAATTAACCATACAAATATGGAAATGGGAGAAAATAATCATGAACATTATCACCAAAAATCCAAATATATCCTATTGAAATAATGGTATATGGTTTATTGTGGACCAACATACATAGATATCACACATTATTGAAAATCAAGAGGACATATCATTGGATCAGCTTTCACTAATTTACATCAGAGAATTAATAAGGATGCATGGAGTACCTCTATTGATTGTATGCAACCGTGATCCAAGATTTATCTCCAAGTTATAGAAAAGTATCCAAAATTTTCTAAACATAGAGTTGAACTTCTGTATATCTTATCATCCTCAAACTGATGGCCAATATAACTATACTCTTCAGACATTTGAAGAGATGTTGTGAGCATGTTATCTAGACATCACATGAGGATGGGACCGACATCTTCCTCTAGTAAAATTCTCAAACAACAACATTTTCCACTCACACATCAAAATAGATCCCTATAAGGAACATTATTGGAATAGGTGTAGAACACAATCAAATTGGTATGAAGTTGGGTAAAAAAATATTATTGGTCCAAAAATGGTCAACGAAATGATGGAAAATATTAATACCATTAAGCTGCACATCAAGGATGCTCTGACTAAACAAAAGAGCGATATTGAAAATTATCGATGAAACCTAAAATTTGATGTTGGAGACATAGTATTCCTACATATATCTCCATGGATGAAATTGATGATATTTGTAAATAATTAAAAGCTTATTACAAGATACATCGTCCCCTTTGATATACTTGATAGAGTTAGAGTGGTGGCCTTTCTACTAGTACTCTCATTAAACCAATCTCAATTACATGATGTATTTAAGGTATATATCATGATTAAGTACATACTATAATCCTCACATGCACTCTACCCAATGGTGATACCATTGTATAATTACTTTTCCAATGTGGATCAGTCATTGATGATCTCAGATTCGTCTAGAAAAAATCTACAAAATAAGAAAATGAACCTTGTCAAAGTGTTTCGATGAAACACAAATTTGAAAACGAGACAGGGGATCTAGGGGAGGTGATGAATTATATTTACAAATATATATTTTAGTGTGGGAAATGAAAATTTAAAGGTATTTATATCTTAAGGGGGATGATTGTAACGACCTAAATAGTTATAAAAAAATTTACATTTTTAAATGTATCATAATTAAATAATGTTACAGAAAAGACAAGTAATTATTTTTTTTTCTTATAACTTATTGGATTTTAAATACTTTTAAAAAACTATTTAGAATATAGACATGGAATAGTTATTACATGATTATTAAAAATACAGGGTTTTAATAAATCCAACAGACACAATCAAAGGAAGTGTTGACCTCAATCAGTAAGATCTTACCCTATGAATCCCATTTAATGTACATTATGAGAGTGCTACTATTTTTGGGTTTTTCCCATAACCAATACCAAGATGATAAGAATAATCTAAAGCACGAGTGAAACCATTTATAGTTGATGATCAAACACGTAGAGATCTCATCCCCAAACCATGTTCGTCGATTGACCCAATGAATGTCTGACCATCAGATAACATACTCTTAGAGAATTTGATTTGTTATTAAGGGTATATTTATCAAGTCCCTATAAATATGAATATGTACTTTTTTATATAAAATAATTAATATATTTTTATCATAATATTGATAAATTATAAATGTTCTATTTTGATTCAATAAAACCCAAATAATAATATTGGTTAATATACAATTTCAATTAATGAATATATTTTTTTTTGATTAAGGGATCTTGGAAATAAATAATATTTTAATAAAAAAACTATTAAAAAATTTATAACAATTATAAATTATCATATAATTATGAAGAAGTCAAAATTAATTTTTATAAGGGTTCAAAAACTATTATTGTCCAACCATCTCATAATATAAAAATTAACCAATGATAAATTATTCATGATTTTCTATGATATAATATTTTTCTAGTAAAAATTAAATATCAAATATATATACTTTGTGTTTTATGAAATCATAATGACCTAATAGTGATTTATTTTTTACTATTAATGGGATCCGTGTCTAAATAAATGTTTTAAATTTATAACAATGTGATTTTATGTTTGTTGGGTCTATTTTTGTAAATACATTATGTATCCTATAAAACCTATAATATATTTTATGTTATGTATGCCATTTCCATAAGAGTGTGACTCATATCCACAGAAGAAATGGAATTACATTAATAATATTAGACATTGTACATATAAAATAATAATAACCACTCCCATTTTTGGTGAATACATGGGAATAACTATTGTATTGTTATTTGGGTTTGGATATTATATTATGAAGAGTCCAAAACCTAATTAATAATGAAATCCCCATGTTATCTTATATACCCCCCAAGAACCAATTTTTATTCAAATACCATCTTTGAGGCATGTAAATACTTCTTCATTATACAATATAGATTCCTCACAACGATCCCCCAAGATCTCTAGAATCCACTCTTAGGGTTTTTGAGTCACATAATCCGGAAACAGATACTCACCTTCCTATCATCCATCAAGATTAAGAAACCTTATATGAAATTAGAATATTTAGTATTAATTGGTTATATTTTAATTCATGTTTAATAATTTAATTACTTTAAAATTGATTTTATTTTAATTTGGGTTATTATTTAACTAAATCATTTGGACCCATACCTAAGAGGTTACTTTGTCAATATTTTGTATGGGGCTTCAGCTTCTATACATTATTGAAGATTATTTATGATCTTATGCATCCTATATCCATTTAGTAAATTTGGAACATATCAATCCATTTCCCTATTACATTGCTTTAGCTTTTCAAATGATGAGATCCCCATTTCTCTCTCCTCAACTTTTTTTGAATTTTATGTAACGTTGTAATGCTGATGAAATTTCAATGTGATTTTCCATGCCAAAAAGAATTTTGTAGTGAATACGATACCAATTTTCATATCAAGGGTATTCAGCTTTATTAATGCATACTTATTTATTGGTTACTTTGAAGTATTTATTATATATTCCATAATTATTGAATAAAATATGATGATGAATAAATCCCTGTTGAATTCTCTTTGTGGAACACATAAGCATGAAAACGAAATGAAAATGTTGGGTGCACCCATATAGCACTCTAATGCATTGGATAATGTTTAGTATCATGATATGTTAAATTTATAAAGGTATTGAATCTTATTCATATATCGGACATTTCCAATATGATTTGTTTCCCTGTTTAGAATTAGCTTAGGTATATGGTTCATTGTTATATGTTGCTTCCATATTTTCCATGTAATGAATATCATGCTATATCATCACTTATTATACATGTTTCTTTTATTAATCATTGATATGACAATTTCTAACATGTATCACTTATGCAGGTTAATTCCCATACTGGACATTATATCTCACCCCTTTACTATTTACGTCCCCATGTTATCTAATGAAGTTTTATATTTGAAGGATTATTTTTAGTATGTTAAAGATGTTTTTAAAAAATATGATTTATTACCACTTTTATGATGTTATGTAATGTGCCAAATATCCAATGACACTAGCCTTATTGATCACCAATGTTGTAATAAATGTATTCATATGTAACAAATCATGTATTCATGTGTATTAATGAGAATTGTTTTTATATATTTAATATTATAATAATTTTCGAGCATCCATGGGATGTATAATTTTGTGCCCCACCCACCACCTCATTATAAATATTCAATTCTATATAATTCTAATCAAACCCATTCATAAATTTCCATTAGGATCCAATTATAAAATAATAATTTTGTTCTATATAATGTTAATTATACAAATAAGATACTTCTACATTAAATTGAATAATTTTAATGTCTTTTATCATATCACTTTATCAATTTCAAAACAATTTCATATAAAAGATGTATCAAAAAGATCAATCTTTAATGAAATGTATGTGTGAGGATACTTCTATTGTTCCAAGTCAACCATTTTTATGTCAATTTGATTTAATAGATTTCAATCATATGATACCACATAAATGGTTAAGAAACCACATATCCTAGATAATTAAGAGTTTTTTAATATTGTATAGCATATCACCTGGGAGTGGCTCACATGTTGTGTATTTTAGGGCCTCCCTTCCAACATGAAAGTTATGATTCTGTTAATGCTCGATCGACACTTTTACTATTCATTACCCTTGTTGAATCTATTCCATGTCCACTTCCCTTTTAATGTGTTAATACATGGATTTATTTTCTTGGAAATTACAAAAAAAATAGTTTACAAAAACATAGGATTATATATACAACATTAAAAGGGAAACTATTCAAAAAAAGAACATAAGAGAAAGATAACAATATAAATTTTTAAAATTCCATAAATTTATTGAGTGTCATTTAAAAATTTATTCCCTTAAAATATATGAACCATATGAATGTAAATGGGTGGGGACTATAACATTATTCCCAAGGATTGAAAATTATGATGGAAAGTATTCACTAATGGATTGGGTAGTAATTTATCCAAAAAACATTGAAATATATGGATTATACCAAATCTTCGAAAACCATTATGGATGTAATATCATTATTTGACATCTGATATAGGTAGTATACATATCATATAAAAGAAATTAGACACATAAAACAAAATATGTCTTTCATAGTGGATTTTATGTTAGAAAACCCTTACATCTAGTCAATAATTCTAAAAACAAAAAATTACCTCATATATCCTAAAATTATATATCTTATTATATTAATTTAAAACACTACACATATCCATTTTCATTCATTCACATTACGTATTATCATTTTCTTCATGAATTATTCCTACAATCCAAAGTATTTTTTTATTATTTTGATCACATATAAAAGTTTCAAAATATTAGTGTTTGAATAAATTATTATTCAAAATTTAATTATTAATTATTCATTGAAAATAATATTTTGGATGGTTTATAATTATTTATTATTTTAAAAATTCATTTCATGGTATTTTTTCATCATATAATTGGAGATGAAATTTATAAGAATCATGTTATGGTGATTCTTGAAGAAAAATGGTATTGACATAATTGATGACAAATATATTTATATAGAACTCAAGAAGAAAATAATTATTTAAATATTAATATCATATTTTGAAATTAAAATGTTTTTATAATAATTAATGATATGAATTCACATAAATTTTCAACTATGTAGTAAAATTGAACCTATGATTAATATATGATAATTTAATGAATGAAAATGTGGTGTGTTTTTGGTAATATCATATAAAATAATTCATAAGGGTATTCTCTTTTTGTATCACATTGATATATAAAATGTGGAATGAGTTTTAACAATAAAATATTATTACATACATTAAAAATTAAAACATATGATACAACATGAAGGAAAAATAATTCTTGTATTATTTTTCCATTATTTCCATGAATAAATCATACCTTATTAGGTGGGGAATGAAAATAGATCACATTACATATTAGATGTGGTTGTCTGCATAATGCATGAATAATAATTTTTTTATTATTTCATTGTGTATATGAATATGTGCTTCATCTAGTAGTTTTGTTTTCAACTATGCTATAGATAGAACACATAATATCTATAAAAACAACAACACTCCATCTCTAAATTTTAAATTTTCTAATTTACTATTGTTCATAGATTTAATATTCCTTTTCACATTCCCATAATCCTGTTGGGGGTTATTTTACCCATTAATGAAGGATGGATTACTAATTTCTTATAAAAGTAATTATATATTCCCTTGATAATAAACCACGATATCCATAATTAATTAATCTCAATATATGTTATCCTTTTTAATCCTCATCATGTTAATAAATCTATATCCTCTCCAACTAATTCATCATCATCCTTATTTTCGTTGTTAGGATTCTATATTATGGATAAATAATAGTATATGAGTAGTTCCCACAATCGTTTTCGCCATGTTTGGCTCTTTCTAAGAGAAGACATACTTCATACTCTTGTGTTCCATATATATAAATCATTTTTCCCATATATATAGTGTATCCATATTTTTAATGAAAACAATAAAACATTGAGCTAACGGTTACAAGATGGATATGTTTATTTATAGATTTTAAACTACCTTGTTGGATAAGAAATAACTCATTATTTCTATATAAGAAACAATTCACGTCCTTTATTTGATAAATAACTATAAAATAAAAATCCTTACTTACCGAGTGGTAAATTAAAAAATGGTGAATTAATTACTCCCATATTCATCCCTTCAAAACATTCCACACGTTCCATTGATAATGTTTATATACTACTTTTATGTTTTCTCATGGTTAATAGGTTTCCGAATAGTGATATATCATCATCATATTTTATATATTAAATTTAAATATTAGGAAATTTGATATCATTATTATGTTCATAAGTGTAAGATATTGTTTACTAAAATTTAATTTGATGGGTAAAATAATATTTCATTCTTGGAGAAAGTTTTTCAATAAAATGAATTTTCATTGATCCCAAATTCATACATAATATAATTCCAATATAATTCCAAATTTTTGGGCCCCTTTAATTATTTTTTGAATAATATATTTCTCGTTGAATCTCTTAGAGTATATCAAAATATTTCTAATTATTAAAATAAAAAATAACAAGATACTCCATAAACTATTATTTAGATCCAAAAATATAGATGGTGAATTAGGCCATTTAATGGGAATTAACATAAACTCATAATGTTCAAACCTTGTTTGAAATGTAATCATTTGTATATCATCCTTTTTCAAACATAGTGGATGATTATCACTATCAATATCAATATTTGAAAGTTATTAGGATCCTTTATTTTTTCAGTTAATATCTGTAAAAAAATATATTATTATTATTAATGAATAATTTTTACTCTCTATAATCAATACAAAATGTGATGATCCCACCATTATTTTACATGAATAAAATATGGTCTCCCCACATTCAAATGAAAGAGATTATATGCCACTTTTATCATAACGGATTAAAAAAATTATAACTCAAAAAAGTACAATTATGAAATTCTATCATGAGTTTATGATATTGTACTTCCTTCAAGAGTGAGTTCAATTGATAACCCGAATCATTATTTAGGGGATGAAAATGTAATTTTATGGAAGGAAATCAGTGTAATTTTTTTACCACGATTAATTTTTTTTAAAAATAACTGAGATCCTGGTATGAAAATAAAGACACCTATATTAGTAGAAAGGAAAACTTATACAAGTTTGAAAGAATAATATTTACAAAGATCCTTCCCATAGAGAGGAATGAGATCCTCTGGAATAGGATCCATCCAAAGATAATCGTTACAAATCACACCCTTATTATCAATCCCATCTGGCAACACATTTTCCTCTCTGTAAACATGAGTAACAAAGTGATAAAAAGACGAGGCAATTTCCACTTGAAATTAAATTGATTCCAACAACTCATTGTGAACCATAATATCATTATCTTGCAAATAAATTTTTCAACTATACAATGAATACCAATACATAAAAAGGATCATATTAAATTAAAAAATATGTATAACACCCAAATTAATAATATGTTATTCCCAAGAATTATAAATAGAATTACATGACATATCATTGTGTCTATTACACTCCCACTTAGTTCCATAATTCATAATTCTATTAGTAGTGTTCTAAGAAACTATCTACACCTTTAGGAAAATATATATTTTTTAAATGTGTGAGAATACCCAAAATAAAATATATTATTATATAAAAATGATGAAATAATAAATTTACCATATACCACATCATTAGAAACACTTACTTCAACTCTTGTATTTACATAATATTGGTCTTATTTCCTTTTCCCGTTCTGGAGTAAATTCTCTTTAGGCATGGAGAATTGGTTGAATGAATTTTCCTTCAATATATAATTAATTCATTGAAGATAAATATATTTTACATTAAATTTTCATTCGATCCCTTTATAGTCCATTTATATATATGTGTAAAGAATTCATGTTCACTACCTATTAGCCACTTGGTGTTTCCTCCAACATTTTTAATTAAGGGAATATGACCCTAGAATTATTCCTCTTTTAGAATTTGTTCTTCCAATGATTCTCATCATGAATATTCTTATCATAAACTTTTTTAATACATATTAAATGGAGAATATATTATATATAATAATGGTACTACCGATTATATCCACTTTTGATAAAAAAGATAGAGAGACCAATTCCTATATAAGGCTAATTTCTATACTCATTAGATAAACAATCAACCTTTATTTATGGTCTAAATACTCAGCCTTTAACATCCATAGATATCTTTATAGCTTTTCTTCCAATTAAAAACATGTTCCTCCTTCATTTCTTATTAATTAATAACATCCCTTCTATTTTAACTCATTTATCAAGATGAATTTATTTTTGATAGAATAGATAAAAAATCCTAGTCCAATGCATATGATCTCATATTTATTTTTAGTGAAATGAATCATAAACCACCATTGGTCCATATATCCCTCTATATGATATAAATCTGTGATGATGTTTCTTGCTTAACTATATCCTCAAAAATATTTATCTCGTCTATAGAGTTTATCCATTGTTCAGATATCAAAGAAATTGTAGTTCTATTGAATTCATGTGGTTGTTGTCTTATAATGAAATATCAAATAGTTATACCTTATTATTTATATTATGGAAACTCTAAAAATAAAAAATTATTTTACCTAACCTAGGTTAGATCCTTGATTAATATTATGAACTTGTTATCCTCAACTCCAGCTTCACTAACATGGTCATGGGGAATATCTATGCATTGATTACTGGGGTTGATATTCTTCACATTCATCATTTTAGTCACCATGTTTCTATAATTTCATACAAATAATTGGATTGTTTTATTGAATTATAAAATATATTTTCATCTATTAATTATATAGTCATCTCTATAAGTTTTAATGGATATTAATATAACTTTTAAAATCTTAAATGTTTTATCAAAATCTAATAACCATGGTTTCTACTAATCCTACTTCCATAAAAAATTCAACATCCTAAAAAGTAGTAGAAAAGGGTTGGTAGTTATATTATATAATTAGAAGATAGTACAATAGTTATCAATTAATAAAAAAAATTATTAGTAAATGTAAACTAGAAAAATAAATTCATCAATCAAATAACGTACGAAACACCGTGAACAAATTTCCCCAGATTTATTATCACATTCATCATGTCCCAAAAAGTTAAACATACTTCTCTATAGGTTTATATGGGAAATGAAATATTTTAATGATGATTTTACATGCTTTTTAAGGGTTAACATTAAATGGATTCTCACATAACATAAACCCAGAACAAATTATATGTAAATAGTCCATAGAAAACATGAATCCTTATTAAACAAAAATTAAAGGAATGTTATTTCCATGAATATAAATGAAAACATAAATAAAAGAAATTATTTATATCATATTAATCGAATTTATAATGATGGATATCAACACTATATTTTCAATGACTTATTCCAATAAATATAACAAGTTGTTAGAATAATTTTACATAACCTCCAAACCTATTCTGCCTCATGAGACAGATCATTACATCAAGGTGATATATTATTATAAGTCACTCCCATAACCAAATTATCTCTAATAGATTCTCTCTAAGTGTCATTATTAAAATTATACCATTCATTATCGAACCTATTACTGAATAAAAATTGAATAACCTATAACATTTTACCATTCATACTCTTCATAAATATCCATTATATATGTGGATTCTTCTGATTTTCCACAATAGTCTTAAACAATGTGATAATTTCAACTAGACTCATATTATTAGTGTTTGAAATTATTTTTTTAAAATATTAATATTAATATGATATTAGTTTTATTAATAAGAATAATTTATAATAATTTATGACTCTAAAAATAAATATCATGTGTTTTAGACCTTATCCTAGAAGATGAAGTCAATAATAATCGTGTTTTATTGAATCCAGGAGAACTGATTATGTTTCCATAGTTTTTGAATTAGATATTGATATAAAAACTATAAAAAAATAATGTGGTTATTTTACCATTTCTATCATTTTATACTATTTATTATGTTTTCATACACCTCTATGATAGAAAAATTCTAGGTATTTCTCAAGTAGGTGGTTAAACTGACCCAAATATCGACATTCCCAGATTCAATAAATGATTATTTTGAGGTTTTTATTATATTTATAATAGAAAAATAACGATATTAATTATTATTTATTAGATTTATATTACATAATGTTATTCATGTAGATAAAAATTAATTGATATGAAAACAATACTCAATTTAAATGAATGATTATTAGTGATATAATTATTAATATCTTCAACGTGTCAAAAATGAATCTTAATTATATCATAAAAATAATATATAAAATTTAATTCCATACTTATATCTTTACATTTATATTTGTAATGGAAGGAAAAACATGTTACATCATGGAGGCAGTAGTGTGCACAACACACAAATTTCAGTTTTGTTTTTCATATGTTTTTGGGTTATATGTAACAATTATGAAGAATTAAATTAATATAATAACATTAATTTATATAGATGATAATAATATCACCATATTTGTCTGGATATGATAAATTTTAATGAATATGATTATGATGGAATCTATGTAGTTTTTAATACTCATGTTGGGTGCTGTAATTTTCCATTCATGTTTCCATGAATTTTATGGGATACAGAAAATAGTGAGTGAACATTGGAAATTTATTATTGGTGTGGGTTAAAGAAATAGAAATATTCATGTTTTTAATGATGTATGTTTAGATATGTGTGATTCTTATGACAATCAATGTGTTATCCTTCTATAAGTGAAGGGATTGGTAGTTTTGAGAGTAACCCTGACATTTTTAATAATGTGAGGTTACTGTTCAATTGTACTAGGACACAAAACGTAAAATATATGAGAGTAAAATAAAATTGTGAATAAATAAACATGAATTAATGCTTTTGAAAAACATTGAGTGATTCATGGGGGTTAACATTTATCTTTTACAGCAATTTACTTGTTACTTGGTAATGAATATCAAACATTAGTTATCAATTTTAATGAAAAAGATTAAAATTAATTTTTTATTCAGTTTTTATAATAGTTATTTTAAATTTTGGAATAATTTTATATATTAAAATTTATCAATTTTTGGAATATTAATTTTAAAATAAATGTGGTTAATCTTTTAAAAACTATTTTTATATAAATAACATTTTTGGGAATTAACTTTTTATATTTCTAAACTCTTTTAGATACAATTTAATTCACATAAACTATTTTTTTATAAATTAACTAATGAATACATATATTTAATTTAAATTACAAATAAATCTTCTGTACCAAAATTGTGATTAATTTTTATATATCATTTTATTTGAATATAAACTTATTTTCAATGGGTTTTATATGAATAAATAAAATTTTAAAATATATAATTTTATTAATTAAATCCCAATTTCATTAGATTAATGGTTTTATAAACTATTAGGTCTTTATTAAATGATGATTATATCCTAAAAATTAAAAGTTTCATTAAATCCATTATTCTGAATGAAAACCTACCTTTTCAGAATGAGCTAAAAAATGTATAATAATCTAATTATGAAATAATAAATTCAAAAAATAAAGTTTTAATGGAAATTTTATAATTAATAAAGTAATTTATTATAAAATATATGAATAAATTATCTTTAATGTGAATATTGTGTGATAGTTTAAGGTATGTTTTTCATGTTCTATAAATATTTTCTTGTGTGAAACAATTATTCCATGTGAATGTTTTTTTCTAGTGGGTGTGTCGAATGGAAATTATTACACTATATAAATATATTTTTCATGGAAAACAAATTGATCACCACAAAACATTGTTTTTATAGGAACTAGTGATATTTATTTTGTTATTGGACTCACCCAATACCCACATATAGGGAATGGGTACAGTTGTATGAGGGTAGAAATTCATTTTTTTTCTCATGGAGTAGGCATGGATTGGATATAGTTGTTTTGTTACAATTATAGTAGGTCATGGGTTATATAGATTAATAAGGATGGTTTGTGAGTTGAGAAAGAGATGTCTATATATTATTTTCAAATGTAGATAGAATGTACATACCAATGTGCCTTTTGTTATATAAGACATTTTTCATTTTAATTTAATATTTCTAATCACATTATGGATTATGTATCATATATATTTTATTTATTATATTTTTCAATCAATGGGATTGTGGGCTCTATGTTTTCTCTATAGTTTGGTGGGACATATTTTATATAGACGTGTTTTGATGAAATTTCAATATAATTTGTCATGACCCCTAAGATTATACATTCAGAGTATAATCGTCCTAAAAATATGTTTGGCCCTATAAAATATTATATATACTCTATAATTATCAAAGGAATTCATAATGATATATGGAATTCCATACTCGGGCACTATTCGGGCCATCCAAGAAGGATACATTCACTTTGCTTCCTTTGGGGATTTCCTTTAAGATCTGTATGAAATTATCTTAATTTCATTAAACATTTACCTTATTCATCCGTATTCTTACATTTTCATGGATTATGAAAACACTATATGGTTATTTGGATAAATTTATTATAGTTTATGGGAGATTCATATTCTTTCATTGTATATTATTTTTTTCAGGAGCTCTCATACATGAATTATATGCCGGTACATTAAGGTGCATTGTTTTATTTTGGTATCAAGGAAAAGGTTCATTTTAATGGTATTTTTTCTCTAATTTCCATTAATTTTTTATTTAATATATTTTTTTATAAAGTGGTAGTTATTTTATGTTAATAATAATGAATTAACAATGTTTTATGTAAATTATGGTGTATATTGTAAATTTTTATTATATATTAGCATTTTTACATGGGACATGATTTATATTTACATGATTTTTTTAATTAAATTCATCAATGTGATTTTTTCTTTGATTTTTATTTAAAATTTGGTATAGAAAATTGTTTTTCAATTAGAATTGTATTTTATGAATGTGGGAATGTTTGGTTTATAAAAATTAGAACATTTGATGGTAATTTGGTTGGTATTGGGTATTAAATTTGTGAACTTGTGTGTGTCTATGATTATGAAATAAAAAAATGTATCCATATCAATTTCCATAGAAAAAATTTATTGATTTTACTAATATACTGAGTAGGAAATTGGTTGCATAACTGAGGGATAATCCAAATTAGTCCATGATGATAGAAAGTTACCTTGTTAGTATTTATTATCACTAGGAAGAATGATAGATAAAAAATATTTGGTGATTTTTTTAGATAGTAATAAAACTATCTCTTATAGAAATTCACACTAGACACAAATTCATAGATCTCAAGGTTCATATATCTTATACATTGTTTTATTTTTATTCCCATACATTTATGTTTAAAAACATATTTCTATGTATGATTCTTCATATTATTATGCTTATTCCATGCTTTGGAGACATACGAATGTTTATTTCATAAGGATTTACATTATTTCTATCAATCCTCAATTGATTGTATTTTTTGAAATATGGAATTCAATACAAGACCATGAGTATCTTTTATGTTCAATGGTTTCAAGTGAATTTTTATGAAATTGAAGGAATTTTAAATGTGGATTTCAAAATAGAGCGATTGTTATTCCAAGACAAAAGCCTTATATAGATTCATTAAGGTATCTTATTGGTATATAGCACTCACACCCTATACATTACTCTAGTAGTATTTAGAAATTGTTTTGCATGAAATATATAAGGATAATATAACCCTATAATTATATAAACCATCAAGATTCTGATAACTTGTGTTGTTGGGAATTCATGAAATGAGGCCTCATTTGGATAGATAATGTGTGGTAGTTTTGATATTTTGTTCCATAAGGATTTCATATATTTTTCTTTAAGTCGTTATATCTATTTTATGATTTTGAAATGGTATCATTTTTAAATGAATTCCTTAAAATTTTCATGTGATGGTGTTATGAAATCTACAATGGCATTACTGTATATAATTTATTGCTTTTTTAATATTTTTTGATGTTGTTTTTTGCATGGAATTTCACCAAATGGTTGGGTGAAGGTTTATTTCAGAAGGAAAATCCATTCCAAAATTTCTATCTAAGATTGCATGGTTATATTCATCAGTTAATGGAAATCAAGAGTACTATTTACGATATATTTATTTCCATATTAGGTTAATTTTAATGTAAATTTCAGCTAGTTTACAACAAAATTGTATAAAATCTTCCCCTTTTAATTGTGGGTTAGTGGTGTACCATGTTTAAGACTATCGTGGATTGTGCGGTCTTTCTATTGGAATAGCTATCTATATCATCATCTTGATAAACAGTGTTTTTCCATGTGTGGACATGAGTTATGTTTTTAATTTAAAACAATTTTTTGTTAGTTTTGGTGATATTCTATTTTTTTCATTATTTTTTATAGAATTTGTTAGGGACCCATGACTGGTTTTGAAAATGTTTAATTCATGGGTAGAAACTAAGAACTAATTATGTGGAATGTGGTTTGAAATCATGGTTATTAGTAACTTTATAGAGCACATAAAACCATAAATGTGATTCAGATATATGGATTTAGATGGTTTGATGAATTATTACCCAAACTATTCATTGAAACTAAATTTATTCCAAAATGTTAAATTTTTTATTTTCTCACCCATTATTAATTTGAAATAATTTTTTTATATTGATGATATTTGAGAGTTTATTGTGTTTGAAATGTTTTTATATCATAATTGTTGTATGAAATTCCTCTAAGAATTGGTCCCTTTTTTACAAGTGGAGGGAAATATAGAGAATGTTTTATATGCAATCCCCCTAGTTGATATAATTATTTTAGAATGTTTGTTTTTGAAAATTCATTTAATTGAGATGTAGGGGTAAAAGATTAGTCTTGGGTAGTGTACAATGCTCATGATTTTACTATAAATAATAAACATGTCAAGCTATGTAAAAAATTTACCGATGATCCTCAGGAATGGATAAAATGGATCAGGCATAACTCATTTTAGAATAACCTATGAAAATAAATGTGAGATGAACAAGAAATTTTTTAGAGTACGTGGTAAGAAATTATGGAAAAACATGGTTAATCTGAAGTGGCATGATGATATCACCTGAATTAACTTCAAAATTTCATTTAATCAATAGTGTTATCCTATGAAATATAGGGTTGTTAATCCCTTGAGTTCATGATGATTGAGAATAGATAATATTTGATGATCATTTATGCTACATATTTTTTTGAGTATTTTCATTTATATCATTATATCCTCATGAACAACAATCATTAAGAAAGGTACTTTGAAATGGGGTTGAACATGAAGATCAGATCGATGCTTCTTATCCTTTTTATGATGAATTGTATTTAGTTGAAGGATAAATCAATGATGTTCGAGAAGTAATTATATAATAATACACGTCTTAGTGGGTTTCATTTATAGTTGGTGGTTTCCAAACCTATTTCATTGGATAATACTTTTGGTTGGAGTAAATTTTCAAGTGTAGTGGAAAGGGTGCTCATTAAACATTATTTTTATTTCTTGTAATATCTTCTAGAATAAGATGATGACGAACTGATATTTTTTAAATTATAGACATGTTAGAATTAATTTCCCAAAGGTTTGGAATATGTGAAATAGATATGGGAATTCATGGAAACATAATAACTTTTTCAAGTCCACCTTTTATGGGAATAGAGATGGTTTTTTAGTGTTCACATCTATGATCATATACTTTAAGTAGTGGGGTGTGTTTCCCTCATTATAAGAGGGAGGGGGTGAGTACTCAACTAGCTATAAATACTTATTGAGAGGTGGTGATAGTGTATCTCTATCCAACATTTATGACACCAGAGAATTATGATTCAAGGAGGACAACCAAAAGTGGTACGATGTTTATTTCTTCTTTAGTGTATTTATCCATTCTTGATATTTCTGTTTCCAATTTCATTATCTCAATAAATTTATTACATTTTTTAGGTATGAGATTCATTTTAATGGAATTTATTATGGATATATTTACCGCTTTTATCATTAAAGAATCAATAAAATTTATTATGTATAAAAATTCATGTTTTAGTCAGTCATGTTGGAGTTATGTGTGATATCCTTCTATTGGACATGGAAATTGGTTATTTTATTATAGGTTTGGATTGGATGATCATATTTTCATAATTAATTGAATATTATCAAAATAAATGCCTCTTTATATAATTGTATGATATCTGAAATATATAAAATATTGAGTGGGATCTAAGGTTGATGAGGGCATGGCCCATTGTTCTGAATATGGGTTCTATTTCATATTATTTATCTATCTTTTTTCGTGGATATTATGGAGTTTGTATCCAATGGTTAGCGTCTTGTGGTTTTTGAATAGTTCCTTGATGTTGTTTTTGAGTATTTTTTTGGTTTTCTCCACAATATGTGGATGGTATCACTTGATATCTACCATTGAGATTATACCCATTTCTGTTACATTGCACCAGATGGCTCTTACCAAACTAGAGGAGTTAAAGGATTAGTTTGTGGACATTAAATGAAATGGGTTTACTCTTCTTTTAATATCAAAATAGGAATCACTAGTTTTAATTTTAATTAATTCATACGGGGGACTCAAACATTCCATTTACTGAAATATGTTTAATGATGTGACTATTAAAAATAAATAACTAATTCCTTAAATTTTTTATCTTTCTGATAAACTCATAAGAGCATGATGTTTCTCAAAAATCAATCTTTTAACATGGTAACATCACAAGAGGGTACTACAGGATTATTTTCCTATGAACACCATCAGTATGTACTATGGTAATTTTGGGAAATTGTTTATATAGTTTTTAATGAAAATATTCATATGGTATTTTAAACATTGATGATTCAGATAATTGACTTCTATTTAAAGTCATTTTTGGTTTGATACTTTTTGAAACAATAAATTCTTAAAAGGCATAAGAAGATCATCGAGGCCATTTGAGTAGTGTTTTTCATATATTTACGTACCATCACCTATAAGATATGTTATCACTGTATAGATTTTTTATACAAGATAAATAAAATTTAGATCATTTGATTTCTGAGTGGGGGAGTTCAATTGAACCTATGAATGTCAAAATGGTCATTCCCTAGGAGAATCCAAATAATTTTTTTTAGAGTATGAATTTTTTGGGTATGGTTGTTTATTACAGTAATTTTTTTGAGTCTTCTCCCAGAATAATTATCTATTAACTGTGTTGAATGGAACATGGGTTTTTTTAGAGCATTGAGAACTGATAGTGTTTCTTTCTGGTTCTGAAGGATCGATTCAAATCAACACTATTCAATATTCTTTATAATCTTGAGAAGGAAACATTTTATATTTTTCAGAATTAGTTGTGGAGTTCATGTGTTTAATAATGTTGGATACTCATAGACTGGAATATTAATATCATATATTATTCAAAATTGAGATTAATTACCCCTACCCAACGTATATTTGTCACTATGATGTTTTAATTGAATAACTAGAACCTTTAACTCTTTAGGTATCGAATTAATTTTTATTTGGTCCAATGAATCAAGAAGTATATCTTCACCCTAAGATAATTTCACCTCAGAAAACTAAATTAGGTGGAATATCTTCACACTATTTATCTTTATAACATATACTCCCCTAGTAAGGGGAATTTGAACAATAATTTATCAAGCATAATTTTACAAGTATTGGAATATAATAAATTAATAGATAAGTAGAGTTTGAGGAATTTTTTCTGATCTAGGATTGTAGATACATAAATATAGAGAGTGGTAATTTTGAATTGTTTTAGGTCATTCTCACCCATGTTATTTTGGTTTGGTGTGAGTATGAATATGAGAATTAATTATAATAGATTGGAATTTTTTTAAATGATTAAGGGATATAAAGATATTTTTATAAGTCATATGATGATACCATTTTATTTATAATATGGTTGGTGGTTTCCACAATCTTCATGTAAGTAGTGATGAACATGTGGAAGTATTATATTTGGTCCATTAATTTAATGTATACGTTGATTGGTTAAATTATGTTGTGTTTTTAATGGTTTCGTGGATGAATATTTGAGTTGTGGGTTTTGTATGCTAGTATTTTACCTACCATATAAAAATAAAAAGAATCATAGGCTAGTTGGGATACATTAGCTTCTTCATATTCCATTATGGAAGTGGGATTAGATCTCTAGGGATTTTTTAATAATTATATATGTAACTCAAAGTGAAAGAAAATTATTTTTGGAATCATAGAATTGATTAATATATTTAAAAAATTTCATCCTCTTCACGAATTTATTATGGAAGATGATCTTAGAAACCATTATGGTAGAAATATATTTAGAATTTATGGGGTTCCATCGGTGAAAATTTGTAACTAGGATAATGTTATTACTTTATGTTTTAAGAGGATCCTCTTTATTTCTATGGGTAACAAGTTTACATTAATCATGATTTATCCCCAATAAATGGATAATATAATATATTGGGACATGAGGATTCTGGATTAAATGTTTTGATTTAGTGTTCTTAATATATTTTTGTTGATAAAAAAATATAATAAATTTGTTTATTTTTTTTTATAATAAAATTAATCAAGAATCCATAAATATGGCACATTTTAAGGTGTTCAGTGAGTGGTTTTGTTGGTCCCCATCATATTTGGCTGACATGGGTTGGAATTCCTTAATGGGGTTGAGTCTCATCTATGATATTATGAAGAATGTGAATATGATTTGAAAGAGAATAGGGATATATTAGTATCAATAGAAATCATATTTTTATAATCATCCTCACTAAGTATATTTTCAATTTCATTACTAGGTACTTCTCTTGGTATCTCATTACTAGTACATCATTATTTGAGATGTAGGGAAGTTAGAGTTTTGTTTGGTATGATTTTATTAGGTTTTATAGTTATTTTTCAAATTTATCTAATTGGAAAAAAAATCACCATTTCTATCCATGATTCATGAATCATTCCACATTTATTAGTTTAATAATATTTATATAAACCCCACTAATTTGATATAGTGGGTTGATATAGAGTTATATTATGACTCCATTATTTTGATGTAGTGTGGTCATACCCTGTATTATCAGAATAAGCTACTTTGTGGAATGTCGACCATGTTTTCCCATTTGATATGGAATCGTGGTTGTAAATTCCATGAGAATAATGAGATAATTGTTTCATTTATGGATTTTTTGACACAAGGGTTATTTTTTAAAAAGAAATAGAGAAATTCTATGCATTTATTGTTTGCATGGTTGGGTGAAGTGTGAAGGGATTTGAGTCATAGATATGACTTATATTGAGATATTTTTTCTATTTTTTTATTGAGTTTCCTGGTGTTGGAGTAGGAGAACCATGTTTTGTTTAATGAAACTGACCTTAGATAATGGGTAGAATACATTTAATTGAAACCATGTAGCTAACTATGTGATAAAAGAGTCTATGGGAGAGTGATGTTATGATGGTTTTAAGAATGATTTTTTTATAATAATTTGGTGTTTTAATAAAAATGTTTTTTTGAGGAGATACCATCTTTATTATTGTTGGAGCATGAATTTCATAACTACGTGGAAAAAACCTATGGATTTTTCATGTTACAATAAAATATATTTTTACTAATTTTACCATTTTAAATTTAATTGGATCTATCCCTTGTTTTATCATCCATGTGTTTTCAGTTATCCCCCATAGAAATATATTTTCCCACATTTAGATTTTTGTGGGTTCCTTCCCTTGGAGATTTCATTCAAGTTATTTTTTTATATCTATTAATTTATTATATCAACCCATTATTCATCCTTGTTCTTCCATTTCCATGGAGTATAGAAACCCTGTTTTGAAATATATCCCATACTAATGTCACTGAAGTTGGATTCATGTTGTTTCATTAAGGATTAATTCCCCGAGGGCCTATTACACTTTATTCTTATTCTTCACATTAATTTATACATGTTTTGGTTTGGTATTTGGGTTGGTTTATTTATTTAATAGATAATTTCAATGGATTCTCTACTAATATTGGTTTCATTTGTATTTTTCAAATTAAACCGACCTTATTTCATGTTAGTAATGATAAATTAACCATTTTTATGAAAATCATGTTGTGCTTTTGAAATTTCATCTCTTAATTAATAATTTTTCAAATGATATTTTTAAAATAAAAGTTATTCATTTGATAAAATGTAGCAATGAGTTTGTTGTGTTAAAATTATTATTAAGAAGTTTTTATATGGATTTTTTCATTAGAATGGGTCTTTATGACTATGGTAATGTTTTATTTAATATAATTTTCACTTTTTGACATCTATATTAATGGTATTGAGTATTATATAAGAGAAATCATCTTTGTGTGTGTAAATGACATAGAAAAAATGGATCTTTAACTTATTTCACTAATCATACTGGGCGAGTTATCCAATTGGAGAAGATGGTCAGTGGGAGGAAGAATCATGAAGCAACAAAATATGGCCTTTTGGACCAAGGGTTCCCATTGAAGTATTTATATGAATTTTGATGACATATAGAGGTTAAAACATTTTGAACATTCTTATCCAACTATTAAATTTAGTATTGGACTAATCTACACAATACCAAAATGGATAGATCACATGGTACTTATTTTGAATTACATATTTTATTTGGACATCAATGAAATTATTTTTAAAAATTCTTTTCTAAATATTTTTTTGTTTAGGACTAATTTAATATCATGTTAGGGTATGTTAACGAAGCATATTCCATACAAATTAACTTCAATTATCATAATATATTATTATACATATTTCTAGACATATGGAATTTATGAGAAAAAATGAATTCGTATTAATGTAATTAATTTAGGTGATGTTTTTTTCAAAGTGAAGTAATTATAAATGTGTGTTTCAAACCTGATTTATTAAATTTCTTAGAGAATGTTGTTATATATATTATACAACATATAGAATTTGGATTTGTATCTCCCAACATGAATACAATTTTTTGGTGACTTCTTACCTTATTTTATTGGATATAGGAAATGGTAATTGTGAAATGTAGTATGATTCCCATTATTTATTCAAATTTCATTGGTTTTTTCTGATGGTGGAGATATAGTCTCATGGGATTATATCATTTGAACCATTTTTTTATTTTTTTCATTTGGAGGTAATATATTAGACTTTTGGGAATTATCCCTATTTTAAAAATTTCCCTATATATCAAATGTATATTCATTGTTTAAAAATTATGATGTGATTGTGTTATTTTATCTGTAATAGACAATAATGTTTATATACAATGTATTTGTTTATTAGTTTTTGATTATTTTTTTGTGTCTGGTGTGGACTTCCAACTCATTTTTGGTTCATTTTATATTTCATGGGGTCAAATCCATTCCAAAATATTTATATTTTCTTCTGTATTTCATTTCAATAACACTTTACAATCTATAAAGTTTTTGGTCTCATGTATAAAGCCATATCTTTTTATGACTCAGGTCAACCTAATTTGGTTGACTAGACAAATTCTTGGTTTTTGGGTAATAAAACATATATTTTAATCATGTACCATCACACATATGTACTTTCTCCAAATAAAAAGTGTATCTTATACATTTTAATGGTTGGACTCCCTATTTTAACCAAACAACTATTTTTCTCCTACACAGCCCATTAGGGATCACTATACAGAATTTTTATTTCATACATTTATAAATACTCATGAAATTAATTACTTGTAAACTACTTTCCATTATAATCTTTAAGATTACATTTATGTTCAATGAGTTTTTTTAGATTCCTTCCTATACATTTTAATCATTTGCAGAATATTTGAATTATGTTTCAAAAAAAATTATTGTAATCAAATTGAAACAATAAATAATTATGATAAATTATAAATTCCATTTTTTTATTCCCATATCATTTATATATATACATCATAATTTTTTTGTTCCAAGGGGTTGGGTGGAATGTATTTCCACTCTTAATATTTTTCTTTTGTTATATTACCTATTTGATTGGATTCAAAAACAATGTTTGTTTCACTTTTATATGGAAGTAAATATCCAATTGCCTCAAATTATGGCAAGTTTCACATGCACTATTGGATAATATTACACCCACAACTATAACAAAAATTATTATCATATTTCTCACTTTGGTAAGATGAGGTATATTAATTTTTGATCTGAAATACATTTCAATTATTTCTTACTTTTTTTAGATATTTCCTCCATCATTCAAACATTAGATGATAAAATATTTTTTTCTAGAAGATATATTTGTTTCCATCAACACAAGGATAAATTAAACATAGTAACATATTTTTTCATTCGACCACAAACCAAATATCCCATAATTTTATGCTTCGAACAACTATAAATGAAATGGAACATCCTTTTACTTTTAAATTAATTTTATTTTCCAATGAAATACATCTAGAATTTTATTATTTAATTCTCCTCAATTAATTAGCATCAATGGTCAAAATAAAGTAGTATCTACTATAAAGAATGAAATGATTCTATTTCAAGATAACTTAAATTATGTATTCAATAATTAAAGAGTTTTCAATTCATAATTTTTTATTTCGGTGTACGGAGCATATCATAGAATAGTTTTTTTTATTTATTCACACAATTACTAGTATGATAATATCATATATATGATTTATACTAGAAATAAATATTATTTCCTACTTAAGTGTTATGATCTTAATATTTCATCTATAATTATAAATAATCTCTCCTATTTCTATTGATATTTATTTCCTCATGGGTAAATTTCCATCAACTCTTATTATCTTCATGGATGTGACATGTTATCCAATTAGTTATTGTCATTTTAATATATTTTATTAGAAATTATAATATCTATTAATCATCCACATTCTAGATTAAATTATCTTCTAGTTATATAATATTCATGGTGGCTAATTAGAATTTTTTTATTCATTAAATTTTTTTGTGGATAATCTTCTTTATTTGTAGTTTCTAAATTCTGTTAGTTTAGTTAATATATATGATTTTTTTACAATCCAGAATTTGTCTACATTTTTGAGAAGACTAAAATGTTAACACAAGAAAATTTATATTCATATTTAATATAATAAAAATTTACCTACATTTTTTGAATGAATTTTGGAAATGCACCATTAAATTCAGTATCATTGTTGAATTTATTTTCAACATCATTGGAGGCCTTTTAGTTTCATGAATTAATGATTTTATCTTACCAAGTGCACATACCATTTCATCAGGATTCTCATTTTTACCCCCTGAGATTTATTCTTATTCAATTACATTTAGTTTAAATTAATTTATTTTCTAAACAAATACATTCTCTCTATTGAGAGAATCTTCTCCACTTTCAATTTTCTTCTATAATTTCATTTTCAACATGTGTTTTTCATTCATGATAAGAGTAATTTTATTCAATTATTATTTATTTTCAAATGTTATCATCAGTTCCAAGAGTTGATTATCCTTCTTATTCTTCTTCACATATTATGTCCTGAGGCTCTTCATGATCCATAATAATTTTAAATTTCTCCATTATTTCATCATTATACAATATGGATTCTAATGATTCAACATTATCTCCCATGTAAATCAATCTATTTTTCCCCATTTGGGTAAACATACAATTAAATTTATGTTGTATTATACATTCCATTGTATGCATATTCAAATTATTCATCTAACAGACTTGGTTAATCCCATCATCCTTTCTTCTACTACTATTCTTCTTGTATGTATCTACCAAATTGTACCTAACTCCACCACACTAAATGAATTTCGTTGGATAATTACATTTTCACATTACTTTACCCCTTTTTATAATATGAATATACAATATGAATTATCCCTTAATCACCCTTACCCTACGTACCTTCATTATCCATTTCATCTAAATATTCAACTTTCATTACATTGAATTTTATATTCAACAAGATTCTAAATCCAATTTTTACTTATAAGTTTTCTTAAATATATTATCATTCCACATTTTATATTCTTACATATTTTTATTTCATTCATCTATAGATAAAAAAATCTATCTTACATGTATGAGAAGATGTGAATGAATATATAAACGAAATTTCTCAATAATTTTTTTAATTAAGTCTAACAGAGTGCCTCTTAAGCTATCCATGGTGTTCCGTGTAGAGAAAGCTACAATGTATGTTATATGTAACATTATCATGGCTTGGTGTTTCATATAACGAAATACACACTTACTACATTCCAATAAAAAATAAATATTTAGTGTTTCATGAAATGAAAAATATCAAAAAGATTAAATTGATTCAAAAAACATTATTCACAAATTCTTAGGGTGTTACATTATATCCCCTTATAATATATTTCACCCTCAAAATTTATCTAGTTTATTAATGGTTTAATATGTGAATGTTCATTTCATATAAAACCACATCATAAAAATTATGAGTAATACATCGTTTAAAAGGGGAGTGTCGTAAACAAGATGGTTACCCAAATTAGCTCATAACTATGTTACCACAAGGGAGGAAATTGGCTGAAATTTAAAATATGGGTTTAAAGGTAAATTGTAAATATTAAAGGAATGTAATTGAGGTTATCAAACAAAAATAATTTAATTATCAATGAAACTTTTGAGGCCCCAATTTCAAAAATATGTGATGATATAAAAGTTCATCGATTCAATAAAAAATATGGCATTAGAAAAACATTTTATTTGTAGATTGTTTCTTTAATTTTGAATATTTTTGATGAAAAAATATAATTTTACAATATTAGCATAACCTCACATGCTGTTGTTCCTTGATAAAGTTACACCTCTCATATTTATCTAAATAAAAAGGTGAATTTTTCTATCCTGAAGCACTAATATATCATAAGATCCAAGACAAGCCATCCAATTTTTCATCAGTTATAATCAACATAATATTTTCAGAATATGTTACCCCATATGAATAAATCCTTAATCTTAAGTTAATAAATTAATCTCACAAACATCATCTGATGTATAAAATAAAATTTATAAAAATGTATAACCTTATAAACCTTACAAAAGATTAAAATCCAAAACATTAGAGAAAATGTAACTACATAATCATAACATTGATCCCACTTTTATCATAATGTAAATTATGTTAGTCAAATTAAAATCACATGAATACACTCGTCATATATTCTATTAAAATATTATAATAACATGAATTACAATTAATCCTTTTCTAAAACATTCATGTTTCCATGTTCCAGTGATTAATAGATATTTTCTTTAAATCAAATAAGATATAAATTTCATCAAGTGTAACATAGAACAGTATTTCATGAAAACCTTCATTAGTTATAGCAAAAAAATACAATAAAATTTAAATTATCAATAACTTCACCTCTTTATCAATATAAAATATCATTTTAAATATTTAAGAACATGTTAATGGTTAAATTCTTTTACTGTAACCTCCCAATTAAATTGATTTTATAGGTTATCAGTATCAGATAACACAATATTGAATGTATAGAAGGAATAACATCTTCAAAAAATCATTATATAGATCATGATTAATAATATTTTTATTCCAAAACATACAAAATTAAATAATAAATATTTATTTCTCAACCATTACTTAGGATTTATCAAATTATTCTTTAATACCTCTTTCCTAGAATATTAAAAATGAATAATTTATTAAGGTTCTTCAACCTTAATCTAATCGTTCTTCTTATGTTTAATGTAATCAATATTAGGATAACATTATAGACCTTTCACATTTCATTTGTGGTCTTCATTTCATCATAATTATATCTATTACTCATACCACATTCCAGATTCTCTTCACGAGGTTTCGACATTCATCATCAACTTGTAAAATTTCCATACATTCCACATCTAAAACATTCAATGTTAACCAAGTTTATTCTAGTCGATATTTTGAAAAAGAAAATAAATCATAGATTGGGAAACACTTATCATAGAAGAAAACCAAAAATGATTTAAAATTACTTATATGACGTTTAAATAAGGACACTTAATTCTTTAATCTACGAGGTCATAGGTTTATACTAGGTTATTCATAGTCATCCTCTATTTAAATCCTTTATTTTGGTTTGAAATTGTTTCTTTAATTCCCATTGAATTTACCACTATATTTTCCAACTAGGTGTGCATTAAGGACCATTTTCATGTACATGGATACGTTCGAGTTTGATCTAACACAACTTCTTAGATTTTTTACTCCATGTTACATCTGTTCCAGATTCATGTCCACTTATTGCCTCCCAAAAGGCATGTATTTCTAAGAAACCACTCATTCCATCCTTTAAAACAATTCTAGGAAATTTTCATAGCCATTATCTCATCTTGGGACATTTCCTCAGTGAAACCCCAAGACATATCCTTATAAATATCACATGGTATCTCACAATACTCTGATCATCCTCTGTTTAAAATGGTCTTCTAAACCATACCTTATTATCAACTATCATTTCCCAAGATTAACAAACATAGATATTAGACCATTTTAGATGTATATTCATATCATTACATAAATAAATTCTTGGGGACCATAATATTTTTGTAAATTTGGAATCTTGGAACAAAATATTATAACACAATGAATGATTTTAAATTTTTTCCCAGAAATATCTTACACTATATTACTTTTACCTAAATCCTTTCTTCATAACCTGGGGAAATGAAACATGAGAAAGCCTTGAGTTCAGATACTCAAAAAGGGTAAACAATGGATATAAATTAGCATAATGTGATCAAAACACTATAAATCTAACATTTAAAGATCATACCTGACATATCAATGATCATTTACACGAGTCAATGAATAAAAATTGCAGTCCATTGGACATGAATCATAAGATCTATAATATCGTTATCCATAAAAAAGTAACATATAAATAAGACATGAAATTTATAGAACACACCTAATCATAGAAAATAATATGTCAAGGATACCTGTCATGACCTTTATAACATGTTTGGCATGTGCTAATAACACTTGTAATAGCATTGGTCTTAGTATTCCATCCTATGTAGAATCAAGTTTTGGGCTTTGGGATTCCCTCTAAGGTATTATCTATTTTCAGGCATGTGATTCCCTCCCATAAATTATTTTTGATTTGGACATGGCATTGCCTACAATGTACCGTTTTATTTATGGATTGGGATTCCCTCCCATGTTCCCTCTTGTTTCAGGCTATGGATCCCATCCCATGTACCCTCTTGTTTTAGGATTTGGATTCTCTCTAATGTACCCTATTGATCTCATAAAAAATTTATTGATACCCAATTCATTGGAGGAAAAAATATGTCACACCAATATAATAATAAAATCCTACATTCTTGTTCCACTTGATAATAAAACATGTTTCATATGAGGACCCTCAAAAAATGGAAGGTTTTCATAAACATCATATCACAACCCATGCAATGAAAGGAGTATCAAAATAAATTCATAATATTCCTAACTATCGATATATATATATATATATATATATATATATGTCTCACAATATTTTAATAAAATAATAAACAATGAAAAGAATAATTTTTCAAAAGCATATAACATTATTATGTGAAATTGGTTTCATAAACATCATTCCAAAATATGAAAAACCTTTAAAGAAATAATATTAATGGTATTCTTGGGTCATATCCCACCACCAAGAACTCTCATTACCATGAATAACCATAAAAAATAAATGAATATCTAAAAATGATTACATTATTATCAATTAGACACTAAAAATTACACATCCAGTGAGCTGAATTTTAAAATTCAAATGATACATTATTTTTCGATTTTAATATTAGATATCTAAGCCAAATTAATACCATATTTAATATTACCTAGTTTTCGGTCACTACGAGGGTTACTAAAATAAATACTACGAAAAATTAACTAACTGGTAATACCCAAGGAGGAGTTAATGATATCAGGAAAAACATTGATTTATTGAAGACATAGACTATAATTAAAAACAATATTTTTGAAATGAAAGGATAATGAATATTAAAGAGACAATGGTGAGTACAAAAATATATATGTATTGTTGACATATTCCCAATCATTAGAGGAGATACAGATATAATATATATGAATGTAAATGATAAAAACCTAAAGAGAATGTTTGAGTACTAAATTCATCCATGGAAAAGAAATATGACCTAGGAGAGCTCGATGATGGGACTCTATGGGTAGATGACACCCTGGTCTACAAGATGGGTTTCAGTAGTTCCAAAATGTTTAACAAATTTACAAACATAATTAAAAAATTTCTTAAAAATGATAGATATTTTGGTTACCAATTCATATATCACAAAATATTTCTATGTCATATTTTATATATTACCTCTAAAAATATATAAATAGCACACACATGAAATAAATAATATTGAAATAATAGAATCTCTTCCTTATATATAAAAAATTATTTTAAATTAATGAAATAATATGCGCCATTTTGAAAACTAAAATAATATATAAATATAAATATAAATATAATTATTACATAATAGTAATAGAAAAATTAAAAGAAAGAGAAAAATATTTTATATACTCTGGATAACTATGTCTACAATAAGGAGCAAGTTAATATAATTATTAGATGTACTTTTTAAATGAAACCAAAATCCAAAATTATGGAATTTAGAATATAGTGGTAAACAAAAATTCCCCATTATCATGGAACAAATTATATCAACCATAAATTAAATATAAAATTATCAATGTATAAATTATAACAGTAATTAAAATTAATAAAATTTAAAAATAAATAAATTTTAGAATGATATATTCCCTCTTTCAAAATTAATTTTAAATTAAGAACAATGAGTTGTAATAAAATTTATATTAAACCATTACATTTTGAGCCATAAATACTTTTGTAATTATATTTTGGGAATTAATGAATTTTTGAAATGAAATGATAGATATCTATAATATGAATAAAAAATAATATGATCACTAGAAAAAAGATCAAATAATAAAAACATATCATTAAAATAAATAATATTAATATTAATATAAATCATATATTAAATATCCTATCAATATACCATATAATCTAATGATTATGGAATATGTCCCAATTAATTAACCAATTACATGTGAAAGGGAACAATATTTGGTATAATATTTTACATAGAAAACTTTTAATCTGAACCACATATAATAATAAATAAATTGACCACCTTTTTCCCATCAATATAATTTTTCGTTCACTATAATATTCATGACTATATAATTATATATATATATATATATATACATTCATGTATATATGTTTTAGCACAAATTATCATTATAGGTGTTATTGGATGAATTAATATATCTTGATCCTTTATTTTATACCCTAATGTATTAGTTACTATAATAAAGTAATCACATTTTTTATATATTTAAATACATGAAACTGATGTAATCATATTCATCAAAAAAATCATTTAACGCATTTAGGGATAAATCATTCCTTTTATCAAAATATAAATTTTAATCAGGATAATTTTTAAAATGTGAATATGAAAATATTTCATCTTTTTTATAAACATATAAATTAATTAATGATTTAAAATTAATAACAGTTTTATTGAAATAAATAATTGGTTTCATTGTTTGAATATTCAACCAGTATAGTATTTAAGGAAGTTGACAATGATATCTCATTTTATTAAATTTCATTAATCACATATCATATACCTCCACCAAATATTATTTTCTTGATATGATATAGTATATTACATTTATTAATTATTTATTCCTTTTTCATTTTGTTACTAGTACATTTATTTTTTATATTTTAGTTTTATGCCATTGATTCAATAGTTAATTTCTCATATGATGAACTAGAAATTATATGATTATATGTTTGTATTAAGAAATAATTTATCTCAATATATATTTAATAATCTAATTTATTTGATTTAAAATTTTAATAATTAATGTTAATAAATATATCATGATAAGTAATTCACACAAAAACATTTTAAAATCAATTTATACAAAGACTAAACCATATTATATTCATATATTTATAACGTATCATAAATTTGAAAATATTTAAATTAAAAATATCATAATGATAATAGTTTAAAATTTCATATTCATTTAATAGAATACTCCAAACAGGTTTATAAATATTTCTTATATACACCTTTATTTTATTCATTTAAATATATATCACATTTTTCTATCAAAACAATGGGTAAATAGAACAATATAATTCATCTATATACCACTATTTATAAATCGTAAAAATACCTTCCCAAAAATTCATTTTATAACCTAGAGTGTAATGAATTCCAAATAATAGAATGGTAATGAATATCATAAAATATTTAAAATGAAAAATCGTAGGTTTTTATTTGATAATTTTAATTATGATTTAATTGGAATAGGAAAATACCAATATGGATTTATTTATTATCATTTAGAGATAATGTAATGTACATGTACAATTTGGGGTAAATATTCATATTAACGTTTGCAAATATATAATCTATCATTAATAAATAAATAAATTAATGTAATTAAAAGTATAAAAACCATATGAAATACCATATTCTTATATTTCTTGGCGGCTTAAATAAATTCCCCTAGTCCACTCCACCAATACCTAGTATAGGATGTGTTATTATTATTTGGATCTTTTTCCATGGGATTACATATGTGAGTATAAGAAGTTTTTTAAAGTTATGTAACACCTAATGAAATTAAAATATTTGACTTTGAGAATAAATTTATTTTTTCTACTAAATTTATTTATATAGAACACCATTTTATTATTATGCTACACAGAACACTATGTTATCATTCAGTACACACAAAACTATATTTTACCTCATTTTAATGGAACACCTTTTTTAATAATATATTCTGACACTTTTATAAATTTTTTTAGTATAAATAAACTTTATTTTTTTATTATTTAATAGTAAATTTAGATTACATGAACTTTTAGTATTTTAATTTGAAGTTTCATTTTTTAATAATAATGAAAAATATTGCATTTTAGTTGAAAACTCCAATTTCGTTTAAATATTAATTAACATTAAATAATATTTTTATGTAACATATGTAGATCAATAATAATTATTTTAACACCTTTTATGTCATTGGAATATTTCTTATGATGGATTTTTATATAAATAATTATTTATCCTTTGAATATTTTAACATTAAAAAATGCTTCCTTACCATGTCTACGGTTTTTTAATTAAATTTAAATTTTCTATTTTTATGAAATAAATTTGTAAAAATGGATATACAAGATTGTAATCAGTATAACAATTCTGTTCAAATAATACCATCATAGTTTATTACCAAAAACATTTATTTAAGGAATTAAAATTAATAGGAGCGATTATGGTAAAATTAAGCCCAACAAGGGAATAAACCCTAAAGATAATAGCCAAAATTACATATAAAATTGTCCAAAATCCATTTTCAGATAAAAGTTCAAAAATATCCCAAATTTTGTCCAATTTTTTAATTTAGTCGGAAAAATGTTTTTGAATTTGATGCATATAACATGGTATGTTTGGAAAAAGACAAAAAAATATTATTTCTTACCTTAGAAATTTATAATGATTTAGCATATGAAAAAAGATACATATTGTGGGTTAATAAAATTATTGATAATGTTAAATTATTTTGTAATATAATATTAATTTTACTAAATAATTTATTGAAGAATTAGTTAAATTAAACGCTTAATAAACACTAACACATGGATTATATAGTTAATAATTAAATAAAATAAATGTTGATAAAGAGATAAAAGGAATATATTTTATAATGAATTATTTCGTTCCATTAGTATTTTTAATTAATATTCCATGTTACAAAGCTATAAAATTAATATTTTTTAATTACATAATTGTATGGATCTATTTCTAATTACAGTTTTTCTAATAATGTCAAAATAGATATTAATTGTATTCTACAATAAAAAACAACTTATTGAATGAATTTAAATTAATAAAAAATCATAAATTATATGATATGATTTATAATTACAATTAAATATAAAATCTTGTCTATTAATTTAATAATTTATCATTTATAATTAACAAATTATCCCATAGGCAGTAAAAACAATGTTAGGAAGGTTCATGTTAAATTAGTTTTTTGAAAGTTACATACACTTTTATTAAACTTAATTTCCAATACACATGATTTTTTTATTTTTAAAATTAGATATCATATTTATAATTTATTGGATATATATTTTATTCTAAATCTCACATTAATTTTTACTTAAATCAATTAATTGTATATTTTATAAAACATGTTACCTTAATGATAATATAAAATTAAAATTATATGGAAACAAAAATACTAAATAACTAAGTTAAAAAAAATGAAATTATTTTTTAATGTTGGGTATTATCATGAAAATATGAATAATTTAATCAATTTTTGTCAATTTTTTTGGAACATGATGTATGTGAGACATCCCAATAGTGTTTTCCTTTTAATTTTTAGAGAATGCCAGTCCTTGTTCACTATAAAAAAGTGGTCACCTTCCATACTTATTCCTACAAAAAGTACAAATTTTATCATTATAACTATATCGAAATAAGATCAAAAATAAACTTACAACAAACTATAATCCACACTTTTTTCATAAATAAATCAAAGGATGTACATTTGTGAATACTAAAAGGGGTCACCTAAATAAATACTTGACATTCATCAACGATATATTGTGCCTTATTTTATTCATAACCAGTTAAATTATTCATATTCCATTATTATATAATAAAATCAATATCATTAATAAATTTATATTTGATTATATTATTATTTCTACATAAACCTATAAACAATTCCATCAAATGGGTAAAAACAATCATTTTCACTTGTATGGAAGACTACCATCTCATGAGACTATGCAATTATTTTTTTAGTTTACCACCTCTCATGGTTGGTCATTGTGATAGATTTTTTTCAATATGATATAAATTATATTTATTTTTTTCATTACGTTCATTATTTTTTTATGAAACACACGCCTTTACTATTATCAGTTTTTTTAAATATAATAACTTCTTTTCAGCTCGTTTGGACTACCGTCTCCTCAAAGCAATGTGATACCTCCATAAATTACATGGAATGAATTAAGGATGGTTAAAATTAAAAATATGTGACTTAAATGACATATATATTATAATTTTGAAATAATTACATATATGGAAGTATAATAAATCATTTTTAAAACCATTTTCACACACTAAAAAGTTATAATGTCATTCATATACTTGTGGACTACCACCTCCTTAAAGCGATGTGATTCCTTTTGTATCAAAAAAATAATATATATGAGTATATATGACTAAATAAAATAAATTTATGACATAATTATCGTTATGGAATTATATAATTTCACTTAGCTTCTTTCCATAACAATCATTGAAAATTGGGGAATGATACTCATATGAACGTATGCCCAACCTTTTACATGATTATAACATTGAGTTGTTTTTCAAAACAATCATTCATGATCAGTTATAAAATAAAAATTGATGAATTAATATGATAAATATTTCATTATAATAATTTTTTTATATGTTTTTATATTAACACATTAACCATAGTTGACATACCAAAGTCATTTTTGAAAACATAAACTGAATTTGGTCAAAACAATTGACGTAACCTTTTTTGTTTAAGTATTTGTATAAAAAAATATAATAAGTTAAATAAATATTAATCATTAAAATAATCTAAAGAAATTAAATAATTTACATAATTTCATTATTCAGGAATAAAAATAAACACATTAAAAGTCAGGCTCAAGGTAAGGGATTATGTCTCAATTTTATTCCATTAAGGCGTATTGTATTGTTATGCACCTAATTTCATTTATTTTATGTATGTACTTCCATTTAACATGATATAACTTAAGTCACATAATTCTCATGATATTATAAGTATCATTTAATGTTATTACATCATTGAGATTATGATATAAATGATTTAATGTGTCCTGGAACACTTGGATTGTTTAAAGATTGTTTTCCTCGGGTGTGTTTTTAATGGTATTTATATGGTATATCCATTCGTCAATTTTTAAAACTATTGTTGATTATTATCCTGAATTGATGAGTTATTGAGAAATACATATTATATATTAAATATGGCTATTTTATGTTAAGGAACATTATTTATTAATTAAAATGATTATTGGAAATATATGAAATGCATTGAATTGGTATGACACGTATTGGGGACCATTTAATATAAGCCCCTAAATGTATCAGTACTCTCGTATGATGAAATAAATTGATGAAAACCCATATTATTTTGTTTTCAAGTATAATATATGGGTTTCTACCCACATATTTAGAATATCTTTAAAAAGGTATTAACTGTAGTATCTTATACCATCTTGTGAATGGTCTTTACGGTGATGGTACTATATACCACGGAAACAAGGTATTCAATAATTAAAAATTACAATTATGTAGAATTCGTTTATTATTATTTTTATCCATGTGTTTTTTTTATTTCAATTTTTTATGGATGCATTTCATTCTCACATATTTAATTAAATGGAAGGGTTCTTTAGTTATATACCTTTTCTTATTGACTATGTCATATCAGGTTGTTTGGATTGAATGTTTGTTCAATTATTTTTCTTAAAATAATTTTTTTATTGATTCATGACTACTTGTGATTTAATATTACTATTACTAAGAATTTTATCTCACCCATATTATGTTTTATTTACCTATTGGTATGAAGATTAATTTTTGAAATTAGTTTCAAGGATGCAGTTTATTATTATTCGTTATGTATCATGTTTTATTTTCATTTCCCCAATTTAAAATCAATATCACTTATATAATCTAGTTTTGAAAAACAATTAAACATTAAGTATATAATTATTTTATTTGTTGTAATCATCCCAATGTAGTAAAGGAATGTATCAGCACCGGGCCACTATGGTTGGGGCACTCCAGTTTATATCAAATGAATTTTAATAGAAACCTAAGAATGAATATTATTGAATACATAGATAAGTGTATATAATACAGTGATATAAATTAAGGATAATTATATAATTATATCCCAAATAATCCTTGTTTATGATTATTTCAATATCCATATATAAAATTTCAATTTATGCTATGTATTTCCTTTGTTTTTTGGATTATAAAACACAAGATCTAATCGATTCAATGTAGTCATTTAGAAATTGTTCTTAGTAGAAAGAATGTTGCCCTTGAAAATGAACATTATCAAAATAGTAAGAATGGTCATTTAGTTTTTGGTCATAATCCAATCTATTTAAGTGAACTAATCTCCAAATATTTATCATTATATAGAAAAATAGTAGCATATGTTAATGAGATAAGGAATGAAATATCTATATATTTTGGTATCCGAGGGAGGCACAAGAACATGTGTAAGGATTGGAAAATGATGGAAAAATTTAATATGGTAAATAAGTTACCATTCACATTTAAATATTATGGAAACAATCACATGGTAAATTTCATAAAAAAATTTCCTTTACTACAAGTGTAGATTGAAATTCTATTGTGTTTGTGACAAAAAGGTTAAAAAAGTTATATCTAATGTGAAATTCTTAATGTGTGATGATATTGGTTATAATGAAAATAAATGTCCCATGTGTGAAAAGGAATATACCTCAAAAGAGGCTAATGGATCATGTTCAAGATTTTTCTACTAGCCAAGATGAATATGAATGATTAATATGACTGAGTTTGGATTCCAGAATTATTTAGTTTGAGTAAGGAATTGGTAGAGTGAATTATAAAATATATAAGGATTGAACTATTGTACTTTCACATCAAGGATTTAAAATCATGTGTCAGTTTTGACTGACGACCAAGAATAATAATTCACTAACATTTTTAACTTATTATAAAAAATGTTTTTTAGGGAAACACAATCAATAATATGTTCCTCATGTTTAGATAATTTATTTGGTTAAGAAGATTCCTGAATTGGATAATGTAAATCAGATAACGTGTGAATACCATAGAACAAATTAATTATTTGTTGAAAACGTAGTTCATGCAATCATTGAGGGAGTTCAAACAAGTTTTGGATTTAAGGAATATATCAAATAACCAATTTTTATGCAATAACTATGAATTCACATTTTCGATATGGATAAATTAACATTCATGTTATTACCATGTTTTTAGAGGATATATAATGATTTTATTTATATGATTTATATTTTATGCTAAAGAGTAACATCATGTTGTTTCTATATATTCATTTTGGAAATTTAGTGGCAATAATTCTAATGATTTAGATCATAATACATGGAAGAGTCATATGGAAAATAATTAATGGAATTTTATGTTGATATATGAATGTTGGTTTAGGAGTGAACTTATTACCTAACCATATGATATATCAAAGTCTAATAAGTGACATAGAAATTTTTCAAGTCACAAATAAAGTATAAGAACATGTTTATAAAATATAAATGAATATTTACATTTAGTATTATATTGTGAAATAATTTATAAAAACCAGGATAATGTTCTTGAAAAAAAATATTATCGTATTATTATCATTTTTATGATATCAATTACCTTTATTCACTCCTCTAGTTATTTGTTTTGTGGTCAATAACATTCTCGTGAAATGTTATTTATCAGTCACCATCAAAACATCAGAGTTATTTATTTTATTCCATGTTTGTGCTTTAACTAATGTTCTACACTTTGAAAGCCTAGATCTATGATAACCATTGAATTTATTTTCCCCCTATTATTAGTAAGATATGTTATTATCCCTATTTACAATATGTATTTTTCCAACAATGGTATTTTCATATATCAAGCCATAGACTATCGACATTATGTTTAAATTTCAAGGATAAAATTTAATTAATGTTGGGAAAATTTTACGGCCCCATAATATAAAATAATTACCTTTTATAATAAATTAATTTTTTTGTACAATTCTTCATACAAAAAAACCTTGTTAATATTACACTACATAAAACATTGAGTTAGTTTGTGTTACACACAAAACAATTTATTACGGATCTTTAATAGAGCACCTATTTTGAATCAAAATTTTGACACTTTAATATGTTTTTATTCTTAAAATAAACATAACATTTTAATTTTTAATGTCAGAATTATCTTAGGAATATGTTTTTTATTTTTTTAGGATGTTTTTTATATTAATTTTGAAAAATAATGCATTTTAGTTGAAAATATCTTCTTCATTTAAATAATTATTAACAATAAATAATATTTAAAATAGGTATTTAATTTCATTATAGATAAACTATACATATTTCATTCTAATTTAGTTCATTGGATGAAAATTTTATTGAATTTAGATATAAAAATATTATTAAACTTTTGATCATTTTAAATTAAAACCCCTTCTTTCTCAACCTGCATATGAGATTATTGTTAAATTTAATTTTTTCAGATCTATGAATTTATTTATGAAAAATGGATACACATTGTTGTAATAATTATAATATTTATAGTCTCATTAGATGAAGTTATTTTTTGAAATATAATTATATTAAAAGTAATTAAAATTAATTACATTAATTAAGCTAAAACTATGATTAACAAATAACAAAACCTCAAACCTATGGGACAAAATGATGAAGAAAAATTCATGAAAGCCTTTAAAAAAATCACAAAGACCATTTCTCATCTTATTTATAATTTTATGATTTAATGGAAAAAATATTCATGAAAGTGACCCATGCAATTAGTTGTGGAAATAAACAAAAAAGGATAATTCCTTACCTTTAACATTAATAATTAATTAGAGAATAGAAGAATCTAAAATTGATAAATTTATAATCATTAAATTTAAAGTTAAATGTTTTTTCTCGTGATAGATTAACAATAATTTTAATATTTGAATTTGTTGCATTAAATGCATTAAAAATGCTCAGAGAAATATTATTTGGTTAAATATTAAATAAAATAAATGTCACAAAAAACTTTAAAATAATGTAAATTAAATGAACAATTTTATTCCATTATTTTATTTGATTAATATATCATGGTAAAAATATTTTAACATAATATATTTTAATTCCATAATTTTTTTTATATTTTTAAATTAAATTAAAATTAATGCTTTCAAAATCAACATTATTTTTATTTTATAATAGATGTTATTTTCCTAAATGATATAAAATTAAAAAAATCCTAACTTATTGATATTGATTTGTAATTGTAAAAAAATATAAAATATGGAAAATTAAAGGACCAATTTATATCTATAATTAACATATTAACATATATGTAGTAATAAAATTGTTTTCAGAGTTCGAGTAAAAGTAGTGGTTTTGTGTGTTATAGGATCTTATGTTATAATTAAATAGAACACACATAAGATTTTTATTATAAATATTAGATTTAATTTTTATAATTAATTTCATCTACATTTTTTAACAATTCCCACCTTAATTTAGTCTTAATATATTAATTATGTATGTTATCAAACTAGCAACCTAAATTAATGACAAAAATGAATAATACAGGGAAACATAAATATTATGGAACAAAATTATAAAAAATGTATATATTTTTGTGTGGTGGATATTTGGATTTACTATAAATTCAATTTACTCAATTATTAATCAATGTTTTGGCTCATGAAGTATGATTTAACTCTTAATAGTTTTTACATTTTTATATTCATCAGAATTCCACTCATCCTCCACTATAAAATGGTAGTCACCCGCTCCCACTTATTCAAAACTCTGAAGACACTTTGGAACATCCATCCTATGTCGATATAATCTTCCAAATCGATCTTGTAAACCTAGTTTCCTTAGTTTATGATGAATTAAATATAAGGATTTCTTTTGGTGAAAACCCAAAGGAGTTGATGCAAAATGAGATACAAGTGTTCAAAAATCAAATAATGAGTTATTTATTTCATAAGCATTTCAATTATTCATATTCCAATTTTATATAACAATATCATTATCTACAATATACTGGGATGTCCGTATATTAAGGGTTATACATACACCTAGACATAGATTCATAAAATCAATAATTATAATTTTGTCTATGTGTATGGAAGACTACCCCATCACGAGATGATGTAGTTGGTTTCTTATTTACCACCTCTCTTGGTTGGAAATTAATAAAGACACATATTTTAATACGATAAATATATGATATTTATTGTGTCATTATCATTCTGAAAATTTTATATGACATATACATTTTTTCTTTCCATGTTGTTTAAATATGATATCTTTTTTTGTGGACATGTGGTCAACCAAATCCCTAAATTGATGTAATACATTCATACATTACATGGAATGTATTAAGTATGGTTTTAATGAAACATATGTTATATAAATGACATATATATGATTTATATGACATATTTCCCTTTCTATAAATATAATAAATAATTTTTTATTACCCTATTCAAACATTTAAAATGTAGTTCCCCATGAAATTACTAGATTATCCATTTATAATAAATATCTTGTTTATAGATTTCAATTCAAGCAATAAAGTGTTATTTTTCATTGCACATAAGACCATGTTTAAAAAAAATGTTTAGTCATCTTTTTCACAGTGCATTAAATTAAAACACTCTTATAGAATTTATAAAGTAAATTTATATGTTATTTAACTAATTAAAAAAATTATATTCCTCAAACATATTTGATATGTATAGGATAAGAATAAACCCATTTTTTTGTATAAAAACAATATTTTATAAAGGCGCATTTTCCACCTATTAATGGAAACACTATTTTAAAGCCAATTTTTGTCAATTTTATAAATTTAATACTAAAAAATAAACATATTTCTTTTTCAATATATAAATAAAAAATCTGTTAGGGGGAATTTTTTTAGTTTTTTATAAAGCTTCATTTTTTGATTAAGAGTGAAAAAATTAATGAATTTTATTTCAAAATATATTTTCATCACATTTATTTATACTAATAATATATACATTTTATTGGATTAAAAACATAATTATAACCCTTTTAAATAAATCATTCCAATTTAGTTCATTGAAACATACTTCACATCAAAATTGGATAAAAAACTTAGTCAACATTTGATCATTTTTTGCTTTAAAAAATGATTTGTTATCCAATCTATGACATTAATTTTTAAATAATTTGTAAAATTATTTTACTTCAATTTGTAAAAATAGATTTATTGTCTTATATCATTAAATTTAAATTGTTTAAAAATATCAACTAAGTTTTAAAAAAATAATGAAATTTATTAAAATTAATTACATCAGTCATGAGAAAATTAGTTTAACCAATTAGTAGACATTAAACATAAGAGACAAAAAGACCTATAAAGTAGTAAAAAATCCATTGGATGTGAATATATTGAATCTATCGTTAATTTTGTTTAATTTAGTGTATTTATAGATTCACTTGACATTGGGAAAACATTAGTGTAATTTCCCAATGAATTTTTTTTGAGAATTTCACTCCTCCATAACTATAAAAAGACACTTACCCCTACAACTTATTCACACAACTAAAGAAATTTTTTCTCTCCAAAATCCTTATAAAAATATCCAAATACACTTCATATTATCCTTTTATAATATATTTGGGAATAAAACCATCAGAATAATCCCTTTGTTTCAAACCAAAATAATTTACCTAAACAAGAGGCAATATCCTTCATGATGTTCTTTGGTTTTTTTTCATTATCCACACTATCGAATACTATTATTACATCCTTATATAATAACATAAGTATCCAAAATATACTAATATGTTTTTATCTTAGGTTTTTGACCTATATATTCACACACTTCTATATAATTGATAAAAAACCAATTATTTATGTTCATGACAAACTACTGCCTCATGAAATTATGATTATTCAGTTTTTTACCCCCAATCATAGTGGAAATTATGATAGAAAAATAATTATATAGAATATATTTTAAATTTTAATTTAATTACTCTTCGGTACATTTAATGTAACACATTCCCTTATTCATTCTATTTTTTGAAAATACGACGACATCATTTGTGGACATGTAGACTACCGCCTCCTAAATGATTTCTGATTCATTGACATCATGAATGGAACACACAATGAGTGCTATTAATAAATATACGTGATATATAGAACAAATATATAATAGTTTCATTATAATAAATATATATATAATTTCAATTTCAATCATTTAATATGGAAAATAAAGGAATGTATCGTTCAAGAGTATGTATTGCCTACCAACTTTGTTAATGGTCCTTTTTATTTATTATCTATAAATATTATGGATATGCTATAAATACATATATAATGAATATATATGATAATTACATCATTTATTATATTTTGGAGATTATTAAATCCTTATATATGTAATAGTACTAATAAATAACAAGTCAAAACATACATGTGTAACAAGGAAATTAACACCCAAAATAGTGAAAATAATTAAAAATTGTTAACAAATAGGAAATAAGTTATCATAAGAATATAATATCTAATTTTATAAATATTAGTATTGTTTTGGTATAAAAGTATAACATTTTTAAAACAATTTTACATGAGTTTAAATTTTATTGACCCAAAAATTTTAATCATAAGGTAAGTGTTTTCATCTAAATTTACATTCCATTGAGATTTATTTTTTAATATACACCAATTAAATTTATTGTGGTTTATATACTACACGTATTAATTTATTTTCATGAATCACTAATAATTCATGGTATTTTATGTCTTAAATTTATTTATCTCACCCAAGTTATTTAACTTGAAAATTACCATGTTGTAAAAGTTTACTTTTTAATCATATGTTTTTTAATTATGAAACTTCTTACAAGAAAATAAATATATTGTAATAAATTTTCATTTAATATTTACATAAATATCCAAATTATTGTGTGATGTATGTTTTTATTTATTAAACCATATAGCATATTTATATATAGAGTTCAATTTTATAGTTATTAAATTTAATGGGGTATTATTGATTAATTTGTATCTTATTTTAGACATGGATACATTTTGTTAAGGAATATTGTTTTTGAATTAAATACATTATTCAATATGTGATGAATGATTTTGATAGGTAATACATAGGGTGGGTGCCATTTAATTAAATCCCAATTGGATAGAGAGTGGTTAATCCATGCCAATAGATGCATTGGTAGTCTAATGAGATGAATGTGTTAGCCAAACATGAATAGTTTAAAATATATTATCATATAATTAATGTTATTATGTACCTAAAAAAATACTTTTAGTAATTATGATTTTACTTTAATGATAAATTATTTATTATAATGACTATTATCCATGAGATAATCACATCAGCATATTTATGGATACTTTTAATTCTCACATTATTGATGAAATGGAATGTGTTTTAGTTTCTCACCTTTTTATATTAATAATTACTTATTTAGTTTTTTTAGTGGAATTTTCTATAATTTATATACCACTCCATTTTTTCAATTCTTTTTTATTCCTTAATTCTTCTTCTTTACTTTCCCTTATGGAGTATTTGATATTACCCATATTTCTACTAGTTCCTCTAGTTACTAAGAATAAATATATGAATATTATTTCAAGGAGGTTCTCATTTCATTTAATAATGTATCATATTTTATTTTATATTTATCAATGTAATATAGGTATCATATATGCACTCTAGTTCTCCCAAACTGCTAAATTTTAAACTCCCTTGGTATTTGAATCTTGTATTTATTCCAATGTAGTAAATTAATTTACATGATCTATGATTACTTGGGTCCGGTCATTACATTTGATATCAGTGAATTTTTAGCAGTAACCTTGGAAAATTGGATTATAAAACATATATTAAGAAACATTCCCCTAATAGAAATATTTAGTGTATGTTTAGAACAACACCCATGAATTTTCATAATAGAGAGACATTGTGGGTATTAATATAAATGCATCCATTTTATGGATACTACTAATGGAAGTGGTTCTGGAAAAGATTCTCCTCGTGGTAATATCTCCAACATGGTGCATTAGTCTTGACTCAAGTGTAACCCGTTACACGACAACCGGCATTATTGCGGACCTAGTTTGACACTCCAAAAAAAAATACTATTTGGATAATTTACGATTTTTATAAAAACCATTATGATGTATTTAATAGTATTGATGTCACCAAAAATAGAATTTTTATGATTTCATTATATATTATATATAAGTTAATTGTATTTATAATATAATATTTATAATTATAAATTATTTTTTTACGAGCTAATCCAGTATATTCCATTGTTTAGAAATGGAACATGGAAGGAAAAATAGTGTATAAATACTCATGGAAAATGTAAAGATTTATATTTTTAGGAAACTAATACATATGGTATTATGATTGGGAAAATTAAGGAAATATTTGGACAATATAATCATGTTAAAAGAAATAACATATTTCGAATATAGAAACCTTTTACAAAGATATAATCTTATGATTGATCAATTTATGTGATATAATCCCCCATTGTTTAGTGGGAATACATATCCAATTGTAACTATGATATGAACTATGTCTCACAACAATATACATACAGTGTTGGGATGAAGAAAAATAGAAAAGTTTACAATTGCAGTCTATTATATGAAAAGGTGAAACATAAAAATTAGGGTCTCTGATCTAGAATACATAGAAAGAGGGAGAAATATAACTCATGTAATAGATAACATTTAATGAGAAATTAATTGGTAAATAATTCCCTCATGACCCAAAAAATGAGATTTATAGAATGTTCTTTATATTATAGAAAATGGAATAAGAGAGAGTTGTATATTATAGAGAAATAATTACAAGGTTATCTAGGGATGCTACATATTAAAAATGCAACAAAGAGTTCGAGATTGACCAGTCTATCGAAGATATAAAGCCAAATATATAAAGGGAAGTAGTTTCTCAATATTTTTTATCATATGAAGTGATAGTTTTATGTTCTATCAAATTAGAGAAGGAATTCTGATGATCCGACATGTTCATTGGAATCCAAGAGAATAAAACGTATTCTAAACACCATTAAATATGTTATGTAAAAAATAATAAAAGGGGAGGAAGAAATCCTTACATTGTGATAACAGTGGGAATAGTAACTATAGGAAATACAAGAAGCGGTTGGTTATCTGTTATTATTGTATAGAAAATAGGAATAATATTACCAAACTCAAGGGGACAAAGGAGAACATTGATACTCAATATTTCACCAATATGGTGATGGGTACCTACTCAATTGAGTAGCTGACGTGTAATAGAAATCTACAATATAAGTGGGAAAGGGGATACAGTTAAGATTATTCAATCACTATAGGTAATGTGATAGTAACATATGATGTGGTGTAATGTAAATTAATAATATATTCATATTTATTTAATTCATTATTTAATTCTTTATGACATCAATATTTTATATCTACACAAATTTTCCAAAAATAGGGACATTCCCCATTGAACAAAATAATAGATTTTTAGTAAAAACTATTAAGTGAAGTCTAATTGGAAAAAATGTGATAGTATGTCCCTTTAATGGCCCATAAATTTTCTTTATGTGATTACTATGTTATTATAGTTGTGGTTGAAATTAATATAATTCTTGGTATGAACTAGATCTAAAAATATGATGCAAAAAATTTATTTCCAGAGGAAATAAAATTTGATTTTTCAGCAAAATATGGAATCCCTCATCTTTAGAGAAGAGTATTACTAACCCGGTTATTATCTAAATTCACCCCAAGATTCTCTACTAAATGAAATTCTTGAGGGAAAATAGAAGACACCATCCATTGATGAAGATGGTAATATTCAAATTGAGGTTCATCCTATTGTGTAAGAATACATTGACATATTTCATGAGGACTCAATTAAACATCCCTGAGAAAATGATGTTGATTTTTCCACTGATTTAATCCCAAATTAAAGGATAATATCAAAGATTCACTATATAATGGACATGGTGGAATTATTATATTTAAATAAATAATTAGATAATTTGTGTAATAATGTATTTATTCATCTAGTGTTTCACCAAAGTGATCCCCTATCAATTTTTTAAGAAAAATGTATATATGATGTTGTTCTTTAATTATAGGGTTATTTATCCCATATTTGATCAAATTTATGGAACATAATATTTTTCTATGATTAATATTCATTATTAGTATCCCCAATTGCGAGTGTTGAAGGAAGACAATCTGATGACAATGTTTCAGATGAGTTATGCACATTTCTAGATTACAGTACTATCGTATGGATTGACTAATGATCCCTATATTTTTATAGACCTAATGAACATAGTATTAATTTAATATCTTGATATTTTTTTGTGTTTATTAATAAAATCCTGGTGTATTATAAACACTATTAGAACTATGAAATTCATATGTGGATCATTTTTAAGAAACTTCAAAGGGAATATATTTGTATGAAAATTTTTATATACATCTTCTAGCTTCAATATTTTTATTTTGATGCCCATATTGTCTCTTAGTATTGAATATCATTTGATCCTGCAAATACAAAGTCATTCATATAATGGTCTACCCCAGAAAAACATAGTTCTAGCTTGTAGTGTCATTGGTTGGGTGGGATATAATCGATGATTCATTTAGAATTTTTATTGATTGGATAACCCATTAAAACATATTACATGAAAAGGGTATATGTTTATTTTGACTAATGAATGAAAAAAATTCTTTGATGAACTAATGAGAAGATTATTGTGTGCTCCAATTTTGACTCTACAATATAGATGTGATGGTTTTGTAATATATAGTGGTTCATTGAATAATGGATTTGGTTTTTTAAAAATAAAATAATATTATGTTATTTAATATGTATAAATGAAATTAAAGATACATTAAATAAGCTATCCAACCCATTATGTCATGTTATCATAAGTAATTTTCAATTTGAAAACATACAGAAATTATCTGTATAGAAAAGATGTGAGATATATGCATATCATAAAGGCCTGAAATACATATTCTCACCGAAAAACCTCGACATGAAAAACAAATATGGCTTAATCTACTCAATTATTATAATTCCTCAACATGTTATACCCTAGGAAAAGAAATTAATTTATAGGACGCATTGAGTAAGAAGGATCGGAGAGTTTAAACCTAAAAGAGGATTGATATAGATCCATTGTTCAGGGATCTAGTAAATAATAATATTTCAATTTCTATTGAAGAGGGGACATAAATTCTTTTTTAAATTAATGAAAAACCATATTTATTAGAGATTATAATATATTATTATTATATTGATGAAAAACTTCATATGAAAATTAATTTTGTGAATGATGGAAATTTATCAAACTTTTTTTGTTGATCATGTTCTAAATTTTGAAAGGAGGCTATATGTTCCATATATAAATGAACATAAAATATATTTGATATATGATGACCCCTTATAATATTTTTTATACATAATATAATTAAAAAGATGTATATGGACTTGAAAGACAATTTATGGAGTGATTACATGAAGTAATAAATTGTTGATTATGTGTCAAGATGTTTGGTCTGTCCACAAGTGAAAGTTTAGTGGAAGATTCCAAATGGATTCTTGAAACACATTCAAATTAAAATGTGGATATGGGATAAATATTATACATAAATTTTCATGTTGGTTTCAAATTCTTCTTGTAAGATTGATTAAATATGCCTAATCATTGATTTCTTAAACAAATATTCACATTTTCGTGCTATGAGAGAAGATATGGATCTTGATTGAATAGAAAGACTATAGGTTAATTAATATTTATGAATTAATGGTTCTACTCTATCTATTGTTTCTGGTCAATATCTCCTATTTACACTATCATTTAAGATTAATCTTCATAAGGATCATTATACAGATCTTAATTTGAACACTACCTACCATCATCAAAATAATGGAAAATATGATAGAAAATTTCAAAATAATAGATGAAATTTTGAGGTTATTCTAACTTTATATTAATGGTATATGGGATCAATATATACATTTGGTATGGTTTTCCTATAATAAGATATTCCATTTTCATATTCAAATTCTTTCATATAAGGAATTATATGGATTGAAAATTTGTACTCCACCTTTTTGGGATGAGTTTGGTGAAAATAACCTTATAAGACCTTAAATGTTTGTAGACACAAAAACCAAGGTAATTACTATTTTGCATAAAATTAAGGTTTTTCCAAGCAGGAAAAAAAGTTATGATGATAATCATAGGCAATATTTATAAATCCTAGTGGGAGAACAAGTTTTCATGAATTTATTTATATAGAAGGGTATTGTGAGGTTTGTTATGAAAAAAATGATTCACAAGTACTTCAGACCCTTCAAGATTGGTGAATGTGTTAGATCTATTTCTTATCATCTGTAAATACAACCACATCTCCCAAAAGTAATCAATGTACAAAATATATATCTAGTAAATAAGTACATGCCTAACCCAACACATTAGATCACCAATGATGAAATAGATTTCTAAATTGATATTTCATACTATGAAGGAGAAAAATTCACATATTTTTTAAAGGTAATACCGTATAAATTTTAGGGTTACCTTTTTTATGGATATTAGAAAGTATCAACCCAAAACTTTTCAATATTATCATTTTATAATGAATATTTGATATCTTGTAAAACAAGAAACACTAATTTAGTTTTCAATGCACGCGAACCCCATTTTAAACAAAACTAAATTTAGTCTTGTTTTCACAAAATATTGAATTATAACACTATTAGAGAATTTATATATAAATTTATTTGTGCTAAAAATAATCAAATATATTTTATTTTCATTTAATAGATTCTATAGTCATAGCATAAGAACCAAAAAAAATTTATGCAATAATACCCATATTTTATAATGGATGTTTTCCCACCTTTTAATGGAGAAATGATTTTAAAAAATATTTTTTAAATTATATATTTTTAATAAGACAAAATAAAATTCTTTTTAGAATGAAAAAAATTAAAAATTATGCTAGGATGAATTTTTGGTAAATTTTTGTGGTGTTTATTTTTTTTAACAATAGTGAATAATAATGAATTTTATTTAGAAACATCATTTTCCAATAAGTTATTTATTAGGATATATTATATTTAGTGGTTTATTTAAAACTTAATTTAATCAATTTAACATTAAATAATCCAATTTTTTATATTTTAACCAAATTAAATTTTAAATTACATGTATAGACTATGTAAACTTTTGATCAATTTATCATTAAAATTCACTTTATCATACCATCTACAAGATTAAATAGAAATTATTATAATAAACTTATGTGATTTGAATCCTAAAAAATTGATGAAGTATTTGGAATCATAATAATATATAAATTATATTATGGTTATATAAATTTTGACAAAAATGAATAGTAAAAGTGATTGAATTTAATTATAGTAGTTAAGAGAAAAAATAGCTTAAGAATGGAAAAAAACCATAAAAATATGATCCAAAATGACCTAAAAACATCTACAAAATCAAATGGTTGTTCATATATAGACCCTATACTATATTTTCTATATTTATTATATTAATGGATCCACATCAAATTAGAAAAATTTCGGTGGAATTCCATGATCAAAAATTTACTAGAATAAAACTCCTCCTCCACTATAAAAGGGAACCCGCCCCTCATACTTATTCACACTTTAAAGACATTTAGCTCACCCAAACCCTATAAAAATAATCACCCAAAACCTCCCCAATTCTTATATCCCCTTACATTAGAAGAAATCCATCCAGTTAATAACATTGGTTCCAACCAAAGGGTGTTACCCAAAGAGGAGGTAACATCATTTCTCAAGATCTTTTTCCTTATTTTCATTATCCACACCTAAAATATTTTTATTAAATTATAATATAATTGAATAAGTTTCCCCAATATAGTTATATTTTTTATGTTATGTTCTATACCAACACATACACACACTTCCATCTAAAGAAAAATGATTCTCCTGTTTATGTGAACGATTAACTGTAGCCTAACAAAATGATGATTATTCCTTTTTTATTTAACACCTATCATGGCTGGAAGTATGATGGAAACAAAATTTATATATTATATATTCAGTATATATAGTGTATTTATAAATATGTAATTTTTCTATAATGTATACCCTTATCCTTTCCCTTTTTTGTATACATGATAACATTGTGTGTTGATGTTTGGACTACCGCCTCCTCAAAGCGAAGTGATTCATTTACACTATAAATGGATCATATAATGGATGGTTTTAAAATAAAATGTTAAATATATGACATATATATGAATCAATAATTACAATATACATATATAACATTTTAATTTCATTCTTTTAATAAGTAAAATAAAGGAATGTACTATTCATTCAAACGTACGACCTACCATATCTATGAACCATTCATTTAATTTTGTATATAAAAATATAATTAATTTTTATAAATATGTATATACTAAAAAAATTAAAACACTTTTTACTTATTTTAGATGATGAAACAACCATCGATTTAATAGGAAAAAAATAACATGTCAAAACATACATAAGAAACTTGGTGAAAAACACCAGAAATAGTGAAAATAATGAATTCATTTTAATAGACAGGTAAAAAGATATCATAAAAGTATTTTATATGATACTATAAATATGATTATGGTTATATTATAAGTTTTTTTTTGTATTTTTAAATATTTTTTATAGTAGGTTAAATGATATTCACCCAAAAATTGAAACACAAGGTAAGGGTTTTCATCTCAATTTACATTCAATTGAGAATTATTTATAATTATACACCAATTAACATTATTATAGTGTATATAATTTCTCTTTTTCAGTTTATATCATTATTAATTCATAATTAATGGTATGAAATGTTTTTAATTAAATTATAAAACCAATAGTATTGAGCATAAAAATATCAATGTAGTAAAATCTACCTTTAAAATATTTTTCTCTTTTGTAATTGTTTACTTTATTATGAGATAATCACTTTATTATAATAATTTATCATTATATATTTTTAAAAATATTCACATTGATGGGTGGTGGATATTATTATATCCTAAACCACATACCTTATTTACATAGATTCATTTTACTTGGACAATTAATTTATTAACTAAGAATTGTTGATTAATCTGTATCTTCAATTAAATATGGTTACAGTTTGACAAGGCACATTGTTTTTTCATTAAATATATTATTAAATATATGAGGAATTAATTTTACATGAAATTAAACAATTTGGGACCCTTTAATTTAGGCCATATGGGTTGGGGACTAGTTAACGCAAACCCCTCAATGCATTGATAGTCTCATGAGAAGAATTAGTTATCCAATCAAGAATAGTTTAAACTATATTATATTGATTGTAAAGGTATCATATTCCTATGAAAAATGATTTACATTAATTAATAAATACCTTCTATAGAGAATTAATTTATAATAATTATTTATTATATTATTATGTTGACATATATGTGCATTTCTTTCATTCTGAGTTCCCTGATTAAATGGAATAGTTTTTAGATTCTCACCTTTCCATATTGAATATTCCGTATCTATATATTTTAATAACATCAGATAAAAGTTATATACATTTCCATGGTGATTTTATTTTATTGATTCATTGTTTATTCCTCTTTAATTTCCCCTTATGAACATTTTACCTCACCATTATTTTGATTCCATTCCCTAGGCTGTGAAAAAGAATTATTTGAATTGGAATGATTTATTTTTTGTTTCCCAGTGTAATATGGGTATTATATATGTAATACAATCTTCCAAAACTACTAAACTACTTCTTACCTTGTGATTTTAATCTTGCATCTACTAAAATGTAATAATAAAATGCACTATCTCCGGGAATTCTAAGGTAAGGTTTTTACAAAAAAAGGATAACATGGTTCTCGGATGTGTGGACTATCACCTCCTCGATGCGATGTGATTACTTTTTCATCATAATAATTATATATATCAGTATATATGAAAAAAAATTTATTTATGATATAAGGATCATTATTTAAAGATATAATTTCATAAACGTTCTTTCTTTAATGGTCACTAAAAAATGGGAACATCACTGATGCATACGTGTGACATACCATCTCTATCATTGTATCATTGGTTCATTTTTCATAAACATAATTCATGATTGTTTTTAAAAGTATAATTTATGTGTAAATATCTTTATTATGTCAATATTATTATTTTATAGATGTTTATATAATGACCCCTTTGACTATATTTTACCTTCAAAAGTCATTTTTTAACCATGAACAATATTTGATTCAAACTCCCAACATAAATGTGATTGTATATATAAGAGTTTCCAACCATGAAATAATTGAAAAAAATTATAATAAAAGTGAAAAACGTTCTCAAACATGTTAATAATTAACCAAATTTTATTATTTAGGATGATAAAGACACTCATGAAAAGTTAGACTAAAGGTAAGGTATTTTTTCTGAATTTTATTTCTTGAGGCATATTCTAATGTTAGGAACATAGTTTCTGTAACATTGTATGTATATTCATCATTCACATGTTGTATCAGGAATCTAATTATTCTCTTGATATTATATTTTTTATTTAATTTCATTACTTCATGGTCATTGTGATTTAAAAATCATAATGTGGTATGGGACACATTTGAATGTATAAAGATTATTTTCTTTGAGAATGATTTTAATTATAGTTGAATTGTATTTCCATTAATAAACATCAACAAATATTTTTCATATTTATCCTCCACTAGGTAATTATTGATAAATACATATTATTTATTCAATATGGATAATTATTTATAATTCACATTATTTATTAATTAAATCGGTTATTTGATATATAAAGAATGATTTGGACTGGTACGAAACAAGTTGGGAGCTTTTTAAGTAATCCACTCATTGAATGAGTAGTCTCATGAGATGAAATAGGTTGGATAAAAACCCATTGTGTTCATTTTCATGAACAATATATTGGTTTCTACCAGTATATATAGACTATCTTTCCAATAATTTTGATTGTAGTATGTTAAACCGTCTTATGATATTTCATGATGGTAAACGAACCGTCTACCTTGGAAATATGTCATCTAATAATTATGTATTAAATTTTTTGATATATTAGTTATTATTATTATTATACATGATATTTTTTTCTTTGAAATTATCTATATATTCATTTAATTCTTATTTTTTTTGATTAAATGGAATGTATTTCAGTTAATTACATTCTCATATGGATTATTCCTTATCTATTTTATTAAATGGGTTGTGTTTTTAGTTACTTTTATTTCCTTGTTTTTTATTCTTATTGATTAATGATTAAGTTTTTCTATACTGTTACACTTATTAAGCATTCGAACTCACCCTTAATTTTTTCTTATCCTTTGGATATGAATATTAATTCTTGGAAATACTTTCAAGGATGTAGTTTATTATTATTTTTTATATATCTGGTTTTATTTTTTATTTCACAATGTAATATGGGTAACCTTAAAGTAATATAGTTTTCCTAAACTGTTAAACATTCTGTCCTTTTAGATTTTATTCCATTTAATCAATCCATTGTAATATAGTAACTCATTGTCTCTATGATTATTGGGTTAGGGTAGTACATGCTACAAATTCCTTTTCTTGGCCATATGATACATACATTGGGGACATAAAGAAAAAAAATTAATATAGTACATGAAATGTGCGAATTTATTTTCCACTTCTCCAAATGTTATTTTTGTATTGCTATAAATATTTTTAGAAATTAATGAGAGGTTGAATTTGAGATAATATTAATGCCAAATTTTTCTCCACAACTGAAAATATTTGGATTATCCATTGAAAATATAATTATCCATGTTTTAGATATAGTTATTAATATATCCTTGATATAAAATGATCATTAATAATTGTATTACAAAATATTCTGCACATTCATCAATATTAAAAAATATAGTACTTATTTTCTTCTATCATACTCATTCACATTAAGTATATTATTACAATATTAAGACAGCAATAGAATATTACAGTTTCAGTCTTTTTTTTATCTAAAAAGTCAAATACATTTACAAGATATTTCAAGATATATAAGTAGAAAAAATTATTCCCCATGAATTCCTTCTTTATTTATAATAATATTTAATATAATAAATTCAAAACCTTCTAATATTTCATACATTAAAAATTAAATCTTTGAAAATTAGTTATAAATAACTACATTGAAAACATTTTATATGTGTGTGATATAATTTCCAAAAACAGTTCTTAAAAATTAATATCTTCAAAAACACTATAATTATAATAAAAAATATTCTAGATATGAATTCTATAGTTATAAAAAAATGAATATTCCAAATTCATAATCCTTATATTTAAATATCATTCTCCATTTATCTATTGTACATTGTGATAGATAGAATAAAAAATCAATTCATCACCCGTAAACATAACTTCAGATATTTCATAAATTAAAAAATTCACAACGAAATACATAAAACATGAATTCACCTTAATAAAATGAAGTAATATGTCTATATATAATTTATTCTCCCAAAAAAAATAAATTATTGAATATTATTAGCCATATTTAATGACAAATCTTTCTATTATATAGAATCTCAAAATACAGTATCAAAATCTACATCACCACTTAAGAACCATTATTAGACTATAATGTTGAAAAATAATCTAATTAACAATAATGAAAAAACCGAATATCATTGTAGAAGAATAGAAAATGATAAAAGATAGAAAACCTAGTAAAAGATGATGAAAAATAAGAATAATTTATAAAATATGAGTTTCTAATATAGTTTCTATTTTTAATTTCAATAAATCATTTATTTCAATATTCAAGAGTCATATCCTATGAATAATTTAAATTTTAAATAATTCTTGTGAAATAATGAAGTAATTTCTATGATAATATTATCATTTTAATTCATTTGACTCGTGCATCGAAACACGTTTATTTAAAAAATAGTGTACATACATCACTAAATATAACATGTGTTGATTTTTCCATAATTTTTTACATTCATAATATGTGTTATTATCAATTGAATTATTAGGAAGAGTATTCAATCACCTTGCTGATATAATAAAATGAAGTCATTGCGTCTCATTTACAATTAGTTTATCGCTATTAAATTAAATTATATAATAAATTAAACCATTTGATATAACATCATCTATTTATTAAGTCATTATCAAATTCCGAATACATTCAACCATATTCTGAAATACATAAATTAGTAATATGTGAGATGATCCCTGTTATTTTATAAGGAATAAATTTTTAGTAATATGTTCAATTTTCATAAGACTTCCATGCATTTCAATAAGGATTCCGTCCCTTTTTTCAATACCTTATTTAAGATTATAATAAATATGGGTTTCCTAAAAATATTTATTTTCTATATAATCTAGTTATTTTAAAGCTAAATTTTTGAATATAAAATGTTTTAAATTTCACCAATCCGTACATGGAAAATTTCTTAATATAAAAAATTTGAAATCACATAATAATATTTATATTATAATATTGAAAAAAATAATGTAATAAAATAGTCGTATATGATAATGTAAGAGAATAAATAAATATAAGGGTAATGAAATTTTAAGAAAGTAATTAATTATCATAATATAAATAAAGTAAGTGTCTCTCAATATTATCCCCCCTTTTGATAACTACATGTTCTTAATATACTCATCCAATTTTATATGGATCCAAATTGAGAAATAATAAAGGGTATATAAAGTAAAAATAAATTATAAAATACATGTAGTACAAATATTACCCCTTTTAATCTTAAATATTTATAATATAATTAAACTAATCTTCTATTAAAAATAAAACATTACACACAAATATTGAGAGAAAATAAACTCTTCCAAACATTATAAAAATATAAATTTCATCACTGTGGATATACAATAATAATCTACCCATTTAGCAATATAATAATTACATGCTTCTAATAAATAATCATGAATTAGAATTTACATTCTTAATTATACCATTTATATAGTTGAAATAATTCTTGAACATTGAAAAATCATTCATAAACACATGAATAAAATAAAAATATTCTAAGTAAAAGTAAATCAATAATAGAAACCCCCCTTTCAAGTATGTTTCCTTTGAAAAGAAATTTAAATGAATATCAAATATCCAAAGGACATTTTGAAGAATATTTTAATGAATGATAATATGAAATAAAATTAATTTAATATAAATCTAAGAATAAATTTTATTTAATTAAAAAGAAAAAAAATTCATGCACATACTAATAATTCAAAATATATCCCCATTAGTATGAGCATAAATACCCAAATATATTAAGGAAATTAAAATTCCACGAAATGTCATGAATAATAGTCATAGGAATATGTTCATAATATATGACCAAAACATTTAACAAATATTCGTTCTAATATATGAAATCACTAAAATACTCTAATGTATACTCTTAAACCAAATCGTAAAGAATTAAACTAATAATTAAAAAAAATCCAAATAAACACATAAAAAACCTACTAGTGAATTTAAATTTAAATAACATTAATTATATCCATTTTTTAATTAATTTACTTCAATAATGATCTTATCACATAACAAAACATTTTCTATAGAGGGGAACTATTTTAAATATTTATAAAGGCTTCTAACCCTATATAAAACTGTTACTATCATTAATTTATCATTATTCTAATATAAAGTTTAAAAAAATTCAATGATTTCAAAGACTTATAAACATAAATTTATCTTGAAAATAAAAATATAGAATTAATTTTAAATTATCTAGTAAAATTTCATTAGTGATTGTCAAATACTAAGAAGTTATTATAAATTCAGAATAAACAATATGATTAACCACTAAATTTCATATGGAATATTCGTATAGAATATCATATAGGTATTAATTTTAGTTTCAATATACATTTTGATAAATTATAATTAATAAAAACCAATTTACATAACATAGTTTTCTTATTCTAAATATCCATTAATGTATTCATGGTATATACATAATTTGAAAAGGATTAATTCATAGAAGGATTTTTTTTAGGAATATTAATTTTGTAGTTATTTTTATATTTCCCATATATACCACAATGATGAATATTTAATGGTAGAAATTGTTCTACTTTTATTACAAGGACTGAAATTATTTATATATTGTATAGTATTTTAACTATTTCCTAAAATTCCATGTTTTCTTCAATATCTATTAACAGTTATGTGAATTTAATAAATTATTCATCACTATAGTGAAAATACGTGTAAACAATTTCATATAATTAAATACAAATAAAAATGAATTTACTAATTTTTCATATGAGGAGCATTAATAAGCCACATAATTACATTTTGAAATTAAATTAAAGTTTTTATTAAATAAATCATATCTTTAAAAAAATTATTAGTTATTCAATGATTTTAATTAATTTTATATAAATGATAGAATTAATCATAAATGATAAAATTATAGTCATTTAATTTTTGAAATGAAAATTTGTAAGATACATATATTCCAATGTATGAATATTTTACTTCATCATATTAAGACATAAAAAAAATATTTATCATTTTATTTAAATGTTCATATCTAGATTTTGATTTAGATTCCTCATTTTAATCCACAAAGGCACTCCCAGTAAACATAATGGATTTATTTATGTACCTTTTCTAATCAAATATTCAATAAAATTTTCAGTTTATAGTGGTTTGGTATGATATTTCCACACTTATTGAATTTATTACATTGGACAACTTTTACTTTTTACCGTATAAAATTTTCAATTTCTTATATTTTAAAACCTTCTTAAAAATCTATCAATTTATGTATGTTTATCGAATTAATTGAAAATATATACCCTTATTCATATGAATTATGATGTTTTTATATAAATATATAAAGTTTAGTTTTATTATTTCCTTTCATTATGATAATTGGACCATGAAGTTCTAATTGCATAATAGCCTTATATATCATTAGAGTTCCGATTGATTTTTTTAACAATAAATTATTAATTATAGATTATTTTTAAATATTATATAAAACTATACACCATATACTACGTAAAGAGTTATGAATACTCATTTCCTTATCATGTTAATTAGAAAACATCAAAAATTAATAATAATTTTCATTCACTAATTCAATGTCTCTTTCATTAATTGTTTTTGTCATTTTTCCACTTTAAACATCATAATATTATAAAAATGTTGTTATATAGAATTATACCTCGATATTTTGATTGTTATCCTTAATTATAATCTAAAATGGTTTTTTACATATCCTAAGTTGTAACCTGCTGAGAAATTTTTTTAAATTCATCATCTCTAAAGTATAAATTAATACAAATCTTATTCATAAAATTCAAATAAAAATTGGATTCTTGTATTTAATTCAATGACTCAAGTCCATAAATTTACATATTATAATTTTTATCAACATTAAATTTTACATTAAAAATTTAATTAAGAAAATAATCATTCTATTCTTATAGAAACCAAAATTTTCACACTTAAAATAATAAAATATATTTATTGTTATACCTTATCTTGGATCATCCATAAAATCTATAATTTTTATTATATCATTCAATAATTATTTATGTTGAAAAAAGATTAATAATTGATGATTAATCTTTGATATAATTTTCTTTTTGAAGATAAAACTTATAAAGACTCATGGTTGGAATTGAGCCCCCTAAAAAATGTCACCAATTTAATGATCCCTCATAATGTTTCAAAATATGAAATCTATATTTACTCGAGTAAATAATTGAAATATTATCAATTATGATAATATGAAAAATAGTATTTTTAAAATTCTTTGGGTCTATAGTAATACACTTTATCACACACAACAAAGGATTATTTATTTTTATTGTAATTTTTTAATAGGGATTATAGAGATGAGTGAAAGAAACTATTACTTGTTAGAATGACTATTTATAACATTTATATTCTTCGACAGTATGAATTTAAATGTAAAGATAATAATTTAAACCACAAAAATAAACAGTAAAATACTTTTTTACTTCTTATATAGGTATGACCCATAAAATTCAACATTGATTAGAAATTAATGAAATATATATAATGAGTGTAGCTTCATCTCATAGTCATCTCCAATACTAACACTGGATTGATCCTCCATTAAAAAATTATTTTTCAACTGTAGCATCAATTATAATGTGATCTTCACTGTAAAATGATATTTTAAGAGTTTACGTAAATAATACTCTTCAAAGTTTCATAAAAAATTCATTATGTTTTCCATTGATTTTTTTATTTGGATTTCATGTAAAATAAATGTATTATTAGAATGGTAAAATTTTATAATTTTATTTCAGTATTATTATCTCAAAATTAAAATCTACTTACAATGGTTTTATAAAAAACAAATATATATATATATATATATATATATTTAAAACAAATCATCATGCTACCATATTAAAAAAATAATGATAAAATTCAAAATAATATAGTGAAAATCATCTTCTATATATTATATTAAAATAAAATTCATTATATTATTTTATACTAAAAATTAATATAGAATAAAAAAATTCTGAATATGTTTAACAAGATGAGGTATAATTTCAAAATAATGATATGTAATGTTAGTATACTTATAAATATCATAACTGATGTAAAAGAATATTTCCAAATTGATCTCAATAGTTTTATAACATTAAATATTCAATTAATAAAAAAATATTATTTTTGTGTCTTCAATATTTATTTATTATAATAGGTAACATGTAAATTCATAATCCATGATTCATTATATGTAACAATTACATCAAAAAATTGGCACACTAACTAATTTTAAACTTATTATTTGAACATAAATGTTATTCTAAAACAAACAGTAGTAAATACAAATATTCATAATTCTTCCATATTTCTAAATCAAACATATAATATTCTTATTAATGATTAATGTTAAAATATTATCATTTAATAACTATCTCAATGTTACATAAAACCACTGAAAAACTATTTTTCTAGATTAAATATATTGTAATAATAGAAAGTTAATTGATTATATATCCATAGAAGAAAAATGTCATCATAGTTGATTGAAAATTTAAAATTGTAAGAAAATAATGTGACCATTCATTAGAAAAATGAATCAGTAGGAAAATAGAATGATTAATGTGGAATTATTTTTTAATATAATTAAATTTTATGAGTCTATTAAACTATAACATCTCATTATGAAGGTTGATATGATTTAGTGGTATCCTCAGAATCCTATGAAATTTCAACCATGGTTTTCATAGTGATATGTATCTTTTGAACTCATATTATCGTTATAATGAATCATGGTAATGAGTATTTACTCACACCATCAACCTAAAGTTAACATAATTCCTTGCATCCAATTTATATAGAGTGTTCCTGAAATCATTTCACCCCTACTCTGTATTCCACTTTAGTAAACTATTAGTTATTATATTTGTTTGAAATATTGATATTGTAATTTCATGTCATGGATTTTTTATTATAGTAACATTATTATTTTTTTATTTTCCCAAGAATTCATCCATTTTAAAATACCGCATCAATTTCATAATACATCACCTATTTCATAAGGCCTTAAATAGTCATTAATATTAAATTAATATATATTTTTAAAACATCAATCCATATTACATAAGACCTCATTTTTAATAATATTAACACTCTTTGTATGGTTTACTTACAATTATATAAGGCTTCATTTTATTTTCAAAAATTATTATTTATAGTATATGTGTAAACATATTTTTTAAAACATTAGATTTCATAAAGATTTTTAATGTTCCAATACTGAACATTTAAATATAAAACACATATAATTTTTTCATTTATAAATTGAGTCACACTAAAAAATAATATTAATGATATAGTATGAATTCTAAATAATATTGAGTAATCTAATTACATGAATAATTCATATAATATAATTTAATAGAATAAAAAATATACGGGTAAATTAATTATCAATATTCTTATAATGGAAATGAGTGACATTATAATATTTTTAATATAGAGTTAGTATTGACTATGGTAGTATGAGTATAAAATAAAAGCAAAATTAAAATAAATATCATTGTACAAGGAGTTTATATTTATTCAACTAAACATATCATAATATATTCTTCACACTCTCAAATAATTATAAATTATTATATAAAATATGAAAATCCCAGATTTTGGAGTTATTAAGATTATTCTTTTTTCACCATTATGGATCCAAAAAATATTTTTTTAATAAGTAATGTTACCTTCCATTAATATATTGTTATAACTAATATTTCATTTGTATAGATTATATAGGAACATGTTTTTTATTTATACAGTGGAAAAAATATTTTTTGTAATCCTTGTTTTAGAAATATTAACAATGTGAATATATTAAATAAACAATTATTACAGAAAATATAGTTAAATAAAATTTAAAACAAATAACGAATAAATTACTAAAAGTTATAGTTTTAGGAAAACATCAAATAATTAATTCTATACCCTAATAATCCATTTATAAAATTATATAGTATAAATACCACAAAATCCTTCTTTAATTTTCAAATGGATTTATAATATTATTTTTATGCAGCCAGTAAATTATGTCTTCATATGTAAATATATCACTTATCATCTCAGTATAATTCCTGGGGAAATATTCATTACGTAACCAATATTTAAATCTTTTAAATCGTTAATTAAATGTTATTATTTTTCAGTTTCTTTGTTATTATATTTATGAGAATACCATTGGATATTGATTGCTGATATAAAATTCAAAAATATATAAATAGTACCATTGAATCATAATTAATATAATATATCATATTTACACCATTAATGTCATCTCTATAGATAACTACAAGTTTTTTCACACAGTATACATTTTATATTTATCTACAATGATTCCTTTTATAGTGCAGATATTCTATTATTTTAATATTCTTAGTAAGTAAATATATTTCAAAATTGTACATAACTCTACAAGATTAAAACAATTAATACTTCAATTTTTAATTATTCAATGTTCATTTTGTAATATATCCCTTATGATTTCAATTTCATTATTCACAAAAAATTCTTTTATAAACATTTTTTTATCGATACTACACAATTTTATATTTACAAAATCTATAACAAAAAAAATTCAAGAAATTATTAAATTTAAAACAAATTCAACTAAAAACAATTATTTGAAGTTATTAATACTATTATTGAATTTCAATATTTTATAATCATCAAATCAATTGAAAATAATAATAATAAATTTTAAAAAAATGTAGTCAAGATAGAAAATCATAAAAAATATATCAAAATGTTGTAAACATTATTCATTCCATACCAATATCATAAAAACTTATAATAGTCAGAGTATAATATCCTCGGATAATTTTAGAATAACTAAACAATGGATTTTGATTTTTCATCAATTTAAATAATATTTGGATAATTATCTAATATTCCCATAAATCAATGAAAACAAAAACAATATATATATTTTCAATATATATTAAAAATATATTAATAATAATAATATGGATATTGCATATTTCATCACAAAATAACTCAAGTGACCTCTATGAATTTTTTACAAAAAATTATTGTTTAAAAATTTAATGTAGCTTATGTAAAATTATATAATTTCATTATCTAAATAGATCCATAAAACTATCCCAATTATAATATTGTTATCTCATTATATAGTTGAAATGTATTACGCATTAAAAATATATAAATAACACCTGTTGGGACCCAAAATAATTCATGTTTTTTGTGCTATCCTTTTTTGGATAATGAACTCGAAGAAATGTTAACCATTAATAAAGGAAAATATTGAGGATAAATTATATTATAAAACCCAAAAAATTGTTATAATTTGGATAAATCAAGGGATATATAGAATATGAGAAAATAAATATACACAAAAATAATAATTTCAACCAAAGGAAAACAACATTTAATATATTCAACATACTTAAATAAAGAAATTTTTTTAATAAATAATCTGTAAATAAATTCTAATAATGATTTCTTGAAAAAAATCGATACACTGAATCATTTTATCGTTATTTTGACAATAATAAAATACTATATAAAACTAAACATTGAAATATGAATTATATACTGAGTATTGTAGTGTTTTTTATCAATTGTGATCAAAATATGGTTTTAAGATAGAATAAATATATATGGGTACCCATGAATAAAATATAGAATGATTTTGAGATTTTTTATTTCTGAAAAATGAATCTCACATGTAGATGATTAGATGAAATATGTTATTCAAAAATGATCTATGATGATAGAATTATATTTTCATCCTATTTTGAAGTCAAAATATTTAAATTATTTAAGGATGAATTTTGTATGGTGTTTTATTAATATAATGACGGAGTTTAAAATGTCAATATATGTAAAATATTAATATTCCATTTCATATGAGATTATTAAAAAATAATTTCGAAACTAATTCCTAAATATAAATATCCCACAAAGAGTTGATGTTTTTATATATCATTTAATATTTTTAACACTCATAAGTTTTTATAATTCACATAACCATAGAGAAACGTTGATGATTGAATCCTATGTTAGTATAATTTAAAACATTTCATAGAGCACAGATAAGAAGGATTGTAACTAGAATTCTTTAGAAAAATGACATGATTTTGTTGTGATGGGCATATTATTATCCTCTTCTCAAAATTTTTACATGGTTCATTAATCTGTGTATTTTATATAAGAAATATCAAAAATAAATGCACTATCCATTGATAGCTAGCTAGAAATCAGTATAATGGAAGATTTGGGAGTCACCTCCACTATGCCTAGGAGCCATCAAAGATGCTAGCATAGTTGATGTTGAAATCCTAAAAGTGGAAGCATGTGTGTGCAAGGGGGATCTTTAAATGTGGTTTAAGAGCCATAGTATAAGGTTATAGTTGGGTGGCATGTTTTTTGGTTGGTGAAATGTGGTTCAAAGATCATATCATGCACCATTCAAATCTTCTATGTTCATGGGGTGGATTAACTAATGAGTATCTCCCAAACATGAATGAATTTGATTTGTGGAGACACATTTATTATATAAAATGACACCTCCAAAAATAGGATTATATATTAAATTATACATCTTATTAATACATTATGCAATGTTATATCATCATGATTCATCTTCTTCAATATTTCTCCTTTAAAGGGGTTGCATATGTTCTCAAGACAACCAATATCAATTATGTAATTACTATACTGCTCTATGTATTCCATTCCAACCACATCCAGTGGTCAGTAAAAGTATGAAGATACTCTAAAAAATATAAATCCATGTGTTAAATCTCTCTCTTCCATGCATGTTTCTATTTAAAAGAGAAACATGTTGTCATGCGAACAAGTGATGATCACAGGATGTTGATCAAGTGAATTTGATGAATACATTGAAATATGAATTTGAGTTCACATTATGTGATATGGGTTATAGAACCATATTGAAACACTTGAACAGTTTCACATGAGAATGAATCCATGTAGAGAAATACTAAATTCAAGAACCATCTACACAACATGTTTTCATCCCTTAAAGATGAATACAATAACAAACAATCCATCGTGGACGACCTTGGTCATATGATCATCTATCCAATGAGTTCCTTCATTATTAATTGTATTGATCTTGTGATTTTATATTATGATCATTTTATCATTTAATAATCTTATTGATTCTCTATTATTATGAAGATGTGTAAACTGTTTGAATAATTACAACATATGAATCCCAAAGTACAAGTCATGTGTCCTTCAACTGAGGAGTTAGGTGACCAATTTAAACTAATTATTTGAATCACATATCAACTTCACATAATAAACATTATATATGCCTTAATTAGAAGATCTTTTCATTTATATCGATTATCACATGAATCCCACAACACTTGTTAGGGAATGTCCATGTATGTGTTGTCTGATAAAAAATCTAATCACATGGAGCACTCAAAGTTGATCATATAAATCCATTAATGATGATCATATGAATAAATCATGTGAATACATCATGTTAATATGATTTCATATAAATTTTATTATAATAAACTAATCATGTAAATATTTTTTTGTCTTATGAGTATCAACATCACAGAAGGTTTTTGAGCTTCGATGATTTTCTGCCCACTACCCCACATCGGTTCACATGGAATAATCACTATGAATATTGAACAAGTAATAAGTCCTAATATTAAATATAAACCCATTAACTCTTAATTTAATGTTTTTTAGTAAAGAATAATATAAAAAAAAGAGTAATGATTATGGGGTATAATAGAAGGGAAATATTGAAAAGGAGTTGAGGTATAATTGGATATAACCAATAAAAATCTATTTAGGTAATCGTGATACCGCGTTGAGAGACAACCTCATGATACCACATAGGGAGACACCATCACATGACTCCATTATTATCACATGATCATATAACACTTTCAATGTTATTTGATGCCCTCATATGAACATTTAGTCTCAGGATACCATCATGCATCCCCTATGATATTATATGTGGACATGAAAACTTGTCCTGTGAACCCCTATCAATTTGGTTTCATTTATGTGATAGACTAATATGATTTCATGACTCATAAATATTTATGTGGTACCACCATTAATGTTATAAATGGATCATTGGCCATGATATGACCCCATTATTCCATGATAAGGAGGCATGAGATATTTTCCCTTGATTAAGTGACAACCATTGTTTTTCATGGCCAATTATATATAATCCAAGAATAATGATATATTGGATACCCTTGGATATTCACCCTTTGTACATATTGACCATAATACATTATTCCTTAGTCAAGAACCCCCTTCATCAAGGATTTCTCCATGATAGACTATGGGTATGCATTCATGGTCATTGACACCATAGTCCATGTGGAATCGTCGTCCTATAACCAAATCCTTGATCCCAACTTTGAGGGAGGCTCTCTCTAATGGTCAGATGATTGTGTGATCTTGATATTTTCTTCTGAATAATTCTTGTAATGAATATATATAACATTTTCCATGAGGTCTATCCATGATCCAATGGACATTTCATCCTTGTTATGAATGTACCATTATACTTAGTGAAGAAATATATAAAATCTCTCGGACATTCCGACTTGATCATTTGAAATACCATGGATATGTTCTCCATGTCACGTTGATGCCCATAGACATTTGGTCCTAATAAAAATAAATCCCATGAACATGTAGGCATAATTATGTGAAATACCAATAATATGTTAATATTTTCAGGTATACACTGATAGACATGATTTTATTGTTGTCCAGGAATGCAAAAAATTGTCAGAATTTTCAGGAAATCATTGTTGGTCATATTTCCATGTCATATTGAACCCCTGTAAAGAAAGGGGTGTTATATTATTTTATACACTAAAAAGTGACTATGTTTTTAAAAATATTCAATAGAAATTTAATGACCCTCTCTCTCCATCTATGAGGGGATAATGAATAAATATCTAATATGGGTATCCATTTTCTTACAAGCCCCTAAATATTCTCATTATCTTAGCTCATGGGACCAAAATATATTTTTAGTGTATCATCCTTCTTATATTATTAACAAATAATAAATCTAATTATACATTTAAATCCTCTTAAGTGTATTCCCCAACCATTCCCTTATAATCATTTAGTAGAGAAATATCCTTTGAAATTATCATTTGTCCAATAACCAAACTGATATACTCTTTATGTGCATCCACAATAGCATATGTTCCCAGAATATTCCAATATTTCTAAAATCAAAAGAAAAAATCACCATGATTATTAATTATATTTTCTCAAAAATCCTCACATTAGGAATATACTGAAATCTGGGAACTTTGATTCCTATTATGATAGGAAAAATATGGTTTCATTCTATGACCTAGGATTTTTGTCTAGGGTAATCCCATTATCCATTTGGTGGGATATATTCTCCATGAATCATAGAACACCTTAATAATAATTTTCACATTAATATTTTCCTTAGGGAATCTAATATTCTTCCTTTATAATGGAATATTATACATAATAATTTTAATTATAAAACTCTAACGGGATCCTCATTGGGTATTCCCCATACGAAGATATCTCAAAAATGTGTATCCCCCATAAGTGTAATCCATAACCATATCTCCATCTTCATAAAAGGTTAATGTTACTAATGAATCTTCTTGGGGAAGCATTATTATATAATCCATGAATAGTTTAATCATACACTGTCAGAAAATTTTCCTAATATTCCATTATCACTTATTTCAAAATCCATTCATGACTTATGTGAGATTATACCCCGATAATGATTGAGCCACAGTCATTATTAAAAAACCCCTAATATGGGTCTTCATTAATATTTATTTCAAATTACATCTTATCTTCATAAAAATGTCAATATCCTTGATGTATTGTATTACAGATGCCTTATGTATATAATCCCCACTCAAAAATCATTTTTTACGGGTTTATGGAACATTAATATAATGGTACAACTGATTTTTTGATTCATGTTTTCATATAATGAATATTATTACTCTTAAAGGATCAATTCCATTTCAAAAACACCAACCACCATCCAAGAATGTTGATAAAAAACATATTTATAGAATATGGATATAAACTAGATCATCATAAATAGATAAAAAAGTAATGAAGAATCGGTGATAAACACAATGATCATCCTCATAAAGTAGTTCTGATCAAGTAATTGGAACCACGGTAACCTTTCGAATATTAGCGAAATCAAAGGATTCCTGAAAATATCATGAATCCTCAAGAGTTTCCTTTTGTATAAAGTGACACATTGAAAATTGTTTATTGAGACTGACCTCCAATATTATTAATCAATGTGATTTTTTGAGGATGCTTTGTAATAAACCACAATGACTTCCTACCTTTGGAAGTAACGATCATACCATATTATGGATGTGGGTATCATTGTGTGTTTATATAGGTAAACCATTGAGAATATAAATACTGTGAATGTATAAAAACCCCTCCCCCACCTTCACAAACAATAATTTATCATGTTAAATGGTTATGTTAAAATAATGGAGAACCTGGCATGAATCCCTCAACTATGTTATTCCATTTACTTGTAAAAAACGTTTTTCAGAGTTCCTCTTTGGTCATTTGGTTTCACATATACCATGAAAAAATGAAAACACCGCATAAATCATATATCAGTGTAAAAATTAATATATGATTAAAAAGATTCTATTTTCTATACCTATACTTTTGAATAATATTGATTGACCATTAACTCATATTTATTTCGCATCATTGATATGATGAATTTTTTCCTCCCTAATGTTCTTGAGACTATCTACAATATCAATGGAATCTCAAAATAAGAAAATAGACTCCATGACCCTTAGAATAAATAAAATTCATGTAGGACATAGAAATAATCTATGAAAAACCTTATGACACACCGATCATATTTATATTTTTTACATAAAAAATATTTTCCCAATATATCGTCGTATATTTATAATAACCCGAAAAGTCTTTTCTCAATTGTGGAACCTCCCTATATGTGAGATCCATTTAAAAGGTTATATCCTAACATTGAAGGTTTCTCATGAATTAATATAGGTTATGAAGCCTCGTTGTCTATATTTGCTATGACCTGCCACGTATGGAATGCAGTCCCTATTTCCATATTTAATAGTTTTGGTTGCTTATCAAAAGTGTGAAACAACGCATTCCTTCTATATAATATTGAGGTGGAATAGAGATGTTGAAATGAAAAATCACACACTAAGAAGATATCTTGGTTGGTTCTTATCCATTATATTCATAATAGTGGACATGTTACAAAAAAATCACATGAATATGATGTGAAAGTTGTGATTTCCACAACTATATAATTTAGTAAAATCAGTAGTGAAGATTTATATAGGTATCTATAAAGTGGAAGTCCAAATAAATCCCATATCTCTACTACTGTCAACAAGTTTGGGGAGAGTTTTTGTATCTCATCAATGTCTAAGAATCAATGTTCAGTCCTCAACATCTAAAATCTAGTGACTACATCTCATATAGTTTTGATGAATATGAAATATCATAGAAAATCCAAGATAGTAGGGATGGGAGATATTTATAATTTTATATGTATAATCATCACTGTTATGGGTTCCATCCCACCAAATAGTGGTACATGAATCATCCCTCCTAATGTTATATCGGGAACTAACCCATTAAATGAAGTAGTTTTTCGAATTTGAGAACTAGTAAAACAATTATTTTCATAAAAAATATATCAAATAGATATATGTAAATTCCTACATATCAAGAGGAGTAAGTTTGTGATTAGTATTATTGAACCCTTTTGAATCCATCTAAAACGTATAATTTTTATATATCTTATACCATCATTGTAACAGCCCGAGATTTTATGAAAAATATTCTTTTTATTTCACTAATGTCTTGTGTTGTACGCTACACCAAAAGGAGCTTGCACAACACGCATCCTTGACTTGCCTTGCATACACGCAATCACGACCTTCCTCGATAGCGTGTGTAGTACGCAATAACGAGTTTCACTAAACAACGATATGCTATTAAAATATTATTAAAACTAGCCGTTATGAATAGTAATAACCACTTTTTAAAATTCTGTAAATCTTATATTTCAAAATGAACTTCATTTTTGGATTCGGAGTATCGAATTTAGCCTAAGGTTAAATTTTGGTACTTTTCGGATAACTTTCATATTCTGATGAATAGTGAAAATTATTAATTATAATTAAAAAACAACTTTTTTAATCGAAATAATTAATAGTGATAAATTATTAATTTGAGTGGTTTTAAAGTATATTTAGAATATATTTTTACAATTTAATTCAATGTTGGTCATTGGTTGTAATTTCACATTTAAACCAGACATAATCAAGTGTCAATCTTTTGATAGAAATTGTTTCTTAAAACACGCTATTTGTCTTAACAGCGGGATTTAATTATAAAATTAATTAATTCAACTTCTATGTTATTAATTTGGTAAAATAGACTTCATTTTTGAATTTGGAATATGAAATATAGCTTAGGATGAATTTTTGGCATTTTTCTGAAAACCTTCATTTTTTGATGAATAGTGAAACTACTAAGTGGTAGTTAAAAAAACTGAATTTTTCATAAAACTTAATTTTACCGCTTCTGTGAATGGAATTTCAAAAATCCGACAGACACGGTTGATATCAGTAAGTAAAATGTGGTTCAATGAGATAAAAATAAATTTTTGGTGAATAGTAACTTTTTACTATTTTTACCGCGGTTAATAGTAAATAGGGTAACTAAGGGTAAATATGATATCAATATTACCCTAACACATGTCCTAATTCTACTGGACAAGTGTAATTCGACCAAAAACAAACTTAGGAATAAAATATGACCATTTAGGCCCACTTGGATTAGATTAGGACATTTATTATTAATTTATTTAAAGAAGGGTTAAAATAGTTAAAATCAAAGTTTAATAAGTAAATAATTTTTAATATGGGGTTATACATAAGATAAATTCGACTATAAATATTAATTAGAAAGCTAAAAAGATTTCCTACATAATGGTATTTTATTTGTAATTTTTAGACATCAAATAATTTAATTAATTTATGACACAAAGATGATGTAGTAATTATCTTATTTATGAAATATTGACATAATTGATGTTATAAACACCAAAATAAATGTAATTTGAGAATTTTTATGAATTCCACGAATTTTCTAGGTTACTAAGATATATTAATGTTGATTTAATCAACTTGGTTCGAACATTTAATTCTGTTATGACTTTCACAAAAATCATATATCAAATAGTGTCAAAATTGACACAAAATAGTTTTTAAATAAAATATTATATTATTAATTGTTATTTTATTCCTAAAAATCTAAGGTTCATACAAATGACTTAGATAAGGATATATGTATTAATAATATACAATTTGGGGTTCGTTTGGCATGTTATAGTATGTTTACTAACCATATAGTGAAAGAAAACAAAAAGACACGGTAAAATTTAAATTATTTAACTTAGAGTTAAATCTAATTGATAAGGTTACAATAATACCCTAAACTTGTCTAAATTCTATTGGATTAGAGGATTTAGACCCATACCCACCTTAGCCTCGAAATAAATCAATTTGGAGCTAATTAAAACCGAACTTGACTTTATAATAAAATAATATTTTGAGATATTCCTAAGGTGCCCCTCTCCTCCCTTATAAAAGGACACCTCCTCCCCCTCCTCCTCACACCAATTTGAGCACTCAAGCTCGGCCAACCCCTGCCAATTTATCCTCTCCACTTTCCTATAAACATCCTAGAGGTTCTGGTCTTCCTCAAAGACCAATTTTAGTTCCCTAAGAGGAGGTCTCAAAGAGGCACTTCAAAGAAGAGGTAATTACCGTTACCAATTCTTTCATCTTTATTTCTTCTTCCACTTCTTCTTCTTTGGTTGTTTCATTATGAATTAATAACATCCGTATCACTAATATACTGATATGTTATTATAAGTATGAAACAACCCTATTTAACCATCTATCCATCCTACAGAAAAAGAAATCACCGCGCGTGTGTACGTACGGAATACCGTCTCCACGCCGTGGTGTAATCTATTTTCCACCACCACCTTACATGGATGGGTATAATGGTGTAAAGAATAACTATAAATAGTTATTACAACATCATATTTATTCTGATATATTGTATAATCCACTCCAATTCAGTTCAATATTTATGGAAATGATATCATCGCTCGTGCGTACGTACGGACTACCGTCTCCACGACGCGACGAGATTCATTCTCCATGTTAACCATTTAAGAATGATTATAAAGTATATATAAGAAATAATAATGAAATATATGAAATTATAAAGCTACTGGATTTATGTATATATATATCTGTATGTCATGTACTTACTTCCATTTCAAGACAATAAGGAAAGTAAAACAGCATTCATGCGTACGTACGGACTACCGTCTCCATGAACGGTGTTTTTCATTTTATTTATCTATCTATTATATATATATATATACTGAATATATATGATATATAAATCGTATTTTATATTCTGGAAGTAAGTAAATCATGATATAAGTAATAATGATGTCAAGAACAACAAGTCAAAACACCTAAGATAAATGAAACGATTTTACCCAAAACGCTTCTTTAACATGGAATTTACAAAAGAACGGGTAATATAATGTCATAAGTAAACCATATATGATATCATAACAATGAATATGATTCTTTAATAAGTCAATAACATGATTTAAATCATTATACAGGAGGTTCAGACACTTACAAAGCAAGTCGGACCTAAGGTAAGGGAAATATCGCAATCTCATTTTTATCTGATATTGTTTGTACTTTGAAATTTACTGGGGTATATTTTATCATCCACATCCATGTTTCCTCAATATGTAATGTTATTTACATCAACCTACAATTTTTTAAATCCAATTTTACCCTTCGGTGAGTTTTTAGTAAAAGATATGAAAGGAATCTTTTGTCGTTTTTCGTACGAGGTACTTTTTGACTTTTCCGACAAAAGTACGAAAGAATGTTTTTTTAACTTATACGGCATGAATGGATTTTTAAAACATTATTTCCAAGAAGCTTCCTTTACAAGTCTTCAAGTTTATTTTTAATCAACTTCTTTTATTTTAAAGTTGTATGACATGTTATGAAAGGAAAAAAATGTTTTTGAAGAAGAAAGGATATTTTCCTCAAGAATGGAGTTCAAGTGTTTTATCAAAATTATTTTCCATCTAAGATAATAAAGGGTTCTGTTTTTATCCCTATTATTACATGGATTTGATTAGGTTGTGATGGAAACATTTTTTATGAATTCCTTTATCTTATATGAATTGTTTTATGATGTCATGATGTTTCAAGAATGCCCTTTTTGTTACATGTGTTATGCGATGATGTATGATTTATGATTATGTGGCACACATAAGAAAGGATTCATTATAAGATGGGTGGGACCTATATCTCCCTCCAATGCATTGGGTAAAGATTTTATATCTCATGAGATAGACATGGCTGGAATGGTAGGTTATACCGGTTCAGTGAAACAGGACTGAAACGAGGGTTACTCGATTCAGAAAGGGACTTTGTCCACTAAGATAGTCTTGGCAATGAGTCATGACTAACAAGAAATGATTTTCCATGATTATGTGTGCATGCCACAAAGTTTCAAGTTTCATGTTATGATTATGGTGATCTCATTTTCACTTCTATGATTTGTTCCATGTTAAGATGTTATGATCTCTTTTGCAGGTTATGATTTTCAAAAAGATATGATATGATTTTTATTTCTTTTGTATACCCTTACTGAGCATTTGAGCTCACCCTTTTATGTTTTCTTTTCCCCAGGATATAAAGAAAGGTTTTAGGTAAAAAAAAGGGGAAGATCTTTATGGGAGATATTGAAGATCATTCACCACGATTAGAAGATTACGTTCCGAGTTTCCAAAGACACTAAACTATTACGATCCTTGTGTGTGTGTGTTTTTGTTATGTACTAAGTATTCCGCAAAAGTAATGTAAAGTCTATGTACGTCAGGCTTCGGGTCTCTACAGTTGGTATCAGAGGAAAGGTTTAGTCAACCTTTGAAAACTAGGACGCGAAAACGTTAGTAAGATCCCTAGAGATATTTCTAAGGTATGTCTAGGGATGCCCCTATGGATAAGTATACGTATAGGATATAGTTCTAGAACTATGGTAACGATATTAGATTAAACCAAAGATGATAGATATTTATGTTACTCCCCCTTTATTACGATTTTTGCATCTAACACTATTCTGTTTGGGTTTTAGAAAATGGCTGGAAACAAGATGATTCACAATAATGGAGGATGTGATGGACAATGGAATGATATTCTTTATGAGCAACCAAATGAAATGGGATTTGGAAGTCCAAACATCATTATTATGCCGAATCAGCAATCTCATAATATGATCAATAAAGTAAAATTTGGTAAGTTTCCTGACTCGGCTAATAAGAGAAAGATGGAGTTTCATGATGATCATAGAGGAAAGAAAGTTCAATTTCCCCTATGTAAATCATGTGGGAAGAGGCATCAAGGAGAATGTTTCAAAGGAACTGGAAGATGCTTTGGGTGTGGAAAAGAAGGACACAAAGCCAGTAAGTGCAAAGGAAAAGGTTCAGTTAATACCAGGGATGAGGATAATGGTATTTCTACGACATCAAAAATGGTTAAGTGTTTTAAATGTGGAATGTATGGGCATTATGCAAACAAATTCCCTAAGGGAAAGACTCATGAAGTGAATCAGTATGGTCATATGGGAAGTATTTATGTGGATGATGATGAAGAGACTACCAAAGATATGTGAGATGAAAGAATTGTTGAAGCTCGGTCAATGGTTTAAGAATGTAGTGGAATGATTACATGTTTATCATGTGTAATGTTGTATAAGTAATCTCATGGTACTATGGAATAAAGAGACATGTAAGGATTGTAACATTGTTGTCTGATTAATGTTACCAGTATCCATGAAAGGTTATTCAGATATTTTTGGAATGAAGATGATATGCGCATAATGAAGGGATAAGGAGAAAATGAAATGTTTGACAGTATTCATGAGCTCATGATTGATATAAAGACTAAGTGATATCATGGTTTGAGTATATAGAATTTTGAGGATTTCGGTATGTGAAAATTGTTAACTTTTAACTGCATTCAAGTTTTCACTAAGGTTCAATGGGTATTCAAGAGAGTACAAGATTAAGGCCTTTGAATGTTTGGAATGTGACCAACAAGATATATCTTATGATATGTGGGGATCAACGACAGTATTAAATCTCTGGTGATCGTTGTTACTATATTATGAGAGTGGACTGCAGTATTATGTATAAGCCTAAAGATTAGACTGGATTATATTGGACATAAGTTAGTATTGTTTAAGGATAGAAGATTTTCGATATTATTGATGGGATGTTATAGTAACGTAGTTTTAGAAAAAGGGACAACCTGCAGGACGGGCGACAGCCCATCGCTTCGGACAAGGCTGTAGGAATCGAACCCACAACCGAAGTGCGACTGGCCTTTATCGCCTACCACTGGCCTACAGGAAGTCCCTGTTTAGTAGAAACTAGTTTTATTATATTAAGCAGTATGATATATGAAGTATAAGTCCATTTTAGGAACTATATATGATTAATCTCACTATAGAATGACTTATGTATATTTAATAACTTTTGCTTACCTTTTGTTTGAGACAGATGGAATGACCCATCATTCTATCACATGATCTGCTAACACTTCACGAATAACAAATTCAACTTCATTTATTTAAGAGATGAAGTGGAAATTGTTCAAGGCACGAACAACAGTGATATTGTATCAAAATAAAGTAAGTATTTATTCTAATTCAAATTTTCAACTTTAGGGAAATGATCTTGAAAACCAAAAATGTTGTCCTAGTGATCTTATACCTGATGAATCAGATGGTATCTTAGATCGTCACAAATTTATGGATTTGTGATTACTGGATTTTCCATAGCCATGTTCTCTACCACTCTCCATCAGAACATGATGGTTAGATTTCTCTTCCATATCCATATTTTCACCTATGTGGAAACCCAGCAATTAGTTTATTTGGGTAATCGTTACATTTCATACTTTAGTTTTTAAAGCCATGTTTTTGTATTCCTTTTTACGATGTGGGATTCTATTAAAGAATCTTTCGAATAGTAAACCATTTATAACCCCGACGAATTTCGAGGGCGAAATTCATTTTAAGGGGGGTAGAATGTAACAGCCCGAGATTTTATGAAAAATATTCTTTTTATTTCACTAATGTCTTGTGTTGTACGCTACACCAAAAGGAGCTTGCACAACACGCATCCTTGACTTGCCTTGCATACACGCAATCGCGACCTTCCTCGATAGCGTGTGTAGTACGCAATAACGAGTTTCACTAAACAACGATATGCTATTAAAATATTATTAAAACTAGCCGTTATGAATAGTAATAACCACTTTTTAAAATTCTGTAAATCTTATATTTCAAAATGAACTTCATTTTTGGATTCGGAGTATCGAATTTAGCCTAAGGTGAAATTTTGGTACTTTTCGGATAACTTTCATATTCTGATGAATAGTGAAAATTATTAATTATAATTAAAAAACAACTTTTTTAATCGAAATAATTAATAGTGATAAATTATTAATTTGAGTGGTTTTAAAGTATATTTAGAATATATTTTTACAATTTAATTCAATGTTGGTCATTGGTTGTAATTTCACATTTAAACCAGACATAATCAAGTGTCAATCTTTTGATAGAAATTGTTTCTTAAAACACGCTATTTGTCTTAACAGCGGGATTTAATTATAAAATTAATTAATTCAACTTCTATGTTATGAATTTGGTAAAATAGACTTCATTTTTGAATTTGGAATATGAAATATAGCTTAGGATGAAATTTTGGCATTTTTCTGAAAACCTTCATTTTTTGATGAATAGTGAAACTACTAAGTGGTAGTTAAAAAACTGAATTTTTCATAAAACTTAATTTTACCGCTTCTGTGAATGGAATTTCAAAAATCCGACAGACACGGTTGATATCAGTAAGTAAAATGTGGTTCACTGAGATAAAAATAAATTTTTGGTGAATAGTAACTTTTTACTATTTTTACCGCGGTTAATAGTAAATAGGGTAACTAAGGGTAAATATGATATCAATATTACCCTCACACATGTCCTAATTCTACTGGACAAGTGTAATTCGACCAAAAACAAACTTAGGAATAAAATATGACCATTTAGGCCCACTTGGATTAGATTAGGACATTTATTATTAATTTATTTAAAGAAGGGTTAAAATAGTTAAAATCAAAGTTTAATAAGTAAATCATTTTTAATATGGGGTTATACATAAGATAAATTAGACTATAAATATTCATTAGAAAGATAAAAAGATTTCCTACATAATTGTATTTTATTTGTAATTTTTAGACATCATATAATTTAATTAATTTATGACACAAAGATGATGTAGTAATTATCTTATTTATGAAATATTGACATAATTGATGTTATAAACACCAAAATAAATGTAATTTGAGAATTTTTATGAATTCCACTAATTTTCTAGGTTACTATGATATATTAATGTTGATTTAATCAACTTGGTTCGAACATTTAATTCTGTTATGACTTTCACAAAAATCATATATCAAATAGTGTCAAAATTGACACAAAATAGTTTTTAAATAAAATATTATATTATTAATTGTTATTTTATTCCTAAAAATCTAAGGTTCGGCCAAATGACTTAGATAAGGATATATGTATTAATAATATACAATTTGGGGTTCTTTTGGCATGTTATAGTAAGTTTATTAACCATATAGTGAAAGAAAACAAAAAGACACGGTAAAAGTTAAATTATTTAACTTAGAGTTAAATCTAATTGATAAGGTTACAATAATACCCTAAACTTGTCTAAATTCTATTGGATGAGAGGATTTAGACCCATCCCCACCTTAGCCTCGAAATAAATCAATTTGGAGCTAATTAAAACCGAACTTGACTTTATAATAAAATAATATTTTGAGATATTCCTAAGGTGCCCCTCTCCTCCCCTGTAAAAGGACACCTCCTCCCCCTCCTCCTCACACCAATTTGAGCACTCAAGCTCGGCCAACCCCTGCCAATTTATCCTCTCCACTTCCCTATAAACATCCTATAGGTTCTGGTCTTCCTCAAAGACCAATTTTAGTGCCCTAAGAGGAGGTCTCAAAGAGGCACTTCAAAGAAGAGGTAATTACCGTTACCAATTCTTTCATCTTTATTTCTTCTTCCACTTCTTCTTCTTAGGTTGTTTCATTATGAATTAATAACATCAGTATCACTCATATACTGATATGTTATTATAAGTATGAAACAACCCTATTTAACCATCTATCCATCCTACGGAAAAAGAAATCACCGCGCGTGTGTACGTACGGAATACCGTCTCCACGCCGTGGTGTAATCTATTTTCCACCACCACCTTACATGGATGGGTATAATGGTGTAAAGAATAACTATACATAGTTATTACAACATCATATTGATTCTGATATATTGTATAATCCACTCCAATTCAGTTCAATATTTATGGAAATGATATCATCGCTCGTGCGTACGTACGGACTACCGTCTCCACGACGCGATGAGATTCATTCTCCATGTTAACCATTTAAGAATGATTATAAAGTATATATAAGAAATAATAATGAAATATATGACATTATAAAGCTACTGGATTTATGTATATATATATGTATGTATGTCATGTACTTACTTCCATTTCAAGACAATAAGGAAAGTAAAACAGCGTTCATGCGTACGTACGGACTACCGTCTCCATGAACGGTGTTTTTCATTTTATTTATCTATCTATTATATATATATATATATATACTGAATATATATGATATATAAATCGTATTTTATATTCTGGAAGTAAGTAAATCATGATATAAGTAATAATGATGTCAAGAACAACAAGTCAAAACACCTAAGATAAATGAAACGATTTTACCCAAAACGCTTCTTTAACATGGAATTTACAAAAGAACGGTTAATATAATGTCATAAGTGAACCATATATGATATCATAACACTGAATATGATTCTTTAATAAGTCAATAACATGATTTAAATCATTATACAGGAGGTTCAGACACTTACAAAGCAAGTCGGACCTAAGGTAAGGGAAATATCGCAATCTCATTTTTATCTGAGATTGTTTGTACTTTGAAATTTACTGGGGTATATTTTATCATCCACATCCATGTTTCCTCAATATGTAATGTTATTTACATCAACATACAATTTTTTAAATCCAATTTTACCCTTCGGTGAGTTTTTAGTAAAAGATATGAAAGGAATCTTTTGTCGTTTTTCGTACGAGGTACTTTTTGACTTTTCCGACAAAAGTACGAAAGAATGTTTTTTTTAACTTATACGGCATGAATGGATTTTTAAAACATTATTTCCAAGAAGCTTCCTTTAAAAGTCTTCAAGTTTATTTTTAATCAACTTCTTTTATTTTAAATTTGTATGACATGTTATGAAAGGAAAACAATATTTTTGAAGAAGAAAGGATATTTTCCTCAAGAATGGAGTTCAAGTGTTTTATCAAAATTATTTTCCATCTAATATAATAAAGGGTTCTGTTTTTATCCCTATTATTACATGGATTTGATTATGTTGTGATGGAAACATTTTTTATGAATTCCTTTATCTTATATGAATTGTTTTATGATGTCATGATGTTTCAAGAATCCCATTTTTGTTACATGTGTTATGCGATGATGTATGATTTATGATTATGTGGCACACATAAGAAAGGATTCATTATAAGATGGGTGGGACCTATATCTCCCTCCAATGCTTTGGGTAAAGATTTTATATCTCATGAGATAGACATGGCTGGAATGGTAGGTTATACCGGTTCAGTGAAACAGGACTGAAACGAGGGTTACTCGATTCAGAAAGGGACTTTGTCCACTAAGATAGTCTTGGCAATGAGTCATGACTAACAAGAAATTATTTTCCATGATTATGTGTGCATGCCACAAAGTTTCAAGTTTCATGTTATGATTATGGTGATCTCATTTTCACTTCTATGATTTGTTCCATGTTAAGATGTTATGATCTCTTTTGCAGGTTATGATTTTCCAAAAGATATGATATGATTTTTATTTCTTTTGTATACCCTTACTGAGCATTTGAGCTCACCCTTTTATGTTTTCTTTTCCCCAGGATATAAAGAAAGGTTTTAGGTTAAAAAAAAGGGGAAGATCTTTATGGGAGATATTGAAGATCATTCACCACGATTAGAAGATTACGTTCCGAGTTTCCAAAGACACTAAACTATTACGATCCTTGTGTGTGTGTGTTTTTGTTATGTACTAAGTATTCCGCAAAAGTAATGTAAAGTCTATGTACGTCAGGCTTCGGGTCTCTACAATCGTAATAATTAATTAAGAGATCAATGATACATTATCGACACCAATTGAAAGAAATTTCCATCATGGTCATACATTATAGTGAAACATAAATGGATAACATTACCTATATAAATATAATATCCAGCCATCAACTCCAAAATTTTGAATCCAATCATCATCCACCTACACTTCCATTGATTGAAAAAGGGTTTTATCATGACAACTTCTAGTCATCCCACAAAGATCATAAGGAAATCTATACAGAAGAATTAATCACTCAAAACCAATGAGAGAATGATGATCTTATGGCAATAATTATTGTAATTATCTTTGAAACCTTTTCTAGAAATGAAATATCATCACCTTTACACTAAGTCCCTTTTTCTAGAGATATACTAAACTACAATTCTATGGAAAAATTATATACTTTTCCCCTCATCAAGATAATTAAAAACATTGTTCCTACTCACCACCACCTGCATTTCATGGGGAGTTTAAATTTTTAATGACCCCCATCCCACAAGGCTGGGAGAATAAAAAGTTATTCCACCACCCCCCCATTTGTTTCACTCAGAATACTATTTTACCTCACTTTCTTCAAAAAGGTCTTTAGGAAATTCAGATTACACCAAACATTGGAATGTATATTCATCATTAAGGGACCCACAATCCTTCAAAACCTACCCTTAGGTCAATAATGATTATGGTTCTGTATCCTACAATCACAATTATCTATGTTACCTTGTAGTTATAAAAATATATAGAACAAAATTGAAGAATCATTTTCATCCATCACTTTAGGAGAAACAAGTAAAGGTATAATCCTTACAACTAAAACATTACAATAGAAATTTCAAATATTTCATAGAGAGAAATTAAAAATGTGAAAAATGTTTGAGGATGAGTTGTGAGTGTATAGAAATTACTACCATTACCACCAAAATCATGGAAAAATATAGAGTTTAGTTACCTATATATATAATCTTAAAAAAATGATATATGAGGAGATTATTGAACCACTAACCCCAAATCCCTAATAATTTATTGTGAGTATTATGAATATAAAACAGAAGTAGTGAAATAAAATATGGGCCTCTTGTATCGTCGTGCTAGATTAATCTGTCAATACAATATATTGAATGGGGTATATTCCTTTAGTAAAAATAATATGTCTTCATAAATTTCATGTTCAGTGTAGAATGAACATCTACACCTCCCAGGGAACAAGAAACCTAGGGAGAAATCCATGAATTACCACAACTATTATTATCCATACCATCGATTCCTAGGTAATATGTTTGATGTACTTCTTGTATTTATGAATTATATCTCAACAAAACAAGATGAAGGATTTTTAGAGTAATAGAATCCTAAAACAAATCCATAATATGTACTAATAATCCATGATCCATTAGAAATGACTTAATTTTGAAAATTTTTGACGACCTACTTCCATGTTGCATAATATTAAATTGTGTAATGATGTCCTTCAAGAATTATGGAACACTTTCTAGTCACATAACAATAAATGGTATGAAAAAATCATTTTCACTTACCGTTAAAATTCTTGACAACATCAGTACCATGTGATTTTTAAATTATTTTACAACATCATTACCATACAATGTCAAAATTTATGAAAACGTCCTAGTTAGACCAAACTAAAATAAATATAACATGATTTAATCATATGATGTTAATATTCATGGAACATATGTTTTTCACATGATGATAAACCATATGACATATGAGGTCATCATTTCATGACATTACAACTATATAGTGGTCCTCCTCAAAAGACAATAAACTATAAAACATGGGTTTAAAATGTGCAGTATAACCCCATCCAATATAAGATCGAGGAATAAAAAAGGGTATCTACTTTAGTGGATTACTAGCTCATTAAAAGATTATTCCTATAAACCCACAATAGAGAAATGTATTCCCACCATTGTCCAGAAAATAAAACATTATACTTCATAGCTTTTACTTCTTCTTAATATAGGATACATATTTATTATAAATTCACATTGTATGATCTAGAAAAGTGTAGAAATTAAAATTCCACATCCTAATTTTATTATCATATCCCCCAAGGGAAAATATATAGGAACAAAAGCTCAGTTGCTTTCAATCACTATGGGATATTTGGTGAATCTAGGATCTTCTATTTCATTCTCAGCCATAATGATTCATTACAACCATTGAAATATTTTTAGGAATTTCAAACACATGTTGGGATTCCATCCAACAATAAAATGTGAACATCCACATTATTTCCCCACCATGCACTATTATATAGTTTAATCGAATTAATATTATTGGTCTCTTGTTTCTCAACCTAATAATGACTCATGTGAGATTAAAGAATCTGGAAATCCACTCTTAAAATTATAATTTTGGTGTATTTAATTGAAATATTTGGAATCTTGAATTTTTATATGACTTTAAACAGAATGAAATAAGGCATTCATGTAGAAAATATTATCTATATTTGATGAATGTGTACACATGAATTATCACTTCTATGTAAAAAGGTTCTCAATACACATTTTCATAGCCATTAGGGTGCCTAAACAATTAATTATTATTATTTTGTACATGAAAAAAATCATTTATTTGATATCTTAATTAATACTAACTAATTATGTTAGTATATATACCCTTGTTATTCCATAGGCCTTCACATGACAAAGTATTGGTTCTCTAATGTAGTATATTGGTAATAGGGACTAAATATTCTAAATAGACATTACTAGAAATCCATATCGAATAAAAAATGCCACAAGGTTGTTCCTAGGGGATGTTTAATCATAGTGGATAGAACCCTTTAAATTTGAGGACCTATTTTACTAACTGCATGTGATTTGGGATTCTTTCACTATTAATGGTCGATATATACCCACTGGTCTCCACCTCACATTGACTAAAATATTTATGTGTTATTATTTATAACACTCATTAGCCAACTATTCTAGAGGAATAAAACACACCCGATGTTACACATATGTGTATTATAATTATTTTTAATACTAGATCATAATATCTTATTATTTTACCCGTTCATTATGGGTCGTGAGTCACATGTGATGACCCAATTTTGAACACTTGGTTATCCCTCTAAATAATACCCCATTTCCAAGGATCATACTCTAAACTCTAGTGACCATATTTTTGAAAGTCGTATCTCTATAACACATGATTTAATGTCCATGAACTATTCTAAATCCATTTACACATGAAATTTCAATTGAACAAACATTATGCCACATCCTCTTATTTTCCTCACCTGATTATTTTCGAAAATATTCTATATGCATTTCATAAACCTTGAGCCTATCATTTTATTATTCCTTATTTTCATATATTGAAATCAAGGAATGAATAGTAAAAATGGAACCCTCTAGGATTCTTTAATGAATAAAAAAAATTCCATAATGATTTCTCCATAGAGATTTTATATACCCCAATGTGACCCTGCAGGGATTCATTGGTTAAAAAGAAAATTTCCAAAATACTATGACCAGGGGTTATTCTGCCCTTATAGGAAAGGTCCCTTTTAAATCCATTATCTATATCTATAATGGTGTGACATAGATCCATACAATATTTAAACAATTATACTTTATAAATGAAATTAAATCGATAATTTCATACAATTTGTTTTCCATGTACAAGACGGATCATGAATATTTCATTATTTTATTCCTAAAAATAAAAGTCGTGCAACCAAGAAATAAAATACATAACATCCATGGTCCTTAATGATAGAAAATAATCTATAATAAACCACCATCATAGAAACATTACATTAAACCTTACAAAAACATCCTCACTTCACAACATTAAAAATCAAATTAATTTCCATAGTCACACAATTTTAAATACAATTTTTTTCTTACCTTGTGTTCCCTGACCCATTTTACATATAATCCATATCTATGTAAATGTTTTCTATCATTATCTTTTTCTAACTCACTATATGTTTTCTAGAATAGATTACATGAGTAAATTTATTCTCACCATCATCTTATCACTACAATATTATCTATGACAGATTATATTCTTTAATAACCCATGAAATTTATGCACTGTAACTTCATAGTATATGATATATATATAAAAACTAAAAATACAATTTTTCATACCTATGTGGGAGTTAGATCTATATACAGTCCATATATAAGAACTAATGTATTGAATAATTCATAAATTCATGCTATATGTAGTGATACTTGGATCATCAATTTTTCTCCCAGTCTCGGATCATTGTTTTGATTAATCTTGTTCCATGATGAGAACTAATTCTATTTAGGTGTTTTTTCACTCCTTTAAAATTGAATGGAACCACATGTTTACTATCATGCACTCTTATATTGTTTAATCATATTTTTTGTTCATTATTATTCCTAGAAATACTCATGCGATATTAGTGAACTGGGAAATAACCTATGACTAGAATGATTGTGATAAATTCCACTCAATGAAAGGGAACCACATTCATTTCACAATTTGTTAAAAAATTCAAATGAGGTCCTTACAACAATCTTATCATCTCATCCAATAATTTTGTACAGAATATTTTATTTCGTGCAACTTATCAGTGAAAATGTGTTCAATACACTTTATTATTGAAATTAGTGTGCTTGAAGATATCTTGAGTATTATATTACCCATAAATAATATTAATTCATCTGATATCTATATTGATTCTAAATGATGACTTGATAACAAAATCTCTTGGCATTTTTGGACCATGGTTTTATAGACACTTTTTTATCCATTGTATCATATTAATAAAAGATTTTGACTGATGTAAATGTATCCCACAAGGATTAGTAAAAGAATAATATAAATCCTTAATTTTTTTCCCTATGGGTTGTTTTTAATCTTTACTAGAGTACCACCTAAAACATAGATTATATTTTCGTAACGATATGGGATATGGGATTCCTCTATTATTATTGGTTGACCTATTCCAATAGGTCTCCACCTCCCTTTTAATATCATATTCTTTTTTATGATTTGCATTCCACATAAAACATATATTTAGGTAGATATAAATACACTCATTATTACACATTAGTGAGAATTACTCATTATTGAAGTAAGATTATATCACTGTATACTTTTTTCCTTCATTAAAAGGTATTCATATTTTATGAAGTCCAACCTACCTAGATTTATTCAACCCTCTCATAAATCTCATATAGTCAAAGACATATGGATATAAAACATTAACACTCAACCATCCTTATCACATTACATTAATATATGTAGTGTTCGTTCTATCCTATAAGTTCAAATAGTACATAGACCATACCATAATTTGGGAACCACTAACTAAATATTATCTAGATAAATGATGTGATATATGTTGTCTATCCACATCTTTTGGATATGTTTGAATATTTAATCCCAATACTAAAATATAATTTGTAAAATATTATTCCATTTGAATGATCTTGGTCTATATAGAGGTCCCATTAGCCAACTATGATTTTAATGCTCTCTATGTAAATGCTATTAATTCCCCCACCTTGTTTAAGAACTAAATCCATGTAGGGTATCATTACAAAAACTATGTATGTATAGTTTCTCATTTGTTTGAGATATATAGTGATGATCATATCCCATGACCTCAGTCAACCCATAATGGTGGAAAACTCCCTCTCCTGATGTATAGGAATGTCATGTATAGTGAATTTTCTCTTTAAGAACTAAGTATTCCTTAAATCTGGGTTTCATTGGATATACAGTGAATCTAGGATCCCCAAATCCTAGGCATGACAACAATATTACGGAAAAAAATTTATCCTCAACTGCATATGAGATAGATATATGTAAGGAAAATTTCTATATGAAATATGGGAGGTTTTATTATTGACCTTTTAAGATAAAAAATGAATCCTAGGTCCCCTAATATTTCTCATTTCTACAATATTTATAAAAAACATAGTTCCTCTACCATTAATGAGATCCTGATCTTAAAAATGATATTTTAATTATCCAAAACTAATGTGGATTTATATTTTGATTCATCAAGATAAATATAGACACTAGGGTATATTTTCCTAATCAATGTCAAAGGTTTTCAAATATCAAAAAAAATCCACATATACCAACCAATATTTAAAGCATACAAACATTTTTATCAATGATACTATAAATATAAAACCATGAATAATTACTTATCCTAATATGAGAGCCCATTTCCCCATAAACATCATTGACAGTTATTGTTCATGCCCTATGAAAATAGGGGTGGATTTTCATTTGAGGTGTGGTAATCTATTTTTTCCTACTAATGATCTCGATATATGTGGTGAATTATTCTTAGTGAACTAAATAACATATTTATTCCTACCTCTATGTAATATTTTTTCATGTATAGGTACAGTAACATATTCTAAACATACACCCCCTAATAAAAATGAGAGCAATACCCTATTACCAACATAGAAGTTCAGACAATGCTAGTTTCCGTATGATATGTACATGTTGTTTGATACCAATTTCCAAAGGTCACATAGTCACACCCATATCTTTGTATATAGCCACCACCCAATAAATCAATACAAAATGACATATTCTATTCTATCTATGAACTAGGTCTGGGTTGGGGATTATGTTCTAATAGTGTCTATTTTGGATTGATTTATACCCTCATAAGATGCATAAGGAAAAATAGGGGATGAACAGACATAGGAATTGAATTTTGTATCCCCTGATTCAATATTATCCACAACCATAATTTTTTATTCTAAAAACCAAGATCATTTTCATTCCTAATTCATGCCCCATTAGAAAAAAACAGAAGGGGTGTGGACTCATTCGGCCCAATTTTGTTACAACACACACGATTCATGTGATAAAGGATGATCGATCTGCTCAATTTGAATTGGTCTAGAGTATCTTTGTCAAAGGAGGGTGGAACCTTTGGTCTACCATAACTGACCTTAAACTACTTAAGAATGTTTATGTAATATGGATTTGTTTCACCTATATATGAATCTAATCTATGTGTATATTTCTCGATCATGAGTCAGATCTCTGAAAAATCTGCATGAATATATAGACATCTAACTTTAGGACTTTCAATGGATGAAAATACATAATATATCATAATTCCCATGAATCGTTTAAGGAATCACTAAGTATACACTTTTATTTTCATGAAAATACTTAATGACATGTTCACGTGATGTTAAACTACAAAACATTCATTCTGAAGGTAAGATGGTAAAAAATATATCAATAACATCATGTCACATGATGTTAAACTATAAGAAAAGTGCATAACATATAGGTTTTTTGAATATATCCTTTTATTACATTCACTTGTTTCATAATTTTACTACCCTAAAGTCAATATATAGTACTAAAAATCAAAACACCAATAATAGAATGTGAATGACATTCACAACTTTTTAGGTGATATCATGCAAAGGGAATCCTGGATAAATATCAAACCTCTACTCCATAATATCATCATCTCAAGTGTTTAAGAGAATTTTAGATCCGGAAAATTGTACAATGATTTTTGGGTCCATATTTTAACCCTAATAAAATAAGATCCATTTTAATTGTACACATTTTGTCATTGAAAATGTTAGAGAAATGATTTATCATATCCTTATTCCTTGATAACATGTTTGGTGTGAAAATACACAACATTTATTATGCTTAAACAATTATTGAATATTTCATTTTCCACAAACCAATAATATTACATTGAAGACTTAATTGAAACCCACATAATCCTTAAAAATATAAAAATATCCATGAACCACATATAATTTATTTATTCTTATTAGTTCTCCCTAATAGTGTATTTATAATAAGGATAGTAAAATATAAAGCGACCCTAAAAGGATTCACCAGTGAATAACTCAATGCCTTGTAGTTTGTTTAAAGGGAAAATTTGGGTCCTAGAGGAATGGTCCCCTTGAAATATTAGAGATATATTCATGTTTTTTTGTTAAAGGATTACATGATTAATAATGGTCGACATGGGCACATATTTCTAAAATTCACATTGACACTTACATTCCAAGGTTATGATTTAAAAATCATGTAAACAAATTATCCATGTTCATTCAACATCCTCAACACTATATCATCATGTATTATACCCATTATTGAAGAGGATATATGATACCTCATTCTTGAATCTTTTGTAGGTCCCTATCACATGACCCTAAACAAAATGGTATATAGGTCGACCATCATGACTATAAATAGAACTACTCTAACGGTGCTAGATCCATTCTTGTATAGTCTCTACTATATAATCTATTCATTATCTATGTATTTTAATCATAAAAAAATATTCCAAAGATAGTTTAAAGGCTAATATACCCCTATAAAAGACAATGTATGATTTGAATCTATATATGGGGTCTAGAAATATAAAATGTTGAATCTTGACCTTATATGAAGGGTCCTTTGATTTTTTTGGTCCCTAAAAAGTTAATGTGAAACTATTTTCCTTGTTATGATTTAGGAGTGTCAATATAATGTTTTCCCAAGCACATTATTATAAATTACAACTCTATGAATCTATTTACACATCATACAATCCTACCATTGTACTCTATTTATCATCATTAACATCATGTCACTCTATATGATACATTTTGTCAGTAATAATAGATGGTGTCAAAACACATCATAATAATTCATCATTCACAAATATTAGCGATGATGTAAGGTTTCATAAAATATCAGGAACATCAATCCTTCAAATCCTGAGTAAGAATGTAAGGTGGTAGATAACATCCTCAATATACATATTTCACAACCATATAATGGGAAAAGTGTCTAAACCCCCTAAATAATTATTCATTAGTTACCAACATATCATGTATAGAGACCTTCATAAGCCTTAATGAATAACCATTCTTCAAAATCTTATTAAGGATGTATAGTTTCATAACCATTAATGAATAACCATATTTTTTAATTCGAATAATGATGTAGTGTTTTACATCCCTTCAAAGATATTCACCAATAACATACTTAGAAACGATGTAGGGTTTTATACCCCTTCAAGACTATTTATCTTCTATAATATTAGAAATTATGTTTTTTTATACGCTTAATGAATATAAATTCTTCATAATTAATATAAGGATGAATGGTTTCAAAGCCCATCTTGAAAATTCGTCCTTGAAAACCTTTTCATGGATGAAGGGTGTCCGAACCCATCATAAAATTTTATCCATAATACTATCATCAATGATGCAAAGTGTTAGAACCAATCATGAATGTCCATATATAAGAATTTTATTAATGATGTAGGTGACATAATGCATCATAAATATTAAACTTCCTACTATTAAATAACTAATTTAACAAATTAAGGACTGATATATATTACCCTAAAATATATCAAAAGTTCTCCTGAGTTATATGAATGTAAACTATAGAAAATGATGGATCGAGTTATACTACCCAAAACTACAGTAAAAATCTCCATGATATAAAAACCAAAATTTTTTCAAAATTTTTTATAATCTATATGAATCTAAACTACATAAGAAGAAGATCTACACAATTGGAACCAAAACTATAAAAAATAATGTGCAAGCTATATCACCCTAAAATACATTAAAATAATATTTTAGTTATACTAGAATAAACTATATAAAATAAATCACTAATAATTATGACTATAAAATTTAGTAAATATATGTACAAGCTATATGTCCCTAAACATTATTATTCCTAGGTCAATGTTTCTAGTCACTAATATATTTCATTATTGGTTTATTTTATAAAACATTATAATCCAAATGGAAGGGGGTATAATTATAACCATGTTGAAACCCCAAAAATGAAACAATGAGACAACATTGAGTTTATACCCACTAGACATGAACCGCGAGTTATCTAGATAAAATGGAAAACAAGTAAATGGAAAATTCATAAACCATGTCATATTGTAATCCCGAAAAGGGAGGCCAACCCAAAATTATAATACATGATTACAAATACTCTCTAACAATGTCATAGGAAAAATTTAACCCTAAAAATAATAAATAAAAATCATTTAGCCACTATCATATTACTATAGAAAATTTTGATATATTATTTATAAGACCACTGACTAATGATGAAATTAGAAAACATCTCTATACCTCGAGACCCATATGAAAGTACCTAGTACAATTTTGTCTTGAATCTACTGGATGCATGGTCTATCATTCCTGAACATAATATTTTTAGAGAATATAACTCATTGTGACATGAAATATTGAATGAAGTCCTGATCTATGTCATATCCCCACCAATAAATGGGATTCTACCACAAATTCTGTCACAAAATGATTGAATAATGTATCTTATGAGTGATTGAGATCTACATATAATTTTTTAGCATGGTGTTATTCATCCCTAAATAAATGAATCTGATTCATGAGCATGATATTCATATGAGATATTACTATGAAATATATAGTAATTTAATCCCATTACATTAGGTCAGGCAGTGGTTTTTGTAATTTTTACCTCAGATCCAACTACTAATTGAATTCCATCAGAATCCATTATCAATCCAAGAATGTGTACATTTTCAAAATCAAGATATATATTTGTTGACGTGAGTTAATTACTCTAGGAATCAAAATTACATGAGAATATTTTCAATCATGGAAATCCAAATTTTATTGGTCTCTTTATCCCATGAACTAAAAGACAAGTATCACTTATTGATAACAATATAAACCCTTCAATTAGTACACATCCCATTGAAAATACACTCCAATGACTCAATATAAAATTTGATATGATATGTAAATATGTGGAAAATTGAAATAAGTTTAACTTAAAATATAATTTATTTCATTACAAATAAATACCATTCTAGGGGTTATGACACCCATAAATGGGTACCCGTAACGTTTCCTTAAGGTATTTATGATATATAATTCCCAAGAAAGTACAAATCATTTTTTCATTGATAACATTTTTGATCTTTTGTAGTTGTTGTTTTTTAGAATAATATTATATTATTTTGTTAAATAAGGGATCATATTTTGGACCCTTTATCACCCTAAATACATTTATTTATATTTTTTTGTATTAAAATTTTTCAGTATCTGAGAAATGGTTAATCCATGCCTACCCATCTAGTCAGTTCAAACACGGGACATGTGGGAATGACCTCAACCGTGAAAAATATATAGTAGATCCTTATAAAATTGAAGTTAGTTAATTAATTTTTGGGTTGGTGGTTATGTATGAGGGTAAGAATTATGGGATGTTCTAGATCCACTATGAATGGGAATGGAAAAATGGGATATTGCAAAGTGGGTGCAGTGTGGTTATGGGAAAGGACCACATGATACTCGCATATACCATGTTCTTGGGTTGAGATCAATGATTGTGTGCTTCCATTACAAGTGTGAATTAGATATGATATATACCCTTAAAAATACACATATACTCTGCCTAATATGTTCTATATATAACCTCAGCCACCCAATCAATAATTTCTTTGTAATTAGATCATTTTTTCCACCACCATTATCTTGTGGATTTTGAAGGATTTTTAGGAACTCAAGAGGAATCCAAAACAAGAAATCTTGATATTATATCAGTCAATGTCTTCTACTCAATAAACCTATAATGGTAATTATATAAATCCAAAAAATTCATAATCCTAAAAAACCTGGTTTGTAATTCATATCTTTCATGAATAAGCATATTTGAAGGAGAAACATGGATCCACATGAACAAGTGACAGTCACATGAGGCCAACCACATAACTATAATTAATACATTGCAAGAACAATTTTAAATAACATGAATATCTTGGGGTAACCTGAATTTGTGGTATCTCATTAAAAATATCACAACCAAAAGAATCCATGAATATAATCACTGAGATAAAAAAATAAGGACATTTCGTGTTTTCATTGAATGATGAAGAATGTACAATTTGATAATATGGAATATAAAACCTCAATTGTATGATCATTTGACCACCAAGATTCGACATGATAAATAAATTTTTTTATGCAATCACATGATTCTTCTAGTGTCACATGAAATATTTTCAATTGGGAATACACATGCAGTTCTTGCGGATTTCCATTGCATGAATTCCACGACCCATGTCAAGTGTTTATCCCTAATGGTAAAATTTGATCAATTGAATCTAATCATGTGAATCTATTACCCACATAAAAATATGTCATTTTATTGTTCATTGATTAAATATCCCTTAATTTAGAACCATCATCACAGGATCACCACAACACTTATTAGGAAATTGGTAACCAAAGTGTCTCATAATCAATTAGATGTCACACAAATCCCCCGATGTTAATAATTATGATTAATAGAAGTCGATAATATATTTTTAATTTCAAAAAATCAATCAAATCCCACATAATTTAAATATGAACAAGATATAAAGATTGAGTAGGTATTTTTCACAACTTTTTTAAGAAAAACTCTAATGGTTTTAGTTCATGAATGATATTTTGGCTACAACCTAAAGTTTGTATTCATGTAATACTCAAAAATAAAAATAGTTTCATAATAAATCACCTCTTAATATATAAACCCTTTGCATAAAAGAGATGAAATGGGAAAAATTAATAAAATAGAGAAAAATATAATGGAGGGCGAACAAAATTGGATAAAAAATAAGGATGTTAGAGGGAATCATCCACTACATTCCAATAAATTATCTAATTAATCATGATAACCCATTGATATACACCATCATATGAATCCCTTATAACCACATGATTACATTTAACCTAGAATATATGTTTATACCCTTACATTTTTATGTTTCAGACTCACTTCACGTAAATGTATCTGAACCCAGTTGTCCATAGGACCTCAATCGAACCTCCCCATATGACTTAGGCTTCCGACTAGTTGTGATGGTCCATGGTGGAATATTTGTGAAACTATACCCTCATGATCTGAGGTTACAATTGTGGTATAATCATATCAATCAACAGGAGAAGAAAAAAATAACTAAACAATGGAATTGTAAACATTTATCATATAAACATCCAATAAAATCACATAAATTAATATCATGTAAAAAATGATGATCGATGAATTCTATACAAAAAGGAAATATAACAGAATCAAGGAAGATGTATCGAAAAGAATATATACAAAAATGAAAAAAGATTGAATACTGTATATTATAGAATCTCAAGCATAGGCTCAGAAATCTACACTCCATTCACTATTGTAGCATGGTAATTATGCATCTATAAGAGGTCAATATCCCTTATCCCTAATTGCACCCATGCTGATAATCCAAGTACCCAATAGTTCCATAAAATGGTGTGAGGTATACTCACTATACCACCACCAATGAAGTCTAATTCCATCTAGTATTTGTATAAATAATAAATTGTTTTCAGGTAATAGGAAAAAATTTCTATGAAATTTAGTAATGAATATCCTAGGTAAATTGAGGCTCCCAAGGATAACCTATAATCTGATAATTTCATTGACCTACGATGAAATATATCTGAGCAAACAGTTGGACTGAATTGATTTTATAATAATATCTCAGGACCCATCTCATGGATCAACTGTCCCCTGTGGTTCATATCTAAGAATGATATCTATAATAAGTCCTACATCATATGTAAGGCTACCAATGAATCCAATATTGGGAAGTGGATTTGTATTTCCATCATGCAAATAATTAATATTATTGTAATGTAAATTTACATATTCCTTGGCATTCTTAAATTTGAACCCATGTATATCTTCTATCATAACATGATCTCATAGCCTTATAATCAAATTTTTGGAATTCTTTATGGGAACCCAATTATAGATCTTCGTGTAGTAAAAGGTAAACTACCACCGAGTATATCATTTTAAACCTACAAGGAAATCCCAATAATCATTCACAATATTTATAATGATCTATCCTCTGACTCTTTATTTCTTATTACACATATATAGTCCAAGTATCACTGGGGTATATATAATGATATTCCCTCTGAGTTTTTCATTTGTGACCCATATAGAGTGTCTTACTATCAATTAAGTATATATAATATATTGTCCAATAGGTTCCTTCTAGGGATTTTATATGGGAACCCTTACATCACAAATGGATCATGATAAATTCATTTACAATTATCTTATAATATAATCTTGATGATTCCATTAATGGAATTCTGATTTTGAACTTATTTATCACCATTTGAATGGAAGCATGAAGTTCATGGGCCCAAAATTTGACCATAGAAATTAATTCCCAATTTAATTCAATTAACCTTCACCAATATATATTAAATTTACTCACCTATTGGGATGCTCAAATCACAGCCTTGGATATGAAGTCCTATTGTAACATGAATCCTCCCACTCATCTTAATTGAGAAATTTTTATTAAATAACATCTCATGACAAAGAAATATGGAATAGTAGACAAATTAATATGGAAATAGTTTTCATTCCATCATTAATTAAATTAAAATTTCATTTCAATTAATTCTTTTAACTTCCAAAAAGAATGGTGTAAAATCATGAACTTAAGTGGTAAATCAAATTCCAAGGCCATTGATTTTAGTTTAATCCAATATAGAATCAAAACTAAAGGTTGTGTTAATTCATGTTCATTAACATACATTAATGAATAAATGGGTTTCATGTGTCAAATAGGTCATTAATATTAATTTAATTTAACAATAACTCTATTTAATATGTGTTGATTAGAAAATTTTGTGTGTGGAACAATAATGTAATACATAAAAACCAAGACATTGAGGGAAAAGTTTGAGACCACCAATCGTATCTAGGTCGTCGATTCACTCTTCATTTTTAGCCTCTAATTCAGGATAAAATTGAATATGTTAAGAAAATAATCAAACCCACGGAAAATAGATCATTTTATCTCACATAAAATTAACTCTATTGATCTAAATATATATAATGAATATTGAATGAGTTATGAATATCTCACTTTTTTCATCCAATGAGATGATTTTTGCCTCGACCAAATTCAAGACAGGGGATATACCTAAATTCCTTGTAGGGTACAAAAGGAGAGATCCTTAAGGATGTGTTCAATGTTTATAGAAGAGATATGCAAAATAGGGTAGGAGATAAATTAAAAGGAGGTAAAAATCATCCCTTCGCTCTTTCCTTATGGTTCCCATGGGTTGACCACAATGCTTGACAACCATGTGCCAAACATAGACCAAGAACATCCCCAAAATATTCCTTATATGAATAGGCATAGGATATGAGTAATAATTCATTACATTAAAAAACATCTATAAGAATTTTTACAACAGACACATGGTTTTCCACCCAATGAAGCATTGTTTTGACAAACTGTGTGGCCCAAGCCACAAACTACGCCACCCAGCAAGGTTTAACAAAATTATGTAGATTGGGCCACATTATTTATACTAACCACGAATCCCACTTCTTCCTTCCAAAATCCAAGTCTCTATAAAAGCATCAAATACATCTAAAACTACTTTTATCTCCTTAGGATCTTTCAATAGGGTAAAAATAATGAACTTAAAATTGAATAAAAGGTTCCATACATCAATGAATATTTTTGTTCCTATAATCTAATCCCTTATAAATCTTTTCCCTAGGTTTTCCATATGAGGGTTTTGATATATCATATAAGAATAAGTCTATCAACATGCCACATAATTCTTCTCCCACTCCCAAGTATCACTGGGTACATACCTATAATTCTATAGAACCCATACGAGAGAAACTAACAAGCTACAAATAACATTCTTTCCCTAATCCACAATATGGATAAGTTTCTCATAAAACGATAAATAAACCTCTAATTAAACATCCATAGTCTGAATAATATAAGAAAATGATGGGTTATAATAGGGAATCTGAGATACATGTAACATCATTAATGATCTTGTACTTGTGAGGTATCAACAACTGATAGGCAACCTACTTGGGTCTCACCAAAATATTAAATTTCCCAACATAACATTGCGATATCTTCCTTTTTTCCTTATTTCATTTATGACCTTTTCCAGGTGAAACATATTTTAAAATTTTACTCCACATGTCAATATCATGTGGTCTATGGAGATGACTAGTATATGGCATCTTCCATGAATAATATGAAGAAATCATCTTTCTAATAATTATATCTAGTTCTAAAATCATAGGAATGAGATTAGGACACAGTAGAACTTCCTATCATTAATCCATCTATCACTGAGTTGAATGGAACAACCTATATCGTAGGGCCTCATATGATATGTTTTTATGGTCTCCTGGAAACTGTTATTGTTAGAATACGTGTTGAGAGTTATGTTTTTCTCCCAAGATCATATCAAATCAAGGACTAATGCTAAAATAATGTCCTTAGAAACTAGTATCGTATGATCAGATTAACCATTATTCTATGGGTGATGGGTTGTAAACTACATTACATATGGACATAGTAACCAATATAACCCCTTCTATAACCACGACATAAATTAAGTATCTCTGTCAATTATGATATAATGTGGAAATATATGGATGTGTATAATATCATGAATGAAGATCCACCCCATCTCAACCATTTAAAAGGAATCTTAAATTGGTAGTAAATGGGGGAAATATGTCAGTCAATCTATGGTCACCCTTATGTAATCGATTACCTAAGGTGATCAAGGAAATCCCATATTGAAATCCATGGTGACGTCATCCCATTTTCACTTATTACTAGGTAACGACTTCAATATCCTTGCTAGTTTCTTGTGTTGTTGGATGACCAATAATATGTGTATACCTGACTATAAAACCAATATATGTACCTTTTTATCCCCAACCAACATTTTTAGCGATGTATGTAATAATACATATTGGAGGGATTTAGATATATTTCCCATACATAGGCATGAGACTCTTGTATAACCTCATCTCATATGTACATTGGATCGCGGATGTGTATATGAATGTTCATGATCTCATTACCATCATTAAAATAACATAGAGGTGTGTATCCACTTTGAATTATCTCTTATATGATGAAGACCTCAAAATATTATCCTCTATAAAAGAATAAATTATACTCAATATATTAAGGGATCTAGAAATATCTCTATTAAACACATCTATCTGTAAACATATTACCACCAATTATATCATTTTCATAATTTCATTTTAATATGATCCATTTTACAAATGTGTCATGTAATCATAGGACATAGAGTATTTCTATCTCATGTAAATAAATATATTTTATCACCTCTCCATGTATATTTTGACTAGATAAGTGAATAAATCACATGTTATTAAGCGTTATCAATAATTAAAATACATGAAACTTATCTAATAGATAATGATACTATGTATCTTATATATATATGACCATATATTCCATAATTTTAAAAAAATGAGGGACTTGATATCATATTATTCATATAATATGATTAATCCCATATGATTATGCCTCAACTAATGATATACAAAGTAATATACCCAACCACCACATAATTTTCTTTGCCTCATGGAATGTGTATGAAACATATTAAGGTAACATTTTTCTAAAATATATTTATAATACCATGGAAAGAAATAGAGAAATAAAAAATTAAAATCGTCACCCTACCACTCAATATAATAATGATATTGTTTTTGAAACACTATATGGAATATATGGGGGTCCATCCATCACAAAATAATCATTGGGTTCCCCATGATAATATATCATATCTATATATGAGATAATACTCATTTTGACCTTTAAATATTATCATAAACCATTTTAATCTATTTTTATAATATTTTATATTCAATGGGAGGTCTGTTTATTCAAATTCTATGTACGCACCTCAAGTGCTTTCCATGTATTCTATCGTTCTAACCAATTGCCCTTATTTTAAAGCTTGAGTGTCCTATCTGGTGGAGGATCCTCCTCTATAACCGTATTATAAAGAGTCCAGTGAACCTTCACCTTCTTCATCACCCCCTTTAATCATTACGCTTTTCTAGGATGGGGGTCATATCCCAATCATGGTCAAGGTTGTTCTATTGGGAACTCATTCTGTAGCTGGACCCTTTGACCTTCAATGAATTATGAGAAACACTCTAGATCCTCTATTCTTATATTGGGGTTATATGGGACTTCTAGTGGATATCTTCCTCGATGAACTCAGTGAGGAGGCATATTACCATGATTGGTATTTAGTAACACGATTTTTTTGCGAGTAGATGCCTCTAATGTTCTATTTTACATTAATTGCTTCATGATGGATTGATCACCCTGCATTGGTTTCATCAAATTCAAGAAATATATTTTTTTATTAATCACATATCCATGTTATATTTTACAAATCCTTGTTCCTAGGAATCTTATTCCAATAATTTGTGTAGATTCTTATTCTTCTGATGGTATAAGGATTCTCATCTAGGGAAGGAATCGAGTCCTTTTAGGATCTAGATCTATATTATATGCTTCTAACATCCTCTATACAACCATTACATTCTGAAAAGGTTGTGTGACGATATCAGTCATTATCTATTTGTGTAGGAGGGGATGGGGATCCTATAGATCCCTTTGGTAGCAAGGATTTACGTGTAGTTGGATCTCCGATCCCCCTTTGCAACATCTGATCTCATATGTGATGTTCATGAGTTATACCAGTGGTATAAGATTTTTTATCAAGGACATCTATGAATTTTTCTGGTTTTCAGCATCAAGGTCATTCATTTTACATCTATAGACACAGTAATATTAGACCTCCAAATGAAATGGAAGAAGAGGACTTGGATTATACCATGTATGATTTTTTCGGATGTACCAACCGTAGTTCATGTCTCAGGTGTGGAGTATTATGTTCCTTTTATGGTCCCTCCATTGGCTGAAGGACTACATGTGGCTTCCCATTCCATACATGTATCTCATACAGTTTCCTCTAAAGTTAATGTTGTTTCTCTTTAGAAGTTATCAGTAAAGGTTTCACCTCCATTGGATTATGGTGATCCTAGAATTGTGTTGGATTATGGGATGTGGCCCATATACCTGGGGAGTATGGTTGTTCTTTTCTCAGGTCTAGAAGAGAGGGTTATTATTCTTTCATCCTTAGTGTGCCAGGGGGCTGGATTCTTAATTATATTGGCTAAACATGGAAAGCTTATATTCTTTTCATCTAGATAGGGTCCTTCATAGAGAGAATAATTTTGATTTCAACTATCTATCTCTAAAGACTTGTATTTTTCTGGGGTAAATTGTTTTTTCTCTTCAACAGTTTTAATTCTTGGATGGTACTAAGGATAAGGGGTGGTTTCCAAAGGCCCCGTGATAGTGGTACATATAAGGGGATTCTCTCTCCTATTGATGGTTGTCAAATCACTGAGTCTAAACTCAAAGAGTTTACCAATTATTATCATTGATCATCTTATTAATTTTATTAAACTTTTTGCACAGCCACCGATGAACATTCTCAATTATCTCCTTAATTATTTTTACCTCTGAGGGCCTCATAAAAATAGTGAATGTTAGTTTTTTATTGACTAAAAATCATATGTATAACACTATTGTGATAGATATTATGGAACCCAATATAAAAGATGATAAAATGTCTTACATTGGTATGTCCATTGGTTTCTCAGATGGATTTCATGGATATTTTTACAACCCTCATAGTTTGATCCTTTAGAGGAATAATATATCAGCTGATCATGTTTATATTTATTCACAACATATTACCATCAATGTCAACACAGGGAGATGTGACCTCATACTCTCTATAATTTATTAAAATTATTATTCAATGTTACAAGGGTGTTTATTGAAGAGTCATGCAAGATTCAAACTAGGGATTGTGGTATGGTTTGTGAGAGATATCTCAACACTAAAGATGTATATTCCAAGAAGAATGGATGGACATATTTTTAGATCATGGAAATGAATTATTTTTCAGTGTTCTTAGATGCAAATTGACTTTTGGACATGGATTATTAGGAAATATGTTTACATATTTTTAAAACTAGATGGGGTTATGAGGATCTCGCGTATGTTGGATCACTATTTGGCCAAAAATAAAGTCATTGATTCTTTTCCCCATGCATCAATGAAGCACCTAAAAGGATAATTTTCAGATCACTCCCAATTGGTGGTGAACATAAATAGAGAAGATATGATTATAATTCATTTCTTTTTTTCATCTAGTTTTCCATGGTATGAGTTTTTCAGGACATCACTATATACATCATAAATAAAACAAGTTCATGGATTAGTTTGAGGTGGTAAATATTATTATATCAATCAATTGAGATGAGACCTCTATGAATGGGAATCAAAGTGAAACCATAACTTTCCAATAATTAATAAAATAAAAATAGATATTAATATTCTTAAATATAATCTCCAGGTTAAGGGGTATGATGATTAAATCTCTATTTTTTAGGTTAAAAACTATTAAACTAGGTAAAAATGTACAAAATTGATAGAATTGGTAGAGAGAGATCATTAATTTCCAGGATTATTCTGGGATATCAAATCATAAATTTATTTTAGGAATTCTTAATTAAACATATGGTTTTAGAGAGGGTTAATATTATACTTGTGTATAGTTATTACATGGATGATGTTTATATAGAAGGGAAACATACATTGGATCACATTGATGTTCTTATTATTGGAAAACATGTCTTTGAGGGAGGGGGACACCCGGGTGTGAATGCTAAAGCATATTTTCTTATTATCATTCCTATCATAGTGGAAAAATTTTTTAATGAAAAAATATAGTCTATTTATAGTGGTAAGGTGATTTTAGACATAGTGTCTCGCATGATTTTAGAATCATTATCACAACCAGATGGGATATATGGTTTTTTCTATGTGGTGGCCTCAGAAATCGTCAATTTCAATGTGATTGAGCTTCTTCATGAAATCAAAAAAATGATGTTTATCAAAACTGTTGTGTGATTCAATATTGGTATTTATCTTGAAGGATTGAGATATGTCAACTACTAGAAAATATATTATTATTTGTCATTGAGGATTCTCTGAAAAAATTATATGTAATATATTGATCAAAAATTTAGGGAAGGATATTCTGGGAATTATTTTGGAGGGGCAACATCTATTCAATCTAGGATGAAGAAATCTGGGGCCTTTTGGTATTGCTAATGTCTTAGAGGATGATATTAACATCAGGTCCTTTAGATCCAATATTATGATCAAGGTTGATATTTATAATGAATTTTTGTGTGATTTATTCTTTAAGTTGTATTCTACCCAATGGATTACTATTTTGATTATAGGTCAGTGACTTGGGTTATGAAATATTTTTCATTGTCACCAGTATAGAGAATTTTTTTCCATAGCATATTCATTCTTTCATAATATGTTTTGTCCATGAATGTTTAGTGCAATGTCAATTAGTAGATGGTAATTCCATTTAAGGATAGGGTTTGGGACATAGTAAAGTCTAAAATCATGCTTATAGATGGAATAATATTTTTTATCAGTGTCTAGATTAAGTGAATCTACATATTCAATAATTTCAATGATGAATATAGATTATTGAGAGGTCCATGAATTAGCCACGGAATAATTTGTGGGTAAATATGAAAAAATGTGCTCTCAATCAAAATATGGTTATACATGATTGAATTCTGATCCAATGATGTAACCTTCAGATCAAATACCATAGAGCCCAATATTAGATGGTAGGATCATGAAAGGATTATTCAAATGTATTATTCATTTAATCCTTAGTTGGAGACACCATTTTAAGGAATTTTTTTTATTATGTAGAGAAATAATAAATCTAATTAATAAAATCTGGATAACCATAACCATGAACATTTTTTTTGGGATTAAGGCATCTAAGGGGACCATCTACCACATATGAATTTTATGATAACCATTATATAGGACTTCAGTAATGTGGTAAAAATTCAGTGGGATTCGTATAAAATGATGTAGAGACCTATCAAGGAGGTGGTATCAGATTGTGATTTGTGTTGGAGTCCATGTAGTTTGAGGAAGAAAAGATAGATTGGTATATCATTGAGTTTTTATCTTGGTTGGATATGTTCTTGAAATTTAGGTTTATGATAAATTCCAATGGGTGGAAATCATGATCGTGTAGGTATTTTTGGATTTCATAATATATGGTGGATATTATAGATATACATAAGGAGATAAAGTTGTGTGTTATTGGTAATATAGGCATCAGTTTTTGGAATGTTAATTTTTTGTGTAGGAAGTTGTTATGTACATGGTTCATAGTTACAAAGTCTTCATTTATTAATGATTTTAATATCCTCTATATTATCATCTCAATGCTCATTGATAATCTTAAAATTTTTATAAGGGATATTAATCTTATTGGTGATATAGAGTGTTTTATTTTCTTAGATTCATTGATAAGAGGATTCCATATCATTGATTATCATATGTGGATACCTGAAACATATGTGAGGGAAATGTTTCTTGGAATGATCTGGTGGGAGGAAATATCATTGAAAATGAACATTATGTTTTTTCATTTATGGAATAATCTCATACCCAAATATGAAGATTTATAAATGAAGTGACTCTCCTTTGTCTCATGATGAATGTGTTGTGAGGCCCCAGGTTTCCAAATGATATGGCATATTTTTTCAAATGGGTATATGTTAGTAGTATATCTGATTATTCTAGTCAGTGCATGGGGTTTTCTATTAGTGGAAAATCAGTTATGAATTTATTGTATTTATAGTTTCCAAGGAGAGTTTATAATTTAGGGGAATTAAAATTTATGGAATGGCCTTTGTTGATTTTTTCTTGGTGTTATGGGAGGCCATGAATAGATTTAGGTATGGTTATTATTGCTTTGATAATATCCTTCATCTTCGGGTGAGGTTTCTTATGGATGATTATATGATTATTTTTCTACTTGGGAAATATTCTTTTCTCTCAGGGGGTGGGTGGGGTTTTTTTATATCCAACATTGTTGTCTGAGATAATGATTTTCAATATTCTAGGGATATTGGACTGTTTGATACACCCAACTAGTGGACTAAATTTGATCATCAATAGAACATATTGTTTGAGAGTTATATGAGGATATTTTATGGTAAGGTATAACAGGGGGTCCGTGATAATTAAATCATTTAATTTTATTTATCAGACAATTCCATCAGTGTATAGCCTTGGGTGATGTGCAGTGGAATAATTTTATTAATCTTGTATGAAATTGTTATTTCAATGGTGGAATTTGGATCTCTGAATCTTTGGGATATTCATTAGGATAAAAGAAGAACTTATTGGAACTTGAACATCTTTATCATGAAGTGTGTGTTATTTTTGGACCACGGGATTGTGGAGAGACATATTTGGAGGGAACGGTACATCGATTCCTAATTTATATCCATAAAAGGGAGTTATATTAATTGAAACATTATATATAATTTCACTAGGAATTTAACCCTTATATTTTAATCTATTTGAATAGGGTGACGCACATGGATTATATCACCATTTCCATCACATTGACTCTTTCTTATTTCTAATATATTGGAATAAAAAAAGATACTTTTGAGTGTGGAAAATCTTTTTAAGATAATTCAATTTTTATATTTGTGACGTCAGTAGTCACTTTACTTCATGTAATATATATATCCAATGTGAAATAATGAATAAATATATTTTCCTTTTTTATTATCTGATACAATTTATATTATTATAGTCCATTAATAGTATTAACAAAACCATAAATAATTGAACATCTTAATCTTATCCCATATTAAAAAATATTAGAGAGTAATTATAATTATTTTATATTCTGGGATTAGATAACTCATTACATATCATTATAATTCCATTCAAAACTCAATGTGACCATCTCAAAAAACATACCACTAAACTCTTTTAACATGAAATAGATATAAAAATTGAAACATTTAATAGTGGTCTGAATTAGGAATCATATTACAAATATTCACCTCTTTGAATTGACTATCAAGACACATTAACTTCAAAACCTCAAAATGTATGATCTTATTAAATAATATTTTAATTATTTAATGTTTCTATGTTTATCATTACTATCATTCTTATATCCATTTTCCATAATATAATCTTCTTTATATATATTTTATAAAAAATTATTTCTGTTACAATTTTCATTACCAGCTTATCTCAAACACCTTTTGGATATAAATTTATAATCACATTATAAAAGTTACTATATATAAATATTTATATTTTAATATACCAAAATTACCTAAATTCATATATGATATTTATATGAAATTCACCATTTATTTTTTATAAGAATAATTTTTTATTTTTCATATTTTGAACATCTCTAAGTCCTAACATACTCCCAATATACTCATTGAAACAAAATTATTATATTAATACCATTATATTATATATGAACCGTTTATTTGAAATAAAAAATAATTACATCAGTCAGAATATATTGAAAAAAATATCCATATCATGTATGGTATTCTATATATTTAAACAAATATTATGAAATGAAAAAATTATTCCTTAAAAAATACCTTTGATTGTACTTGAATAGATGTTCATTATGTTTCAGAAAATATATTTATAAACACTTTATTCTTTGATAAACCCCCATTTTTAATTACTATATTTTTATGCCTGTTATATCATATGATAAGTCATTATACATGATTATTAAATACAAAATACTATTCATATTTATACATCGATAAAAACACAACATTACATATTAAATAAGAGATATGATTTTAAGAAAAAAATAATTACTTTAGATCTATATAGGCAAAATATAATCCTTTTCATTTAAAATTTTTATTATAAAAAAAATCTATTTTATTGGAATAAAAACAACAAGCTCCATAACTTTATTCCATAAAATTAAACAAATAGTTATTTATAAAAATTATAAAATATTAATTTATAATCATATATTTTTTTAATATAAATGAATTGATTCTATCACACTAATAGATAAAAATAGACATAGCTGGTGGTTCCCCATACTCCATAATGTATCCTAGAGTACATAATTACATCTATAAAAATTATCTCCCTTCATAAATTTATCTTAGATTTCCAATACAAGGGATTATTATTTGAAAAATGAACTCTTCCTTTGTACTATAAAATTTTTCATTACAGTACTATATAACTTGAACCAAACCATATAGTAATTTTTTTTTAAATTCAATCACATTGTCAAAAAATTCAATCTAATATTTATAAAATGAAATTCATGGTCTAAAAAACATTTTGGGGATTCTTTTTTACTCACTAATCACTTGTCATACTCAATCAAATTTATTATAAGATTTTAGACTAATTATCCTTTTAATAATTTTTTAAATTTCTTTAAAAGAATAACTGAATTAATATATTCTACTCATAATCATATAGATTTATGCCTTGAAATTTTTCAACATTTTTTTACTCATAACTTTTTTTTCTCCAATATATAAAATTTTTCTTCCTTCATAAGAATGATTCTAATTTTTTAATACTATAATAAGTTTCATACATTATCATTATATATTCCAAGATAGATATCAATGTGAATCCTGATGTTTATGATAATTTCATTATATCTATAATAGATGCTCTTAACATATGAGTATCATGATTTAAATCCATTTTATAAGTAATTATATTAAATGTTATCTCACTAAAATGATCATCCATTTAGAAAATATCAATACCATTAATCTACTAAGATATATATTTCACAATGAATATCCCATGTTATGAATTCAAATAATTTATCACTATATCTAGTATAAAATATCTTCAATCAGATATTATATAACTCATGCGTAATTGAGTGGAAAACTTCTTACCAACTCTATCGTATAAATTATCTCAACTATATTCTTATTGTATCCAAAATTTTATGTTTTTCTAGATCAGTGTAGTAAGAATAAATTTACATAAATTAAGAACTGAATTTTTAGGGTCACCACTATAAGAACCATGTTTTATGATCCATTATTATTATCATATTCATCATCATCATCGGCAACATTATCATCAACATTGTAATTATTATTATTATGTTTATAATTTAATAAACCAATTAAATATTGGTTCAACTATATTCGAACAAGATAAGAAAAAATTCCCAAAAATATATAAACCGAACGAATGGTAGTTTATTCAATTATAAATTTTCATAATACAACATAAAAATATGCACTCCCCCCCCCCATAGAAAATTAATAAACATAGAAAAAAATGATCCATTAAAAGATAATACAAATATATGGGATAATATATAGATTAAAATATAATCTTTACAACTAGTAAATCACATGGATAATTTTTAATCATGAGGATATTCTATAACAAAACATTACCTATAGTGAGGAAGTCAAATGAGAATAAGGAACACATCATAAAAAATACATAATATGATAGAGGAAAAATATTGCTATTAAACAAGACATCTGCATGAATTTTATTACCTTTGATTGGAGTTTCATTTTCAATTTGCTTCATGGATTTGGTTTCAATGACTCCTTAACTGGAAAGATTAAGACTCTATTTAATTCTGATACTATTTCAATACACATCAATGGATCCCCAAGGGTTAATTTAAATTCACCAAGGGATTTAGGTAAGGTGACACCCTTTCTGCCATTATTTTCTCCATCATGGAAGATTAACATAGTATATTTCTTACCCACCTTATTGATAAAATAGAACTCAAACCTATTCTTGCTTCTAGAAACATAGAAATTTACCACATCTTCTCTATGAGGATAATATTATCCTTACACTATAAAGAGATAAAAGGAACATTCAAAATCAAAAAAGTACCTTTCCCTTTATGAAGATATATCTGGAAAAAACATTTGTTGGAACAATTCCTTTGTTTTCATTGGAAAAAAATTTCTCTCTGTGAGAAAGAGTTCCATTATCATTCTTTTAAGTATTAAATAAGTCTCTTTTCCCTTCACATTCCATGGATTAGACATTATTTGGGGTCGACCTAAATATAGTTATTTTTTCAAATCTATGGGCCAAATCCTCAGTCACCTCACCTCTTGTAAGGGTAAATCCATCCTCATGGCTGGTAGAATCTGTCTTGTTAAATATTCTATTTTATCTCAAATTTTATACTCATTTATTGTCTACAAATGGCATACTAGTATCCTCAAGAAAGTAAATATTTTTCATTAAAAATATTGTTCGGTCCTAGAGTACACCGGATCAGAAAAACGTGACATACCCCTAGAATACATGTTTTAAGCCTCTAGAAAAAGACATCCTTGTCATTAAGAATTATAATATTTTTAATGAAGCCTTGAATTCTAGATTTACTTTTAACATCCCTCACAATGATTCATCAACCATGGATTTTCTCAAAAAGAAATTCCTTGATAAGATAATGAAGGGAAATCTGAGCTATATTATCTCTTCTATTTGGAATTATATTAGACAAACCATTTCCAACATTATGATTAATTTGATATGGATGGTTAAAAATGAATTTTCCATTAATTTTTGGTTATACTATAAGAACACTACACCCTTAATATCCATTCTTCCTCCTAATAATTTAGCATAGAACACTAATTGTACTACAAGGGGGGTGTTAAATTCTTAGATCTCTAACCATGTTGATAATATTATGAATATCATTGATAATTATCCCTATTCGAACTCTGATTATTTCCTTATTTTGGAAACTAATCATAATGGTGTTGTAAATTCCAAATTTTTTTTTTAGAAATCACAACTTTCAAAATATGGATAGCAATTTCATCTATTTAAAATCTTTCTATAAGCCTTGTATTAAGACCTCAGGGTTTAATCTTGTTGGGCGCACTACACATAATAGAGTCTCCAATAATGTTTTTCTCCATGCTTTGGGGATTCACCCTTTCTCTAAATATAACATGTTTAAACAACATAGGGAAAGTACTAATCATATTTTTCTTTGTTGTGCTATAGCTTATGGCCTTTGGAAATATAGTTTTTACATGTTTGATTGCATAATGATTTTGATTGACTCTCTCACCTTAGAACTAAAGCATTGTTTGGATATTGAATCCTCCCAAAAAATCACTAATTTTTACTAGATGATGTTGAGGATCTCCTTTATGTGATCTGGTATAGTATAAATGCTCTCATTCATAGTAATTCATCATTTAGTTTAAATGAAGGTCAAATGTAGATCCTTATTGATATTCCGAAAGCTACCTCGATTCAGAAGACTTGTTGTGACAACTCGGTCAAAGATACTACGATTATTCATCGTCAAAGGGTTGATGTTATCTATCTTCAACCTAGGTATACTTTTGATGTTTTCTAGAAATCCTTTCTCCTAGTATGAATTAATGTCAATGTATATGGTGCCTCTAAAGGAAATCGGGGTCCCTCGGGTTGTGGTGCTATCTTAAAAGACCAAATTGGTAAATGCATTGGATGTTTCTAGGGAAGCAATAGTATCACATCATCCCTAGAAATTGAAATTAGGACTGTGATCCTTATGGTTTTCATTACTAAGAAACATGGATGGAATAATATTTGGATTGAATGTGATTCGATCACATTTTTCTATGCCATTTGGAATTGAGTGGTGAATCTTCCATGTCCACTAACAACCCATTGGATGAAGTGTCTTCAATCGCTCTGGTAGATCAGTTATATTTTCTCTCACTCCTTCCTTGATGCCAATAGGGTAGAAGACGACGTTGTTAGTAGGGGTGTTACCAATGACATTACTTGGCTGGTTGACCTTCATGATGATCTTCTTCTATTTCACGATAATGTTTGTAAAAAGATTCATGTATTTAGATGTTTGTAATCCATGCCCTGTTTATTATTAAATTTTGTTTCGTTGCCTTTGAATAAGGTATCACCACATTAAAAATAAATAAATATTGTTATTATATATAAGTTTGCTTCAAATATTGTCATTAATAATATAGTCATTGATAATATTGTTTTTGTAAATTTAGTCTTCAGTCATATATTCTATAGAAATATTTTTATATCGAAATTTAATATTAAAAATTTAAAATAATATAAATCAAAATGAAAAAATATTAGGAAATTAATATATCATATATACATATATAGATATTAATTTGTCAAATATAAATATTAATTTTAATATTATTGAAATATTTTATGATATATATGTATGTTTATTTTATATATTTTAATATTAATTGAATATCAAAATAAAATTTGATAAAATTTGTAAATAACATTAATGTTTTTTATTAAAGTGTATTTAATATGAAAATTATATTTTATATCATTTAATGAACAATTTTTCATGTATTTTCAATATTATCATAATATATTAAATTGAACACTTTTAAAATATATTATATATAATATAACATATTAATAAAAGTGAAATTTTATATTGTTATGAAATAACATTAATTACACCTAATGCTTTAAAAATACATTTTTTAATAAAAGTTGTTCTTAATTATAATTTTTATTATAATATAAAGAATAAAATTAAAAATTCATTAACATAAATTTTATAAATATAACATCATATTTTTTATTTTGATTTTCACAATTATCTTCAAATTTTTTTGATATTTTTTTCCAAAAAATGACTTTAAGTTAATAGTCCAATATATAGATGTTATGAAATTTGTTCCATTATTAGTATATAAGTTTAACATATAAGTATATGGAATCATATCTAAAAAATATATTTATGTAATAATTTACATTATTCATTTATAAATTTGAATTATATTATAAAAACACATGATTGTTATTTTAGAGCTAAATTAATATTTCTATCCGTAACTATTTTAATAAATTTTACAATTCCTATATTAAAATAAAAATGTTTCAATTCTATAAATTTTAAAAAAAGACTTTCCAATTTAACATCACAATCTCTATATTTCCTAGTATGGACCACATTAATTTTAGAACTAGTTATTAAGAAACCTTAGTTAAAAATTGGTTGTCTTTGTGATAACCACAATTGTAAAAATTATAACCAAAGCAGGTAAGAGGATTTTTTTAGTTTTTAATTAGTTTATAAACCATGTAACTTTTCAAATATATTCTTTCTCATTTTTTATGACATATTCGTTCATAGTGAATTTTAATTACTAAAAATTCTTGGATTATTTTACGAAATTAAACTCTTATTCAATTATAAAATGGGAGCTTCTTTCCTGCCTTCCCCTCCTAAAAAACCATTATATTTTCCATAAACTACCAAAACATATCACCAACACTCATATACAATTATTTGGTTCAAGTATTCTTAAACTATAATGATTAAAACTTTTGACACCCTTTCTTATGGAGATAATCCAATTAGAGATGTATATATTTTTTACCATTACTTATTATTTTCTTTTCCAATAAATGTATTTATAATTATTATAAATTATTTTCATATTTTAAAACTGTTATCAAAATAATAATTATTATAATTTTATGTTATTATAATGACAGTGCAGGATTAATCCACCCTTCCCAATTCCAGAAAATGGACAATGTTTTGTATAGAGTACCACCAAATCAAAATATAGTTATTTTTAATAAATAAATATAATAAAACTAAAAATTATGAATGTGATATAAAATTATACTATTTATGGAATATTTTTTTTAAATGAAAAAACATATCATTAATTTACACCTTTTAATGGATAATGAAATCGGCAAGAATGCATCCATGCAGACTATTACCATACAATTGACTTTTTTTTTAATTTGACAACATCCTTATATATATGATCATGATATTTAATTTAACTGAAAATTATGGTGTTCATAAAATAATTTTTTTACGGTGTAATGTATTGGATAACCAATTAATGACATGATAAACAAGTAATTATCGTTAATTCAATCGTTTAAAACAAGCTAACTAAGAGGAAAATTATTAATTTAATTTATTTATTATTTTCCTATCAATTACATATTCATCTAAATCTTTTACAATTTGGATATATCATATGAATAGGCACTAAATTATGTCACTATTCTATAGGTGTAATCATATGACCACTACATTTTTCATAATCACCAAAATTCACAGTATGTTAATGATTGGGTTGGTTTGATAACCATTGTGACCAATGCTATGTAATTATATTGTTGATAATTATGAAACAAAATTATTACTAGTGTAATATGACATAAATAATTGGGTAATTATTTTTTATTTGGGAATCATTATATCAATATATGACATGTTAATTAATAAAACAAAATTCATATGTTAAAAATCAGAGAACAATTATTTATTGTCGAACTCATGTTCACGTATATGGAAAAAATACTCATGAATGGATATAAACTTATCATTAATAATTTTAATTAATACATTATAGTAGAATTAATTAACATTAAATGATGATCACTTGGAGATGAATGAATAAAAACACAACTATTCTAAATCTATTTCTAAATAATCATGTTTTTACACAGGACATCAAAAATAGGTATTATCAAGATAAAATAAATGTATAGAAGAATGATAAATGAAATTTATAAAAGGTTATAGATATAAAATAGGTGATTATTATATTTATGTTATTTACATGGGTGTTCAGTGTGAATTTTACTAAGTAGGTAAACATGGTAAGGGTTCTTTTTCACAAATTTTATTTCATGAGAAATATTTCATAATTTGAACCATTATATCATTAAGATTGTTTGATTAATTACTTATTAAATTATCTTACCATATTAATGGGTTTGAAGAGACATATAATGTACTTTATTGAAAAAAATAGTGATTTCAAGAGATTGGTATTCTTGATTACATTTTAATTTCTTATATGTATAGGCACTGACGGTGTAGACCATAAATGTAATGTTCACTAAAAAAAGTTTGTGCCATTAATGAAATTTGTTTCATACTTTTGTGCTTATTATCATGATTTTTGTATCCAATCAGGGATAATGTTTTTAAACTCATGATTATTCACACTTATTATTAATGTCTTATCTAATTCCATTTTTAATCACTGATCCATGATTAATTTTTTTTGGGTGTGATTTTATTTATCATGATCATACCCATATGCTCATCTTATATTCACTTAAAATATATGATTTTCATCAATTATATTTACCCTTAGAAATAATATATGATCACCCTATCCTTATGAGTTCATTTCCCTAGGTTATGAGGATGATTAGAACATGTGAGTTTTCTATAGGAAGTCTACCATGGCTCAATATTGGGTAACATATCACAGTTTTTAAAAAATAGGTTGTTTATATGGATAGTCTTTTAGATACTATGCATATTGGTCCTTTGGTTGTAAAAATATTATTTAGATGAATTAAATAATACATTAAATCAATTTATGTCATGACCCATCCCTTGGGGCCCGTGTCGTGACTACCCCAAGCCCGCCTTCCATAGGCCAGTGGTTGGTGACTAGAACCAAAGGCATAATTCCCCAAAACTAGGAAGTAATTTCCATTAAAACCCATAAACACACACCATAGAGAAAAATCTTGAAAAAAACATAAATAAAACTGTATAAAAAATTTGTGTTGAAAGAAAAATGGGCCGGAAATACTATCCCAAATGTAAAGTACATGAAACTGAAAGTACAAATGAAGAAAAATATATTTATTGGATCGTCCTCTGGAATTGCTACATGTTGGGTAGGTACAGATAGCCTCCTTAGCACTACACGTCCGTCCATCACCTCCTTGTACCATCACGCCGTATGGTCCACCTCTGGGTACCATCCAGTCTTAATACTCTCAGCCTCAGTCAGCGCTGTCCCTTGTCTGCAACCAACAAAATGAGGTGCGGGCATAGCTCGTGTAGAGGTGAGTATAACAATACTCAGTTAGGACCCCGAAACCCTCAAGGTCTCACAAAATCCATCATGGATAAACCAAAAAGTATGAAATCAACAAATAACCCCACCTAGGTATATGCCCATACATATACATAAGTTATCCTGTAATCCATATCAATAATGTGGAAAACACAAAAGTTACAGACTCAGCTCACACATGTATACCACTTATATAGAGTGTTAGAGATGATTAGATGTTTCCACTAAATCAACTATTCTGTTGAACCCACCTAGGATGTAGGAACTGTAGTCAGAGTTGTCGAACCCACGTAGGATCCAAGAACAATAGTTAGATCTGTTGAAGCCAAACTAGATCCAAGAACAATAGTCAGAGCTGTCGAACCCACACAGGATCTAGGAGTAGTTGTCAGAGCTATCAAAACCACACAGGATCGAGGAACAGTAGTTAGAGCTGTCAAACCCATGTAGGATCCAGGAACTGTAGTCAGAGCTATCGGACCCACTTAGGATCCAGGAACAAAAGTGAAAATATAGCCAGCCACAGGGTTCTGCCCAAAGCATTCTTGATTCTGGGAGGTCCTGCACCTCAATCCAAGTGTCTATAAATCAACTCACACGAATAACCATGTCGATGTATCTGATCGATAATTCTTTCCAAAAGAAACCCAATGCGACAGATGGTTCATCAACCCGACATCCGGTCTGAGAGTTAGGGGCATTTTCGTTCCAAGGGAATGGTTGGATTTACGTTCGATCCTTCCAGGTTGTACCCCAAATATGTCTAAACCTCATGTGGGGTAAACCAAAAGAACCACCCCCCTACAAGGTTTTCATTGCCGCAGACGGTTCATCAATCGGATGCTCGTAGCTCATGTTACGGGCAAAAGAGTGGAAGCAGGTCAAGCGGGTTCGGGTCCGATCTGTTCCAGTCTGACCGACCCGGACCGACCCAGTCCGACCCGGGTCCGAACTAGGGTTTGACCTGATCTGCGGGTCCAACCCAGTCCGCGGAGTCGAGCCGGCCCGCGCTGGGTCTAGCCCACGCTAGGCTCGTCCCGCGCGAGACCCATGGGTGGCGACCCATGGGGTCTGCCCTAGCCACATCCATGGGGGAGGCCGCACCCCTGGAATCCCAAACGGTTTAGCTGTTCGAGATGTTCAAAACTGGTGCTACATGGTGCCAATATGCATCACATGGGACCCATGTAGCAAGCCCCCTCCTCCCAGCTGGCCGAGTGGATAGCTGCCACCCATGCAGTGCGGTTGTGTGGCACCTCCTCCAGTGACCAATGGAGACGACCAACCATGCCATGCCGCTGGGGCCAAGTCCACAACCCCTTGGTCCACCGTGCGGTGTGCACTATGTCATGCATTCCCCGGAAACTCGGAAGCTCGAGATGCCTGTTCTTCTTACGACCAGCCTTACACTGGCCGTCGTTGCACCACCACGGCATGTCAGTCGTGGTCTACTCCTCTGGAGGCGTGGCTATACCACCACCGTCCACACGACCGGTCGTAGTGTCGGCCACCCTACCATTCAGCGCCGGTGACGTTCACCGGTTTTGACCTCTGGAAAACCTTCTGCGGGCCACCAGATAAGTTCTTATGGCCCGATTCTCGATGTAGAAGTTGACGCGCACTACTTGGGTTGTCGCCTTCAATCCAAAACTATCATTAATGAATATCTCTCAACCCAGACTCATGCTGCGATTGGCATCCAAATCCATAAAGTAAGGCGGAGGGGGTCGGGTCGTGTGCGTTCAGACCACACCCTCCGTGTTAGAGTGATAGAATGTGGCTTTGACTCTTAATCCTGGAAAGTAAACGAAGAACGTGAAACAATTAACAAATCTTGAACCCCTACCTTTGATCGTTGTTCGTCAACGGAGTCATGGGGAAGAAGACAGAGTTGTCATCATTCATCACGTCCATTGCACACTTCCAATCTCGACCTCGTTGTTGACAATGAGGAGGGAAGTTCGGTCGAAGACATCTCGCGTAGGTAGTAGTCCATGGATGAAGGTCGAATGAGATCATTCTTTATAGTTGAAGCTGTTCTTTTTCAGGAGCGTTCTTCATTCTTCATTGGAGAGAGCTTTTCTCTCAAAAGCTATAATCCTCCTTTTCCTACCGTTTTCCAACCAAAATAAAATGAATCCTCGGTAAAAGATTATAAAATCTATCATTGTCATAAGAATTCATAAAGTTGGAATTAATTAAGTTGGCTCCACATAATTAATTCACGAGGTTGGCACAAGAAATTAAATATGAGGATTTGGCACATTAAAGGAGGGGGTGGAGAGACTCTCCCTCATTAATGAGGGGAGTTGAGAGGTTTTCCTCTCCCACCATAATTAGGGGGTTTATTCCTGGGTGGTCCCCACATCGTAACCTCTCACGGGAGGTTAGGTTCGGGGGGCCCCACCACCGCAACCACTCATGGGAGGTTATGGTCAGGTGGTCCCCACACTTCCAACTTCAATCATCCATGTGTAAGATTAATCCAAAAATAAAAATAATGCCACAAAACATTATTTTTATTTAATTAATTCAGTAAAAACACAAAAAAAAATTTTATTCTTGACCAACTGCCTTCAAGGTGAAGGTCTTAATAAGAGAATATCATTGCTGTGAGTTCAATGATGACCTCAGATTTCAATTCTGAGCACCGGTTCGAAATTTATAAAAACATGTTCATAACATTACTGAACGTACCCAAAAAAACTTCAGAAATTGATTCTGAGCACACTGGGCCTCATAATCATGCACCGTCAAATTTCTCGGACTCGTAAAATTCCCATGTATTTATGAAAAAAAATTCCCACCGAAATTCCGGGTCTTTACATTCTCCCCACATTAGGGATTTATGACCCCATAACCTACAATTTGAATTAAGGGAACAAGTGGGTGTACTGAGCACACATCTGAGACTCTCGCGCCCATGTATTATCCTGATGGTTTCCATGTTGCTTGAAAACACGCACCAGAGGTATCGAACATCCTCGTAGGACCTACTCCTATTGATCCTCAATCTCCATAGGAACCTCTGAAAAAGTCACCCCATCGTCGGCGTCCAGCTCCCCATGGTCTATGATGTGATATGGGTCATCCACATATCTTCACAGATGGGATACGTGGAAGACGTCATGTACCCAGTACAACTAAGGTGGATGGGCTAAGTGGTATGCCACCTCTCCAACTCTACTGAGGACCTGAATAGGTCCGTTTAATATTTATGATAACTTAATGCCTCTTCCAAATCTCTATATTCCTTGTCGAGGTGAGACCCATAGAAAGATGTGGTCTCCATCCTCAAAATCTATGGGCCTATGTCTCCTATGATCATATGACTTCTTCTTGCTCTGTTCAGTATTCATCCTCTCCGAGATGATCTATAACTTCTCCATAGTAGCTCGTACCATATCTGGTCCCACCAGTGCAGACTCCCCTGGGTCAGTCCAAGACAAGGGTGATCTACAAGGTCCCCGGTATAACGCCTCAAAAGGTGCCATCCTTATGGTGGATTGATATCTGTTTTTGTATGCAAACTCCACACAAGGTATGTGATCCTCCCAGCTGTGACCGAAGTTTAGGACACAAGCATGGAGCATGTCCTCAAGGGTCTGAATTATCCGCTCAGTATGGCCTTCCGATTGAGGATGGAAGGAGATTCTCAGATGAAGTTGAGTCCTAAAATCCTCCAACAACAATTTTGAAATCTGGGAAGTAAAATCTGTGTCACGAGTAGAGATGATAGAATATGGTACTCCATTTAGCCACAAATTCTCCTACACATAGAGGCGTCCCAAGCTCTCTATTGAACCCTGCTCTATGATTGGTAGAAAGTGGGCCGACATGGGAGTCGGTCAACGATCACCCAAATTGAGTTATGAATCTTGGATGTAAGTGGAGGTACTTCCACTAAGTCCATGGATATCCCATACCACTTCAACTCTAGGATCTCTAAAGGATGAACCAAGCCTGCCGGTACCCAGTGCTCTGCCTCCACTTGCAGACAAGTGAGACACTGAGAGACAAACTCGGCAACTACCTTCTTCATTCCTGACCACAAGTGCTATCATCGAAGATCCTGGTACATCTTCACCACTCCTGGATGTACTGCTAGAGGGGATGTGTGGAACTCCATCAACACTTCCTCCTGAAGTGACACTGGTACCATGGTACGTCCTCTAAAGAGGATGACATTCTCACCGCCTTCAGAAAATCCATCAGGGGCCTCTACTGTGGATATATGAGCATGTCGTGTCTCGCAGTCAGTGTACCCATGTTGTGCCTCCCTAACTCGCTAAATAATTTGGGGAGTGACTGTAAGATACTAAAGTAAGGCTAATCCATCTCTATCCACAAAGGAAATCTGTAAAGCAGCCAACGGCTCTGTCGCCTCACCTAGAAGCTATATACCAGATCTCATGTTGTGCGCATCTACAACAACATTCCCTTTCCCAGAAGTATAGAATATATCAAAGTCATAGACATGGAGGAACTCAAGAAAACATCATTGTCTCAGGTTCATGTCCATATAAGAGAATATATACCTGAGACTCTTATGATCATTGTACATGGTAAATGCTCGGCCATTAGATAGTGTCGCCAAATATTCAAGGCGAAGACCACATCTTCTAACTACAGGTCATGGGTATCGTAGTTATGCTCATGATGACTCAGCTGTCAAGAACCATAAGTGATCACTAATCAATCCTGAATCAAGACACATCTGATTAAGGTCCATGATGCATCACATTATACTACGTACCTAACGCCTTCCTCTGGAAGCCTCAATGTGGGGGCACTAGTTAGCCTCTGCCTCAACTAATGAAAACATTGATGGCATCTCTCGGACCACATGAACGGTTTCCCCTTATTCATCAAGGTTGATTGTGGTGTTGTAACTATGGAGAAGTTTGGTATGAACCTCTGGTTATAACCAGCCAAACCCAAGAAACTGCGTACTTCAATTACACTCCTAGGTTTCCCACAAGAAAGTACCACCTCAATCATCACTAGATCTATAGTAACTCCAGCTTCCGATATGACATGTCCTAGAAAGTGAATCTCTCGGATCCAAAACTGGAACTTCGAGAGATTACCATAAAGCTTGTGCCCTCAGAGTGTGTCCATTACTACCTACAAATGATAGGCATGCTCCTCCTCAGTAGTCGAGTAGATCAGAATGCCATTGATGAAGACTATGACAAAGCTAGAGAGATATGACTGAAAGATTATGTTCATAAGTCCCATAAACACGGCTGGAGCATTGGTTACATCGAATGGAATAACCAAGAACTTGTAGTGGCCATACCGAGATCTGAAGGTTGTCTTCTTCACATCCTCCTATCAAACTCTGAGCTGTTGATTGCCTGATCTGAGGCCTATCTTCGAGAACCACCATGCTCTCTTCAGCTGATCAATGTGGTCATGAATCCTCAAGAGTGGGTACTTGTTCTTCACGGTCACATGGTTCAGGCACCGGTAGTGGACACAAAGAATCAAGCTCCATTTCTCCTTCTTGGAGAACAGAATCGGGGATGACCATGGAGAAAAATTAGGGTAGATGAATCCCTTCCCCTTAATGTCCTCTAGCTGTACCTGCAGCTCGCGAAGCTCCATGAGATCCGTCTGATACACTGTTGTATATATCATTGATGTCCTATGGTACAAGTAAATGTAAAAGTCCATCTCTATATGAGGATTGAGACCTGGGACATCATCAGGGAAAGCATCTGCATACTGGTCCACCACATTAAGATTAGTCGGACTCTCCACATCAACTGCTCCGAGTTTAAGGCAAGACAACTAATGAGTGATTGGTTATACTCTCCTTCAGGCAAGTCCATACTAGGCTACATAGGATCCCTTCTAGCTTGTGAAGGTGAACCTGGTCCCATCCATGCTGACACGCCACACTTTGGGCCTAATACGGTCGATCTGAGCATGGACTGTAGATAACCAATCTATACCCAAGATGACATCCTAAGGCTTCGATGCCGCTACTAGGAGATCCCATCCGAATCTCTCGCCACACAGTGTAAGCTCAAAATGTCATTACCAGTGTTTATGCATCGAATCGGCTCCTATAAGAGTCTCTAGCCGTAAAGATCGAGCCAACAGCTCCATCGGAATCTCCGAGCTCCAGACAAGGGCAGTGAAAATGAAAGAGTGACTGACACTTGTGTCTATAAGAACTGAAGCTAAGGTAATGTAGACACAAACTACACCTCGAATCATCTCCAAAGCGCCATCATCATATGCCTCCGATGCCTGGAGATGTGCTCTCCCCCTGTCCACCCACTCCATGCGGTTGGTGTGGACCTCCTTGTGGTGGTGGTGGTAACACCTCCAAACGTTTCCCACCGCCAGCTGCTCGACCAGCACCTCTGCCACATCCGCCTATGCCCTATGGACCGCCTTGATCAAATCCTTGTCTCTACCTAGGCAGTCTTACGATTGTCTTCTGATCATCCGAATGGTGGGTCAGACAGTCACGAGCCATGTGACCCTGCCCGCCGCATGTGAAACACTTCATGTTCCTCGTATGACTGGCTTTGTCTCATGTGCCTCGCACAACCAAACCTGTGTCTTGAAGACATCCACCAGATGGCCTATTCTGCTTGGATATCTACGACATCTGTCTACTATCAGCTGTAGAAGACACTTCTACATGATGCTCGGTGGCGGGTCTCACTGCCATTGACTAGTCATCAAGGAAACTCTCCACTAAGAGGGATCTCTCCGTTACCCCCGCCTGCGTCGAGATGCTGAGGGAGATCATTGAATCTCGGATCTCTCTCTTGAGCCCCTACTCAAAGGTCTGGGCATAGAATAATGGGTCCCAGAACATATCTGTGGAGTAACACGAGAGGTTGGTGAACCTCTATAAGTACTGTGCACCCGTGAAGTTGCCATGTTGCGGATGAACTCGCTCCTGTATCCGCACAACACATAGGGTGGCTGGGATAAACTCCTCCCGAAACAGGCTCTCAAAGTCTGCCTAGAGAAGTGTTGCCTCGTCATTCACCTGAAGCATCAGGATAAACCATTTTCCTTCTACTACTTGAAGGAGTCTTGGGGCAAGGATCACCATAAGGTCGGCTGGTGTCCATACCAGTCGAAAAAATCTCACCACAGCCTCCAGCAAATCCTCAGCTGCCTGTTAGTCCGTCATGCCCCTAAACCTAGACGAACTCTAGAAATGGAACATGTGAAACATGCTTAGGTGGCTTGCACTGTCTTATTCTAGGGATGGTGTCATCAGTGGCCCAACGGGGAGTGGTTCCGCTAGTGCCAGTTCCAGAAAAGTGCCCTGCACCAAGGCCTCATCGGTTGGTGGGCTATCTGTGCATACTACTCTCGGAACCCTACCTGGTTGTCTACATGGAGGAATCCAGAAATGAAATAGGTGTGACATGGTCAAAAAGTTATACCTAGTGATCTGACTCAAAGAATTCAAAAATAAGACTCTTGGAAACACACATGCAATCAGTGTTTTCAGGCATTGAGTCAGAAATCAGATGTTAGGGTATTGATGTGTGGATACATCGATCGCCACACCAAAACTAGATTCCCTTAACTGATAACCACACTCACAAAACATAACAATATTTCCATTAAAAAGAATTATCAAAGTCCTAATTTCTATGATAGTTTTGACTCCTCTGATACAAATTTTTTATAACCCATCCCCCGGGGCCCATGCCATGACTACCCCAAGCCCGCTGTAGAGGCCCAAAGCTTGACATACATGGACATTACATTACTTTTTCAGAATAATTTATACATTAAAAAAACCAAAACTCAAGGATCGTAATGGTTTGGTGTCTTTGAAACTCGGAATATAATCTTCTAATCATGGTAAAAGATCTTCAACATCTCCCATAAAGATCTTCCCCTTTTTATTTTCTTACCTTAAACCTCTCTTTAAATCCTGGAAAAATGAAAACATATAAAGGGTGTGCTTGAATGCTCAGTAAGTGTAAACATAGAGAACATAATACAATCCATTAACATTTGAAAGAAAAAACATGAACATAAAAACTAAACATCAAAATCATGAGCAAAGACATAAATCTTGGAAGTACGTAAGGTATATATCATAAGGTACCATCAATCATGATAATATAGAATTGGAATAAAACATGTAATTGTGGATAACCATTAATACCATGATATGATTTCCATGGTAGCCAAGGAATTTCTGCCATGACCATCTTAGTGGACAAAGTCCCTTTCTGAATCGAGTTCACTCCTCGTTCCAGTCCTGTAACACTGAACCAGATTAACTTACAATTCCAGCCATGTCTATCTCATGAGATATAAATCTTTACCCAATTCATTGGAGGGAGCTATAGGTCCCACCCATCTCATAATAAAATCATTCTTACATGTGCCACAAAATAAACTTAAAACATTCATCATAACCCAAAGAATAAAATTGGTTTCAAAAACATCATCCCATCATCACATAATCCATATAAAACAAATGGATATTTCATCCTAAGAAAAATGAAACCATGTAAATCATAGAGACATTATACTTGATACAAAAAATTATGAAATAATTTCATCTTATATGTAAAATGGTTTTGATATAACACTTGAAATTAATTCTTGAGGAAAATATCTTTTCTTCTTCAAAATTATTTTCTTTTCAAAAAATGCCATGCAATTTTAGAAGAAAAGTATTTTGTTGAAAATAGCCATAAAATCTTATGGAGTAAGCTTCATGAAACTAGGTTTTATGAAACTGTAAAAATCCATTAATGTCGTGTAAGTTAAAAACATTCTCCTCATAATTTTTTCGAAAAAGTCAAAAAGTACCTTATATGGTAAACATTGGAAATATTTATTCCATACAATGTGGTAAAAGTCAAAAAAGAGTAAAAATGACTTTAAACATACATGGAAGAGTAGTAAACATTTTATGAAAACATTTTTAGAAAACATGGACATGGATGATAAACATAACCCCAGTAAATACTTACGTATAAGAAATCTCGGATAAAAAAATGAGATTGAAAAATTAACCCTTACCTTATGTTCGATATGCATCGTATGTATAAGAACCTATACATAATGATTTAAATAATTTCATTGACATATTACAGAATCATATTCATTGTTATGATATCATATAGGGTTCACTTATGACTTTATATTAACCATTCTTTTGTAAATTAATGTAAAAGTAGTGTTTTGGGAAAAATCATTTTATTTATCGTACTTGTTTGGACTTGTTGTTATTGATATTATTATTACATATATCTTTATTTACTTACTTCCAGAATTTAAATCTTGATTTATATATCATATATATATTCAGTATATATATATATAATATAGATATATAAATGGAATGAAATACACTGTTCATGGATACGGTAGGCCGTACGTACGCATGAATGCTGTTTTTGATTATTTATTGAATTGAATGGAATTATGTAAATAAAATATATACATACATAAATACAGTATAATTATTATGTAATATCATTAATGATTATTTATTATATATATTCTTTATAATCATACTTGAATTGTTAATCATGGAAAATGAATCTCATCGCGTTCGTGGAGACGGTAATCTGTACGTACGCACGGGCGACGATATCGTTCCCATAATTATTGAATATAATTAGAGTGGATTATATAATATATCATAATCATTATTATGTTATAATAACCATATATAGTTATTCTTTACACCATTATTCCCATCCAAGTAAGGTGGTGGTGGAAAAACTGATTACACCACGGTGTGGAGACGGTATTCTGTACGTACGCTCACGTGGTGATTTTGTTTTCCGTAGGATGGATAGAATGTGAAATATTGTTGATTCATATTTATAATAACATATCATTATATGAGTTATACTGATGTTATTACTTCATTATGAAACAACTAAATACGATGAAGTAGAATAAGAAATAAATTTTAAAAAATCGGTAATGAATAATACCTCTTCTTCGACATGCCTCTTTGAAACCTCCTCTAATGGCACTAAAATTGGCCTTTCAATAAGACCAGAACATATATTATGTTTCTAGGGATGTTTTTAAGGGAAATGTACAGGGTTTGGCAGTGCATTAAGGATCAAAATTGTGTAACGAGAAGAGGGAGGAGGTTCCCTTTTATAAGGGAGGAGAGGGAAAATTTAGGAAAAACTTAAAATGTTATTTTATAATAAAGTCATATTCGATTGATAATGGATATAATGTGACATATTTAGAATATAAATTGGGTATGGGTTTAAATATTCTCAACCAATAGGTTTTGGACAAGTTTAGGTTACTAATTTAACCTCATCATTTAGATTTAACTCTACGTTAAATATTTTAACTTTTATTGTGTCTTCTTGTTTTCTTAAACTATATGGTTAATAAACTTACTATAACAAGCCAAAAGAACCCCAAGTGGTTATTTTGATAATATATATAACATTATCTAAGTCATTTTTCTGAACCTTATATTTTTAAAAATAGAATAACAATTAATAATAAAATATTTTTTAAAAAAACTATTTTATGTCAGTTTTAACACTATTTGATACATTTTTTGTGAAAATAATAACAGCATAATTAGTTCTAAAAAAGAAAAAAATATGAATATTAACATGTCATATTAACCTATAAAATTAGTGGAATTCATAAAAAGTATCAAATTACATTTATTTGGGTATTTATAACATCAATTATGTTAATATTTCAGTAATAAGGTAATAACTGCATCATCATTGTGTCATAAATAAATTAAATTATTTAATGTATAATAATTAAAAATAAAATACCATTATGTAGGAAATATTTTTAGATTTCTAATGAATATATATAGTCTAATTTATCTTATGTATAACCCTATATTAAAAATGTTTTAGTTATTAAACTTCGATTTTAACTCTTCTAACTCTTCTTTAAAGAAAATAATAATAAATGTCCTAATCTAATACATGTGGACCTAAATGCTAATATTTTATTCCAATGGTTGTTTTTAGATTAATTACACTTATCCAATAGAATTTGGACATGTGTTAGGGTAATTGTAATATCATTTTTACCCTTTATTACCCTATTTACTTTTAGCCGTGGTAAATAAAAGTAAAAAGTTACTATTCAACAAAAATTATTTCTATCTTATTAAACAACATTTTACTCCCTGATATTAACCGTGTCTCTAGAAGTTTTTAAATTTCCATCACAGAAGCGGTAAAATTACTTTTTATGTAAATTTTCAAATTCTCCTAAGAGGTGGGTAAAAGACGGTGAAAAGTTCAATAAAATTTTTATATATCTAAAATTATTATAAAATGACTCCAATGAATTACATCGAACATATATTGGTATTATGTATCTATTTTGATTTAAAATAAATTTAAATAAAATAAAAAATTATTTAAATAAAAAGTCGGTGTTTAAATAGTAACATAGTGTTTTTACTATTCATCAAAAATTGAATGTATTCAGAAAAATACCAAAAATTCACCTTAGGCTAATCATGATATTCTGAATCCAAAAATGAAGTCCATTTTGAAAGATAAAATTTATAAAATTTCAAAAAGTGGGTATTACTATTCATAACGGCTAGTTTATATAACATATTGTTGTTTAGTGAAAATCGGTATTGCGTACAACACATGCTATCAAGGAAGGTCATGATTGCGTGTAATGCAAGCCAGGTCAGGGATGCATGTAGTTCAAGCTTCTTTTTGTGTATCGTACAACACAAGACATCAATGAAATTAAAAAGATTATTTTTCATAAAATCTCAGGGTGTTACCTTCTACCCCACTTAAAATGAATTTTCCCCTCAAAATTCATCGGGGTTATAAATGGTTTAATAATCGAATGTTTCTTTAATAGAAACCCATATCGTAAAAAGGAATACCAAAACTTATATTTATAAAGTAAATTATGAAACATAACTGTTACCAAAATTAACTAATCATTAGGTTTCCACATAGGAGAACATAGGTGAAAATATGGATATGGAAGAGAAATCTAACCATCATGTTCTGATGGAGAGTGGTAGAGAACATGGCTATGAAAAATCCAACAATAAAAAAGCCATAAATTTGTGATGATTTAAGGTACCATCTAATTCATCGGATATAAGGACACTTGGATGAATTTTTTTGTATTCAAGATCATTTCCCTAAAGTTGAAGAATTGTTGGAATAAAATAAATACTTACTTGATTTTGGTACAATATTACTATTTTTTGTGCCTTGAACAATTTCCACATCATCTCTTAAAGAAACAATGTTGAATTTGTCTTATGTGAAGTGTTAGCAGATCATGAAATAGAATGATAGGTCATTCCATCTATCTCAAACAAAATCATAGTAAAAGTTATTAAATATACTTAAGTCCATCTATAGTGAGATTAATCATATATCATTCCTAAAATGAGTTATACTTCATATATCATATATCTTAATAAAATAAAACTAGCATCTTCTAACCAGGGACTTCCTATATGCCAGTTGTAGGAGATAAAGGCATGCCGCACTTTGGTTGTGGATTCGATTCCCACAGCCTTGTCCGACGCGATGGGTTGTTTCTCATCCTGTAGGTTGTCCCTTTTTCTAAAACTACATTATTATATCATTCCTGCAATAATATCAAAAACATTTCTAGCCTTAAACAATACTCTCAAATGTTCAATATAATCTATTCCAATCTTTAGACTTATCCAAAATACATCTATCCAATCTCATAGTATAAAGAAAACGATTACTAGAAAGGTCACATAACAAGCACATGAATACCATCATTTATCCCTCATATATCACAAGATATATCTTTTTGGTCACATTCCAAACATGTGAATACCTTAATCGTGTATTCTATTGAAAAATGAATACCCATTGAACCATAGTGAAAACATGAATCCTGTCAAAAGTTACCTCATTCAACATACCAGAATCCCAAAAATTCTATATATTCAAATCATGATATCACTTTGTCCTTATATTAGTCATGAGATCATTAATACTATCAAACATTTCATTATCTTTTTATCCCTTCTTTTTGTGAATATTAGGTGCTTTCCAAAAATATCTGAATAACCTTTCATGGTTACCGGTACCATTCCAAATATACTTTAAAAAACATAAGGACAAAAATTGTGTAACAATCCTTAGATGTATTTTTATTCCATAGTACAATGTGATTACTTATACAACATTACTTTTGATAAACATATTATCAATCCACTACCTTTTTAAACCATTGACTGATGTTGAACAATTCTTTCATCTCAAATATCATTTGTAGTCTTTTCATCATCATCAAAATAAATACTACCCATATGACCATGCTGATTCTCTTCATGAGACTTTCCCTTAAGGCATTTGTTTTCATAATGGCCATACATTCCACATTTAAAACATTTAACCATTGTTGATGTCTTAGCAATACCATTATCCTTGTCCATGGTGTAAACTAAACCTTTTCCATTACAATTACTGGCTTTGTGTCCTTCTTTTCCACACCAAAATCATCATCCAGTTCCTTTGAAACATTCTCCCTGATGCCTCTTCCCACATGATTTACATGAGGGAAATTGAACTTTCTTTCCTCTATGATCATCATGATACTCCATCATTCTATTATTAGCTGAGTCAGGAAACTTACCAAAGTTGAGATTATTAATCATATTATGAGATTGCGGATTAGTCATAATAACGATATGTGGACCTCCAGATCCAATTTCATTTGGTTTCTCATGAATAATATCATGCCATTGTCCATCATGTCCTCCATTATCATGAATCTTTCTATTTCCAGCCATTTTCTAAAACCCAAAAAGAATAGTGTGAGAGGAAAAAATCATAATCAAGGGGGAGTAACTTCAATATCTAACATCTAGGTTAAATTCTAATATCGTTACTCTAATTCTAGGACTATAACCTATAATTATACGTAACCTTAGGGAATTCCCTAGACACACCTTAGAAATATCTCTAGGGATCTCACTATAGTTTTCGCATCCTAGTTTCCAAAGGTTAACTAAACCTTTCCTATGATACCAACTGTAGAGGCACAAATCTTGATGTATATAGACCTTACATTACATTTTCGGAATACTTAATATATAACAAAAACCAATACTCAAGGATCATAATAGTTTAGTATCTTTGGAAACTCAGAATATAATCTTCTCATCATGTTGAAAGATCTCCAATATATCCCATAAAGATCTTCCCCTTTTTATTTTCTTACCTAAAACTATTATTTAAATCATGGGGAAAAGAAAAAATATAAATGGTGAGCTCAAATGCTCAGTAAGGGAAAACATATAGAACATAAAACAATCCATAAAAATTGGAAAGAAAAAACGTGAACATAAAATCTAAACATCAAAATCTTGAGCAAAGACATATATCATTGAACTATGTAAGGAATATATCATAAAGGAACATCAATCATGATAAAATATCATGGGAATAAAACATTTAATTGTGTAAAACCATTATGCACATGATATGATTTCCATAGTAGAAAAGGCATTGCTTCCCAGACCATCTTAGTGGACAAAGTCCCTTTCTGAATCGAGTTCACTCCTCATTCTAGTCCTGTAACACTGAACCAGATTAACTTACCGTTCCAGCCATGTATATCTCATGAGATATAAATCATTACCCAAATCATTGGAGGGAGATCTATGTCTCACCCATCTCATAATGAAATCATTCTTACTTGTGCCAAAAATAAACTTAAAATATTCATCATAACCCAAAGAATAAAATGGGTTTCATAAACATCATCCCATCATCACATAATCCATATAAAACAAATGGATATTTCATCATAAGAAAAGTGAAACCATGTAAATCATAGAGACATTAAACTTGAAACATACACATATGAAATAATGTCATCATAGATGGAAAATGGTTTTGATAAAACATTTGAAATGAATTCTTGAGGAAAATATCCCTTCTTCTTCAAAATCATTTACTTTTCACAAAATGTCAGACAATTTTAAAAGAAAATTATTTTGTTGAAAACAGTCATAAAATCTTATGGAGGAACCTTCATGAAAATAAGGCTTTACGAAACCATAAAAATCTGTTCATGCCATATAAGTTAAAAAAACATTCTCCCCGTACTTTTTTTGGAAAAGTAAAAAAGTACCTTTTATGGTAAACATTGGAAATATTTCATATATACAATGTGGTAAAAGCCAAAAAAATGGTAAAAATGACTTTAAACATACATGGAAGAGTAGTAAACATTTTATGAAAACATTTTTAGAAAACATTGGCATGGATGATAAACATAACCCCATTAAATACTTACTTATAAGCAATCTCATATAAAAAAATGAGACTGAATAATTATCCCATAACTTATGTTTGATATGAATTGTGTATATCTGGACCTCTGTATAATTATTTAAATATTTTCATTTACATATTACAGAATCATATTCATTGTTATGATATCATATATGGTTCACTTATGACTTTATATCACCCATTATTTTGTAAATTTATGTTAAAACAATAATTGGGTAAAATAATTTTATTTGTCGTACGTGTTTAGACTTGTTGTTCCTGATATTATTATTAATTATATATTTATTTACTTACTTCCAAAATGTAAATCATGATTTATATATCATATATATATTCAGTATACATATATGTAATAGATATATAAATGGAATGAAATACACCGTTCATGGAGACGGTAGGCCGTACGTACGCATGAACGTTGTTTTCATTTATTTATTAAATTGAATGGAATTATGTAAATGAAATATATATGTACATAAATCAAGTATAATTATTATGTAATATCATTCATGATTATTTATTATATATATACTTTATAATCATACTTGAATGGTTAATCATGGAAAATGAATCACATCGCGTTCGTGGAGACGGTAATCCATACGTACGCACGAGCAAAGATATCGTTCCCATAATTATTTAATAGAATAGGAGTGGATGATATAATATATCAGAATCATTATTATGTTATAATAACCATTTATAGTTATTATTTACACCATTATACCCATCCAAGTAATGTGGTGGTGGAAAAACTGATTACACCACGGCCTGGATATGGTATTCCGTACGTACGCACGCGCTGTGATTTCGTTTTCCGTAGGATGGATAGAATGTGAAATAGTGTTGGTTAATATTTATAATAACATATCAGTATATTAGTGATAATTATGTTATTACTTCATAATGAAACAACTAAAGAATAGGAATTCGAAGAAGAATTAAATTTGAAAGAATCGGTAACGGATATTACCTCTTCTTCGACACACCTCTTTGAAACCTCCACTTAGGGCACTAAAATTGGTCTTTGAAGAAGACCGGAACCTTTATTATGTTTCTAGGGATGTTGAGAAGGGAAATTGGCAGGGTTTGGACGAGCTTGAAGGCTTAAAATTGTGTAAATAGAAGGGGGAGGAGGTGCCCTTTTATAAGGGAGGAGAGGGGCACTTTAGGAAAAACTTAAAATATTATTTTATAATAAACTAATATTCAGTTTATAATGGATCTAAAGTGACTTATTTTGAATATAAATTGGGGATGGGTTGAAAAATTCTCAACCAATAGGTTTTGGACAAGTTTAGGTTACTAACATAACCTTATCATTTAGATTTAACTCTAAGTTAAATAATTTAACTTTTATAGTGTCTTCTTGTTTTCTTACACTATATGGTTAATAAATATACAATAACAAGAAAAAAGAACTCCAAGTGGTTATTTAGTAATATATATAACTTATCTAAGTCATTTGGCTGAACCTTAGATTTTTATAAATATAATAACAATTAATAATATGATATTTGTTTTAAAAACAATTATATGTTAATTTTGACACTATTTGATACTTGATTTTACTGAAAATCATTACAACATGATTAGTTCAAAAAAAGGTTATTAAATCAACAGTAACATGTCATATTAACCTAGAAAATTAGTGGAATTCATAAAAAGTCTCAAATTACATTTATTTGGTTATTTATAACAACAATTATGTTAATATTTCATTAATAAGGTAACTACTTCATCATCATTGTGTCAAAAATAAATTTAATCATTTAAAGTCTAATAATTATAAATAAAATACCATTATGTAGAAAATATTCTTATAGTTCTTATTCATATTTATAGTCTAATCTATCTTATGTATAACCCTATATTAAAAATGTTTTAGTTATTAAATATTGATTTTAACTATTTTAACTCTTCTTTAAATAAAATAATAATAAATGTCCTAATCTAATCCAAGTGGACCTAAAGGGTAATATTTTTATTCATATGGTTGTTTTTGGTCGAATGACACTTATCCAATAGAATTAGGACATGTGTTAGGGTAATAGTAATATCAATTTTACCCTTAATTACCCTATTTACTTTTAACCGTGGTAAAAAAAAGTTAAAAATAACTATTCACCAAAAATTATTTTTATCTTATTGAACCACATTTTACTCCTTGATATTAATCGTGTCTCTCGGATTTTCAAAATTACACTCAAAAAAGCAGTAAAATTTAGTTTTATGTAAATTTTCAAATTCTCCTTAGAGGTGGGTAAAAGATGGTGAAAAGTTCAATAAAATTTTTATATATCTAAAATTATTATAAAATGGCTGTAATGAATTACATTGAACGTATATAGGTATTATGTATCAATTTTGACCTAAAATAAATTTAAATAAAATAAATAATTTTTTAAATAAAAAGTCGGTTTTTAAATAGTAACCCAATGTTTTCACTAATCATCAAAAATTGAAAGTTTTCATAAAAATACCAGAAATTCACCCGAGGCTAATTTTGATATTCTGAATCCAAAAATGAAGTCCATTTCATAAGATAAAATTTATAAAATTTCAAAAAGTGAGTATTACTATTCATAACGGCTAGTTTATATAACATATCGTTGTTTAGTGAAACTCGGTATTGCGTAGAACACAATCTATCATGGAAGGTCGTGATTGCGTGTAATGCAAGCCAAGTCATGGATGTGTGTAGTGAAAGCTACTTTTGTTGTAGCATACAACACAAGACATCAATGAAATTAAAAAGAATATTTTTTATAAAATCTCATGGTGTTACACCGGCCTTCCATAGGCCTGGGGCAAGCGACTAGCACTAAGGGCGTAATTCCCTAAAACTGGGATGGAATTGACTTTATAAGCTGTAAACACACACAACAGAGCACAATATGGAAACAAAACACTAAGTAAAAGTGTATAACAAAATTGTGTTGAAAGTAAAAGGTTCCAGACATACAAGCGCAATTGTAAAGTACATGAAATTGAAAGTACAATAGAAGAAAAATAAGATAGTTTTGGGACAGTCCTCTAGGATTACTACCTATAGGGTAGGTTCAGATATCCTCCTTAGCACTCCACGTCCTTCTGTCTCCTCCGTGTACCATCATGTCGTATGGTCCTCCTCTGGGTATAGTCCAGTCCTAATACTCTCTGCCTCAATTGACGTTGTCTATCGTCTGAAACCAACACAACAAGGTGCGGGCATAGCTTGTGCATGGGTGAGTATAACGATACTCAGTTGGGACCCTGAGACGCTCAAGGTCTCAAAAAATCTAACAAGGATAAACCACAAAGTATGAAATAAATAGATAACCCCGCTTAGGTATATGCCCATACATATATCAAAGTTATCATGTAATCCATCTCAATCATGAGGAAAACATCAAAGCTACCAACTTATCTCACACAGGTATACAACTAATGTAGAGAGTTAGAGATGATTAGATGTAGCCAATAAATTATCTATTTTTTAAAACCCATGTAGGATCCAGGAATAGAAGTCTGAGCTGTCGAACCCACGTAGGATCTAGGAACAGTAGTCAGAGCTATTGAACCCACAGAGGATCCAGGAATGGTAGTCAGAGCATTCGAACCCACATAGGATCCAGGGACAATATTCAGAGCTATCGAACCCACAGAGGATCCATAAACAGTAGTCAGAGCTGTCAAACCCATGTAGGATCTAGGAAAACTAGTCAGAGCTTTCGAACCCACATAGGATCCAGGAACAGTAGTCAGAATACAGCCATCCACAGGGTTCCAAACAAGGCATGCTTGATTCTTGGAGGGTCTGATCCTCATGGAAAGTGACTATACATCAACTTCCACAAAGTCCCATGTTGATGTAACGAATTGATCTGTCTTTCTAAAAGAACCCCAACATGACATATGGTGCATAAATCGGACGTCCGGTCTAAGAGTTATTGGCATTTCTGTTCTGAGGGCCCTGTTGGATTTACATTCTATCCAACCCGTCCATACACCAACTGTGTCCAAACCTAGAGTGGGGTTTACCAAAAGAACCACCCCTCCATGTTTTCCATCGCCACAGATGGTTCATTCATCAGATTCTCGTAGCTCATGGTATGAGCAAAAAAATGAAAACATGTCAAGATGGTCAGGGTCCGGTCCGGCCCACTCGGACTGACGCAGCCCGACCCAGCCTGACTGGGGTTCAGACTGGGGTTTGACACTGTCTGCGGGTCCGACTCGGTCCAAGGGGTCGGCCCAGCCCAAGCTGGGTCTGACCCGCACGGGGTTCGGTTCGTGCTAGGCTCATCCCACATGAGGCTCGCAGCTGTGTGCCCGTGGGGTCCATCGTAGCTGCATCCAGGGGGAGGCCGCGCCCCCTGTAATCCCAAACGGAATAGGCATTCGGGGGGTTCAAAACCGGTGACATGTGGCACCGGTCCGCATCATGCGGGACCCCCATGGCGGGTCCCGCTTCTCCCGGATGGCCGAGTGGCCAGCCGCCTCCCACACGTCGTGGTTGCGTCGCGCCTCCTTCAGCGACTAGAAGAGCCGGACACCTGTGCATCTTCACTGTGGCAAAGGCCATGACCACTAGGTCCACTGCGCGACGGGAGCTCCGCCGCCCCTTCCCTAGCAACCCGATGGCTCAAGCTGCCAGTTCTTCTCATGGTCGACCTTGCCCCGGCTGCTGCTACACCTCTGCAGCCTGTTGGCCGCATCCTAATCATCTAGCGATGTGATTGCACCACTACCATCCAAGCGGACAGTCGGAGTGCCGACCGCCCTTCCCTTCGTCGTTGGTGACGTTCACCAGTTCCGAACATCGGTGAACCATCAGTGGGTCACCAGTCGAGTTTCGGTGGCCCGATTCTTGACCCAAAAGTTGTCGCGCACTACTCGGGATGTCTCATTCCATCCACAAACATTGTTGAGGACAATCGCTCAAACCAGACATGTGCCACGATTAGCATAAAAATCCACAAAGTAAGGCGGAGGGTGTCCGGCGGTGTTCACTCGGCCCGCACCCTATGTGTTAGAGTGACAGCATGCGGCTTTGATTCTTAATCCTTGAATGGAAACTAGGAATGTGAAACAATTAAAAAAGCTCGAACCCCTACCTTTGATCATTGTTCGTCGACAGATTCGCAAGGAAGAAGATGAAGTTATCGTCGTTCATCTCGTCTGATGCACACTTCCAATCCCAATCTCGTGCGTCGGTTTGTTGATGATGATGAGGATGTAAGGATAGTCGAAGATGTCCCATGTTGGTAGAAATCTGTGGATGAAGGTCGAAGGATATCATTCTTCGTAGTCGAAGGTGTTATTCATTTGGAGCATTCTTCATTCTTCATTGGTGAGAGATTTTCTCTCAAAAGCTCTAATCCTCCTTTTCCAACCTATTTCCAACCGAAAGAAAAGGATGCCAAGATAATAGATTATAAAATCTATCATTGGCATAATAATTAAAAAAGGTTGAATTAATTAAGTTTTCCAAACAATATTAATTCACGAGGATAGAACAAGAAATTAAAGTAGAGGATTTGTCACATTAAAGGAGGGGGTGGGGAGACTCTCCCTCAATAATGAGGGGAGTTGAGAGGTTTTCCTCTCCCACCAATATTAGGGGGGTTTATTCATGGGTGGTCCACACATCATAATCTCTCATGGGAGGTTAGGTTTGGGTGGGCCCCACCACCATATCCTCTCATGGGAGGTTATGGTTGGGTGATCCCCACACTTCCAAATTTCATCTTCCTTGTGGAGGTTTTAACCAACAAATAAAAATAAAGATACAAAACTTTATTTTTATTTAATTCATTCACTAAAAACCCAAAAACTATCATTTATTCTCATCCAACGGCCATCAAGGTGAATGTATACTTAACAGAATACTGGTGCTGCGAGTTCAATGGTACCCTCAGGTTTTAATTCACAGCACAAGTTCAAAAGTTATAAAAACATGCCCATACGTTTACCGAACGTACCCAAAAGAAACTTTTGGAAATGATTCCAGGCACCCTGGGCCTCAAAATCTTGCGCCATCAAATTTTGCAGACTCGTAAAATTCCCATGTATTTAAGAAATATATTTACACAGAAATTCCGGGTCTTTACAATTTTATATAAATTTTATGTTTTTATTGGGTTATTATAACCTCATTACATTATCTCCATATATAAGATAATTACATGTCACATAATAGTTCAATTCACTCAAACAAAATGATCGAAGTATTATTTTTTTTCTTTTTTTGGAAGGACTGCAACAATTGATATATTAAAAGGAGAGTTAATCTCACCATATAATATCATGAATTCCCTATAAAAGTATTCATTGTTATAATGATTTTATTTTTGAACATATATATTGAAAAAATCAATATTTCCATATAATATTAATTTGTAACGTCATTCACAACTCATATATTAAGTTACAAAAAAATCATTATAATAATAAGCATCCAAATTAATATCATTCCAAAGTTATATGAATCTATGATATCTAATATCTTTGAGTTGTATCAAGTCCACAATTTAAATAGAAGTTTACATGATGTGATAAATAGTTAATCCCATATCTATGAACAAAAAATTAAACCTCTAGGGTAGTGAGATATTTCCAAAATTTCCTTCTAATGAAGTTCAATTTGTATAGTTGTGGCATTAGTTCTATTATAATTGTAAATAATAATATTTATCACCTTTAATAAACCTTTAAATTCATTCTCATAATGTCATATAATCAAAAATCATGGGAGTTGAGAACTAAATAAATTACCATACCTTGAATGTAACTCATTAGATGTAAATGTAATAATTTATAGAAGTTTATAAACTCTTTAAACTAAATCATTAACATATACATATCATAAAACTTATATCACTGACTAAAACTAGTAATATAGTAAATAAATGTGCATTTAGCATATTTGAACATGATGTAAAACTATTTATAACAAATTAATAAACAAATCAAATAAGATTTAATAATATAACAATACATTACGAAAATTCTATAATCATATAATTATAAACTACTTATATTTATATCTAACATTAATTCCTTCATATTATCATATTATATTGTGTTTAATTAAAATATACAATTTTATATCAAATATAGCCTTATAATATTTAAATTTTATTTTGTAAAAATATTTTCATAACCAAAATTTTTCGAATTAAATATTTTTTAAAAATTGATCATATTAGAAATAAAAAAAAATTTCTAATATATTTTATTCCTCAAATAAAAAAAATATTTTAAATATTTTTTTAATGGTTTAGGGTCAATCCTCTTTTATTGAACATAAAAAAGATAGCCCCTTTTGTAAACATAGAAATGGGGGACCCCGTTACATGGATCAGATGAAAACATGTAAACAAAAATTACCTAAATGACATGTCATAATCCCAAATACCCAATAAGAAACATTCAAAAAAATACAAATGAGCTAAAATTCCATTTGACCCACTATTAGACAATGAAATATCAAATCATTTGAATGTTGATGTGCCAACTAGTTTCTAATAATTTATTGATGTATGAGACACTATAAGGACATTATATCCTCCATAAATCTTAGAAATATGGGAAATTTATCAGATGATAGGTGCTGAAACACATATCTCACTTTCAAGCTTCCCACCCAAAGGTTTTTGTGAGAAACATGTTGAATTGTCAACTTGATCTACTGGAAAATCAAATTAAAAACTCATTTATAAACTCCTTGACATGGTATCAATCTTTCCAAAAAAAATAGTAAATATAGTTGAATGATATTCTCCAAAACATCCATTAATCTTTTGTGGCTTCCCACTCAACATCATCTCCAAGAAACTCAAATTTCGACCAAATTCATGATGATAGAAGCCAATTGTCACAATGGCATATACTCCTCTTCAAACAGATGATCAAAAAATACGTATTCACAAAAGTCAACTAGACAACCAAAAATTATTATGCAGCCACAAAATTGAACATTGACATAGCCTACACCATAATCTGCCACCTTCAAATCTACTTCCCTACACCATTTGTGAAACACCTTCAACTATGACACAAAGTATATCGTAAACTAGGCCTCCATTGGGCGTGATTACATTTACATAAATATAGACCTCTATGACCATGAATAATGGACTCTTCCTTCCACCTTCCAAAATACATCTAACTTTACGAAAGTACTGTCATCACCAATTAATGGTAAGGACCCATCTGTAATAGTAGACGCTTGAACGAACTGACTAAACGAAGCCATTATAGTCACCCTGACACTCAACTGAGGACACCACAACACTTCCACCTCTGATCCATTCACCCAACAATGGAAAAGGTACCACTACTAAGCGGATTTATAAAAAAATCCCATATCATACTAAGAATTTTTGGATGCGGAGGATCCATGTGAGGAGACGAAATCAGACACATCACAACATAGAGTAGATGAATATGTGTTCATGAAGGGAGGCAATCTTATAATGGTCAGTGAGCATCATCATTTGAGGAGTGGGAAGAAAAAAAACCTTCATGTATGGAAGAATAATGAAGGTGCACCATAAGAAAATGGAACCCAGTGAGTGTGTTGGAATAATCTAGAATATAAAATCATAAAAATTTGGAATTATTTTTATAATTTATAAGAAAGTCATAAATTACACAAGTAATTTCCATATAAAAATTTTATATCCAATTTTCAAGACATTATATATAATTAAAAAAGGAAGGTAATATAAATTATAATTATATGGAATATTTATTTCTTAAATATTATATAAACTGAAAATAATTATTTATAAAATATTTGAATGTAATTAGGTTACAAAATTTTAATAAATTAAAATATCATCATAAAAACACTTTTATGTAATTTTTAAAAAATTAATTAACTTTTTAATTAAATTTTTATTAGAAATTTTATAAAAAATTATTTTCTCAATATATTCTGTTTTATGATATGCCTATGTCATAATTCACAAAAAATCCTTCTGATTTATCATATTTAAGGATAGATAATAGTAAACATAAAAAACCCATTCATTCATAGGATATACATATTTTGGATAAATTTTATTTAGTAATTATAGTGTATATCTATACGTTTTAAAATGATACATAAGTTTAAAACACGTGATGTCTTATATTATGATCCCCCATTTCACACCCAAAAACATGGAAAATATTAAGGATTAAAAAATATCATCACCTGTAATATATAATATCAAACAACACAATCTAATAATCAAATATGATATAACTATTAATAAAAGAATATATGGTGAGTTTTTTATGTCATTTCTTATGATTCATAATTTTTTAATGTATCCCATTGTTCAGAAACAATATCCTTTTCAATAATAGGAATATGATAAACATTGTTTTCATATCTCAAACATTATATTATTAATCCCAAATAATGGTAAGTCAATGATACTAAAGGGAATATAAGGATCAAACAACACATTCTCAAGGAAAAAATAACATTTTAAACCTCAAATCCCATGAACATCATCCCACTAAAACCAAATCCTTGTAAATATAAAATAATGAAAAAGGGATACATTTCACTACAGATTGATGATTCCCCAGTATTCATAAAAACACATCAAAGGGATAACTGTGAATAAAATTATGAATGTTTTTAAGAGTTGTAGCCACAGATCCTCTATGAACACAAAATATTTTAGTGAAGATTACTCATATCCAATATATAGTAGTGTCTCGTTAATGTTATTAGAAGATACAAAATAGCTTAGGATAATTTACAATAATTTAGGAAATGACCTCATTGATAAACACCCCAAAATAAATGAATTATTCTATTAATTAATTTCCTGGATATGTTCTTATAGATTGTGTTGAATTTTATTATTCCATATATAACAAACAAGTAAATTTATCTGGTTAAAAGACATGTTACCTCAAACCAATATGAATTTTTCCCAATCAGTCATCATATGAATTGTTTGTATTGAAAAAAGATAACATGGATGAGATCTAAAAAATAAATATTAATTTTTAACTACATTTTCATAATTATAATGTTTTCTGAAAATATTAAATTATCACCTCCCAAATATCACAACCAAATGATATAGTGAAATCATATTATTTGAATATCTTAGTCTCTCTAAGAGCCTTTATTAGAATAATTTATAAAACAATATACCATTATTTTCATTATTTCACATCATCAACATAGTTATATGATATATTATGATATTAATTTGAAAAGTATATAAATACAATTAAGGGTGTATCATCATTAAAATGAGATTTTAATTACTAAGTATATGGTTTTGGTGACTATGCATATTGACTGTGTATATGAAATTAATTAATGAAAAATAAATATTTTCCTATTAAATAACCCATATCTAATACCCTTAATCAACATTAAATAACTCATATAGGATTTTAGTGTTCCTTTGGGTTATTTTTGTACACTCTTTAAAGGAATGAAGAATCATCAATTCCGTATGATAATATTATCATTCATTTGACATCAATAATTTCTAGATATATTCCACTATGATCCCTCTCTCTTCTTTTTCTCTCCTTGAAATCATCTATTATTTTGATTAAATCAATAAATATGTGGTTATATAAATTTATGTGATTCCTTTGATTAATGTTTTGGGATTAATCCTACCTAGAATAAAATATTCATTCATGAGTATATGTATTGGGATATCTTGATTATGATGATGTTAATCTGTATTAGAGAATTGAGGTTGCTGACTATAAAATACTTCCTTAATATTTTATTTCTAAATATCAATTTTATATTTGGTCATTACAATTTCTCATATATACTTTTATGGTGTTATAAATAATAAATTTCTTTTAAGGTTCTATTTTTCAAATAATTCGTGTATAATTATATTAATAAATTTATATTAATACCAATTTTTTTTAACCCCAACATCATGGACTATTGGTGGAATGATTCACTATTCACTTTAGATATATCATTCAACTCAGGATGATTGATGGAGGCTTCAAGTCATGATAAAATGGTACTTAAGTGAGGTTTAGGATGAAGTTATAAATAATACATTCTATGGATTTCTTTGGATTATTATAGTTATGGTTATATTTATTCTTAGAGGGTGAGACGGGATAAATAAATAATGAATAGGCATTGAGGTGTCTTTGATTTTATATTATCACTTTAAAGAAAACTGATTCTTATTATGTAAATGTGTATTTAATTTAAGGAAAATAAATGTTTTTTAATTTAGGAATCAGATATTAGTAGTTGATGATTATTATACATGGAAAATTTATTTTGGTTGATGTAAATCATGTATTAAACAGTGAATTTTATAAATTTCTATATTTTTTAAAACAAGATTTGTTTTTTACAAATGCTGGTATGTTGATCAAATGATACACCCATCTGAGTCCATTATAAGAATAAAATCATTCTTGTTGGTCGGAGTGGTTTACTCAAGAGGGGGGTGAATTGAGTACCAATTAAAATTTCTGTAATTTAAAAAGTGTCTTAAAGACCCCCAAATAAAATAATAAATTAAACTGCAGTGAATTTATATTAAAGTAGAAGTTCTGTTAGATTCTCAAGGGATTGATTAATTCCCAGTTAATCAACACAGGAGTGTGTGATTATCTTTTGAAACTAACCTACTAATCTACACTTAACATAAACACTTGCTAATTTAATTATCAAAGTAACTTTAAAAACAGTATTGGTTTTAAAGTGATTAGCAGGGGAATAAAACTTTGAAAGAGATTTCACAACAGATGTAACCAAGAGGTCCAGTCTCAAGCCGAGACTTAGTCCTCTCAAAAGTTTATATAAAAATGATCCACACCCTGGATCGGGGTTCAACAGTTTACAACTGTCCAGGTCCAAGACCTCTACCACTGTTCTTCGTGGGAAACAGTACAACAACAACCAGCTGTCCAGGTCACACATGACCTCTACCACTGTTATTCGTGGGAAAGCAAGAATGAAGGAGTTTGGTAAGGATTTACAAATCCTTCAGTTTGAGTACAGGAGATAGTGTATGTGTTAGATACAGCAGATAACACACACTGCTCGAAATGAATGGTAATAAATCAGAGAACAAGAGATGTAGAGTTTAGAGATGGTTCTGGTGATTTCAGTATGGCTCTGGACTCCTTTGGATTCGACTAGAAGTGAGTCTGAGTCCCCTTCTCGTTTCTGTTTGAGAAACAGAGTGTCATATGTTCCAGGTTCACAGGTAGTGAGAATGTAGTCGATGAAGTTCTTCAGTGTGCTTCTTGTATGCACAGAACACTTCTGGAGTATGCTAGATTGTTTATGAGATTCTCTGTGTTCTTGATTGAAATCTCTTTTTCTCGTCTTGTGTTTTTGGTATATATCATCCACCACGCACTTCTCTAGTTTTTTTCTTCTTTTTTGGGCAGCGTAGTCTTCTCGTATTTATCTCCCGACAGGGGACAGAAAAGATTTCTTTTCAGCAGGTACGAGGTACGGGTTCCTGACATCCGACAACCTTTATCAGATATTTGACAAATCATCAAAATGTATGATATGACCGTTAGATAGATTAAATATAGGAAATAAATAAATTCAAACAGTGAGTCGAGTGATCGGTAGGTAATCAGCATCGGTAGCTTGAACATTGGTAGCTGGAACATCGGTAGCTCGAACATCGGTAGCTCGAACATCGGTAGCTCGAACATCGGTAGCTCGAACATCGGTAGCTCGAACATCGGTAGCTCGAACATCGGTAGCTCGAACATCGGTAGCTTGAACATCGGTAGCTCGATGTCCTTAGTTGCTTTGACTCTATCAGTGGCTCTATGCGTCGGTTGGTACATGCTTGTATCAGTGACTTTGTTTTATCGGTAGCTCCATGCATCGGTAGCTCCATGCGTCGGTAGCTGTGAGTCTGTCAGTAGCTTCGTCCATCGGTGACTCTTATTCCATCGGTAGCTTATTTATACTTACACCGGTAGCTATAGGTTAAGTGTAGCGGTAGCTCTGTGTTAAGTCTATCGGTAGCTGTCTGTCGGTAGACTAAGTCTATCGGTAGACTGGTTACCGGTAGCTCTTTATCAGTAGCTATAGACAGATTACTTATCTGTTTTATGCAAAACACATCCGATTGTGTTAGAATCAATTTATAACTGGTATGAACATGGATAAATAAGGATTAACATATTCCAAAGACTATTTTCAAAATTATTATTGGTTTGATCACATATTTGAATGAATTAAAGTATAGATCAATGATACTTAACAATATCATAGAGAAAGAAGACATAATTGGGATTTTCAACACATATGAATACAGGATTGGGATTATCAAAACAGGTGAGGTCAACAATCTCACCCTTTTTGATAATCACAATTTATGATATTGGCATTTAACATAGTGAAAATATAATAGTAAAGAGTATAATATTGAATTCAATTTTCTCAGAGAAAACAGCATCAGAGATAATAGAAATAGTATGATATAGACATAAGTTATCAGAGGGGAAAAAAATCATAAGTTACTATATAGACATAAGGTATCAGAGGTAAAATTGAAAACAAAACAAAGGGTAATGTGTCTCCCCTTATTCATTATTTTTCTCCATTGAAAATATTTCTCATTCTCTCATTTTTTTCTCCTCCTTATTCTCTCATAAAATGTTTCTCCCCCTCTTATTGTTCTCCCCCTTTGTAATAATCAAAAAGCGGGAAAGCATATATTTATATATATAGGAGACAAATAAAACATGATAAGTAAAAAGAGTTCTGTATTAGAGTAGTCAAAAGGTACAACAAAAAAAATTACAAAGGAATTCTTATCAAAAATCCTGGCCACTGGTTCAATCCTCATCTGCAACGTGAGATTTTCCTTTGGAATCAGAAGAAGGCTCGGGTGGTGAGGATGCAGGTGAAGGTTTTGGAATGCCAGAAAAGATCAAAGGAGGCTGGGCCACTGACACAGAGTCAGGCTTGTAGGTTGAAGATTTTTGGGTGATCATTGGAGTGAGGCTTCGAATGGCTTGAACAGGAGTCAGCTGGACTGTGGAAGCAGCTGAGGCAGAAGCAGGCAAAGCAGGAGGGATGATTACTGGTCTGGCATCAACATGCAAGAAGGGCAGCAGCAGATTTCTAAAATCCATAATAATTCCACCTCCTCTTTCCATAGCCGAGATGAAATCATCTTTGTTCTCCATGAATTTTTCTAAGGCAGGAGTCAGTTCTCTTAGCTTGCTCACTTGTTCTCTGAAATCTTGAGTGACTGGAGGGAGCTTCATGTGTTCCAACATTAGCTTGAAGTGGTGTTCGAGTTGATGCTTGGTGAAAATTTTGGAGAAGTAGTAGTCCACTTTTCTTTTTATGGATTCCTGAGAGGCAGCGGATTCTCTCATAAAATCTTGAACAATCTTCATTATTTCTCTGGCAGAATCTCTTGTAGAAAGCACCACTCGGCTCAACTCTGATGAGTCCACAGAACCGCTGGTAGAAATAGAGCCAATCTCTTCCTTTAACATTGCTCGAACTGAAGTTAGATCAACTGATAGTTTGGATGTGAGAGGGCCAAGAGAGAAGGAAACAGTTTATTTGAAACTCTTAGACAAACCACTGATTAGGCTTTGAACTTGAGAGTCTTGTAACTGAACATGATCCTTCACTGAGGTTTTGAAACTTTCAAACACTGAGACAAACTGGCTTACTACACTCTTCACATAGGCTAGGTCCTTGTCAGCTTGAGACTTGGAGCTCATATAGGAATCCAAAGCAACAACTGATGTCTTGAGAGCTTCAAGATCAGCTTCGATTCTAGAAGACTGAGTCTGGCACTCTTTCACTTCTTCCAAAAGCTCAGACATAAAAGAAGATAAATTACAAGCCAGAGATAGCTCGAAGGATCTCTCTAGCATTTTCATTTCTTCATAAAAGCTTTGCTTCATCTCAGCGACTGATGCACTGAATGATTCTTTGAGCTCATTCTTCATGGATTCAAGATCAGATTTAGAAACAAAATCACTTGGGATAACTGCAGTAGATCCCCTTGCTGAGGCCAAATTAACTACAGAAGTAGTCATTATTGAGTTAATTGAGGATGCACGAGAGGTTTCCATTAACTTTACTTCTTCAACAAAACTGGATTTGAGGTCCTCTTTCAGCTTATTCAAATCATGAAATCTGACCACATCATCTGGCAACAACTCAGAAGAAAGATCATAATTGGTCTTCGGTCTATTCTCAGACACCTCATTGTCAGAATCCGGATAGTCCAATCCACAAACAATAAACCCTGGGTCTTCTACCCAGTCTCCAAGCTCAATAGCTACTGTCACATTTCCAAGCACAGACTGATGCTCCCCCTCAATGGGTGCATTCTCATGTATCACAACAGCCTTTTCTGCTGGCCTTTCTTCATCAGAATCTTCCACAACAACTTCCATCTCAGCAGCAGTAAGGAGGTTTTCTGAAACAGGTACAGCTTCTTCTCTATCTTTTTCTACTTAAGCAGCAGGCATAGCTGAGCTTCCAATAAAGGGACTCATACTTAAACTACCAGAAGCAGGAGATTCAGATACATTCTCCTTTTCCTCTTCTTCTTGGTGAGGTACAGACTGGTCTTCCTCATGAGTAGACACAAATTCCTCTACTTTTCCTTTCCTAGAAAAAACCAATTCTGCAACAGGACTTGGGGGAAAGCCTGGATCTCCTCCAACATCCATAGGAGTTTCTTCTTCTTCTTCTTCTTCTGTTTCATCACTATAAGCAGGTTCCTCTTCATCAGGTCTCAGACTCGGATCTCTCTCATCCTTTGGTCTTGAGGGATAATCCACAGGATTAAACCTATCATAGATCTTCTGATCATCACTGACCCATTCTCCCTTCCATGGGTTCCAGTTAATTTTCATATACTTAAAAACAGTCGAGGTGATGCAGAAATTGTTCTTGACTACAACTGTCTCATCCTGAGACTCAGCTATTCCTTTCACTTTTATCATCACTGAAATCAGCTTGGCAAAGAACAAAGCATTAGTCTTTGACTTTGGTCTAATCATATCTTCCATTTGAAGCATTAACAATCTGCACAGATTGATTTTTACACCATGTCTTAGCAAATGAAGAATATAGATATCTTGATATCTCAGATTTGCAAAATCTCCTCTCCTCAGTATCAACACATGCTGAACAAACTTGAAAAGCAGTCGATTCTCTCCATCCATTTCAGCAGCAACCACTTGTCTTTGATTTCCATTCCCAGTCAGCTCTTGTAAGGCGGTCTCATAATCAAAGATATCACTACTAGGTGGCATTGCTCTTGATACATACCCAGATACACCTTCATGTGGTACTTTCAAACTCTCAGCCCACTCTACTGAAGAAAACGACATCTCTTTTCCATTTACAAAAGATCAAACCCGATTCTCATTCTCAGACTTCTCGAAAGTTACAAACTCATAGAACTGATTTACCAACTTCGGGTAGTATGGGCCATTGTTATTCGAAAAACAATCCACCCATTTCTGGTCCTCCAGAATCTCGAGTACTAAGGATTTTCTAGGCAGTAGCCATTCCACACACAGTTCCTTCTCGATTACTATGTCTCTATTCTGCAAGTGAGGATTCACTGGTCGCCTTCCCGATCTAGTTTTGACTTCACTAACACTGGCTTTATGCTGTGTCTTCTGCTTCTTAGCATTTGGTTCTACACTTTCATCTCTGACGATAGGAAGCTTGGTTTTTGCCATCGCGGGTTTAGGGTTCTTGGCCAATTTGGGAGCTAAGGTTCGAAGGTGAGATATTTTGAGCTCGGTGAGGTAAGAAGTGGCTTAGACATAGTTTTATCATTTAGGAATTCCAAATAAACGATTAAAAAAAAGATTAATAAAGTAAAACGATTCATATTCTTGGTGGCAGACAGAAGTTTTAAAACCTTGCATCGGTGTGAGTTAATCATCGGTGAAAAAAAAAGAAAAAAATCAGTGAGAGTTTCTACGTCGGTGAGCATTTCACATCAGTGAGAATTTTCACATCGGTGAGAATTTTCACACCAGTTGTGATTAAAAATTCCCAGTTCGTGTCTTATGTAACTTAGCCTATCTGAACTTAAAGGTTTAGTGAAAATATCAGCCAATTGATGTTCATTGCCAATAAATTCAAGAGAAATATCACCTTTTTGATAGTGATCTCTTAGGAAATGGTGTCTTACATTTATGTGTTTGGTTCTAGAGTGAGATACAGGATTCTTAGAGATGTTTATTGCACTGGTGTTATCACAGTTGATTGAAACATGTTTAAAAACATATCCATAGTCCAAAAGAGTGTGTTTCATCTACAGAATTTGTGCACAGCAACTACCAGCAGCTATATATTCTGCTTCGGCAGTAGATAATGCAACTGAGTTCTGTTTCTTACTACACCAAGAAACTAAGGATTTTCCAAGCAAATGACATGTTCCTGATGTGCTTTTTCTATCTAACTTACAACCAGCAAAGTCAGCATCTGAATAACTCATTAACTCAAAGGATTGTCCTTTTGGGTAAAACAAACCTAAGGTAACCGTGTGTTTGAGATATTTAAAAATTCTTTTAACAGCAAGCAAATGAGATTCTTTTGGATTAGCTTGAAATCTAGCACACATACACACACTAAACATAATATCAGGTCGACTAGCAGTAAGATATAGTAAACTACCAATCATACCTCTGTAATTTGTCTGATCAACTGGTTTCCCAGTTTCATCTGCATCCAATTTACAGGTAGTACTCATAGGAGTTTCACATTCCTTGATACTATCCAAACCAAAACGTTTTAAAAGATCCTTTGTATATTTACTTTGATTCAAAACAATACCGTTTTCATTTTTAAATACTTGAAATCCAAGAAAGTACTTAAGCTCTCCCATTAAGCTCATTTCAAATTCATTTTGCATACTTTTTGAAAAATCATAACATAAAGAGTGTTTAGAAGATCCAAAAATAATATCATCAACATATATTTGTACAACTAAAACATCTTTAGAAATTCTTTTAATGAAAAGAGTTGGATCAGCAATTCCTTTAGTAAAACCTTTTGAAATAAGGAAATTGCTAAGTCTATCATACCAAGCTCTTGGAGCTTGTTTCAAACCATAGAAAGCTTTAGAATGTTTAAAAACTTGATTTGGAAAATGGGGGTTAGTAAATCCAGGTGGTTTTTCTACAAAAACATCTTCAATTATAAAACCATTTAGAAATGCACTTTTCAGATCCATTTGATATAACTTGAAATCCAGATGTGCAACATATGCAAGTAAGATCCTAATGGCTTCTAGTCTATCTACAGGTGCAAAAGTTTCCTCATAGTCTATGCCTTCTTCTTGACTATATCCTTGTGCAACTAGTCTAGCTTTGTTTCTAACTATATTTCCAGATTCATCTACATTATTTCTAAAAACCCATTTTGTGCCTATTGTCAAAGTTTCCTTAGGTCTGCCAACTAATTCCCAGACTTTGTTTCTTTCAAACTGATTTAATTCTTCCTGCATAGCTATTACCCAGAATTCATCATTGATAGCATCATTGATATTTTTGGGTTCTAGCTGTGAAAGAAAAGCTTGATGTTCAACCTGGTTTCTTAGAGAAGCTCTAGTCTGTGTTCCTCTATCAAGATTACCAACAACAGCTTCTAAAGGATGATTCTTTAGAATCCTTGTTGATCTGGTAAAGGTTGGACTAGAAATTTCAGGTTCATCTATAGGTTCGGGTTCAACAGAAGCAGATTCTGGAGAAAGTCCAGAACTGGATGCTTTTATAACAGGTTCTTTAGATTTATCATTAAGGTCCAGAATAGACAAATCTTCTTCAAGATTCTCAAGAGAGGTTTTAGGCTCATCTGGATTAGTTTCATCAAACATGATGTGAACAGATTCCTCCACACATTTGGTTTTCTTATTGAATACTCTATAGGCTTTACTTGAAATAGAGTAACCCAGAAAAATTCCTTCATCACTTTTGGAAGAAAACTTATCCAGATTATCTTTAGTATTCAGAATAAATACTTTGCAACCAAAAAAATTAAAGTAATTAACCTTAGGCTTTCTATTGTTCCACAATTCATAAGGGGTTTTCATAAGAACTGGTCTAATTAAGACTCTATTAATGACATAACAAGCTGTATTTACAGCCTCAGCCCAAAAATAAATAGGCAGGTCATATTCATTGAGCATGGTTCGAGCAATCTCTTAAAGGGCTCGGTTTCTTCTTTCTACTACACCATTCTGTTGGGGTGTTCTAGGGGCAGAAAAGTTATGGGTATAGCCATTGTGTGAGAAATAAGATTCAAAATCTTGATTTTCAAACTCACGACCATGATCACTTCTCAGGGTCTTAATCTTAAGTCCACTAAGGTTCTCTGCGGACTTGGAGTATTTGACAAAGTAAGAACAAGATTCAATTTTGTGAGCTAGAAAATATACCCAAGTATATCTAGAAAAGTCATCTACAAGAACATAAACATAGTGCTTCCCATTTAAGATAGAAACTCTTGATGGTCCAAACAAATCCATATGAACCAATTCAAGTGGTTGAGAAGATGAAACTTCTTTCTTTGATTTAAAAGAAACTTTGTGTTGTTTTCCCTTTTGGCAGGGGTTACACACTCTATCATTTGGGAATTCTAATTTAGGTAGGTCTCTAACTAGGTTTTTCCTAGAAAGTTTCCTAAGTGAGTGAATGTTGCAATGTCCTAATCTTCTGTGCCATAGCCAAGATTCTTTATGAAAAGCATTCAAACAAGTAATATTCTGCTTAGCTAAAGAATTCAGATTAACAGCATAAACATTTTCATTTCTTAAGGCAGAAAATACCAAAACATTCTTAGAATTAAAAACTTTGCAAGAATCATTTTCAAATTTAACATGAAAAACATCATCACATAACTGAGAGATACTTAATAGATTGTATTTAAGGCCATCAACAAATAAAACTTTAGAAATCAGGATTGAATCAGTGTTACCAATCTGGCCTAGGCCGATGATTTTCCCTTTAGAATTATCACCAAAGGTGACAAAGCCTCCATCAACTTTTATTAAACTCTTGAAACAAGAGAAGTCTCCTGACATATGTCTTGAACATCCACTGTCCAAATACCACGTCTCTTTACATGAGCTCTTCAAGCAAGTTCCCTACAAAACAGATTTAGATGGGAGATGATTTTGGTACCCAGATTTTCTTGGGTCCAGAAAGGTTATCCAATAACACTTTAGGTACCCATATTTGTCTAATGGGACTCATATAATTTGTAGAATTGACATGCTTTGAAAGATAAACTTAATTAGATCCATAGCTATGTATATAACTGGTGGAAGCATATGAAGTTCCAGAATTACCTTCATTCTGTCCAGATTTAGAAATGAATCTTGTTTTGGAAATTTTCCTTTGTCCAGGTTGGTATCCTATACCAGTAGTATATTTAGGTGCTACTTGCTTTCCTAGAATCTGTGTTAGTGTATTTTTTCCATTGGTGAACTTCTCTAAGTCTTTCTTGAGTTGCTCATTAGATAGTTTCAGTTCAGTGTTCTCTTTTAACAGTTGAGCAGTTTTCTCTTTTTCAATAGTGAGTTCGGTTTTAACTGTAGTGGTGAGAGCATGTTGTTTCTTTAATGACTTGTATTTATCCTTAAGTTCATTACATGTCTCTTCCAGCATATCACAGTATTCAAAAAGTTCAGATTTAGACATATAATCACCTTCAGAATCATCTCCAGAATAATATGAATTTGAAGCAGGAGTTTCAGCAGTTACCTCAGAAGTGTTTGTCATAAAACACATGTTGGCTCGATTCCTTTCAGAGTCTGAAGATTCAGCTCCACTTGTGCTGTCTTCTGAAGCACTCCAAGTAGCCTTCATAGATTTCTTAAACTTATTGTACTTATATTCATATTTCTTTTTATATTTCAGCTTTGGACAGTCGGCTTTAATGTGTCCTTTTCTCTTGCACTCATAGCAGACAACATCATCTGACTTGTCATTCTTCTTCCAATCCTTTTTCCATTTGCCTTGGTGATCATACTTACCCTTATAGTTTGTTTTTCTGAAGAACTTCTTTTTTCTATAAAATTTCTTAAATCTTCTAGAAATGTGAGCCATCTCAGCATCACTGTCAGAATCACTTCCACTGTCTTCACAACTTGAACTTTCAACTACAGCTTGAAGCTTTTCTTTGTCCTTATTCTTTGAAGTTGAGGATTTGAAAGCAACAGACATTCTTGCAGGTTCATTTTCTTCCTCTTTGTTCACTTTAAGCTCTTCTTCATACATCAATAGCTTTCCAATTAGTTCTTTGACAGGTAGAGCAGCAATGTCACATGATTCTCTGATTGAGACAGATGTGCCTCTCCATCTATCAGGTAGACATCTCAAAATTCTCATAATTTGTTCCTTCGATGAGACATCCTTTCCCAGTGAGATCATTGTATTGACAATTTCATTGAACCTGAGATACATGTCAGAAATGGGTTCGTCGGGCTTCATTTTAAAATTATCATACTTGATAGTATAGGTGTTCAATCTCATTTCTTAAACATTTGTTGTTCCTTCATGAGAAATAGCTAAGGTATCCCAAATTTCATATGCAATTTTACATGCAGAAATTCTATTAAACTCTTCATCTCCTAGAGCACAGTACAAGGAATTCATGGCTTTACAGTTGTTATTGTAAGCAGTCTTTGTAGGTTCATCCCAAGTAGATCTAGCAGTAGTAGGAATTTTGTATTCTGATTCAATAGCAGTCCAAATATCAAAACCTATGCTTTCTAGATGAATTTTCATTTTCAGTTTCCACTGAGCATAATTAGTTCCATTGAAGAAAGGTGGCCAGTTAGTAGCAGCACCCTCAAGTCTATTGTCCGTGATGAGAAAATTTTAAAGAGACAAAAATTTAGAAATAACAGAAATTTTAAGAACATTAAAATACAACTAAAATCACAGTTCAAAAGCAGAGTACTTTTAGAAGGTATTTTCAACCTCTGATACCAAGTGTTGGTCGGAGTGGTTTACTCAAGAGGGGGGTGAATTGAGTACCAATTAAAATTTCTGTAATTTAAAAAGTGTCTTAAAGACCCCCAAATAAAATAATAAATTAAACTGCAGTGAATTTATATTAAAGTAGAAGTTCTGTTAGATTCTCAAGGTATTGATTAATTCCCAGTTAATCAACACAGGAGTGTGTGATTATCTTTTGAAAATAACCTACTAATCTACACTTAACATAAACACTTGCTAATTTAATTATCAAAGTAACTTAAAAAACAGTATTGGTTTTAAAGTGATTAGCAACAGAATAAAACGTTGAAAGAGATGGCACAACAGATGTAACCAAGAGGTTCAGTCTCAAGCCGAGACTTAGTCCTCTCAAAAGTTTATATAAAAATGATCCACACCCTGGATCAGGGTTCAATAGTTTACAATTGTCCAGGTCCAAGACCTCTACCACTGTTCTTCGTGGGAAACAGTACAACAACAACCAGCTGTCCAGGTCACACACGACCACTACCACTGTTATTCGTGGGAAAGCAAGAATGAAGGAGTTTGGTAAGGATTTACAAATCCTTCAGTTTGAGTACAGGAGACAGTGTATGTGTTAGATACAGCAGATAACACACACTGCTCGAAATGAATTGTAATAAATCACAGAACAAGAGATGTAGAGTTTAGAGATGGTTCTGGTGATTTCAGTATGGCTCTGGACTCCTTTGGATTCGACTAGAAGTGAGTCCGATTCCTCTTCTCATTTCTGTTTGAGAAACAGAGTGTCGTATGTTCCAGGTTCACAGGTAGTGAGAATGTAGCAGATGAAGTTCTTCAGTGTGCTTCTTGTATGCACAGAACACTTCTGGAGTATGCTTGATTGTTTATGAGCTTCTCTGTGTTCTTGATGGAACTCTCTTTTTCTCGTCTTGTGTTTTTGGTATATATCATCCACCACGCGCTTCTCTAGTTTTTTTTCTTATTTTTTGGGCAGCGTAGTCTTCTCGTATTTATCTCCCGACAGGGGACAGAAAAGATTTCTTTTCAGCAGGTACGAGGTACGGGTTCCTGACATCCGACAACCTTTATCAGATATTTGACAAATCATCAAAATGTATGATATGACCGTCAGATAGATTAAATATAGGAAATAAAGAAATTCAAACAGTGAGTCGAGTGATCGGTAGGTAATCAGCATCGGTAGCTGGAACATCGGTAGCTGGAACATCGGTAGCTCGAACATCGGTAGCTCGAACATCGGTAGCTCGAACATCGGTAGCTGGAACATCGGTAGCTCGAACATCGGTAGCTCGAACATCGGTAGCTCGAACATCGGTATCTTGAACAACGGAAGCTCGATGTCCTTAGTTGCTTTGACTCTATCGGTGGCTCTATGCGTCGGTTGGTACATGCTTGTATCAGTTACTTTGTTTTATCGGTAGCTCCATGCATCGGTAGCTCCATACGTCGGTAGCTGTGAGTCTGTCTGTAGCTTCGTCCATCGGTGACTCTTATTCCATCAGTAGCTTATTTATACTTACACCGGTAGCTATAGGTTAAGTGTATCGATAGCTCTGTGTTAAGTCTATCGGTAGCTGTCTGTCGGTAGACTAAGTCTATCGGTAGACTGGTTACCGGTAGCTCTTTATCAGTAGCTATAGACAGATTACTTATCTGTTTTATGAAAAACACATCCGATTGTGTTAGAATCAATTTATAACTGGTATGAACATGGATAAATGAGGATTAACATATTCCAAAGACTATTTTCAAAATTATTATTGGTTTGATCACAGATTTGAAAGAATTAAAGTATAGATCAATGATACTTAACAATATCATAGAGAAAGAAGACATAATTGGTATTTTCAACACATATGAATCCATGATTGAGATTATCAAAACAGGTGAGGTCAACAATTCTCATGGGTTAATTCATTAGAGTATTGAAAAAAATATAAGGGCATTTGGTTTAAATTTATGTGAGATATACATTCATGAAATAATTTAATGTATAATTGATTCTGTCGATTAGAAAATTGTTCATAGATTGTAATATGTGGAAATTTCTATTTAATTGATTTAGTTCAATGATAAAATTTGGATATTAAATCATTGTATTTTATTTTTTGGAGAAGGAAGGAAATGAGAAATTAATTTCCATGGTGATCATGATGTGTGTAATGTATAATTGAATATGTTTTTACACGAAATTTGAATGAAATTTTTATCATTTACATACAATTTTTTTAGTGGAAAATGATACATACCATTACGATGGAAAGATACAGACTAAATGAATTTGTAATGTGTTTTTTAAACTTATTACATTACAGGACACATTATATTGTAGATGAAAAAAATAATGGCATATAATATTGATAGATCCCGATAATAGAATATATAATTTTATATTAACCCCATTATAACAAATATTTATTTACAATTATTTAAATATGTTGAAGCCATTGAGAACAATATGCAATGTGAATGTAAAAATTAGGGAGTAACTAAAAATTATTTATTAAAAAGAAGGAATGTTTAAATGTTCTCCCAATTATTTGGTTAGTCGAGTTTCTAACATACTCATATGATTCAATATTCATTCTCATATCATTTCATTGGAAATGGTCATTCAAAACCCCCTATGGGAAATTCAAATGTTATATGATACATCTATGATGATAATGGACATCGGTATGCTTTTTATCCATCCTACTAAGGATCATCAAAATCATTCTATAGTATGATAGTATATTGAACATGCAAGTATTATATTCCATGTTAATAGAACACAATTACATATACATACTATCATCAGAAGAACAGAAAAATTATTCGACACATGATGAAAGGTGGTATAGGAAGATATCATCCATGGTGTATTTATAACCCTAATAAAAATTATTAGAGTGAGTAATAGGTGTTTGTAAAAATTTATTGAGACATGGTTTATCAATAGGATGAGTGATTGTTCATGTAATGAATTTAACTTCCCTAAAGTGACTAAAATCCATAAAATATACTATATTTGATTTTTTATTATTATTTAGGTATAGATATATTTTAAGGATTCTCAATAATTAATCACTGATATGTTAATTTTTGGATTGGGACTAATGATGGGGTGGAGTTATAGATCAATTATTTTATTTGTTAAAATAATTCATTTGTTTGGATTCGCAGAAGTTTATCTTCAAACTGTTCTATAGGTGGGGAAATAATGATTGACAGATGAATTTACCTTACTATACATTTAACCACACAATATCATTTATGGAATTCAATAGTAAAACTGGAAACCAGTCAATATATATTTATGAAAATGATTATTTATTTTAAAAAAAATTGAATGTGAATGGGTGATATTCATCGGTGGGTGGTATTATTAGATCAAACCTATATTTATAGAGCCTATAATTATAAATTTGGACTATACGACATCCTTGGTAGTGAAATTCCCAATGGGGTAGTTTTGATTGATTTTGGGAGACTTTATGGATGTCTCTCCTGAGTTATATATGAATTTATATACACATTATGAGATTGAGTGTGGCATAGAACCTCATATGACAGTATATTATACATCAATTACATGTAACATGATGGAGATTATAAAATTAAACGGTTTTGAGTAAAAATTGATTATTTCATTCATAAGGTTTCCATTCTCTCAAGTATGAAACCATGTGAACCCCTGGTTCTAATATTCAAGATGAAAGATGATAGCCTGAGGGGTTGTATCAATAATAAGTAATTTAAATAGAATAAATAAATAATTTTTATCATCTAATAAGTATTTTTGATTTATTTAATTATATAAATTGATTTTACTAGTTTTTAAAGATACTTAATTGGTCTGGTTGTCAAAAAATGACTGTGATAGATAAGGATATTATGAATATGAAATTTTGATTTGTTATCTAAATATTGAGTTTATAGTGATATAATTTGGAGTTACAAATGCACTAAAGATGTTCATAGTGTTGTGAACTAGGTGGTTCATATATATATTTATAGTATTTTTTAGGAAATATTTCATTATTAAATATAAAAATAACATATCTAAACGTTTTTATTTGTAGTTTTTTGAATTCTACAAAAAAAGTTATATATATGTTAAGTTGAAACGATTGTATTTTGAATACGAAATGAAAATTATATTATTCATTTTAACGATTAACATAGTATATCAATGAAATCATCAAATATCTGCATAATTAATTCTTATATAGTACTTGACAATGTTTCAGAGAACTAATTTTTTTCGGGAGTAGAAATTTTTATAGGCGTTTTCAAGTATATATTTTCCATGACTGTAATATAACTAAATATTATAAAAAACACTGATTTTTAAGGAAAAAATAGTTTCTAACTTATTTAGAGTGACTAATAGAAAAGTTAGTTATTATCCTCAATATTTATTTACCTAGGGAATGTGTTATACTTTAGTTTCATCATGGTTCATCTCATTATGGTTTAAGTTTTTTGAGGAAAAAATGACATTAAAAGAATATTGATCTATATAGTTATATCCATTGGAATATAACTTTAATTCAAATATAAATTATCATATAAATTTTGTGTTTTAATCAAAAATATAGGGACATTAACTGTAGTATAATTCTTTTTAATCATCTCATACTATAAGATAATACTATATATATTCATATAGGTATACTTGAACCTACACAAATGAACACTGATGGGATATCAAAATGATTTTATTTTTTTTGAGAATATATTTTCTAGGTAAAGGTAATGTGATGGGTAATGCATGGATTAGGATAAATTTTTTTGAAATTTTATGATTATAATTTATTGAATATTCAGTCAACAACCCAAATCAATGGGTCTAAATTAATGTTACATCTAACCTCATGCACACCTACATGTTTACAAAGAGATTGTGATTACTGGTGAGGACATGTGTATATTAGTGGGAGACTATTCACTGGATATCATATAGAAATATAACATTACATGTGGAATTATTAAATGGAAATAAAAATGGTAAAATGATTGTGGTGTAATTAAATAGATATGTAACATCTAATGCTTCATATTAATGATTAATAACCAATTACACATCCAATTAAACATAATCCCCACATGTGGTTGATATATAAAAAATATATATATAAGAACAAAAATAATATCAGAAGAAAAATAGAAAATTATCATTGAGTATATCTTTGACATGTTTGAAATCAATAATTAGTTGCACATTGTTAGTATCACTACATAGGTCTCATCCAAAAAGTAAAAAAATATAACATTAAATAATCATATAATTATATAGATTTGTACCCTCCTCAAATAGATCACACCATGAACAGGGATACCACACTGACAACCCATAGTCTTCTCCTAAAACAACCCCTCTTGGTTAGCCACATGAGGCATGATTATTCCCTAGACACCATTATAATTGAAATCAAACATCTCCCTCTTCCCATATTATAAAATACAAGTACACTATATCTATAATCAATATAAAATTATTCATCCTATGACCATTTTAACTAATCTAACATCCCAACATCTAAATGTGAAACAAGGTGTGGTTTTATTATTGCTAATTAATTTTAACCATAAACTCCAAAATAAGGTTCAATAATATCAATTTGGTCCTTATTGACCACATTAATTACAAAATTAAGACATTATCTGGATAACTCACAGACATATATTCAGTTCATTCAATACAATCATTGATTAATTTAGGATTATTTTAATAAATTCCTACTTCAAATATAAGGGACTTAACTCGTGAAATGATGTAATAGAGTATGGTCTCCATCAAACTAATCTATAATTTCATCCATAATCCCATTTAATTATTTATTCAAAATATAAATAAAGGAATAAAAAGGGAAATAAAATAGGAAATTAATTTTCTTGAATATACAAACAGAAATATCCCATAAATAATAGAACATCCAATAAAAATCCATATTGAATTTTTGATCCATATATTTCATGAATATCTCTAAAACTATGAGAAATCAATGTGCTGATTGAGGTTACCTGATAGGAGGGGAATAAATGGGTTATTTTGGATATTATATGGTTGACCCTAAGAAATTTCATTTGGTCCACCATGTTTGAGGTTATCTGGAAATGTGTACATTTCACATAATTAGCTTCTCAGTGCTCCAATATCTAATAGTTAGTGGGTATCAAATCCCCTATAGTCCCACATCCAATTCTACCATGTACATGGAGGAATCGTATTATCTAACTTGAAACCATATAATGTAATTATTTTATGGAGTTACCTAGGGAAACCATAATGGCCCGGACCTCTCTAGTCTATTCTACAATCGAAATATAGTGTTTGATGTGTTTTGGTGGTGAAGGTGAATTATCCCTAGTACATCTCAAATTTTCCAATTTTGTGAATAGTTCCAATGGTAGCCTTTTGAAAAATTCCAATGGAAGATGGTTGTGAACAATTACAACGGTATCCTTGTGAACAATTCCAATGGTAGAACATTGTGAATTGTTCCAACGGTAGCCTTGTGAACCCTTCCAACAATAGCCTTGTGAACAGTGCAATAGTAACCTTATGTTAACAGTGTCAACGGTAGCCCTATATAAAGAGTGAACTAGTAGCCTTATGTAAACAATGTCATCAGTAGGCTTATCTGAACAGTTCCATAGTATCCTTATGTGAACAGTGTCATCAGTAGCTTTAGGTGAACAGTACAACAATAGCCCCTATTTCCTTTTCTTAATTTTGAGTTCATGAACAGTGTTTCCATAACGGTGAGATCTAATGGTATCCTCTATTTCTTTTTCCAAATATTTAGTTCATGAAGAGTGTTTTTATAACGGTGGGGTCCAATGGTAGAAGCTATTTTCTTTTCCAAAAATAGAGTTCATGAACAGTGTTTCTAGAACAGTGAGGTCCAACAGTAACCACAATTTCATTTTCCAAATTTCTATTTCGTGTATACTGTTTCTAGAACAGTAAGGTCCAATGGTAGCCTCTATTTACATTTCGAAATTTTTAGTTCATGAATAGTGTTTCCAGAACGGTGAGGTTCAATGGCAGACTCTACTTCCATTGCCCAATTATGAGTTCATGAACAATGTTTCCAGCATCATATAGTTTTTCCCCTTTAATGTTTCATTTAACACAAATAGCATTTAAAGCCTTCTTTTAAGGATTATATGGCCGATTAAAAGGCCATAACTCCTATATTAATTTTTTTAATACTCAGGATGCTTTTACTGGGTCTAACAACATGGTTTACTTTGATTCCCTTTTAATGGAAAATCCAGTGTATCGTATACCGCTACATTGTTAAATCAACAAAATGGACGAGATGTATTCTACCCTATTTGAACCTCCTTATTCTCAAATGTGAGATTCACGAACCCTTCATTCAATCCTGTAGGATTTTTGCAATCAAAATTTGCTCCTTGGATTGGTTTCCCTCTATTTTGATGCAACTATGAAGTATCCATCAATCTTTGATATAAGGTATGATCTATTTCCATACTTTTAGGCTTATCTCCTCTTGTTTCTCCTTACCATTATATGGAATTTTATCTCCATTTTCCTTATAGACTTTTCTTTGGTGTTGACCGGTGTGGTCGTGTCTCTTTATCCTCGGGTGGATACAGTTGTCACGGGGGGATGAGATCGTAACCGGTTGTGTGGATCGTTCTCGTATAAAGAACATCAATAACTGTTTGAGGTAGGGGATTCATTAATTTTAATTTCATTTATGTGAAACTATATAGTTATCATGTTTTTTCTCACTAGATCACAATGGAAATGATATAATAAATATTTTAATCTGGTAAATAAATTGATATCAATCGTATGTTATTGGCTCTGGTTTTGCTAGATAGTGTGATATCTATGTTTTATTTGTTTAAATTTTTGTTCTTGATGGAAATTGGTAAATAATGTAAAGCCTAAATTAATTGATAATGGTTTTGCAAAAGATAAATAGCCCTGTGAATGGATCTGATTGTTATTATTGTAATTGGATGTTAATGAAATTCATGTAGTAAGCATGTTTAATCAATTAATGATAGCTTGATGTTTAAGTTTCCTGATGTTGGAACCTACAAATAATAAATCTGTTAATTCCTGATGGATTAAAGAACTGGTTGTTTGATAAAAGATAATCTCTTATACGGTTCTAAGTTACCCTCTTGCTTGTTTAGGGGCCTAGAGACCAATTGATGTGATGACTGTTTTCCTGCTTCTTGTGTTGTGATGTGAGCCTGGATGGATGTTGGGATATGTGGGGACATGGAGGCCTAATGGTTTTGGTAGCAGTTGACTCCTTGAGTGGTGAGATGCATTGGTTAATGCATGTGGGTGTTGGGTAGGACATCAAAGATGATGAACCATGTTGGATTTTAATGATTTGAATCATGTTGATTCTTATTGGTTGTTTATCTTCTTTATTTCCCCACTGTTCAAGGAATCTAGTTTTCTTACACTCCTTCCCAAAGATGAAAAGACATGCGGGGTAAACCACGTTATTTCAATGTTTATCTTTTCAAGGTATTATGGGTCTACGTTGTTACTATAGGTGGAAATGACATGACGGGTTATTCATCTACCCATCAATTTGACCCCCTTGTGTTTAGTAGTTAGGAATTTTTTAGCAGAATTCCTAGGAATATGAGAAAGTAATAATTTTGTTAATAAATCATGGAATAAATGTTGTTAACCAAAGGGGTGGGAGCTTACTGGGATGCAATGATGAGGATACAATTTAAAGGGATTGTTTACTTTGTGTGTGATGATAATGTAATATAATGTGTAATTGTTAATGGTTAATTAGTTTATATATAATTAATTAACGTAAAGTGAAACTAATAAAAAGTGACTGATGTAATGTAATAAAACTCTTTAAATGGTTGTGTGCTTATAGGATACCTTGTCTTATAAGTGGCAGTTGAGACTCTGAGGGACGTTAGATGTAGTTGAGCTTAAGACTATATTATTCCCAGAGTGTTGTTGTGAGCTATAGTATAATCTGTACTTTTTGTGTTTATATACACTACTCCACCCTGTCAGTTAGCAAAACAGACATCATGGGGATTTTGAACCCTGGGGTTGTTTCCCCAGTATTCTGGTGGGAGGATGGATGGCTAAGTACCCCCTTTGGCCATGCTATCTTCTGTTGATAGTTACTTGTGATGATATGAATAATGGTTTGTTTTCCTTATATATGAGTTCATAGGGATGTAATATATTGTGTTTATTCACACACATATATTCTGGATATAGTTTTCTATGGACTACTATATATGCAACATGTATAGTCTTTGATGGCTTGAGAATCCTTACTCGGTGTATAGGATATAATGGATTGAGGTTTAATACCTGATGTAAGATACACATTATGCATCTTATGGTGGCTCCTAGAAATAACTGGGTTACGTTGCATACATGGATGTGTTGGTTTTTTTGCATGAGGTACATGTTGTGGTGCTTCACTCAGGTGTCTTTGGGAAAGCCATTTTGGAGAGAGATGCTTAGGATGTGCGATGTTGGGGAAAAGCGGAAAACCAGTGGGGAAGTATTAGTGTGGTACACTTGATATTATTTATTATATTATATACTCTTTTATGCGATACTTGTTGGGAGTATCCATGGTGGGGCCGAGAACATAGTATACATACTTAGGTGATGAGTTAGTTTCACTTGCTGTTCACTGTGCTTTAGCATTCATTCATTACTTTTTCATGAGAGGATTTAGGGAGGATCCTACTGAGTATACTTTTATACTAAACCTATTTATTTATAAACTATTTTTCATGTCACTTGGAGAAAGATGGACACCCAGCCAGAATCTACTAGCTTGGGGTTGTAAGAGTTGTTCAGGCTTGTGGTTGATGTTGTTTTTACTTCCTTTGGTACTTTTAGTTTACAATTTTAGTTGTTGTATTTTTCCATGACATTAGATATTTGCACTAGGGTTTTATTTTATATTTATGTCTGAGTTGGTGTTGGTTCTTGTCTATCTTATCTCTATCTCTCAGATGTGTTCTCTTAGAGGGTAATGCCTCCAATTTTTGTGTTTATTATACCCTCAGTTCTTGTTTCTATCCTTAGGCATACTGGAGGTAGGACTCGGGGGTCATTATACCTCTTTTCATATTTCTGACCAAGGAGGGGTACAATATATGGTAAGAGGGTCATGACAGAGCGGTATCAGAGGTATGTTTGAGGAATAAAATGGTGTTTGGTGTTAGGCATAGGTTTGGTTGAATGGGTTGGTAGAGAAACAATGTTAGTCATTTTTAGGCAGTGATGTAAACACTGGAGACAGGCTGAGACATAGGATTTTAGGGCCCCCTATGATCCGATGCGCTAACCAATAAATTTACAGTGGCTACAAAACAAGGTGATACGAGTTCTAGGGTAGACAACTAAGAATGGATCATGCATCGTTTTTCTTTGTGCCTGTGTTTGAATGGGTAGACAATGGGACCGGTTAAACTAAAACAAATAAAAGAATAAAGTTAATTAATTAATGTCTGAATTCCATATTCTATGTTTAGGAGCACTAACTATTTTTTATTCTGTAGGTATGGCTCTAGGTTGACGTCCTTGTGAGGATCACATAGAAGATGTCAAGAATGCCTTGTTAGCATATCACCGTCAGGTAGAGGTTGACGACAATGAAATTTGGAGGAGGACACTATGAGAGTTTCAACAGTAGAGATTTTAGATGAAAGAGGGATCCATTTCAGATGTAGTGATGGAAGAATTGTAGGAGGAGGTTCAGATATGATTTAGATCGAACTATGCTCAGAAGGAGAACTGGGTTTCAATGGTTGTGACGATGCTACATAGAGCCATGATGTGGTGGCAGTTATTGTTCATCGGGGATCGTGAGGAGTCGACGATCTCATGGGAGGTGTTATGAGAAATGTTTATAGTTGAGTTTCATTCTTTGATCGTCAAGGCATCCAATCACTAGGAGATTATTACCCTTCGATAGGGGATCTCCAATGTGTGAGTTTTTTGGAATCCATTTGAGGACACTTTTACAATATGCTTCAGACCAGTTTCAAGATTAGGAGGCCAGGGAATTGCATTTTGAGGAGCCTTTTCATTCATAAATCTAGCACCAGGTTACCCCATTTATGAAGAATACAAATCATGAGGCGATAGATAAAGAAGAGGTCATCGATAGGACATTGTCTAGAACCATATTGTCAAGAGAGGGGAGTCGTAATTATTCTTCACAATGAAGAGTTTTTGTCTGGGTTTCCCTGTTTTTAGGAAAGAAGAGTTTCTATTTGGCTAGGGGTATGTCCCAGCCCTCAGTATCTCGTTTCTTTAGGGGCGGTGGCTCCCAAGCCTATGCCAAGTGACCAGGTGATAGTTTTTCTTGTTTTGGTCAAGGTCATCAGTAGATAGTGTGCCTAAAATTTCATATCAGTCATCATGAACCAAGTGTTCCACACTAGGTTACACTGTTGAGGCAGTTTCAGCTGAGGTAGAAGCAGCAGGTTGCACCATATTTGGATCAGCATAGGGTAGATCATGCAGGCAAAGGAAAACCCTATGATGCTCCCTGTCCTTCAAGAGTAGAGCACTGATGTGTTGGTGGTTTTCATCAGGGTCAAAGATTTCATTGAGGAGGTTGTTTTCAGCTTCATACTTTAGGGTTTCTAGTGCCATGTGAGCCAGATTTCTTTCAAGGTACCTTTTTCTTGTTTTCATCCATGTTGTATGCCTTGTTTTATTAAAGTGGGACACACTCATTCATATCACCTACCCATGTCCTTTGTTTGGTATGTGAGGTCAATCAGCATCTCGTTCCCTTATCTTTGATTACTCCAGTTTGAGGCCGAGCTGACTTATTTATAGTATGTATAGACTGTGAGCTAGTGTTTGGGTAGCACCGCTCTCAGGGAGATTTCCTATGTTTATGAATACAACCATATGATGTCATCCTCAGCATGGGTTGGTTTTATTCGGGTTAGGCTATCATGGATTGTATTAAGAGGCAGGTTGTGTTCTTTGAGGAAGATGGAGATCCAGTGGTGTTAGTTGGTGAGCGCGACCCTTAGATGGGTCAGAGATGTGTTTATTCTTGATGATCCATGATGGTTGAGTTCATGATTAGTTATTTTTAGGTTTGTTAGTTGGTGTTTCTTAGGGTCATAGAAGAGTACCCTGATGTCTTTCCAGAAGAGGTTATAGCAATACCCCCTCGACGAGAGATCGATTTTCGGATCCAGGTACAACCAGAAGCATCTCAAATATCTATGTCTCCATATAGGATGCCCCCTTCTATGTTATGAGAGCTACATATAAATATTAATGGTCATTTAAAGTGTGGTTTTTTTGGCCGAGTGTGCCACCGTGGTGTGCACCAGTTTTGTTCGTGAAGAATCTTGATGGCAGGTTGCGGTTCTGTATTGATTATCGTCACTTGAACAAAGTGTCAATAAAGAATTTCTATCTAATTCCCTAGATTGTTGATTTATTCGATCAACTAAAGGGTTCATGTTGGTTCTCAAATATAGACTTGTGGTCAGGATATCATCAGATGTGTCTGAAGGAAGAGGATATCCCGAAAACAACTTTCTGTTGTTGTCATGGGCATTAAGAGTTTGTTGTAATGTTATTCGGCACGATGAATGTTCCATCTGCGTTCATGAGATTGATGAATGATATGTTTTGGGAGTTCCAAGACAAGTTAGTGGTGATTTTTACGGACGAAATCATTGTATACTCCACCTATGATGAGGAGCATGCAGAGCATCTAAGCGCTGTTTTGGGAGTTCTTCGTCAATATCAGCTATTTAGGATGTTTTCGAAATGTGGGTTTTGGGATCAAGAAGTATTTTTCATGGGGAATGTTGTGTCCCAGTAGAGATTTGTTGTGGATCCATCGAAAATAGAAGAAGTTGTGTCTTGGGAAAACCCCAAGATAGTGTCAAATGTGTGAAGTTTCATTGGTCTAGTCGTCTACTACAGGAGGTTTGTAGCCAATTTCACTAGAGTTGTGACTCCTCTGACAGCTTTGGAAAGGAAATATAAGCCATTCATATGGACTGATCAGTGTGAGGAATCTTTTGAGCCTCTAAAATAGAAGATAGTATGTTTTCTAGATCATTCTCTTCCTACAAAGGTTTTTCAGTTTGATGTTTTATGTGATGTTTTGCATATGGGGTTAGGATTTGTTTTGATGAAGCAAAGATCAGTTGTTTCTAATGGGTCTAGGTAGTTGTGTCCTCATTAATGTAAATATTCCACCCATGATATTTAGTTGTTGTCTATGGTGTTTTCTCTGAAATTGTGTAGACATTACCTCGTTGGTGAGTGATTTGTGGTTTTATCTGATCATAATTGTTTTAGGTATGTTTTTTCCAGCGTAACCTGATGGTATGACAGCGTCAGTGGATGGAGATCTTATAGGAATATGATTTCATATTATCTTATACACCTGGAAAGAGGAATGTTGTAGCTGATGCACTGAGAATATAGTCATGTAGTGATGCAGTGCATGAATCTGGTGATTCATGGAGAATTATGGATAATCATTCGGCATTACATCTTGATATGGAAGAAGTTGGGGGAAGAGGTTTTCCTTTCCAGATGACAGTGCATTCATCTCTACTGTAGAAGGATGAAGAGTCCCAGTTGGGGGATCTATAGGTGGAGGTCTGGAGAGTCTGATATGTTTTCGGTGAGGCCCATGATGGTTGTTCTAAGGATGAACAACGTCGAATGATTTATCACGGAAGGCCTTTTGTTCCTCTATCCATGCGCAAGACGATTCTCATAGAGTTCCATAGTTATCCTTTAGTAGTACATCCTAGTGTGACAATGATGTGTCGTGCCTTGAAGAGTCAGTTTTGGTGTCCTGGGCTGAAGTGTGTTGCTTCGGAGTTTGTGTCTCAATGTTTGGGTTGATAGAAGGTGAAGGCCGAACACTGTGTTCCTAGTTGTATGCTTCAATCATTAGATGTTCCTTGGTAGATGTTGGAGGACATCTCAATGGACTTTGTAACTAGTTTTCTTGAATCTCAGGGAAGAAAGTATTCAATTTAGGTGATAGTTGATGGTTTAACAAAATCATCACACTTCATAGAAATCAAGGAGTCGAGCTTAGTGGATGTTTTATCATGAAGTATCTGGAGGAGGTTTTGATACTTCATGGAGTCCCAACAATGGAGAATTTTGAACGGGTTCCTCATTTTACCTCCAGGGAATGGAGAGGTCTCCAACATGCTTTTGGTTCTCAGCTATGACTTAATAATGTGTTTCATCCACAAACAAGTGGTTAGAAAAAACAAACCATCCAGAAAATTGACGACATTTTGCAATCTCGGGTATTTGATTTTGGAGGATTGTGGATAAATCACTTACCCTTGGTGGATTTATATTACAACAATAATTTTCACTCCACCATCAGTATGGAACCATATAAAGACTTTTATGATTGACCATTCCATTCTCTGTTGTGTTGGACTGGGATCAGAGAGTCAGTAATTCTCAGACCAGAACTAGTACAGAATAAAATAGTGAAGGTTCAGGTGATTCGTGAGAGGGCGAAGACAACCCAAGATCAGAAGAAATCATATGCTGATCAAAGGAGGAGAGCCTTATATTTTGATGTTGGGAATCACGTGTTTCTGAAAGTAACTCCACATCATGGGCAGTGAAGGTTTGGTAATGGGAGTAATATTTCTCCCATTTTTGTCAGGCCTTTCAGGGTTTTAGCTCATGATGGAGATGTGGCATATGTATTAGCACTTCCCCCACAAATGATCCTGATACACGACATTTTTCATGTGTCACAACTATGTTTTTATCTTCATGATGACTCTTTTGTCCTCGATTGGGGAGATATTTATGTTTGTGATGATGAAGCCTTTGAGGAGAAACCTATTGATATCCAAGACCACAAAGAGAAGGTGTTGCGCGGGCGTTCTATCCCCTTAGGTCTTATTTCATGGTGACAAAGTGGCATGGAGGAGAGTACATGGGAATGTGAGTCACAGATATGTGCCCAGTACCTGAAGTTGTTTGATTCTTATATATTTTCATGTTAAATAAATATGTTCTCTTTGTGGTTGTAGACCATTCTTGTTTATGAGATTTCATTCTTTGGTTACTTCTTGGTCCTAACTCTCTTTTGCGAGGTATCACGATGGGTTGTTGTATAAAATTATTTTCTGTTTTATTTTAGGTTGGTTTTGAATTCACGAGGATGAGAATGTTTTGATATGTATCTGATGTAATGGCCCAAACCTCTCTATTCCATTCCTCAGCATAAATAAATTGTTTGAGTTGTTCTGATGGTCAAGGTGACGTATCCCCAATACCTTTTAAAGTTTCCAATTCGATGAACAGTTCCAACAGTAGCCTTCTGAACTGTTCCAACTGTAGACCACTTTGAACTGTTCCAATAGTATCCTTGTGAACAGTTCGAATGGTAGAACATTGTGAATAATTCCAATGGTAGCATTGTTAACCATTCCAATGGTAGCCTTGTGAATAGTGCAACAGTAACCCTATGTGAACAGTGTTATCGGTAGCCTTATACGAATAGTTCAACATTAGCCTTTTGTAAACAATGTCACTGGTAGCCTAGTGTGAATAGTCTAGTGGTAGCCTTTATGTTTTTTTTCCAAATTTTGAGTTCATGATTGGCAATTTTAGAATGGTGAGGTATGACGAAAGCCTCTATTTCCTTTGCAAATATTGAGTTCATGAACAATGTTTCCAGAATGGTGAGGTCCAATGGTACCCTCAATTTCCATTGCTAAATTTTGAGTTCATGAACATTTTTCTAGAACTATGGGGTCCAACGGTAACCTCTATTTCAATTTCAAAATTTTGAGTTCATGAACCTTTTTTCCAGAATGGTGAGGTTCAACGGTAGCCTCTATTTCCTTTTCCAAATTTTGAGTACATGAAAATTGTTTCTAGCTTTCTATAGTTATCCCCTTTGACGTTTTTGTTGATGTAAAATGCACTTAAAGCCTTGTTATAAGTACGCTAAGGTAGATTGAAAGGCCATAACTCCTATATTAACTTTTCCCATGGATCGAGACTCTTTTACTTGGTCAAACCGTGTGGTTTAATGAGATTCAATTTTAATGGAAAATCCATCGTATCAAAAATTGTTGCTTCATTAAATCTTCAAAAGGGATGAGATATCTTCCTCCCTAGTTCTTCCTCTATGTTATCAGTTGAGAGACACTCAGACCTTTCATTCCATCCCATAGAAGTTGTGAAATCAAACATTCTTCCATGGATTGGTTTCCCTCTGTTTTGAAGAAACCAAGTATTATTGATCAATCTTAGATATAAGATACGATGTATCACCATTATTATTTGTTCATTTCCTATTGTATCTCCATTCCCTTTTATGGAATGATATCTCCAAGTTCCTAATGGAATTTTCATGTGTGTTGACCAGTGTGGTGGTGTCTATGCATCATTGGTTGGATACAGTTTTCAAGGGGGGGGGGAATCATAACCCATTGTGTGGCTTGTTCTCGTATAAAGAACATCAACAACCACTTGAGGTAGGGGATTTGTTGCATCTCTTTTCTTTTACATGAAACTGTATAATTTTCATTTTTTATCCCACTGGATCACAATGGAATTGACATAATAAATATGTGAACCAGATAAATAAATTGATTTCGATCATATGTTATTGCCTATTATTTTGCAAGATTTTGTGATATATATGCTTTATTTGTTTATCTTTTCATTATCGAAAGATATTGGTATGGAATGTAAATCCATAATTAATTTATAATGGTTTGGGTAAACATAAAGAAGCAAGTGAATGAACCCGATTATTGCTGTTTGAATTTGATGTTAATCAAATTGATGCAGAAAGCATGTTTAATCAATTTGTGATATATTACTATTTAGGTTTCCAAAAGTGGGAACATATGAATAATAAATTTTTTATTCAAGATAGATTAAATAACTGGTCGTTTGATAAAACATAATCCCTTCTAGGGCTCTAAGTTACTCTCTTTCTTGTTTAAGAGAAAAGAGCCCAATTGATGTGATGTTTGTTTTCCCACTACTTATGTTGGGATGTGATCATGGATGGATTTTGTGATATGTGGGGGGCATAGAGGACTATTGGTTGTGGAAAAAGTTGATTCCTAGAGTGGTGAGATGCATCAATTTATGCATGTGGGTTTCAGGGAGGACACTAGGGATGATGAAACTGGTTGGATGTGAATGTTTGGATGCTTTCTAATTCATTTTGGTTGTTTATCCACTTTACATTCCACACATCTCAAGGTTGATGGTTTCTATACCCTCTATCCAAAAGGGGAGAATACACATGGGTTATTCCATTTTATTTATGATTTTTGATTCTAGATGGGTGATGGTTCTATTCTCTTGCTATAGGTGGAACTAACTGGATGGGTAGTTCATCTACTCAAAAATTTGATCCCCTTAGTGTTTAGTAGGTTAGAATGTTTTTGAATAATTCCGAAGAATATGGGAATGAAATAATGTTTTTAATAATTGATTTAATAAATTATGTTAACCAAAGGGGATGGTGATTACTAGGAAGCAATGATAAAGTTACAATTTAAAGGGATATTGAAATTTCAGTAAGATGCTTATGAAATATAATGTGTAATTTTTAATGGTTAATTATAGTTTGAAGAATTAATTAATGTTAAGGTAAAATAATAAAAGGGGAATGAAGTAATGTAATAAAACTTTTTAAAAGGATGTGTGGTTATAGGATACCTACTCATAGAAGTTGCAGTCTGGAGTCTGAGAGATATCATAATCAATTGAGTCTACGACTAGGTTATTCCCATAGTGTGATTGTGAGCTGGAATATATTCTATTATTTTTTTGTTTCTATATGATAATCCACCCTATCACATAGGGAAACAAAAACCACGGGGATTCTATGCCCTGGGGGTGTTTTCCCCAACATTCATGTGGGTGGATGGATGGCTGACTACCCACTTTGGCCCCACTCTTTTCTCTTGGTGTTACTGTGCTGGTAGGTAAAACGGTTAGTTTTCCCATATATGTGTGTAGAGTGATTTATTGGTTTGTGGTTATTCACACACTTATATTCTAGATATAGATTCTTACAGACTACTATAGGTTTAACTTGTATAGGCTAAGATGGGTTGAGGATCCTTACTCGGTGTTTGGGATATAATGGCTTAAGGATTAATACCCGACGTATGATACACATTATGCGAGCGGTGGTGGCTCCTAGAAACTACCGAGTTACATTTGTTATGTGGACGTGGTGGCTTTGTTTCATGAGGTGTATGTTATGGTTCTTCTCCAAGGTGTCCACATGCATGCCTTTTTTGAGAGAGATGATTAGGACGTGAGATGTTGTGGCAACGTGGAAAACCAGTGGGGAAGTAGTAACAAGGTACCTTTTATATTCATTATAATATTATATACTCTTATATATGATACTTGGTGATATTATCCATGGTGAGGCCGAGAAATTAGTATACCTAATTTTTGATGAGTTAGTTTCACTAGTTGTTTCCTGTGCTTTGGCATGCTTTCTTTGCTTTTGAACAAGATGCTTTGGGGAGGATCCTACTGTGTATACAATTATACTCACCCTAGGTATATATAAACAATTTTTATGGTAACTTAGAGTAGGTTGGAGATCTACCTAGAATCTATAAGCTTGGGGTTTTAGGAGCTGTCCGGGCTTGTGTTTGTTGTTGTTTTTACTTCCTTTAGTACTTTTAGTTTTCACTTGTAGTTGTAGTAGTTTTTTATGAAATTTAATATGTTCACTTGGGTTTTATTTTATATTTAATTTTGAGTTGGATTTAGATGGTTTCTATCTTATCTCTCTCTGTTGCATGTGTTCTCTTAGAGGGTAATGCCTCTAATTTATGTGTTTACTATACCCTTGGTGATGGTTGCCAACCCAATGCCTACTAGAGGTGGGACTTGGGGGTCATTATATCTCTTCTCACATTTCTATCCTAAGAGGAGTACACCATGTGGGTAGGGGGTCATGAAAGAAACTATAATGAAACACATCCTGATACTCACAACCTCCACGAACAATCTATGTTTTCTGGGAATTAAAATGTTGAAGAAGAAAACATGTAGAGACCCGAAGCATGACGTACAAGGAAATTGCATTACTTTTGTGGAATACTTAGTATATAACAAAAACACACATACAAGGACTGTAATAGTTTAGTGTCTTTGGAAACTCGGAACGTAATCTTCTAATCATGGTGAAAGATCTTCAACATCACCCATATAGATCTTCCCTTTTTTACCTAAAACCTTTCTTTATATCATGGGGAAAAGAAAACATAAAACGGTGGGATCAAATTCTCAGTAAGGGTAAACAAAATAAATATCAATCACATCATATTCTTAAGAACATAACATTTTGGAAATCATAACCTTCAAAAGAGATCAAAATATCATAACATGGGATAAATCATAGTAGTGAAATGTAATCCCAATAATCATAACTTAAAACATGAAACTTTTTGGTGTACAGACATAATCATAGAGAATCATTTCTTATAAGTCAATACTCATTGCCAAGACTATCTTAGTGGACAAAGTCCATTTCTGAACCGAGTTCATTCCTCGTTTCAGTCCTCCTTCACTGAACCAGTTTAACCTGCCGTTCCAGCCATGTCTATCTCATGAGATATAAAATCTTTACCCAATGAATTGGAGGGAGATATAGGTCCCACCCATCTCATAATGAATTCATTCTTACTTGTGCCACAAAATAAACATATATCATTCATAATAACCCAATAAATAAAGTGGGTTTCATAAACATCATCCCATCATCACATAATCTATATAAAAGAAATGGATATCATTTAATAATAATAAAATTTATACCATTTAAATCATAGAGACATTACACTTGAAACATACACATGTGAAATAATTTAATCTTAGATGAAAATGGTTATGATAAAATACTTTAAATAAATTCTTGAGGAAAATATCCTTTTTTCTTAAAAATCATTTTCTTTTCACAAAATGTCATGCAATTTTAGAAGAAAAGGTTTTTGTTGAAAATAGTCATGAAATCTTTTTAATGAAGCTTCATGAAAATAAGGCTTTATAAAACCATAAAAATCCTTTCATGTCGTATATGTTAATAAAATATTCTTATCGTACTTTTGACTGAAAAGTAAAAAAAAGTACCTCGTACAAAAAACGACAAAAGATTCCTTTCATATATTTTACTAAAACCTCAAATAAGGGTAAAATGGTATTTAAACGTTTTTAGGTGGATGGAAATAATATTACATATTGAGGAAACATGGATTTGGTTGATAAAATACACCCAAGTAAATACCAAAGTATAAACAATCTCGGATAAAAATGAGATTGTGATATTTCCCTTACCTTAGGTCCGATTTTCTTTGTAAGTGTCCAAACCTCCTGTATAATGATTTAAATAATGTCATTTACTTATTAAATAATCATAATCACTGTTATGATATCATATATGGTTCACTGATGACTTTATATTACCCGTTCTTTTGTAAATTCCATGTTAAAGAGCGTTTTGGGTAAAATTGTTTCATTTGTCATCTATGTTTTGACTTGTAATTATTCATATGATTATTTAGATCATGATTACTTAATTATATAATATAAAACATGATTTATGTATAATATATATTCAGAATATACATATATATAATAAATCAGTAAATGGAAAGAAATACACCGTTCATGGAGACGGTAGGCCGTACGTACGCATGAACGTTGTTTTCGTTTCCTTATTGAGTTGAATGAAATTAAGTAGATGACATACATATATATACACATAAATCCAGTATCATTATTATTTCATATATTTCATGATTACTTATTATAATATATACTTTATAATCATTAATGAATGGTTAACGTGGAGAATGAATCTCATCGCGTCATGGAGACGGTACTCTATACGTACGCACGAGCGATGATATCGTTCCCATGATTGTGGAATTGTGTTGGAATGTAGGTATAATATTTCAGAAAAAATATCACTTTAATATAATAATATATAGTTATTATTTGCAAAATTATACCCATCCAAGTAAGGTGGTGGTGGAAAATAGATTACACCATGGCATGGAGACGGTATTCCGTACGTACGCACGTGCGGTGATTTCGTTTTCCGTAGGATGGATAGATGGTGAAATAGGGTTGTTTCATAATTATAATAACATATCATTATATGATTGATACTGATGTTATTACTTTATAATGAAACAACCTAAGAAGAAGAAGAAGTGGAAGAAGAAATAAAGATGAAAGAATACGTAACGGACATTACCTCTTCTTTGAAGCGTCTCTTTGAGATCTCCTTTTAGGGAACTAGAATTGGTCTTTGAATAAGAACAGAACCTGTAGGATGTTTCTAGGGAAGTGGAGAAGAGAATTTGGTAGGTTTTGGAGGAGATTTAAGGCTCAAAGTGGTGTGAGGAAGAGAGGGAGGAGGTGCCCTTTTATAAGGGAGGAGAGGGGCTCCTTTGGAAAAACTAAACATATTATTTTATTATAAAGCCAAATTCGGTTTTAAATAGCTTTAAATTGATTTATTTAGAAACAAAGGTGGGGAGGGGTCTAAATCCTCTCATCCAATAGAATTTTGACATGTTTAGGTTCCTATTTTAACATTATCATTTATATTTAACATTATGTTAGATAATTTTACTTTTACTGTGTCTTTTTGTGTTCTTACACTATAAGGTTAATAAACATACTATAAGAAGCCTAACGAACCCCAAGTTGTTTATTATTAATATATAAAACCTTATCTAAGTCATTTTTCCAAACCTTAGATTTTTAGAAATAAAATAACAATTAATAATATAATATTTGTTTTAAAACCTATTTTATGTCAAATTTGACACTATTTAGTAATTGATTTTTTTCTGAAAATCATAACAGAATGATTAGTTCGAAAAAAGTTAATTAAATCTATAATAAAATGTCATATTAGCCTATAAAATTAGTGTAATTCATAAAAAGTCTCAAATTACATTTATTTGGGTATTTATAACATCAATTATGTCAATATTTCATTAATAAGATAATTACCGTATCATCTTTGTGTCATAAATAAATTAAATTATTTAATGTCTAAAAATTAAAAATAAAATATAATTACGTAGTAAATCTTTTTATATTTCTAATGAATATTTATAGTCGAATTTATCTTATGTATAACCCTATATTACAAATGATTTACTTATTAAACATTGATTTTAACTATTTTAACCCTTCTTTAAATAAATTAATAATAAATGTCCAAATCTAATCCAAGTGGGCCTAAATGGTCATATTTTATTCCTAATGTTGTTTTTGGTCAAATTAAACTTATCCAATAGAATTAGGACATGTTTTAGGGTAATAATAATATCATTTGTACCCTTAATTACCCTATTTACTTTTAACCGTGGTAAAAAAAAGAAAAAATTTACTATTGACCAAAAATTATTTTCATCTCATTTAACCAGATTTTACTTACTGACACCAACCGTGTCTCTCGGATTTTTGAAATTCTACTCACAGAAGCGGTAAAATTATGTTTTATGAAAAATTCATTTTTTTAACTACCACTTAGTGGTTCCACTATTCATCAAAAAATGAAAGTTTCCAGAAAAATACCAAAAATTATGCCTAATCTATATTTGATATTATGAACTCAAAAATGATGTCTATTTTACCAAATTCAAAACATATCAGTTGCATTAATTAATTTAAAAATTTATTCCCGTCGTCAAAACAAATAGCGTGTTCTTAAGAGATAATAACTATCAAAAGATTGACATTTGTTTATGTCTGGTTTAAATGTGAAATTACATCCAATGACCAAAATTGTATTAAATTGTAAAAATATATTATAAATATACTTTAAAACCACTAAAATTAATAATATATCACTATTAATTATTTCGATTAAAAAGGTTGTTTTTAATTAAAATGTAGTAATTTTCACTATTCATCAGAAAATGAAAGTTATTCGAAAAGAAACAAAATTTCACCCTAAGCTAATTTCGATATTCCGAATCCAAAAATGAAGTCCATTTTGAAAATGAAAATTTACAAAATTTCAAAAAGTGGTTATTACTCTCCATAACTGCTAGTTTTAATAATATTTTAATAGCATATTGTTCTTTAGTGAAACTCGTTATTGCGTACTACACACGCTATCGAGGAAGGTCGCGATTGTGTGTAATGCAAGGAAAGTCAAGGATGCGTGTTTTGAAAGCTCCTTTTGGTGTAGCGTACAACACAATAAATTAATGAAATCAAAAGGAATATTTTTCATAAAATCTTAGGGTGTTACATTCTACCCCCCTTAAAATGAATTTTACCCTCGAAATTCGCCGGGGTTATAAATGGTTTACTACTAGAAAGTTTCTTTAATAGAAACCCACATTGTAAAAAGGAATACCAAAACTTGTCTTTAAAAACTAAAGTATGAAACGTAACGGTTACACAAATAAACTAATCACTGGGTTTCCACAAAGGTGAAGATATGTATATGGAAGAGAAATCTAACCATCATGTTCTGATGGAGAGTGGTAGAGAACATGGCTTTGAAAAAGCCAGCAATCACAAACCCATAAATTTGTGATGATCTATGGTACCATCTGAATAATCAGATATAAGAGTACTAGAACAACATTTTTGGTTTTCAAGATCATTTCCCTAAAGTTGATGAAATTGGAATTAGAAGAAATAATTTCGTGATTTTGGTATAGTCTCACCGTTGGTCGTTCTTTGGAAAATTTTTACTTCATCTCTTAATGAAATTTAGTTGAATTTGTCACTCATGATGTGTTAGCAGATCATGTGATAGAATGATTAGTCATTCCATCTGTCTCAAACAAAAGGTTAGAGAAGTTATCAAAAAAATACATAAGTCCGTCTATTGTGAGATTAATCATATATGGTTCCTAAAATGGACTTAACATCAGATATCATACTGCTTAATATAATTAAACTAGTTTCTACTAAACAGGGACTTCCTGTAGGACAGTGGTAGGCGATAAAGGCCAGTCGCACTTCAGTTGTGGGTTCGATTCCCATGGCCTTGTCCGACGCGATGGGTTGTCGCCCATCCTGCAGGTTGTCCTTTTTCTAAAACTATATTACTATAACATCCCATCAATAATATCGAAAAAACTTATATCCTTAAACAATACTAACTTATTTCCAACATAATCCATTCCAATCTTTAGGCTTATCCATAATACTGCAATCCACTCTCATAATATAGTGAAAACGATTACCTGATATTTAATACCATCATTGATCCCTATATATCATAAGATATGTCTTGTTGGTCACATTCCAAACATTCAAAGGCCTTAATCATGTATTCTATTGAAAAATTAATACCCATTGAACCGTAGTGAAAAATGAATGCAGTTAAAAGTTAACACTTTCCACATACCAAAATCCTCAAAATTCTATATACTCAAACCATGATATCACTTAGTCCTTATAACAATCATGATCTCATGAATACTGTCAAGTATTTCATTTTCTCGTTTTCCCTTCATTATGAGCATATCATCTTTTTTTCCAAAAATATCGCAATCACTTTCCATGGTTACCGGTACCATACAATTATTGAAAACCACAATAGACCAATACATAAATATTCCAATATTCCATGATACTATGTACAAAATTATTTTGGAATCGCATTACATAAACACTTAATCATTCCACCACATCGTTGTCATATTCAACATCGCCAATGGTGATCGCATGTGACTTCCCTTTTTTCCTTTGCCTTAAGTGGTTTCTCATGTCGATCATCACTAACCCTTGGATTAGGGCATTTATTAGCATAATGCCCCATTTCCTTTCACTTGAAGCATTGAAGTGTAGTAGGTTCATTCTGTGTATCCCTTCCTTTTTTTGCATCATTAGACATCTTCTTCCCATCATTGCGGCATTCAAATGCCCGATGACCTTCCTTTCCACATTTGAAACATTTACTTGTCCCTTTAAGACAATATCCACCATGCTTCATTCCACACTTTTAGCATAAGGAAACATTCATATTCTTTTCACCATTATTCTGAGATTTCTCCTTGAACTCCATATTTCGTTTCTTGTCAAAACTATGAGATGGATTAGTAACACAAACTTCCATTTCTACCATGATAGCACAACGCACAATTTCTTCATAGCTACTGAAGTCTCTTATAGCTAATTCCCTTCATAGATTTGGTTTTAAGCCACTGAAGAATCGATCAACTTTACTTTCAGGTTGGATGATAAATCCAGATGCATACCTTGCAAGCCATGTAAAATTCGCTTCGTATATACCAACAGATTCATCATCCTTTTTCTTTAGTTAAAGAAAGTCCTTCTCCATCTTTGTTCGAAGAATACGAGGGAAGTACTTATTGAAAAATTAGTTCTTGAACTCATCCCATTCTATGGACTCAATTTCATCTCTTGGCCTCGTATTTTTGATAAGATTCCACCATTGATCAGCATCACCTTCGAAATGATACACTGCTAAGATGACTTTATCATGTTCATAACATTGAAGAACTGAAAATATATTTTTAGTAGTACTGATCCATTGTTCGGCAACAAGTGGATCAGAAGACCCACTGAAAGAAGGTGGACGTTTCTTCATGAAGGACTCAATAGAATATTGTTCCCTTCTCTGCTCATTTGGAAGTCCAGAATGATTCATATCTTGTGTAAGTATAGCAATAATATTTTTCACTCCATCTTCTATAACATTTGTTTGTTCAGGGGGACAATCATTGCATTGTCCATTACATTGATCAACACGGTTCCTTCGGGTTCCATCCATCGTCTAAAACCCAAAAAGAATAGTGTGAGAGGAAAAAATCATGCTAGGGAAAACAACATAATAAAGGAGGAGTACCTTCAATATCTAACATCTTGGGTTACTGTAATTCTATTACTATAACCTATACTTATACTTATCCTTAGGTACATCCCTAGACATACCTTAGAAATATCTCTAGGGATCTCACTAAATTTCTCGCATCCTAGTTTCCAAAGGCTGACTAAACCTTTCCTCTGATACCAACTATAGAGACCCGAAGCTTGACATACAAGGACACTACATTACTTTTTCGGAATACTTAGTACATAACAGAAACACACACAAAAGGACCGTAATAGTTTAGTGTCTTTGGAAACTTGGAACGTAATCTTCTAATCATGGTGAAAGATCTTCAACATATCCCATAACGATCTTCCCTTTTTTTACCTAAAACCCTTCATTATATCTTGGGGAAAAGAAAAAATAAAAGGGTGAGCTCAAATGCTCAGTAAGGGTAAACAAAAGTAATATCAATCACATCATATTCATAAGAACATAACATTTTGGAAATCTTATCCTGCAAAAGAGATCAAAATATCATATCATGCGATAAATCATAGTAGTGAAATGTAATCCCAATAATCATAACTTAAAACATGATACTTTGTGGCATACAAACATAATCATAGAGAATCATTTCTTATTAGTCAAGACTCATTTCCAAGACTATCATAGTGGACAAAGTCCATTTCTGAACCGAGTTCATTCCTCGTTTTAGTCCTGCTTCACCGAACCGGTTTAACCTGCCGTTCCAGCCATGTCTATCTCATGAGATATAAAATCTTTACCCAATGCATTGGAGGGAGATATAGGTCCCACACATCTCATAATTAAATCATTCTTACTTGTTCCACAAAATAAACATACATCATTCATAATAACCCAATAAATAAAGTGGGTTTCATAAACATCACCCCTTCATCACATAATCTATATAAAAGAAATGGATATCATTTCATAATAACAAAATTGAAACCATGTAAATCATAGATACATTACACTTGAAACATACACATGTGAAATAATGTCATCTTAGATGAAAATGGTTTTGACAAAACACTTTAAATTAATTCTTGAGGAAAATATCCTTTTTTTCTTCAAAATTATTTTCTTTTCACAAAATGTCATGCAATTTTAGAAGAAAACGTTTTTGTTGAAAATAGTTATGAAATATTTTGAAGGAAGATTCATTAAAATAAGGCTTTATAAAACCATAAAAATACTTACATGCCGTATACGTTAAAAAACATTCTTATCGTACTTTTGTCTGAAAAGTCAAAAAAAGTACCTCGTATGAAAAACGCCAAAAGATTCCTTTCATATCTTTTACTAAAAAATCTCCGAAGGGTAAAATGGGAATTAAAAAATTGTAGGTGGATGGAAATAATATTACATATTGAGGAAAAATGGATGTGGATGATAAAATACACCCCAGTAAATACCAAAGTGTAAACAATCTCGAATAAAAATGAGATTGTGATATTTCCCTTACCTTAGGTCCGATTAGCTTCGTAAGTTTCTGAGCCTCCTGAATAATGATTTAAATAATGTCATTGACTTATTACAGAGTCATACGCATTGTTATGATATCATATATGGTTCACTTATGACTTTATATTACCCGTTCTTTTGTAAATTAGATGTTAAAGAGCGTTTTGGGTAAAATTATTTCATTTGTCGTCCGTGTTTTGACTTGTAATTATTCTATTTGATTACATAGATCATGATTACTTAATTACAGAATATAAAACATGATTTATATATAATATATATTCATAATATACATATATATAATAAATCTGTAAATGGAAAGAAATACACCGTTCATGGAGACGGTAGGCCATATGTACGCATGAACGTTGTTTTCGTTTCCTTATTGAGTTGAATGGAATTAAGTAGATGACATATATATATATAAACATAAATCCAGTATCATTAATATGTCATATATTTCATGATTAATTATTATTATATATACTTTATAATCATTCATTAATGGTTAACGTGGAGAATGAATCTCATCGCGTCGTGGAGACGGTATTCCGTATGTACGCACGAGCGATGATATCATTCCCATGATAGTGGAATTGTATTGGAGTGTATTTATACTATTTAAGAATAAATATCCCTTTAAAATAGTCATATATAGTTATTATTTACACCATTATACCCATCCAAGTAAGGTGGTGGTGGAAAATAGATTACACCACGGCGTGGCGACGGTATTCCGTACGTACGCACGCGCGATGATTTCGTTTTCCATAGGATGGATTGATGGTGAAATAGGGTTGTTTCATAATTATAATAACATATCAGTATATGAGTGATACTGATGTTGTTACTTTATAATGAAACAGCCTAAGAAGAAGAAGAAGTGGAAGAAGAAATAAAGATGAAAGAATAGGTAATAGAGATTACCTCTTCTTTGAAGCGTCTCTTTGAGATATCCTTTTAGGGCACTAAAATTAGTCTTTGAAGAAGACCAGAACCTCTAGGATGTTTCTAGGGAAGTGTAGAATAGAATTTGTCAGGGTTTGGCCGATATTGAAGGCTAAAAGTGGTGTGAGTAAGAGAGGGAGGAGGTGCCCTTTTATAAGGGAGGAGAGGGGCTCCTTTGGAAAAACTAAAAATATTATTTTATTATAAATCCAAATTCGGTTTTAAATAGATTCAAATTGATTTATTTCGAAGCTAAGGTGGGGATGGGTCGAAATACTCTCATCAAATATAATTTAGACAAGTTTAGGTTCCTATTTTAACCTTATCATTTATATTTAACTTTAAGTTAGATAATTTTACTTTTACCGTGTCTTTTTGTGTTCTTACAATATAAGGTTAATAAACTTACTATAAAAAGCCAAACGAACCCCAAGTTGTTTATTATTAATATATATAACCTTATATATGTCATTTGGCCGAACCATAGATTTTTAAGAATAAAATAACAATTAATAATATAATATTTGTTTTAAAAACTATTTTATGTCAATTTTGACACTATTTAGTAATTGAGTTTTTTGTGAAAATCATAACAGAATGATTAGTTCAAAAAAAGTTAATTACATCTATAATAACATGTCATATTAACCTATAAAATTATTATAATTCATAAAAAGTCTCAAATTACATTTATTTGGGTATTTATAACATCAATTATGTCAATATTTCATTAATAAGATAATTACTGCATCATCTTTGTTTCATAAATAAATTAAATTATTTAATGTCTCAAAATTACAAATAAAATACCATTATGTAGGAAATCATTTTATATTTCTAATGAATATTTATAGTCGAATTTATCTTATGTATAACCCTATATTACAAACGATTAACTTTCTAAACATTGATTTCAACTATTTTAACCCTTCTTTAAATAAATTAATAATAAATGTCCCAATCTAATCCATGTTGGCCTAAATGGTCATATTTTATTTCTAAGGTTGTTTTTGGTCGAATTAAACTTATCCAATAGAATTAGGTCATGTTTTAGGGTAATAATAACATTATTTTTACCCTTAATTACCCAATTTACTTTTAACCGTGGTAAAAAAAAGTAAAACGTTATTATTCACCAAAAATTATTTTCATCTCATGGAACCACATTTTACTTACTGACATCAACCGTGTCTCTCGGATTTTTTGAAATTCCACTCACAGAAGAGGTAAAATTAAGTTTTATGAAAAATTCATTTTTTTTACTACGACTTAGTGGTTTCACTATTCATCAAAAAAATGAAAGTTTCTAGAAAAATACCAAAATTTATGCCTAAGCTATATTTGATATTATGAACTCAAAAATGATGTCTCTTTTACCAAATTCAAAACCTATCAGTTTCATTAATTAATTTAAAAATTAATTCCCGTCGTCAAAACAAATAGCGTGTTCTTAAGAGATAATAACTATCAAAAGATTGACACTTGTTTATGTCTGGTTTAAATGTGAAATTACATCCAATGACCAAAATTGTATTAAATTGTAAAAATATATTCTTAATATACTTTAAAAACAATCAAATTAATAATTTATCACTATTAATTATTTCGATTAAAAAGGTTGTTTTTAATTAAAATTTAGTAATTTTCACTATTCATCAGAAAATGAAAGTTATCCGAAAAGTACCAAAATTTCACCCTAAGCTAATTTCAATATTCCGAATCCAAAAATGAAGTCCATTTTAAAAAATAAAATTTACAAAATTTCATAAAGTGGTTATTAATATTCATAACTACTAGTTTTAATAATATTTTAATAGCATATTGTTGTTTAGTAAAACTCATTATTGCGTACTACACATGCTATTGAGGAAGGTCGTGATTGCGTGTAATTCAAGGCATGTCAAGGATGCGTGTTGTGCAAGCTCCTTTTGGTGTAGCATACAACACAAGACATTAATGAAATCAAAAAGAATATTTTTCATAAAATCTTGGGGTGTTACAAAACAAGCCACAAAACGAGCCAAAAATTTTGAATTCCCTTTAAAACCGCAAAAATGTCTTACAATACTGAAGAATCTTATACGGGGCTCATTACAAATTAAATGTTTCCAAACAGTTCACACATATAATTTCAAAACCCTTGTTTCTATCTAGATATTTCTAGGATTCTCAAATATAATGGCAAGAGGTATTGTCTTCCCCGAGAGAACATTATCACTATAGTCGAGGACTAACACTAGATTATCGTCAAATGATGTGTCTACCACCAACTCAATACCATTATTTTATATCAAATGTATTTCGTAAACTCTATAACCACTTTCCTGTTATGAAACCATTGCTACTATAACCCCAAATACCATTGGTTATCTCTATGACTCATCCTCCATGATGAATCAGACAATTAGAACAAAGTTCCCTTGACCAAACTCTAAATCCAGTGCATTACATAAAAATATACCTGAAACCATCTAGGAAATAATTATATAGAAACATATAAAATGAAAAATCTTGAAAAAAAATCATCAATATCAATTAAAGAAATTTTATAACTACTATGGAAATAACATGTTTCCAACTACTACTACCAAGTAAGGGTAAATCTTCTATACTGAGGGAGTGATGAATCCTTACACTAACCAAGCTACCACTCATCACCAAATAACATCACATATTACATTATATTCATACCATAGGATTAAATAATAATTAAAAAAAACTAAATATGCCACTACATTTCTAACTAAGTATATGAAGATAGTCTGCGACACTATTATTTAGTGACGCATACTGAATGGTGAGGGCCATATGATCCATATCAGGGTTATATATCATTTAAAATATCCTAATATGGAACCACACCACTATTTGAAGAAATCATTAAACCCTAAATCCTTCCTTTCCTTATTCTATTCTACTGATGAAGAATAATGAATCAACATGAAGAAGTTGGTATAGCTACCCTAAATATTCATATATAACAATTACATAATTTTAAGGATAAATGATATAATATTTTTTACAAAAATGTTATCCAAAGGTTCAGTTTCATGGAAAAATTAGGCTCACGCATAACTCATAAAAATTAAAAATAAAAACATATTTAAATCCTTCTAATTTATCCTTTTAAAATATCTCTTTCTTCTTAGTACATGTAGACACTAGAGGATATGAATCTAAGAAAGGGGATAGATAAATTCCCAGAAACAGGATGAAAAAAAGATATAAATAAATATAAACTCATTGAGAAAATTCATCATTGTTAATTTATAATCATATTATCATCATATTGATCAATAGGGTAAAAATTATATAATGTTGTGGAATGTGGAACTGTATAAAAAATGAATCATCATGTCATTGTGGTCAAATATCAAACATAGTTGTGAACAAAGATAGTATCATGTTCATGTATATCATATGATAATAATAATAAAAACCTCATTTTAAAAAAAGATAGTATACGTTTCATGCTTAATACATATCATCTCCTGAGATACATCACATTACCCAATTTATTTTAGCGATATATAATTATAGGCCCTTAATCACATCATAACATTTACACAATCATGCATGCCACATGGAAAATGTTTCAATCAAATTCAACCAGTAAACCATTTAAAGGAATTGGTTTCATAATATTTTAATCAATAATTATTGAATATAAAAACATGTCGATACAAAATAGTAAAAAAATATTTTGAATAAGAATCATCATTTTCAAGAAAATATTAAATTAATCATGAGGTGTTAAGTGGTGTTTTGGAAAAAAGGGTTAATTAGTTAAATATTTGAAAAATCATATTAGAAACATGTATATACCTAAAAAGGTAAAGAACAATGAAATTATATATGAGGAATATAAATATAATATCCACACAAAAAATTGGAATGAAACAAGAATATCCCAATGAATGGGAGTTGGGTTCGAGAATTGCATTACCTTATGTTTGAATGTGTTCATAAATTACACATAATAAAGTATATAATCAAATTAAATTCAACAATTACATAATAAATTAATACTTATACATTTATGTTTTATTATAAATTTATTTATTTCATTTATATCCATTTTTATGGGTAATAGGGTATAGTATTTTCATTCTTGGAGCGTTCATTTATATAGTTTCATGGTCAATTTACTATTTTCTAATTATGGATGTTCATTGAAATTGGGAATAATTATCTATAATTGAAATTTAATGATATTAATGAAATTAATTTTTTTTTAATTTTAATTATGTAACTTTTTGTTTTTTGGTGTGAGGATTATTAATTTGGTAAAACATAATGATAAATGATTTGTTTATTTAGGATAGTTTTTAGACCATCATAATATTATTTCATCTTATTTAATATAACATATATAAATTATTTCTATAAAATTAAAACCATTATAATATATATTAATGTTTATTTAAACCATAATAATGGTTTTATGAGCAAAATTGAAGGATGTTATGGAAAATGAAGACGAATCATCCACAAAGGTGGTGAAACGACACATCAAGGTTGATATTTACATTTTTAGAAAAGGGACAAGAAAAAATATTTGATAATGGAAATTAGATTTAAATAAATCACATTTAGGTATGTGTATATATATGTGTGTGATAATGGATTTATCTTTCCACATTGGATATGGGAGGTAAGTATTTGAGAATAAAATAAATTAAATTAAAATATTGGGATTGAGGATTTTAATTATTCATTGTAGTCTCTTTGAGAACATCCTTAAGGCACTTGTATATTGTATTTTGTTTATTAAAAATGATATTCGACATTGGGAAGAGGCATATGTAGGAAATTGTGATTAATTTAGGCAATCCATACTCTATATAATGTGGAGGGGAAGAGGTGGTGAGTGGTGTTATTTATAGGTTATGAGAGGGGGGGTGGGGGTTTCTTATTGTATTTAATAGTTTATTATTCTAGCTCAATACTATCAATAGTGTAGATTCTAATGAAAAAATATTTTAAATGGTTCTGGAGATTTATAACAAATAGTTTCATACATCATACATGTCTAAAAAATTATATTATTTATCTTATAACATTAAATAACGTAAAGTATTGTATTTGTATTTCCATCAAAAGTTATATATTTTAGAAAATACCCAAAAATTAACCACAACCATTTTCCAAAATTTAGATTTCAAAAATATTTTCCATTTTATGAAAAAAAACTATATATGTTAAATTCATTTTTTAAATGAAATAATAAATTATTTGACAAATGCAGATTTTAATTTTATAATCGATTTTATGAAACATTGAAAAATTATTTAAGGTCTTATGAAATTACCATATAATATAATGGAAAAAATACTAATTTAAGAATACATTTTATGACAATAAATTTTATATTAAATAATTATAAGAAGTATAAATTATAAAAAACATTTACATTTTATAAAAATATCATCACATAATTAATAATTTTTATAACATTTATTTACTTATAATATACTGATGTTATATAATTTTTTTATTTCTAAGAGGAATAATTTTATTTATACTTTCATTGGTGAGGTTAAAATTCTATTTTTTATATCATTATTATTCATGGTCATATTACTATTTAAGTGGTCATGTTATTATTCCATCAATATTGGTTTCATAATATCTATAAATACCCATTATATCATTATTAATATTTGTGAATGTTGTGTTTATTGGTTTCTCTATGTACATTTATTATTCTATATAACACAATTATAAGAATGGAAATTCCATTCCTATGGTTTGGGTTGTTACATTCCTCCTCCCTTTTGAGAATTTTCCATTCCAATTTCATTTTAAAAACATAGGTGAAAATACGTGAGTTTATTTTTTGTTCATTGCATCATACAATTCCCATGACAACTCTTCATAATTATGGTTCCTCGAAATAAAATTTACAAGGGGTTTATTATTTTTTGTTGAACATTGTTTATAATATCCATGATCTTCAATGGCTTCCTTTATATGATAGGTTGTTCTCTATTTGTACCGCCTCTAGATTCAGTTTATGTGATAGGTCAAAAATGTACTACCGCAAGAGTGAAAAATGCTCAACATCACGAAAGTGAGACATATTTTGTGGAAGTAAAATCCAATAGGTTCTTATTTCTATTAGATCATGGATCTCAAAGGGGCTAATATACCTTGTCCAAATTTTCCCTTAATTTCCAAACCACATGACTCTCTTCAATTGTGATATTCTAAGGAAGTCCTTGTCTTCGACATCAAACTTCAAGTCCCTTAGACAATTATCAAGATATATATTTGATGACTCTTAGAATATATAATATATTGGTGGATGACTTGAACCTTCAATATCATCACCTGTAAAATAATAGGTCAATGTGTCTCTCGTTTTCTAAATGTATGCCAACCAGTTAGAGTTATACATCGCTTAAAATATAGATCTTCAAATGGATTCATCTAGATAATCGAGTGCAAAGTGATGTTTTATGAGAACTCAACCAATAGAAGATGATAATCTACTCATCCTTTTAATTCCATTTACTATTCTCTTAGTATGTCCTCAACTATATGAATAGTTATTTAAAATTTTGAATTAATTTGGGGATGATAGGACATTTTGAAATTCAATTATATACTCAAACCAGGTTGAATAAATCCCTATAATTTATAAGTGAATCATTAAAAATTATAAATATGATCAAAAGTGGTACTCCATGAAACTTTAGAAATTTCATCATATATAAAGTTGAAAGTATCTCAAGTTATATATATATATTTTAATGTCAATGAAAATGTTAGTCATTGTGAGCCTATCCACCAAAATCTATTTTGCTTTGTTTTTATTGGATTTTTTCAGGATACATGTGAAAATTTCTATAATGGATTTATCTCCATTTCATGTGGGTATAAGAAATGGTTATATCATTCCTTTGGGTTTTTTTGAATCTTTATTAACTTGTCGACATACCAAAAAACTTAAGATATACCCTGCAATATCCTTCTTTATATTATCAAACTATATTTATTCTAAAATATAAATGTAAATCATAGTACAACCATGATGGATTGAGAAAGATGTTTTGGTTGAATTATTCAGTAGATCCTTTTTTTATTTCAGGTGACATAGGAACACAAATCCTAGATCCAATCCAAATCACATCATCCTTGTATATGTGGAAATCATGTAGTTTCCCATCCTTTAACACTTTCAACTTCATTCTAATATACATAGCATCCCACTGTGCCTCCTTGATCATTCATAAAAACTTGGTTGGGAAATTATTTAGGTTTGGATGGATGTATTCCCAGTCATTATGATTTCCAAATCTATCCTTGGAATTTTTCTGAAGATTGGGTCTTTCTTAGTACAGATAATGGATATAGTAATAGTGTCATTTCTACTAAGAGTATCAGCAATATTTTTTTACCTTCATAGGATGATATGTAATACACTAAATATAGTCCTATATTACAACTAAATATATCTACTGAGATATATTGAGCTCATTTTGTGTGAATATATACATTACAGTAATATTTCTAGTATAAGTATAGGTTCTGTGATTAACCTCTTATTTAGATGCTTAATTCTTTCCATGCATGCTTCAATCTACACATACATTAACCCATTTCATGTTAACATCATTAGAGGGTTATAAAATTGTTATAAATTCCCAAAAAATGGTATTACCCTAATAATATAAGGAAAAATGCACTTTTGTAACACTAATTGGTGTAGAACATTACTCAATTTACTTTTTTAAGGATCAAATGATATTACCTCACTTGGGATCACATGATCAAAGAATGAAACCTTAAATATCTGAAATTCACCAATTCTAGATTTGGTATTATATTTCTACTTCCTTAATATTCCAAGAATAATTCTTAGATTGTAGAACCCCAAAACTATATGCATGGAGTCAATACTTTTTTTATAACATTGTCATGATTAAAATGAATCAAATCTTGAAGGACCAATCAGTTTAGTAGTTTTGGAATACTATATTACATACATGGTACTCATACAACATTGATAATATAAAATAAAACATGATACATAATCAAAATAAATGAACAATATCTTTGAAATCTTATTCAAATATTTATTCTTTATAACCAAGGTATAAGAAAAAAAATAAGGGTGATATCAAATGATCAGTAAGGGTAATTAAAGTGGAAGCAGTAATGAATTGATGAGAATAATCAACATGTAATAATAAATAAATGATAACAAATGAAAATAAAATAACTATTTAAGACAATCTAAATACGAATTGTTTGAAACTAAAACACATTCCATTTCATCAATAAACTGAGAATAAAATACATCCATAGATCGTTGAACACAAAAAACTCATGAAAAATTGTGCTTGAATATAAATGTTTGAAATTATTAGTTATTAGTAACCATGTTTCCTAGATATGTGGAATATTTTCCTTCATGAGCATTCATAAGATGATTTAGCATATTGGGTAAAATCACATCTACTTTTTCTATCTAATTTGTCTCACGAACCTACCAATAAATCAAGGGGATATTAATAACTCAGCACCACCGATATCATAAATATCCAAATCATTAATCACGTTGAATAATAAATTTATTAAATATAAATTATTTCATATCAAATATTTGTATTAAATAAAGGATACAAATTTATAAATAATTCTATAGTAATCAGATTACTACTAAAGTAAACCCCATATGTTAAAACAGTATAATGTTTAAAAAATAATAATAACCAAAACAAAATAATGGGGATATTAAAATGATTACAATAATTAAATAATTTCAAGATTATTTTAAAAATCATAATGAAATTGAGATTGCAAAGATAATCATTAAAAATATTCCTAAGGAGAATAATCCATAAACATCCCAAAGTGACACATACCACATTGGACCATTGGAATCATAATCTCCATGAAGAAATAAAATAAAATGAAATTTATCATATCATGAAATTAATTATATTCCTTATATAACATATCAAAGGGTAGTATATACACCGTAAAAAGTGATGTAGTGAATAACAACAAATATGACTGAATGGAATATACACTGAGAAGAAATCCCTTACCTTACATTTCCTTTTGTGCTAAAAGAAATTTATCCCTTGTTTTAATTTTTTAGTAGTGTCTGAACCTTATTATAGAACAATATCAATGTTTTTAATATCATATATTATCTTCTTAAAATATGTTATTAAACTTTTTAAAAGAATCATTCATTATTTATACACTTTCGAGTGTTATTTTCTTGGTTTGTTGAGTATATTTTAACTTATTACATATTGCAATAATTAATTTGATAATGTTTTCATAATCTCTATAATTAGAACCATTATGTAAATATCATATATATTCATTATATATGTATTTATAATATTTCAAAAAAATTGGAGATTGAGAATGAAATGCACTTTGAATTTAGACGGTATGTTGTTCGTACGAATGAACACTACAATCATTTATATGTCATATTAATATAATTAAAATTAAATGATATATATTTATATTCTAATTCTTGTAATATATTAATGTCATATATTTTCCATAGGTTTAATGAAAAAATCCTTTATAAATTCTATGTATAGTGCCAATGAATCACATCTATTTGAGGGTTGGTATCCCACACATCCAAAAATGATGACTTGCATAAAAATTACAGACATATAAATACAATATAAATATCATATATTTCATATATAAATAGTGTTTATATCATAATACCCACCATGAGAGGTGGTAAATGAAAAATGTCTAACCATGGTTTCGTGAGGTGGTAGTCTGTTATACACATAAACTGTAGGTTAGTTACCCATTATATGGATGTTTTCATGTGTTTTGTTCACACGATTACCTTAAAAACATCTTATTATATTTAGAATATTATTTGTTTCATATAATCATTTAATAAAAAAAATTAATGAGTGTAAACAAATAAATAAATCAATTGAGCTAAATGAATGATGTTTCCTTTTATTTGAGTAACTACTTTTGGTTTGTACTGAAGGGCTTCCTTGGATAGATATCTACCAAATGTGAGGATTATGATTTCAGGGTGATTATTAGGATCGATTTTTTATTATATTTGACAATCCAATGTGGCATGAGATGTGTGATTAAGTGGGAGGTGTGAGTACCTTTTTATAGTGTAAGGGGCAAGCACTCATAAATTTATGGAAAGGTAATTCGACACACATCATTCTCATTAAAATTGGATCAACTAATGGTCGAAATTATGTAAAATGAATTATAGTGAGGAAATATCGATATTAAATAGATTTTGGAAATGTTTATAGGTAATTTTGGCCCATAATTTTATGGTTTTGTCATTTGTTATCATAGTTTTTCTCTTAATTATTGTAATTAATTGTAATTACAGTCACTAATAATTTTTGGAAAAAAATAAGGTGAAATTATTTTAAATTAGAAATTATGCTAATTAAAAAATGTACCACATTATTCCATATTCAATAACAGAAGTTGTAGAAATTAATTTAAATTTAATCCCACAAATGGGACGAAAAGTGTTTTAAAGTAAACCATTCAAATGATTGCAAAGTTATAATGTCCAATTTTAAAAGTAAATTGATTCCAAAAACCTAAATTGGAATAATTAATAAAACATTGTCTATTTAAAATTTAAAAAATATTTAAAATATAACTTATCAATTTAAACAAATTAAACGAAACGATAATTCTTAATTAAAATTTATTGTTTTTTAACTGTTCATTAAATATCAAAACATTACATAAAAAACCCAAAAATCACCATAAACTAATTTTTATTTTTATTGTTTATAAAATAATTTTATTTTATCATATAAAATTTATAAAATTCTCAAAAAATTAATTTAAACTATGTTCTCCATTAAAAGACAGTTAAAGTACATTTAGAAAATTATTGATTTTTATGTGAAATATTTTGTTTGTTATTATCTTATGATTATCAAATCTATTGGATGAATGAAAAAATTATTTTATTGAATAATATATATATATATATATATTATTCATAATAGTCACTGATTTTAACTGATTTTTTACCGATGCAGGTTTTTCCCTATCAGGATTTTGAATATTCCTACAAATAATTCCAATGTAAGGCACAAAGAGAGTGTGTGATTCTGAGGCCTGGTGTACCATGAATATATTTTACAATAATTTTAATTTTTTTTATACTATGCACTTGTATGAAATGAGTTATCTCCGAGATAGTAGCTCAGATAAGAAATCCAAGGGAACAGTTACATTTGAAGCTTGTTGGTTACCCTAGGAGGAGTAAAAGTTTTGTCTGCATAAGCCTATTGTGGAAACATTTATCAAGGGAATTTTCATAAATAAATATATTTATTTATTTTGATGTCGTATATTGAATAGATTTTGAATCTAGTCTAGTATTTACTTTTTTAGACCACAGTTTAGTTTGGAATGTCATGTTTAACCTAGGGATTAATTAATTTTAGTTTTCATCAAATATCAGATTGGTGGTGTAGCGGCCTGGCTACAATGGAGAGGATTTTATTTAAAAACAAATCAAAAACCCCTCACCTTCTTCTCCACATTTCTTCACATGGAACTAGCACCCCTTCCCACTCCCTTAAATGAACTCTCAAATGAATCAATGAAACAAGGTGTCATTGAACTCAGATCTTCATGGAAGACTCTACTGGATTGTGCAACATCAACTTCGGAGCATTGATCTAGCATATAAGTGTCGACGTTCTGCTAAAAGGAATCTCATTTGGGATTTATGTATTTGTTCTCATTTATTCATCATTCTATTTAGTTTTTCATTATAACAGTCTATTTTTGGTCTCGAGGGTCGCATAACTTGTTCCAGATTGTGTTGTGGACCACCGGAGTGATCCCAATGGTCCGTGGAAGACCCATCGGTGCGGCACCAGCGTGGCGGCACCAAGCGGTGGTGGAAGACCACAATAATGTGGTGTCGGTCAGGTAAAGCAGGTTTGAACTGAGAATTTTTTGGCAGGCCACGAGAAAATCCTGGTGGCGCGAGGCACCACACTTTGGATGGCCCGTCAGCCGAGGCCGAGGGAAACCGGCCAATGTAGGCCAATTCGTCCATTTTGGGCCCAGGGGTTCTTTTATCCCCTGTAACTCGCAAGCCGAATTTTTTATTTGTGATCCGTTCAAGGAGAAGTGATCCTTTCATTATGAAGAAACCTTTGAGCATGTTTCATGAATTGTATGTGATGGGTTCGTGGCCAGGGCCCACCAAGTGTTGAAATAATAATATTATTTTATTATTATTCAACTTCGACCTATCTTAAATTATGCAGGAAGTGTCTAATGGACATATTTTAGTAGAATAATTCCATTGATTGTTAGGAAAACGTTTTAAAATAAATTTTTGGTGGTTAATCTGATATCAGGGTTTGGGCCCCATGAGGCCTGTTCTGGTCATTTTGTGGCGAAATGTGTCTTTTTTTCAGGAGTATATTTTTGGATGAATGAGTAGGCAATCCAATGCGCTTTTACAATTAGATCAAAATGGAAAGATCTGTTCGATGAGTTCCGGGATCGAGGTGTGGTATCCACTAAGGCATTTTATAGTTAATATTTCCTATTTTCGTTGGTTGTCCGTTTATGGAAAATAGATAGCATATCTTTTGTGTTTTTTCACATAAAACACACTGGTGGCCTCAGTTTGGGCCTAGGGGGTGTGGGGATATGTGATTATGTGGGTTACTATGGTTAGAAACTTTTGGAGAATAATGGGTTGAGTGAACACCCTTGGTTCGTTATTATGAGCATTCATGAAGAATTACAACATCAGTACAGGTTTGTGATCCCCTCAACAAGATGAGTTCATATAGAGTTGTGGAATCTCTCTTGTGAGGTAAGGGCATTATCCTCTCGCTTTTCATTCCAAAATCGGTTTCTTAGTGTCTATGTGACCACATTTACCCTGGTGGTGATCCCCTATCTAGTAGGACAACCATATAGGGTTGTGTCATCATGGAGAATATAATCCCATATGCAGTGGGAGGTAATAGTATGTTTTCATTATCATCAATTATTTGATACCCTACTCAGCTTGTGGTTTCAATAGGCTTTGCAGTATCATCGGTTATAAAAACCCATACTCATCATGTGGTTTTGGAAGGGTTTTTGATATCATGGGTATGGTCCCCTAAATTTTGCGTTATACTGGATGGGATTTTCGGCATAGCCGTGACCACCTTCACACGAGTGATGATCCTCTATCTGAGTGATGTGATCTGTTGAACATCAGATCAGGTTGTAGTATCCCACAATATATTCGAGGAGTTATCATCTATCTGAGAGATCATTGGGTTATAGGGTTGGGTTCTAGTATCCCCTAGAGGACCCTTAGAGTTATCCCCAATCCAAGGAGTTTGGTATTTCTGCTATGTTTTAGCACGTCATGCTTTGTGGCGATATCCGACGAGTGTGTTATATTAGTTATGTGTTGCCTTAGAGCCTTGAGTTGATCCTGTCAATGGCTATGAGGTCTGAACATCCTGAAGTTATGTTCCAGAGATGAATATATCTGGTTGATTTATGACGGTTTCCATGTATTGCCATCAAGTCTTCATTGAAACACCCATGGTTTGAGTTGACTAATTTTTTGTAGTCATATACTGTCTCAAGATGGAGTTTCTCTCTCATTGGGGACCCCTTTGGATGGGATGAGTGGATTGTTGTCTTTCAACATCCCCTTTTTCTTTTGGAGTTTTTAGGGCTCCTATAGAGTATATTTATACTCACCCATGCATGGGATTTGACCACTAATGTTTTATATCTATTTCAAACCGCATGCATTTCGACGAAGTCATAGGAGGACCCAGAGAATGTGAAACATAGTGAGAAGGAAAACATGGTAGTTGAACAGATCTTGGTCGAGGAAATTTATGGTCGGTGCATTTGATAGTGATCCCCTTCTTCTGAGAAGGTAAGATGCTTTTGCAGTTTTCATTTTGGTGGGCCCCATATTTTCTCTTTTTATGCTGTTATTGTAGTTTAGTTGTATGATAGAAGTATGAATGAATATCTTTTTAGTTTTTATATATCTCTACTATAACGACCCATACTTTACATACATTGTTACTACTTCAAAATTTAAGCACACTTATTACAACATATGACAAAACCACAAAGGACCGTATAGGTATAGTGTCTTTAGAAACTGGGAAACATAAACAACTGGTTCATAAATCTTCTACAGTGTCTCCCATTTATTTCATCATATCTAGGGTCCCTTTTAGCATATTCTACTTAATATCCATCTTCCTGACCTGGGGAAAAGAAAACATAAAAGGGTGAGCTCAAATGCTCAGCAAGGGCAAATAAAGGAAATAAAAATCATATCATATCTTTATCAAAACCTGCAAAAGGGATCATAATATCTTAACATGGAATAAATCATAGAAGTGAAAATGAGATCCCCATAATCATAACATAAAACTTGAAACTTTGTGGCATGCACACATAATCATGGAAATCATTTCTTGTTAGTCATGACTCATTGCCAAGACTATCTTAGTGGACAAAGTCCCTTTCTGAACCGAGTTCACTCCTCGTTTCAGTCCTGTATCACTGAACCGAAATAACCTTCCGTTCCAGCCATGTCTATCTCATGAGATATAAAATCATTACCCAATGCATTGTAGGGAGATATAGGTCCCACCCATCTTATAATGAATCCTTTCTTATGTGTGCCACATAATCATAAAACATACATCATCGCATAACACATATAACAAAAATGGGATTCTTGAAACATCATGACATCATAAATCAATTCATATATGATAAAGGAATTCATAAACATAATTCCATCACAACATAGTCAAACCAATGTAAAAATATGGATAGAAACAGAACCCTTTATTATCTTATATGGAAAATAATTTTGATAAAACACTTGAATTGAATTCTTGAGGAAAATATCCTTTCTTCTTCAAAAACATTTTTCCTTTCATAACATGTCATACAACTTTAAAATAAAAGAAGTTGATTAAAAATAAACTTGAAAACTTGTAAAGGAAGCTTCTTTGAAGTAATGTTTTAAAAATCCATTCATGCCGTCTAAGTTAAAAAAACATTCTTCGTACTTTTGTCGGAAAAGTCAAAAAGTACCTCGTACGACAAAAGATTCCTTTCATACATATTACTAAAAACTCACCAAAGGGTAAAAATGGATTTAAACAATTGTAGGTGGATGGAAATAATATTACATTTTGATGAAACATGGATGTGGATGATAAAATACACCCCAGTAAATACTTACGAATAAACAATCTCAGAAAAAACTGAGATTGTGATATTTCCCTTACCTTAGGTCCGATTAGCTTTGTTCGTGTCTGAAGCTCCTGTATAATGGTTTAAATAATGTTATTGACTTATTCCAGAATCATACATATTTATATGATATCATATATGGTCATATTATTAGCTTCTTGTTAGTAATATTTCATTGTTACTTGTTACTCGGGTCTTTATAACTTTTTGTTCTTATGCGTGTTTTGTCGAATAAATTATTATTCTTATCTTTAGGTTATATATAATTAATTTACAGAATGGTATTAGTGTAGTATATACCATATCCATTCATTCAATTCATTTATATAATCATTATGAAATGAAGATCATGCAGAACGAGTCGCATCACATCGTGGAGACGGTATTCCGTACGTACGCACGAGTGATGATATCGTTCCTATGATCGCGGAATTGTATTGGAGTATATATATATTATTTCAGTATCAATATTACTTCATAATAATCATATATAGTTACTCATTACACCATTATACCCATCCTTGTAAGGTGATGGTGGAAAATAGATTACACCACGGCGTGGAGACGGTATTCCGTACGTACGCACGCGCGGTGATTTCATTTTTCCGTAGGATGGATAGAAGGTGAATTAGTGTTGTTTCATATTTATAATAACATATCAGTATGTAAGTAATACTGATATTATTACTTTGTCAAGAAACAACTAAAGAAGAAGAAGTTGAAGACGAAAGAAATTGAAAAGATCGGTAATGGATATTACCTCTTCTTTGGAACGCCTCTTTGAATCCTCCACTTCGGGAACTAAGATTGGTCTTTGAAGAAGACCAGGACCTCTAGGATTATTCTAGGGAAGTGGAGAGGAGAAAATGGCAGGGGTTGGCCGAGCTTGAGTGCTCAAATTGGTGTGAGGAGGAGGGGGAGGAGGTGCCTTTTTATAAGGGAGGAGAGGGGCACCTTAGGAATATCTCAAAATATTATTTTATATTAAAGTCAAAATCGGTTTATAATGATTCCAAAGGGTCTTATTTCGAAGCTAAAGTGGGGATGGGTCGAAATCCTATCAACCAATAGGATTTAGACAAGTTTAGGGTATTATGTTAACCTTATCAATTAGATTTAATTCTATGTTAATTAATTTAACTTTTACCGTGTCTTTTTGTTTTCTTTCACTATATGGTTAATACACTTACTATAACATGCCAAAAGAACCCCAAATTGTTTATTATTAATATATATATCCTTATCTAAGTCATTTGGCCGAACCTTAGATTTTTAGGAATACAATAACAATTAATAATATAATATTTGATTTAAAAACTATTTTGTTTCAATTTTGACACTATTTGATATATGATTTTTGTGAAAGTCATAACAGAATTATATGTTCGATCCAAGTTGATTAAATCAACATTAATATATCATAATAACCTAGAAAATTAGTGGAATTCATAAAAAGTCTCAAATTACATTTATTTTGGTGTTTATAACATCAATTATGTCAATATTTCATTAATAAGATAATTACTGCATCATCTTTGTGTCATAAATAAATTAAATTATTTGATGTCTAAAAATTACAAATAAAATAGAATCATGTAGGAAATCGTTTTAGCTTTCTAATGAATATTTACAATAGAATTTATCTTATGTATAACCCCATATTAAAAATTATTTACTTATTAAACTTTGATTTTAACTATTTTAACCCTTCTTTAAATAAATTAATAATAAATGTCCTAATCTAATCCATGTGGGCCTAAATGGTCATATTTTATTCCTAAGTTTGTTTTTGGTCGAATTACACTTGTCCAATAGAATTAGGACATGTGTTAGGGTAATATTAATATCATATTTACCCTTAGTTACCCTATTTACTATTAACCGCGGTAAAAAATAGTAAAAAGTTACTATTCACCAAAAAATTATTTTCATCTCATTGAACCACATTTTAGTCCTTGATATTAACCGTGTCTCTCGGATTTTTGAAATTCCATTCACAGAAGCGGTAAAATTAAGTTTTATGCAAAATTCAGTTTTTAACCTACCACTTAGTGGTTTCACTATTCATCAAAAATTGAAAGTTTACAGAAAAATACCAAAATTTCACCCTAGGCTAATTTCGATATTCTGAGTCCAAAAATGAAGTCCATTTTGAAAAATAAAATTTATAAAATTCCAAAAAGTGGTTATTACTATTCATAACGATTAGTTTTAATAGCATAATGTTGTTTAGTGAAACTCGGTATTGCGTACGACACAAGCTATCGAGGAAGGTCGCGATTGCGTGTAAAGCAAGCCAAGCAAGTGTTGTATAGAAAAAGATTCCTTTGATGATTTATATAACATAAAAGTCTCGGGTGTTACATTCTACCCCCCTTAAAAAGAATTTCGCCCTCGAAATTCGTCACTTTGCAACAAACAGATGAGGATACTTCTCCCTCATCATATCCTCAAGCTCCCATGTAGCTTCTTCAAGTTGGTGGTTTCTCCATAAAACTTTCACCAAGCGAGTGGTCTTGTTTCGTAGGACCTTTTCGCTACGATCCAGAATCTCGATCGGCTATTCTTCATAAGAAAGATCTTGCTCCAGCGGTACAACTCCTGAGTTGAGTACATGTGAAGGATCTGGTATGTACTTTCTCAGGAGAGATACATGGAACACATCGTGAACTTGAGAGAGATTCGGTGGAAGCGCCAATCGGTAAGCTACTTTCCCAACACGATCCAGTATTTCGAAAGGACCGATATATCTAGGGCTCAACTTCCCCTTCTTTCCAAATCTCATAACCCTCTTCCAGGGAGATATTCGTAAGAACACTTTATCACCCACTTCAAACTCTAGGTCTTTTCTACGGTTGTCGGCATAACTTTTCTGTCGACTCTGAGCTGCTCTTATGTGTTGTTGAATAGATCTAACCTTTTCTGCCATTTCATCAACGAGATCAGGTCCTAATAGCTTTCTTTCCCCAACTTCATCCCAGCAAGTTGGAGTCCTGCATTTCTTTCCATAGAGAGCTTCATAAGGAGCCATCTGAATACTGGAGTGAAAGCTATTATTATAAGAAAATTCCACCAAAGGTAGATGTTGATCCCAACCTACTTTGAAATCCATAGAGCAAGCTCTCAACATATCTTCTAGGGTTTGAATTGTTCTCTCAGACTGACCGTCTGTCTGGGGATGATAAGCAGTGCTGAAACTCAACTCTGTATCCCGAGTATGCTGAAGACTTCGCCAGAACTTCGAGGTAAATCTCGGATCCCGATCAGATATAATAGAAAGTGGTACTCCATGTAATCTTACCACTTCCTTTACATATATCCTGGCAAGCTGATCTAGAGAGAAATCCTCTCTAATAGGAATGAAGTGTGCAGACTTTGTAAGACGATCAACTATGACCCAGATAGCATTACTGCCTTTGGATGTTTTAGGAAGTCCTGTGACAAAGTCCATAGTGATGTTTTCCCATTTCCATTCGGGTATGGGTAATGGTTGTAACATCCCCTTAGACTTCTGTCTCTCAGCTTTAACTTGTTGACAAACCAAGCATCGAGAGACATATTCAGCAACATCTCTTTTCATGCCATCCCACCAGAAGTACTCTTTCAGGTCCCTATACATCTTCGTGCTTCCAGGATGAATAGAGAATGAAGAACTATGAGCCTCATCCAGCAGCTCTTTCTTTAATTCGGGGATGGGAGGAACAAAAACCCGATTCCTGAACTTTATTATCCCATCACAATCAAGGTTGAATTCAGGAACATTTCTCACCTTCTTTTGTAACTTGACATCTTCTTTCTGTGCCTCTTTAATCTTCACATGTATAGATGGTTGAACATTTATTTGAGAAAGATAATATTTTTCCCCTTCCATTATAATTCCAAGATCCATCCTTTGTAAATCCATAAATATTGGATCTTTTTTGATCCTCATCATGGATAAACTAGCATGGTCTTGTCGACTTAATGCATCTGCCACCTTGTTTTCTTTCCCAGGGTGGTAATGGATTGAGCAGTCATAATCCTTAATCAGCTCCAACCATCTTCTTTGACGCATATTCAACTCCTTTTGTGTGTAAATATACTTTAAACTTTTATGATCAGTATAAATATCACACCTTTCACCATAAATATAATGCCTCCAAATCTTTAATGCAAAGATTACCGCAGCCAACTCCAAATCATGTGTTGGGTAATTTTGTTCATGGATTTTCAACTGTCGTGAGGCATAAGCTATCACCATATCATTTTGCATAAGAACACACCCCAATCCCTTCTTGGATGCATCACTGTAGATCACAAACCTTTCTCCACTACAAGGCAGTGTGAGAACAGGTGCACCGGATAACCTTCTTTTCAACTCCTTGAAATTCTCTTCACATTCCTCTGTCCAGACAAACTTAACTCCTTTCCGAGTCAACTTGGTGAGTGGATTAGATAATCGTGAAAAATCTTTTTCAAAACGTCGATAATATCCAGCCAAACCAAGAAAACTTCGGATCTCAGTTACTGTTGTTGGTCTTGACCATCTTTCGATAACCTCTGTTTTTGCTGGATCCACAGATATCCCCTCTTTTGAGATTATATGACCCAAAAATGCAACTTTTTGAAGCCAAAATTCACACTTGGTAAATTTGGCATAAATCTTCTCCTTTCTCAGGGTCTTCAATATAATTCTCAAGTGATCTTCATGCTCTTCCTTGCTCTTTTAATAGACAAGAATATCATCTATAAAGACTACCACAAATTGATCAAGATAGTCTCTAAAGACTCTATTCATTAGATCCATGAAGATAGCAGGGGCATTAGTAAGACCAAATGGCATCACTATAAATTCATAGTGTCCATACCTTGTACGGAAAGCCATCTTTGGTATATCCTCCCTTTTGACCCTTAATTGATGATACCCTGAACGAAGATCAATCTTGGAAAAGTATTGAGCTCCACATAGTTGGTCAAATAAGTCATCAATGCGTGGGAGAGGATATTTGTTCTTGATAGTGATCTTGTTAAGCTCTCGATAATCAATGCAGAGTCTCATTGATCCATCTTTCTTCTTAACAAATAGAACAGGTGCTCCCCAAGGTGACACACTAGGGCGTATGAATCCCTTATCAAGATTCTCTTGGAGTTGCTTCTTCAATTCCTGCAACTCAATTGGGGCCATTCTATAAGGTGTCTTTGAGATAGGCAAAGCACCCGGTACGAGTTCTATTGAAAACTCAACTTCACGATTTGGTGGAAGACCCGGTAATTCCTCCGGAAAGACATCATCAAACTCCCGTACAATGGGCATATTCTTAATCGTGAGTTTCTCACCAACTATTTGAGATAAATAACCTTCATTTAGTGGAATCAATACCCATAAGATGGAAGAAATTTCCACTGGAAGGTTATGTTCATCCTTGCATTGATAGATGATCGTAGGTTGATCTGGAATATGAAATGTGACTTCCCTTCTTTGGCAATTGATATGAGCTCCATGTAGAGAAAGCCAATCCATGCCAAGAATCACATCAAATTCCACTAAAGGAAGGATCACAAGATTTGCAGGAAGCACTTTCCCACAAACTTCGATCGGAGAAGAATTATAAACTTCTGATGCGATTGATGTGCCATTAGGTGTTGTCACAGCTAACTCAACATCTAATTGTTGAGGTAATACGGTGATACCCTTAGAAAAGTTTTCAGAAATAAAAGAGTGTGTGGATCCAGAATCAAATAAAACATTTGCTACTTTAGAGTGGATGGTAAGTTTACCTTTCACCACATCGTTATCGTACTCCACATCGCTGATAGAAATTGCATGTGACTTTCCTTTGTCTTTAGCCTTAAGAGTTTGTTGACGTCGACCATCATCATCAACCCTTGGATTTGGGCATTGATTGGCATAATGCCCCATCTCCTTGCACTTGAAACATTGAAGTGTAGCAGGTTCATTCTGTGTATCCCTTCCTTTGTTTGCATCATTAGACATCTTCTTCCCATTATCATGGCATTCAAATGCCCGATGACCTTCCTTTCCACATTTAAAACATTTACTTGTCCCTTTAAGAAAACTCCCTCCATGTTTCTTTCCACACTTTGAGAATAAGGGAAAGTTCATCTTCTTTTCCGTGTGCTCTTTAGATTTTTCTTTGAATTCCATCTTCCTCTTCTTATCAAACCCATGTGACTGATGGGTTACTTCAATCTTCATCTCGACTTTGAGAGCACATCGAACGATTTCCTCGTAGCTATTGAAGTCCCTTATGGCTAACGCCCTTCGAAGACTTGGTTTTAAGCCACTAAAGAATCGATCGATCTTACTCTCAGGTTGGATAATAATACCAGAAGCGTACCTTGCAAGTCGTGTAAAATTTGCTTCATAGGTACTAACAGATTCATCATCCCTTTGCTTCAGTTCAAGGAACTCTTTCTCCATCTTTGTTCGGAGAATACGAGGGAAGTACTTATTGAAAAATAAGTTCTTGAACTCGTCCCATTCCATAGACTCAATTTCATCCCTTTGCCTCGTATTCTTAACAAGATTCCACCATTGATCCGCATCTCCTTCCAAACGATACACTGCTAGGATGACTTTATCATGCTCAGAACATTGAAGAACTGAAAATATCTTTTCAGTAGTACTAATCCATTGTTCAGCAACTAATGGATCAGTAGACCCGCTGAAAGATGGTGGACGCTGCCTCATGAAGGATTCAACAGAATGTTGCTCCCTCCTTTGTTCGTTTGGAAATCCTGCACGATTCATAGCTTGAGAAAGTTGTGTGAGCATGGCTACAAGATTTTGCATTCCAGCTCCCATATCGTTTGGTTGCTCAGGGGGACAATCATTGCATTGCCCATCGCATTCCGCATTAACACGGTTTCTTCGGGTTCCAGCCATTGACTAAAACCAAGAAGAATAGTGTGAGCAACACTAATTATAATAGGAAACCACATAATTCAAGAAAAAAAAATTCATGCTTATGGTCTTATCCTAGGTTATTCATGGCCATTTCTAAGATTGTGTTCTATGCTTAGACTTATCCTTAGGGTTCTTACTAAGGCTTTCACATCCTAGTTTCCAAAGGTTGACTATACCTTTCCTCTGATACCAACTATAACGACCCATACTTTACATACATTGTTACTACTTCAAAATTTAAGCACACTTATTACAACATATGACAAAACCACAAAGGACCGTATATGTATAGTGTCTTTAGAAACTGGGAAACATAAACAACTGGTTCATAAATCTTCTACAGTGTCTCCCATTTATTTCATCATATCTAGGGTCCCTTTTAGCATATTCTACTTAATATCCATCTTCCTGACCTGGGGAAAAGAAAACATAAAAGGGTGAGCTCAAATGCTCAGCAAGGGCAAATAAAGGAAATAAAAATCATATCATATCTTTATCAAAACCTGCAAAAGGGATCATAATATCTTAACATGGAATAAATCATAGAAGTGAAAATGAGATCCCCATAATCATAACATAAAACTTGAAACTTTGTGGCATGCACACATAATCATGGAAATCATTTCTTGTTAGTCATGACTCATTGCCAAGACTATCTTAGTGGACAAAGTCCCTTTCTGAACCGAGTTCACTCCTCGTTTCAGTCCTGTATCACTGAACCGAAATAACCTTCCGTTCCAGCCATGTCTATCTCATGAGATATAAAATCATTACCCAATGCATTGTAGGGAGATATAGGTCCCACCCATCTTATAATGAATCCTTTCTTATGTGTGCCACATAATCATAAAACATACATCATCGCATAACACATATAACAAAAATGGGATTCTTGAAACATCATGACATCATAAATCAATTCATATATGATAAAGGAATTAATAAACATAATTCCATCACAACATAGTCAAACCAATGTAAAAATATGGATAGAAACAGAACCCTTTATTATCTTATATGGAAAATAATTTTGATAAAACGCTTGAATTGAATTCTTGAGGAAAATATCCTTTCTTCTTCAAAAACATTTTTCCTTTCATAACATGTCATACAACTTTAAAATAAAAGAAGTTGATTAAAAATAAACTTGAAAACTTGTAAAGGAAGCTTCTTTGAAGTAATGTTTTAAAAATCCATTCATGCCGTATAAGTTAAAAAAACATTCTTCGTACTTTTGTCGGAAAAGTCAAAAAGTACCTCGTACGACAAAAGATTCCTTTCATACATATTACTAAAAACTCACCAAAGGGTAAAAATGGATTTAAACAATTGTAGGTGGATGGAAATAATATTACATTTTGATGAAACATGGATGTGGATGATAAAATACACCCCAGTAAATACTTACGAATAAACAATCTCGGATAAAACTGAGATTGTGATATTTCCCTTACCTTAGGTCCGATTAGCTTTGTTCGTGTCCAAAGATCCTGTATAATGGTTTAAATAATGTTATTGACTTATTCCAGAATCATACATATTTATATGATATCATATATGGTCATATTATTAGCTTCTTGTTAGTAATATTTCATTGTTACTTGTTACTCGGGTCTTTATAACTTTTTGTTCTTATGCGTGTTTTGTCGAATAAATTCTTATTCTTATCTTTAGGTTATATATAATTCATTTACAGAATGGTATTAGTGTAGTATATACCATATCCATTCATTCAATTCATTTATATAATCATTATGAAATGAAGATCATGCAGAACGAGTCGCATCACATCGTGGAGACGGTATTCCGTACGTACGCACGAGTGATGATATCGTTCCTATGATCGTGGAATTGTATTGGAGTATATATATATTATTTCAGTATCAATATTACTTCATAATAATCATATATAGTTACTCATTACACCATTATACCCATCCTTGTAAGGTGATGGTGGAAAATAGATTACACCACGGCGTGGAGACGGTATTCCGTACGTACGCACGCGCGGTGATTTCATTTTTCCGTAGGATGGATAGAAGGTGAATTAGGGTTGTTTCATATTTATAATAACATATCAGTATGTAAGTAATACTGATGTTATTACTTTGTCATGAAACAACTAAAGAAGAAGAAGTTGAAGACGAAAGAAATTGAAAAGATCGGTAATGGATATTACCTCTTCTTTGGAACGCCTCTTTGAATCCTCCACTTAGGGAACTAAGATTGGTCTTTGAAGAAGACCAGGACCTCTAGGATTATTCTAGGGAAGTGGAGAGGAGATAATGGCAGGGGTTGGCCGAGCTTGAGTGCTCAAATTGGTGTGAGGAGGAGGGGGAGGAGGTGCCTTTTTATAAGGGAGGAGAGGGGCACCTTAGGAATATCTCAAAATATTATTTTATATTAAAGTCAAAATCGGTTTATAATGGTTCCAAAGGGTCTTATTTCGAAGCTAAAGTGGGGATGGGTCGAAATACTATAAACCAATAGGATTTAGACAAGTTTAGGGTATTATTTTAACCTTATCAATTAGATTTAACTCTAAGTTAATTAATTTAACTTTTACCGTGTCTTTTTGTTTTCTTTCACTATATGGTTAATACACTTACTATAACATGCCAAACGAACCCCAAATTGTTTATTATTAATATATATATCCTTATCTAAGTCATTTGACCGAACCTTAGATTTTTAGGAATACAATAACAATTAATAATATAATATTTGATTTAAAAACTATTTTGTGTCAATTTTGACACTATTTGATATATGATTTTTGTGAAAGTCATAACAGAATTATATGTTCGATCCAAGTTGATTAAATCAACATTAATATATCATAGTAACCTAGAAAATTAGTGGAATTCATAAAAAGTCTCAAATTACATTTAATTTGGTGTTTATAACATCAATTATGTCAATATTTCATTAATAAGATAATTACTGCATCATCTTTGTGTCATAAATAAATTAAATTATTTGATGTCTAAAAATTACAAATAAAATACCATCATGTAGGATATCGTTTTAGCTTTCTAATGAATATTTACAATCGAATTTATCTTATGTATAACCCCATATTAAATATTATTTACTTATTAAACTTTGATTATAACTATTTTAACCCTTCTTTAAATAAATTAATAATAAATGTCCTAATCTAATCCAAGTGGGCCTAAATGGTCATATTTTATTCCTAAGTTTGTTTTTGTTCGAATTACACTTTTCCAATAGAATTAGGACATGTTTTAGGGTAATATTAATATCATATTTACCCTTAGTTACCCTATTTACTATTAACCGCGGTAAAAAATAGTAAAAAGTTACTATTCACCAAAAAATTATTTTCATCTCATTGAACCACATTTTAGTCCTTGATATTAACCGTGTCTCTCGGATTTTTGAAATTCCATTCACAGAAGCGGTAAAATTAAGTTTTATGAAAAATTCAGTTTTTAACCTACCACTTAGTGGTTTCACTATTCATCAAAAATTGAAAGTTTTCAGAAAAATACCAAAATTTCACCCTAGGCTAATTTCGATATTATGAGTCCAAAAATGAAGTCCATTTTGAAAAATAAAATTTATAAAATTCCAAAAAGTGGTTATTACTATTCATAACGGCTAGTTTTAATAGCATAATGTTGTTTAGTGAAACTCGGTATTGCGTACGACGCAAGCTATCGAGGAAGGTCGCGATTGCGTGTAAAGCAAGCCAAGCAAGTGTTGTATAGAAAAAGATTCCTTTGATGATTTATATAACATAAAAGTCTCGGGTGTTACATCTACACTATTACATGGAGGTGTATGGGGGTTCATGTGTATATGTACCTTAGTCTAATGCCTCCTAGGTGTGTGATAGCCTACTCGAAACCGGTCGCCAGCCCCTGGCCTATTAGAGGTAGGCATGGGGAGTCGCGGCTTGATCCACATTGGTTTGTGTCATGAAAAAGATTTATTATATTAGGTTCCACCTTTTGAACCGTATAGTGCAGTAGGTCTAGATTTGATCATGGTTTGGGTTGCATAGTGGCAGTGTTAGGATGTTTTGAGTTCAACTTTCAATAAAGGAATTCAAATGTTGTTATGGTGGCCGACATATCCATTCACCAGGACTCTGATAACCTACCATTTAACTTGTGACATTTGGACACAAGTTGCAGAAAAATAATGGCACATACATCATTTAAAAATGGTATTTTGGATTTTTCTTTCCCTTTTGAGTCAACTCTCCTAATATACTCTTTGAATGTAGTGGATCTTGATTGTATTTTAGGAATACACCATGATGATAGCCATACGACGTTCTATTATGGGATTGTGGTGACCATATTCCATGAGTAGAGACTTTTGAGTAGTGTACACGTTCTAAGGCTATACCTTCATACGGTCTACCTGTTGATCCATCACTTGTCAAGAAGTTGGTTGTGCCGGTAGTACAAGATGAGGATGGGAAAAGGTTAAGTGCAATACCTGTGTTCCCGAGGCAGCAACCTCTGAGGTACACGGTCGATCTAGACCCCCAGGTATCTGAAAAGTATCTTGGGGTAGCCACCAAAGTTTTCTTCCATGTGACAACACCTCCTAGTAAGATGGAAGTCCAATTGGTGTGCCTTCTTCTTGGTTCGGTCGGGCGATGGTGGAATCTAGGGATGTATTCCCATAACGAGGAGATTCACATATGGACAAAGTTTAAGAGGCTCTTCATGGAAGAGCTCTATCCTATCATGCATAGGTCAGTGCAGATCCACGATCTTCTGTAGCTTCGATAGGAGGGAATGACTATGTCTATATACTCGGAAAGGTTTACAAACTTATAATTTACTCCCTAAATATGGTTTGAGACCTGTTCTTTAGGAATTAGAACATCGAGCAGGGCGTACAATGAGACATCTGGGAAGGTGTGGTTTCCTTATTCCATCCCACCAATACAGGAGTTCCAGATCACAGCTTGCTGGTGGAGAGATTTTTGGCTGACCAGACTTCAACCGTCAGTGTTGGGCTAAGAGGATCTCAGACCTCAATAGTTGGTTCAGTAGCTAGTAGCTGATTGAATATTTATTGGTCTGAACATGCATGATGTTTTAAGGGGTGACCCAAGAATAGAGAATCTGTGGGTGAGGGATCTCAGGGCTCTCAGGCTAGTTTTAGTCAATCGTTGGAGAGGTGGTGTTAAGATTGCGATGGTTGAGGACATTTTTATAGCGATTTTAAAAACCCGTTGTGCTATTCAGATGGATTCAACTGACAAGCCACCATGGTAGAGTATGAATATTGCGTATGGAGTTCTTATGGGTGGAGGGCGTGGAGACAGATCTACTGTAGCAGCAAGAGGTATAAGAAGGTATGATTTCTCACCAGCACTACTCCCATGTTGTCAATGTAAGGCTTAGAGAGATTGAAGATGAGGGAAAGGGAAAATATTGGCCTTATATTCCATTGACCCAGAGGATTAGATGATGGGTTGAGGTACACTTGGTGTCCTTTCTACCTTTTGTAGTTGTTTTGATAGACACATTTAATAGGTACTCGTTCCTTCTCGTTTCTCACTCAAGGTTTGGTCAATTCAATGGTAAGACCATGTTTTGTTGTTGTTCAACATGCTTCTAATGCATGAGTAAGAGAGATCTTCCCCCAATGAGATGCCTATTTGTGATGCAATTAAAACTGCATGAGTGAGAAAGTGACTAATAAGGATGATAGTATTGAGGTGTGGTTGTTTAGTCCCTATGACTTATGCATTCAGGGTAGGGTTTTGTATTAGTGAGTTTGTGTGAATGGTCTTTGGTTCCTCAAAGTATGTTCTACATGGAAGCATGGGAACACATGGTGGCTTTGTTTTTGTTTTTGGTGAACTCACTAGTTTACAGACTCTATTCCGAGTCAGTTTCGTTCCCACATGCTTAATGATTTTTGGGGGGAAAATTCTTATGTTGGAGAGAATGGAGTGACTTGGTATTTTTCCTGTGAGACTTTGGAATATTCTTATGAATAGATTCTGAGCAATGCACAAATATGGTGTGCGATTTTGAGGCCCGGTGTTCCAAAAACATATTTTATAAAAATATTAAGTATTTTTATACTATTCACAATAAAAAAAATATGTTATCCCCTAAACGTTAGCTCAGATTAGTAATTTGAGGGCACAATTGCTTTTGGAGCATGTCGTTTACTCGAGGCGGAGTACAAGTTTTGTAGGCATCAGCCGACATTGGAAAACATTATCACGATAATTTTATAAAATAATTTATTTACTTATTTTGAAATTGTATCATGAATACCATCTAAACAGTGTATTTCATTGCATTTATGAGACCACAATTGAGTCCAGAACACTATTTTTACCCTTTGGGTGACTTAATTTTAGTCTTCTTCAGGATTTGGGTTAGAGGTGTCATGGTTGGGCAGCATAAGAGATAAGTTAATTTTTTTTTCACAAAAACTAAAACCCCTATCATTCTTCCCCAAGTTGCTTCATGTAGAATCAGAACACCATCCATATACCTTCATTGAACAACCCACAAAATTGAAGAAACATGGTGTCTTCGGACTCAGGTCTTGACAACGGAAACTCCCGAATCGTGCAACTACAACTTGAGAGCTCGAATGTGGCATATAAGGGTATAAATTCTACAAAAAGGTAGGATGTTTGGTTTTTTTGTCTCAGATACCATTTATGATTCATTTTATTTCGATTTTTAATCATAGTAGTGTAGTTTTGGTCCTGAGGGTTGCATAACTGGTTCCAGATAGCTTTTTGGACCACTAGGGTGATCCAAGTGATCCGCGTAAGACCCGCCAATGCAGAAAGATGACCATCCAAAAAAACTGGTGGGTGTTGGTTTTTTTGGCAGGCCATAAGTGCGCACCAGCAGTTGGGGAATCTGGTTGGGGTGAACCAGCCAATGCCGGCCGGTATGGCCATTTTGGGTTCAGGGGTTCTTTAATCCCCCTTAATTCACAAACCGGATGTCTGATTTGCGATCCATTTGTGGAGATGCAATCCTTGTAATGATTCAGACCCTAGGAGAATAGTTAACAAATATTATGAGTTTGATTCATGGCTTGGGGCTACTGAAGTTTGAAATAATATTAATATTTTATTATTTTTCAACTTCAACAAGTCATTACTTTTTCATAGAGCATCTGATTGATGCGCCGTTAGTGGTGTTGTCACCCTGATTGTAAGGTGGAAGTTTCAAGAAAAATATTCGGTGGTTATTATTAAATTAGGGTGTGGGTCCCATTAGGACCATTTTAGGGTTTTCTGAAAAAATGTGTCTTTTTTGTCAGGTGTCTATTTTGGACGAATGAGTAGTTGATCTCGTGTGTTTTTTCTATGAGGATCACAATAGTGTAATCTGTTCAATGAGTTCCATGATCAAGTTGTGGACCCCACTCTGGATTGATGTGGTTAATAGTGTTATTTTCATCGATTTTATATTTCAGGTGGGTAAAAACCTATCTTTTGTGTTTTTTCACATAGAACATGATGGTAGCCTTGATTTGGCCTTGGGAGGTGCATGGTGATGAAATGATGACTCTCACCTTGGTTAGTGTTGTTTGGAATAGAAGTGGTTGTATGAACTCCCTTGGTTCATTTATATGAGGGTAAATGTGGAATTATAACCCATGATCCTGTTTTTTGATACCCTAGACAGGATGAATTCATATAGGGTTGTGGAATCCCTCAAGTGAGGCTAGTCCATGATCATCTGGCAACGTTTCCCTATATTGGTTTCTTGGTATCTATGTGACCCCCTATACCTAGGCGGTAATCCCCTATCTAGATGTACATCCATGTAGGGTTGTTCCATCATCGAGACTATGATCCCCTACACAGTGGGTGGTCATAGGTGGGTTACATTTTTGTCAGTTATATGATATCCTACTCATCATATAATTTTGGTATGGTTCACAATATCATTAATTATATGATCCCCTACTCCTTGTCTGATTTTGATAGGGTTTGTGGTATCATCATTATGATTCCATAATATGAGAGTTATAACCAATGGGGTTTTCGGCATCGTCGTGAACAACTTCACACGGGTGACGATCTTTTATCTGAGTGATGTGATTTGTGGTACATCAAATCGTGTTGTTGTATCCCCAATGAGGTCCTAGGAGTGACCCTATATCTGAGAGATTATTGAGTTATAGGGTTGGGTTATAGATTCTCATAGGGGAACCTAAGAGTGATCCCCTATATGAGTAGGTTTGTGTTACCACTGTGTTTTAGCATGTCATTTTGTGTGGCGATGTCCGACTAGCATGTTCTCTTGGTTATGTCTTACCTTAGAGCCTCTATTCCAACCTTTCGCTGGTGATGAGTTCGAAACCATATGGGTCATGGTTCTTGAGAAGATAATATCAGGTTGATTTCTGGGATTTGACATGCGGTGTTATCTCGTCTTCATTGACATACCTGATGGTTTGACCTAACTAGTCCTGGTTAGCCATGGATGGTATCGAGATGGTGTTTATCTCTCATTAGGGTTCCCGCTAGCGGGGATGATCAAAATGTTTCCTTTCAGCTTATCTTTTTTCCTTTGGTGTTTTTGGGGTGCCTACAGAGTATCATTAAACTCAACCCTGAAAGGAATTTTCTCGCACATTCCTTGTCTCTTCTATAGACCAGAAACCTTTCGATGGAGTAGAAGGAGGACCTAGAGCAGGGGGAGCATAGTGAGTTGGACTGATCAGGGATTTGATTGAAGATTTGTCGGGGAACATTCATGTGTGGGAATTTGGTAGTGATCCCATTATTTTGAGAAGGTCTATGATTTATCTTTTTTTTGTGGGTCCTGTATTTTTTTTATTGTTGTTGTTCTATAGTTGGGGGATAGATGTATGGATGCATTTTTTAGTTTATATATATATCTACACAGTTTCATGGAGGTGTATGAGGTTTCATGTGTACATGTACCTTATTCTAAGGCCTCCCATGTGTGTGATAGCCTACTCTATGCTTGTCCCCATCCCCTGGCCTATTGGATACATACTTGGGGAGTTTCGACTCGGGTCCCATTGGGTCGGGTCATGAAAATTGTATTTTATTACGATGAAATGACTCTGTGATCATTAAAATATTTTTAATAAAAACATTCCAATTATATATAGGTGGTTCATATATTAATTTATAATTAATTTTTAACCAATGAATTACAGCTTAAAAATATCATAATTTAGTAAATACTATTAATAAAAATTTATTTAACATCTATTTTTTATCCTATTATATGAAATAATAATTTTTTAATAATATATTATTTTTTGTTAAAAATAAATGTTATGTGTTGCATAAGATATCGAAGAATGATAGTATTATGTGTAACACAACATAATGTCTTTGTTCAATGTAGAGAAAGTTAAACATCATGTTGCTTATTAAATAACATACCTTGGTGTTTTGTATAATGGAATCCTATAAAAATATTAAATTTATTATCAAATAAAAATATTTTAGTGTCATAGGGTGTTACATTCTCTACAACAAAAATAAATTTTTTCCTCGAAATCCAAAATTGTTCTCAGTAATCAAGGGATTGATAGGGGAAAATAAACTACTATTGAAAACCCCACATCTTGAATAAGATGAATAACACGTCATCATAATAAAAGATAAAGGGATGTACAATGGTCACATAAATATATTCCCTTGTTGGAGAACATACTTGGAAAATGAAAACATCGATAAGAATGAAGAATACAACAATAGAGTTATTATGGAGAGTGATAGAGAACCTGATAAACTAGAATTTGATGACCATAAAGCCTTAAACCAATGTTACAAAAAAGTTCATTGATATTATTAAAATAATAATAATAGGAAAACATTTTTTACTTCTAGAAAATTTTTCAAGTAATTGTTAAATTCTTTCAATTTATATGAATATTGGTAAATATAAGTTTTTATTTCATAAAAAAAATTGTATCCCTAGGCTGTGCTTGAAATATTTCTACATAATTTCTTTGCACAAGATGTTTCATATGGTAAAATAATACATTAACCTATAAACCTTGTCCAATGAACTACATAAACCTTTTCATAATTGGCTAAATCTTCCAACGGATTATGATTGAATAGTTTAGAAGGAAGGTCGCCGAATTTAAGAATAGAAAGTATCAAATAATATTAAGTGGATTTATTTTTCACATACTAGAAATATGAATATGGTAATAACATTAATTACCATAAAACCTTATTGAAAATATGCATCATACTTTTTATTTAAATATAACATAGGTTATTGGATATATTCCTTCAGTCCAATAAATGATGTAAACTCCGTCAAAGATAGCATAATCCATATTGTCAATAAATCATTTCTCAGTTCCAAGGTAGTCATAAATTATCCGATTTATGTTATCCAAACCAATCATTTCATTATACAAACATGATTTTATTAACTTTATGAATATATTATGCGGTATCTTTCAATCCACTATGTGTTTTCCAAAAAGATTTTCTTTTTATTAAATGACATATATTGGTACCATTTAGCATATAACCTAAAATAATTAATAGAAATATCATTATTAAAAGATCCTCATATATTTATAATATCAAATGATATGAAAACTGTAAATAAAATACATTTAATACATAGTTATTAGATAAAAATACAGAATTATATAAATTATTTCACAATAGTTGGGTTAATAACGTAGGCTTGACCTTGACCCATTAGTTTTTTTAAGGTATATGATATTGATTCTTATCGAATAATTTTGTGTAGTTACCACTATCCTTGAAACTAGAACAATGAATAAAAGTTTTTTCTATCTTTACTTTTCATTCTTTTACCTAGTGATTCTTTTCTCCGCACTTATAACAAACTCCTGGTCCATTCAATAATTTACCAATGTGATTCATTCAACATTTATCACAAGTGGGAGATCATTCATTCCCATGTTCCCATTATATATCATTTTATATTCCATTCTATTATTATATTATTTACCATTGAACCACTTAGATATTTAGAATTATTTCCCCATTTTAATAACATATAAAACTATTTCCTCATATGTAGATAAGTTCTGAATCACCAACACCATTCGAATACTTGGATGAATTCATTCAAATAAATGATGAAACATTCATTATATGTTGTGTTTAAAATCGATAACTTACCTTACTAACCTAGGAAGGTATCTCCATAATCAATAACACCTTATTCATCCCATTTCATTAAACCATTGACCATTATCTTCATCTCAATTTTTTTTCATAAGGGATTTATTTATCAAAGAATGTCTCATTAAAATTCATCATTCCATGAGTTAAATTTATTCATCCCACCTATTATATTGGTTCAATAACCACCATTTATATTTGTATCCATTCACACAACATACAATTAGATGAAGTCTCCCCTTTTTAGCACATTCCAATTTTGTGAATATTTTCTCCAAATTCTTAATCCATTTATCACCCACCTTTGGGTTAGTAGTCCAGGTAAATGTTGGGGGCCTCTATCATTTAAATTAATAAACCTTCATAGAACCTAAAAATTTAGTAGTTTTCCCCATTCATGAAAGGTTATCAATAATAACCTGATTAATATTTCATAATATTGTCATCAATTTTTCGGTTCCAATACCAGCTTTATTAGTTACCTCACTAGGGAAATATCTACACCATCCAAGAGTATTGATATCATTCATCCTTCCTAGTGAAATTTCCAACCAATATCATATACTATATTAGCTCATAAAATTTTGATTATTTTACAATTATAAATATGTTTTAATACATAACATATATTGAAAACATTATGCATAAATAATCTCAAAATCATAAATATGAATATTTGAGGATATCATTTCATTAAAATCATTAATAATTATTTATAAAGAAATTGTGAAACATAATTACTGTATCCATGAACTGTGTCAAAATAGGTGTGTAAGGCTCAACCCACCTTGTTGGAGTTATTACCCATTTGTAGGATCTTTTCCGTAACTAGGTCCTTTTGTAGTGTCCATATAGAGCTGTATTTCTAGAAATACCCACATAATCTCTAACATAGTAAAATAATAGTATGTTCTTCTATAAAAATCCACAATTTATATCATAGGTTTATGTTCCCTAGTATATGTTCTCTAAATATAGTTTCCATGGTTTCTTTCAAGCTTCTATTTATACTAACTATAATTCCCAAAAACTTGAATGCTCGGAGGTGATGGGTTATTTCATTACATTGGCCTGGTTATAACGAAATAAAATCTAGAAGTACCAATCAGTTTAATAGTTTTGGAAGAATATATTACATAAATGATACCCATATTATATTAAGAAATAGAAAATAAAACACTACACAAAATAAAATAAAAAAAACTTCATCCTTGAAATCATATTCAAATATTTCTTCTTTGCAGCCTAGGGATATAAATCAAAATAAGGGTGATCTCAAATGATTATTAAGGGTATGTAATAAAGAAGACAAAATAAATTGATTAGAATAATGAACATTTAATTGTAAATAGATTATAAAAAAATTCATTCAGCTAACTAGATATGGAAATACCAACATGGAATGATAAGAAAATGAGACACATTCTTTTTTATTAATAAAGATAGCATAGAATTCATCTATAGATATGTCAATGAAAAAAACTCATGGATATATAATCAAATAATATAAATTAGGGAAATTTTAAATTATTGGATTACATGTTTCCTAGATTCATGAATATTTTAATTTCAAGACCATTCATTTGATTGTTTCTAATATTGGATAAAAACCATCTAATTTGGTTAATAATTCATCTCATGAGACTCTTGAAACATTAAAAGGTTATCTAAAATCGGGCCCACCAATGTCATTATTATGAAAATAATTACTCATATTGTTTAATTTATTTAATTAGTAAACAATATGGCATATTAAATATTCATATTGACTAAATGAAAGAGATTTATCTATAATTCCCCATTTAATCAAGTAATTTTTAAAGTGAACGGTCTTTGTAAAAATGGTATACGAGTTAAGAAATAATAATATTCATCTTCGTAGAATGTGGATATTTTAATGATTATAATAATTTTATTTTTTATGATAAATTTCACAATCAAAATGAAAATTATATTGAAGAGATAATCATTAATAGGTTTCTTACGATAATAATCTTCAAACATCCCAATGTGTATCAAACCACTTTTAAACATTTTAACCATAATATCTATGATGGAATGAAATAAAATGAAACATATAATATCATGATAATAAATAATATAATGATATAATATATCAAATGGATGTATATACATCATATAAAATTGATGTGGTGTATAACAAAAAAATGAGTCTCAATGGAATGTAAATTGAAAAGAAATTCCATAACATGCTTTTAGTTTTTTTAACATCCTTTAACATCATGTATAGTGGATTTAAGAGTGTTCAAAACATATTACAAAAAAAATTAGGTTTTATAATATCATATATTATCTTCTCATCATATATTATTCCCTTATTTATAACAATCTTCCATTATTTTTAATCTTTCAGGTGTTAATTTCACCATTTGTCAAGTAAGTTTAAGTTATTACTTGTTGTTATTGTTAATTTGATCATGGTTTCAACTTCTATAGAAAAAAACATTATTTAATTATCATATATATCTTTTTATAGTTGATTATAATATTTCATAATATTTGGATATAGTGAATAAAATGAATTATCCATGGAGACGGTAGGCCGTATGTATGCATGAACTCTAATCTCATTTTTATTTTATATTAATAGAATGAAAATTAAATGATATATTTTTATATTAAAATTAAAGTATTATTTTTTTCATTTATGTCACAATTTTTTTACAAAACTATTCTTTAAATTTTCCTCGTATAGTCTGAATGAGTCACATCGCTTTTACGGGGAGGTAGTCCACATTTTCATAAACGATGTTTTGATATTTAAACGAAATGGAAAGCCTAAGGGTAATTGTTATAATAAAATTAATTGATAATATATATATTATAAATTTCATTTATATATCATATATAAATAATGTTTCCATCTTCATTCCCACTATGATATGTGGTAAAAGAAAAATAAACAAATGTTGTTTCGTGAGACGATAGTTTAATGTACTCTTAAATGGTTGGTTTATTACCCATTAAATGGATATGTGTGTATTTGTAGTTAAAACCCAAAACATTACAACATATTAGGGTATTGAGGATAATTTTTCTGTTATATAATATTGAAATATGTAGAATTGAATGAGAGTAAAAAATGAAATATTACTAAATAGAATAAGGGGGGAGGTTACCTCTATATTGGGTATCTTCTTTAGGTTTGTACCAAACTACATCCATGGATGGATGAATGAACAATTTGACTTTAGAGGTGTGAGGAAGGGAAATGGGTGAGTGCCATTTAATTGTGGAAGGGATTGGAAATCTTTTAAATTTTAGAAAGGGGGATTCCATATACATTTTTTCGATTTATTCTGGCTCAAATTATGATCCCAATTCAATCCACTAGAGGAAAATGTCAATATATGGCTATTTATTTCAAGGTTATTCTTCCTCTTGTGTTTAAGGTTTATCCATTTGTTATGCTATGTTTCCTTTTCATTATTGTAATTAATTTTAATTACATTCAATATTAATTTTTTTAAAAAAAATCTTTTTACATTATTATATATTATAAATCATCATCATTAAAAAAATGGAATTTATTTTTAAAAATTAAACCAAATAAATTTCAAAAATCAATTTAAATTTTTTCCCAAATAGGGGACAGCAAAGCGAGTTTATAATGATAAAACATTTAAAGGATTAGAAAGTTTTTATATCCAATTTCGAATGTAAATTGATTTTAATGACTTAAATTGGATTAAAAAATAAATAAGATGTCATTAAATTTAAAAAAAAGTTAAAATATAATTTAACCATATATATAAATTAAAACAATAAATTTTTAACAAAAAAATGTTTCATTTTCTATTCACTAAAAAATGAAACTTCATAGAAATAATAAAAAAAATAAAATGAAACTAATTTACATTTTTAATTATTTAAAAAATGATTTTTTTAACTTCAAAAAGTAAATATTCCAAAAACTGGATTTACAATTGTTTCTCCATTAAAAGGCCTTTAATGTGCATTTAGAAAAAAAAATTCATATGAAATTCTTGGTTTATTCTTATCTTATTTTTATAAAAGCTATTATATGAATTTTAAATATATTTTATTTGATATATAATATATATTATATTAATATCATTCTATAATTTTAATTTATTTAATCTTTTTGGATAATATTTCATTATGAGAATAAAACTAGTTTTTTCTATAAAGAAGGTTCCATTTTATACAGTTTATTATTATGTTCATTTTAAATATTTTTCTTATATAATTTATTAAACCATATAATTACATAATTTAGTTAATCATATTACTAAAAATAAATTTATCGAACAGGTTGTGTCTTATTATAATAAATAACAATTTTTTGTATTAATATATTATTAATCGGTACAACTCGATCTTTTTTGTTGTGCACGACATTGAGAAAAGATAGTCTTGTGTGTAATGAAATATAACATCCGTTTTCTATTTAGAAAATAAAAAAATTATGTTTCATGTAAACATAATATTATCATATTGTTTTGTATACATAAATCTTGGAACAAAAATAAATTTTTTTCTAAAATAAAATTATTTTAATGTATTGGGATGTTGTATATAGTTCTCCATATCCCTCCTTACTCTTAAAATAAATGATAATATAATCAATAAAACCAGAAAAAACATTCAAGGTAGTCTGCACATAATATATTTTTCAAATCTATGATGATTTTAGGGTAACAATTAATTCTTAATTGAAATCACATAAACCTCATAATTTCATTTCCATGTATGGAAAGAAGCCTTATGAATATATTCCTTCTTAACCTTCAATTGATGATTTACATAATAAAGATCCACTTTGAGAATTAAATGCATAATCATAGTTTATAGAACAAGTCATCAATTCCTGGGATTAGAAAACTTTTCTTTATGGTGATCTTATTGAGCTCCCAATAGTCGATATACATCAGCATTGATCCATCCATTTTTCATTACTAATAGATTCAGTTGACCAAAATGAGATGTAGTTGGGCATATGAACCCTTTCTCAAAATAAGCTTTTAGTTTCTTATTTATCTCGTCTAGTTTATTTGGGTCTATCCTATTGTGGAATTTTGATATTGGAGTGGCTCCAAGTGTGATACAAAATATAAAATATAATTCACAATATGGAGGAAGTCCAAGTTTCTCATTAAGAAATACATATGCATATTACCTCACAATGAAAAGTTCACTGAGTTTGTCTCTTTCATTTGACACAAACATTTGGAAAACATATTATTCTTCAGAGGGAATCATATGCCACACCATTGAAGGATTTTTTAATGGATATTCATGCTTATGTTTCCATTTATAGATGACAATGGGAAGATTTTTAATAACATAAAATATTTTCTTTTACCAATTGTTAATATGTAATCTATATTCTGAGAGCATATACATGCCCAATATAGTTTATAATTCTACTAATCGGTGTATGAAAATATTCACTAGATGAATATTCTCACATACACAAACAGAAGATGAGTCTAACACTTGGAATATAATGATTTAACCATAAGGTATTTTTACTAATATCAATACTTCAACGTATTTGGGCTTTGAGTCGATAGTTATATAAAACATGTTAGATAGAAGTGATTTTGTATAACTAGAATCAAATATTAATTTTCACATTCATGATTAAATTGTAATTTTACCTTGAAATACATCATTTTCGTGATCAAATTTCGCAGTATTGATGAAATATGAATTCCCTTGATACTTCAATAGTGGTTGCCGATGTTTGTTACCCTCAAGGATTTTAGGTTTATTTCACTAGCTTTTAGAGTTTACTCGATCTATATAGTTGATTCATTCAACCATATGTGGTTCATTATGTGGTTACTTTACATCCTCTATCATGTTGTATAAATTCCTCATGTCTCTCTGATAATCACAAGCTTAATAAAATTGTCTCCCACATTTGTAGCTTTTCCCCACCCCCTTGAGGTAATTACCATTATTCTTCATTCCACGTTTTTTAAACATGGGTAGTTGGATCGTTTATATTCCATTTTAATTTGATCCAATAACATTAAAACCAGTTCCTCTCTTTGTATCTCCAAAACCATAGAACCAATATTTGATCTATATCTAAAATTTAAGGTCACATCAAAATACTTTTTTCTAACTCTCAATGTATAAGATTTTTATATCAATTTGAAGGTGTGGTTTTAAACCCCTAATGAAACTATCTATTTTTCAATTATTTTTCTTTAACAAACATCTATGTCTAACTTGAAATCCTAGTGATGTTTTATTTGAATGCCGTGAAATATTGACCTTCCTTTTACTTCTACTCCATAAATTATATGTCCTTCACTGACCAAAGAGTCTGGGGAAAATACTTGTTAGGAAATATTTTCATAATTTCCTCCCACTACATTTATTTAATTTAATCATTCAACTTGGTGTTTTTAAACAAATTACACCATTTATTGTCCTGTCCATCTAAATAATAAATTTCTAAAGTCACATTATCCTTATAAAAATAGTAGAGTATATAATTATTATTATTAGTTGAGGTCACCCATTTTTTTGTGAATAGTGCATATGAAAATCCCCTAAATGACAATGGACATTAATTCTTAAAAGAATCAACATCTAGTTACTCATTCTTGATTGAGGTGGACATTCCATTTGGTTCAAGTTATTGTTCATAGCTTGAGACGATTGAGTAAGCATCATCATGGACTTCTAAACTCAACATTCCATTACATTAGGGATTTCATTTGGATATTCATTTCATTATCTCTTAATTTTGTTGTTGTATTGGTTTATCTATGTTCCCAACATTTTCTAACCTATAAAATATTTCAGCAAAATGAATGTCAACAAATAATGAATAATTTATCCTTTGGTGCCAATAAAATTAATGGCATATCATAATGTATCCCTATATAGATTTCTCTTTCAAATGATTATTTCTTATGTTTACATTTAATTATTCTTATCCAATGGGTTTTTACTAATTATTTCTAATCGTAATTCTAAAATTAACGAAACCATTCCATGGATTTGACTATAGTGACCCAACATTTTCATACATAACTATTACAAAATTTTAAAAGATAAAAACATACTAGTGTTACAAAAACTATGTTCCATTGGTTTAGTGTCATGAAAAAATTAGGATCATAAATAACTTTTAAAAATATGAAAATAAAAAATTATTTACACCTTTATTCTTTTTCCTTCTAAAACCTCAATTTCTTCTTAGTACATGTAAGCACGTAAGGATATACATTTAATAAATGGGTTAGATAAAATCCTAGTAAGAGGATGAATCATGTATATAAATCAATATGAAATGGGTGAGCATTAAATTCATACTCATTTAATACATATTGTGTCATAATATAGATCATGAGGGGAAACATTTGATAATGTCATTGAATGCAGGATTTCCTAAAAATGAAACATGATACAATAGTGGTAAAATACAACATATATTTGTGAAAAAAACTAGGACCATTTTCATGAATAAAATATTCAAATAATCATAACATAATAATTTTGAAAAAATCTAGCAGTATGTTTAGGCATAATACACATTATTTAATAATAAAAATCCCATTACTCAATCCGTTGGAGGGATATATAATTTTGGGCCCACTAATCACATCCTAACATTTACATAATAATTAATGAAACAATGAACATATATCAATATAACTCTAGATGTAACCCATATAACAAATGGGTTTTAAATGTATTTTATAATAATTATTTAAGGAATGCATTTGGTGCACCAAAATGAAAATGGGTGAAGAACATATGTGGTATAAGAGTCATCATTTTTTGAGTGAAGAAGAAATAACTCATGAAGAATCAAGATGTGTTTTGGAAATAAGATTTATTTTAGAAATTCATCTTAAAATATTATTGGAAACTTTTTTATCCATAAAATTAAATGATACGAATAAAAAATTATATTTTAGTAATATTAAATGAATATACATTCCGGAATTTGGAATGAAAGTAGAAAAACACAATAAAATGTAGTTGGGTTAGTGATTTCTGTTACCTTAAATATGAATGTGTTCTGAACATGAAAATAGTATATTGGATGATAAAATGAGATTAAATATTAAACAATTAATAACATATTCCAAATTATTTTGATTTATAATAAATTTATTATATTCATTTATGGCCATTTTTATGAGTTAAAGAGTTTAATATCGTCATTCCGGGAGAGTTAGTTTTCATGGTTTCATAGTTGGTTTATTTAGATATCATAATGGAAGTTATTCTAAAATGGGAATAATTATAAATATGTGAAATTATATTATATTAATTCAATTACATATGTTAATTTAGTTTCATAAATCATTTTGTTTTTTTATGTTGATGATTCATTTGATAAATCATTAATATAAAATGTTTACTTTATTTTATTGGGTTTTCTGACTATCATGAAGTAGTTTCTTTTTATTTAATATTATTCATATATTTTTTTTCATAACATAAAATAAATTATAACATACATATCCAATATTTCTTAACCATAATGATGGTTTTATTACAATCAATGTAGGTAGAAATAGGGAATGAATGATTATTATCCATGAAGGTGGTGAATCAACACATCATAGATGATGTTTTTATTTTTAGAATAAAATTAAATGATAAGAGATTTGAGTATATATATTACATTAAAAAATAAACATGAATTATATATATCACACTAGAGTTATCATGCCACTTGGGATAAGGGATTTATGAAGAGGATATGAAAAGAAAAAAAATTAAACAGGATGGATTGAGGATTTTACATCTTGAATATTGTCTCCTGAGAACCACCTTAAGGAACTTGGGTTTATTATTGTATTTAGACCAAAATATCTAGGATGTGAGGAAGAGAATTTAGAGGGGAATTATGTATAATTAAGAGAATACAAAAGGCGTCTAAAGTATGAACAGAAGAGATGGTGATATGTGGTATTTATAGAGGAAAAGTGGGGTGTTTTTTTATTATTATATTCATTAGTTCATTATATTGGATCAATAATATAAATAGGGTTGATTACCATTTTTATATAAAGTATGTGGTTCAATTTGATTCTAAAAAATGGGTTCTTACATCAACTATGACTTGAAAATTGACGTATTTAACTTTGACTATTAAATACTAAAATTACGATATTAAATTTTTCTAAAAAAAGCATAACTATTTTAGAAAAATCTACAAAATTCACTATTACCATTTTTGACATGTATATTTCAAGAAGGGGCTCCATTTTATTAAAATAATTTTCTATTTATGGAAAATTTAAGTTTAGAGAAAATTATCATTTATTCAAAAAATATATATTTTAAATTTATAACTAATTTTATTACACATTAAAAATTAAATTAAGGCCTCATAAAATTACATTAAAATTAATATAAAACGAAATATGAATTTATTAATATATTTTATAAAATAAATTTTATTTTAAATGACAATATTAATTATTTAATAGAAAATTATCTTTTACACTTTACAAAAAAATATCAACACCATGTTTTTCTTTTTTAAAACACTTATATTCCTATAAGATAATATAATTATATCATATTTTCATTTATAATATAACTAGATTTTATTTATACTTTCAGAGGTGAGGATACATTTCTATTGGTCTCATCAATATTCCTAATGGTCATATTAGTATTTTATCTAATATATTACTATTCCATCAGTATAGGTTAATTAATTTCTATAAATACCACTAATTTCATTATTCACATTTGAGAATGGTAATTTAATTGGTTTTTCTATTTATGTGTTTTATACTATATAATATAATTATCAGAAGGAAAATTCCACTGAAAATATTCTAGGTTTTTAAAGTGGGTTTCTTTTTGTGTCGCATATGTCATATCCTTATAAAGATCCAATAACTAATATAATTAATTTATCTTCAATGAATCCAGTAAGAGCACATAAAATAATTATTTGTTGAAATTTTTTATATTAATCCCACATTCCAAATATACTATTCAATAATACCTCACCATTTCCAAATATGTTGTAGAATTATTTAGCCTTCTTACATCACTTTTTGATCATATGGGGTCTTGAACATATTAAATGAAACCTAGTTTATCTTGATATAATACTTATTAGGTTATGGAACTAATGTACTATATAAATATAAATGATTATAAATCATGAAGTCATTAGAGAAATCAACCAAATTAGTTCAACCCTGATTTGCAGCTCCACCTCCAACTTTACTATAGGAAGCACCCATTTATGAAGTGGACCACTAGTTCAAAAACAGGTACTATGTTAGAAAAATTATCATACCCACCACCTTATTAGAAATATAGAGGTAAAATATAAATTTATCCAACCTCAATAATATCCTCAATATAGTTGATAGGTGGTAGTTTGGGATGCCTTCAGAGAATTATATTCAAAAAATCTAAAATAAAGACTAAAAACAACATAAATAAATCATATTTTAATAGAATTTATATAATTAGAAGGCTAAAAATAATGAATAACCTTGGAAGAAAAATCACATAGGGGTTACATGTAACCACTATGAAAACCCACCAATTACATACACTGTAATGACAAAATATTTAATCAATGAAAAAATATCTTGATCTAATTAGTATCCTTATTAGGTAAAATGGTTATATATAATATGGAATTCCTTTATTTTATGTTTTTCTATTTAAAAATAGAGTAATGAATTGTTACCATTGCTGATATAATCATTGAATAGTGGTCAATTTATTAGAATAAATATAGGGTTTTAATAAATCCAATTTACTTAGACAAAGGAATTAGGGGCCTCATCTAGTAGAATTGTACCATATAAATCCCATTTTTAGAAGATCAGAAAGGATGTTGCATCATTGGTCTTTGCTATTCATCAAGCCAAAGCCCATCTTCATCACATTAAGCTCGAATGGAACTACCTAGAGGAGAAGTAGAGTTTGATATAGATTACCACATGAGCGATGTTATCTGATCCACCCCAAGAGCATGTCAACATCACAAACCTTACCCTTCAGTATTATGTGGATGTTATAAAGGGTTATGTAACAAGACCGTAGAACTATTATTATGTGCTTTATTTTTGTATATAACAAAGAATACACATTCATTTTATTATTGTTACTTTGTAAATAGTTTGTAAAGTAAAAATAGTATTTTTAATTATTTTCAATTAATAAATATATTTTGATGAAGTAATGGATTTTTTAATAAAATAATATTTTAATAACATAATATTACAAAATTAGTTTTTATTATATATAAATTATCAGACGCTTTTTATGAATACAATTGTAATATTTATTGTTGGTTGAAATATGTTTTTATCCGAACACATGAATTTTAGATAAATGTTAGTTTTTATTTTAAAAGTAAAAAATTCACATATTTATAAAATTAATTAGATAAAATTAATATTATTTTTGGAATCAGGATGTTGAAATTATCCAATGATGAATTTTTCATAACTTTCTGTGACAGTCGATGTTTTGGGTAAAAATTAAATATTGTTTAATTGTGTAATGTGTTTTATGACATCATAATGACCCAATAGTGATGCAATAAAATAATATATGGGATGTCTGGACATTTTTTTGTTTTACCACTATATTAATGTGATTTTAGGTTTTTTTGATTTTTTTTACAAAGCCTTAGTGGACCCTCCAAACTTATAAAACATTTTAACTTTTTAAATTGATTTCCGTGAGAGTGTGACTCACCTCCACATAATCAAGCCAAATATTTTAAAATGTTTTTCCTTTGGGATTATATAATATTGTTTACCAATCCACTTTAGAAAATACCATGGTTTGGATTGTGGTTTTGATTAGTTTAATGTGTAGTGTCCAAAACCCAAATAATAAATAATTTTCTCTCTTTTCCTATAAAATCCCAACAAATCCCCCACTTCCACTTCACCCAAATTCTTTTTAGTTCTACCAACATCTTCCCTCTTCTCTCTAGAATCCTTCCAAGGTGATACAACTCCCAATAATCCTCTCTCAACTCTCTCCCAATACTCTGGGATCACACTTCCAAGTAAGTGATTTTTTTCCTTCTCATTTTTGTCCATATTTCATTATGTTGTTATGCTCTTTTATATGCAATTAAAAATGTTACCATGCCAAAATTCCATAAGGGATTTCTCCCTCCTCAATTACATTCAAGAAATTATTTTTTATTATGAATATAAATTCCATTACATATGTTGGTACATGTATATATATGACCCCTTACAATCCAATTCATGTAGATATGATGAGACACCCCGTTCTCTCTCATCAAACATTTTTATGAATTCCTATGTCACATCATTATCTGCCAATATTGCACCATGGTTTTCCATGCCAAAGTCATTGTGTAGTTAATACCATGTCCATTTCTCTATAAAAAATATTCACCTTTATTCACATTTACTTATTTATTATATTTTTTAAAGTATGAATTCCTTATTCTTTATCATGGAAGAAATTATGATGTTTAATGAATCCATGTTATATGCTCCATGTGGCACACTTATGCATGAAATGAAATGCTTAAAAAGGGTGTACCCAGGTAGAGCTCTGATGCATTGGGTAATGATTTGTATCATGATATGTTAAGTGTAATGAGGGTTTAATCATGACAATTAATGTTAAATGAGGGTTTACTCATGCTCCATGTGTAATGATCCTTTTCTCATGCTAATATCATGTTAAATTTTGTTCCCACATTTCCATGTTATGATAATCATGTTGTATCATGAGTTTAGGTTCATGTATCTATTATTCTGTATTGGTATGACTATTTCCTAAAATGTAATGTATTATTAATGTTATTCCTTGTTTTCTCCCTTACTGGGATTTATAGCTCACCCTGTTATTATGCATGTCCTAAGGTTATCCCATGCAATGCTAAGTATGAAATAATGTTGTGGTCCTGTAAAAGACGTTTTCAATAAATATGTTGTGTTTTGTGTTGTACATAGTTTTTTAATGTTCGTAATCCCCAAATAAATTTTTCCATTTGATATTTTGGGTTTTATTAAGGGCATCATTATCTAATAAATCATGTTTATGTGTGAAATAATGTTCATGGCTGTTATAGGTGGTATCATGGGATATGTTTATTTATATTTGGGATTAGGATTAGGAAATCCCAGTGAAAGACTTATGTATAAGAATAAGAATAATAAAAAATACCTAAATTTGAATGAGTATAGATTATGTGGTTTATCAAGATAATACATCCTTGTATGGATATGAGCAGGTTGAGGTGGCTCTGGAATACATGTATCTAGGGGTAAAACCTGAAAATGCTACTTTGAGCTAGACTCGAACGGGAACCAGTGCACGACAATGGACATTGATGCACTCTTTGTTATGACACTCCCAAGGGATATGATTTCGTAAATTCATAATCTTAGTATGAACCATTGTTATGGGAATTAAAAAATACCCCTATGAATATATGTTGGGATGTAGATCATGGATAACATATATTGAAGCCAATAAATTCAAATGATAAGGTAATAGAAGAAATTTCAAAGTCGCCTATTTTTGTATTTGGATTACCCTTTATGTGTAACCCCTACCATTCCTTTTATTACAGCGAATAGTCCGTAATAGGAGGACTTGGGCTATCAACTAAAGTGATGATCAATGTGATGACCGTTCTAATGAGATTCCCAATCTTATGGGAGAGAGAATCGTGAACATTGTCATGATACTCTCTCAGTTATATCTTGTTTTGAATAGAAACATCGGTCACGAGGAACATTCCACCCCCCTAAGAAAGAAAAAGTCACAATTGAGAGCATCAAGAGAAAAACACCTCCTAATTTTAATGGATCATATATTTCCTCAATTATCATAAAATAGATCAAATTCATAGAAAATATCTTCTTCATCCTTCAATGTTCTAAAAAAGAGAGTGTTATTCTAGATTATTATCATATGGTGGGTAAATCTGATCTATGGTGTAATTTATTAAAAAATATGAAGCCTAGAGAGGAGATCGTTCCATTGGAAAGGAAGGATTTCTGGAAAATGTTTTTGGATAATTATTTTCCTCGCACCCTCAAACATAAGATTGAAAGGGGCTTCCTTTACCTCAAGAAAAAAAGATGAATAATCAATTAGAGCGTATGAGGAAAACATCACAAGGCTTGCATGATAATCCTATAGCTTTTTCATTAACCTAGAATGAAAGGTTGACCACTTCCTTGGTGGTCTAAAACTGAACTTATGGAAATACCTAGAGATCCGTGACTTCGACAGCTATGAAGAAACTGTCTGATGTTCCCTCAAATTCAAAATCATGATCAGTGAGTCTTTGGGGTATAATGGGGATAAGAAGTGTAAGTTGTACATTAATTACGGTGGTCTAATGGATAAATACAAAGACACTAAGAAAATATAGCTCCCCACATGCCAAATATGTGTAAAGAAGCACCAACGAAATTTCCTGAAGGGGAAGAGGAAATACTTTATGTGCAGAAGAGAAGGGATCCTAGCCATTAATTTCTAACAAGAAAAACCTGCAACTCTGATATAGGAAAGGAATGCTTTGTTTGATGCTTAATGCATTGTTCACTATTTTAAAGGAAAAAAGGGCACTTGAAAAAATAGTGCACTAACCTAAGGGTTTTCAGAGGCAACCAACAACCTCCAAGGCATCAAGGGTGAGTGTTTTCCATCATTACCGCCAAAGTGATCCCAGACAATGAAGTAGTGATAGGTATGCTTGTTATTCATTCATGAATGGAGAATTTTATTTCTGATTCTAGTTCTACACATTATTTTATATTCTGAATGTTTAGTTGAACAATCCCAACACCACCATAAATAATGGTTGTAAAGATGTCATTAAGAATGAGAAATGGGGCAATCATTGCATCACAGAAATATAACACCTCCCCTATCATAAATTTTTTATTGAACATCCTAGATAACCTAATAATATTCCCACTGGTTGAATTTGATTCAATTCTTGGAATGGATTTAATTTATTTATTTATAACCATCATAATTTTTCAAAGAGGGAAATCACTCTCCATACGTCAAATCGAACCCCGATTCTATAAAAGTGAAAGGAGGACGATTAATCTTCTTTATAAAGATCATATCAAGATTTGATATTACTACACTATGAGCATCCATATCTGGATCAGATGATTGATTCTAAAAAATCAACCACACTTGAAGACATGTCTATTGTGAGAGAATTTGATGAAGTGATTCCTTTGAAATTTATCGGTCTTCCTCATATAAAAGATATTTAATTATCAATTCATATTATACCTGGGGTGTTTCCAATATCCAAGACTCACCATATAATGTCTATTGTGGAGCTTGATGAGCGAAAGAAACAACTACACGAGAGTCTTGATAAAAGTTTTATACACGAATGTGTTTCACCATGGGGTGCACCAATCCACTTCATCAAGAAGAAGGATGGGCCAATGTGCCATTACATTGATTATCATTAGATCATCAAAATCACTATAAATAAAAATTATCATCTGCCCCTATTTGATGAATAGTTCGATTATCTATGTGGAGCACAATACTTCTTCAAGGTGTATTTGCAGTTTGGATATTTATAATTAAGGGTGAAGAAGGTGGATATCCCCAAGACTGATTTTTGTACAAGGTAGGGTACTATGATTTCATAGTAATGCCTTTAGAATTCATCAATGCACCCACTATATTCATAGACTTGATGAATAGAGTCTTTAGATATTACCTCGACAAATTTGTGGTAGTCTTTATAGATGATATTCTATTATAATCCAAAAACAAGGAGGAGCATGAGGAGCATCTAAGAACTATAGTATATATATTTTAAAAGGATAATATCTATGAAAAATACAACAAGCATGTGTTCTAGTTGAAGGAGGTATTATTCTCGGGTCATATCATTACAAGAAATGGGATATCTATAGATCCACCCAAGAAAGCTACAATTGAGGGATAATCACGTCCAAACATCAATGATAGATATTTGTAGCTTCTTGGGGTTAGCTGGATATTATCACCTATTTGTGAGAAATTTTTCACGATTGTCAAACCCTCTTACATAGCTTACTCGGAAGGGGGTAATGTTTTCATGGAGTGATGAATGCAGAAAGAGATTCAACTAGTGGAAAAATAGTCGTATCACTTCTTCCATGCTCACACTACCCACAAGTGGAGATATTTTTTGGTATTTAGCGATGCATTGAAAAAGGTCCTAGGTTGTGTGTTGATGCCAATGACAAAGTCAATGCCTATGCTTCAAGGAAATTGAATGTACCAAAGAAAAAATTTCCAACACATGATCTGGAGTTGGATAGGGTAATATTATCTTTGAAAGTTTTGAAACATTACCTCTTTGGGGAGAATTGGAAAATATATACAGACAACAAAATCCTCACATATATATTCACACAGAAAGAGTTTAAAATTTTACAATGAATATTGTTATAGTTGATCAATGACTATGAATGATCAATCCATTAACACCCTGGGGAAGTGAACAAGGTGGCAGATTCTCTAAGTTGAAAGCACCCATCAATTCAATAATTATTGTGAATTGTAAAGGATCCAATATTCTTAGATTTGATGAATATGGAGATGGGAATCATAAATAAGGGAACATCATCAATCCCTTCACAAATTATTGCCTAACCATATCTTTTGGAAAGGTTAAAGGATTCTCAAAAGGATGATGTGGGAATTCAGAAGAAAGTGGAAACTATAAAAAAAGTAAATACTTGGAGACCAAGGTTAATGAAGAATGAATTGTGAGATTTCTGACAAGACTGTGTGTTTAATCATGTCAAGATTTAAATAAATAATTTTTCCATGATGCACATAGATCGAATTTTTCCATTCAACCAAGAATAACAATGATGTATCGATATCTCTAAGAGTATTATTGGTTGGATAACATGAAGAAGGAGATCACTGAGTATATATCAAAGTGCTTGGTATGTCATCATTTGAAGGATAAGAGGTATAAGACTAAGGGGATGATGCAACTATTACCCATACCAGTAGGGAAATGGGAGAACATCACCATGGACTTTGTGACTATACATCCAAATATATCCAATGGAAACAATGCTATCTGGGTTTTTGTGGATCATCTTTCAAAGACTACACACTTCATTGAAATTCAAGAGGATTTCTCAATGGATTAACTGCCACGAATATACATCAGAGATGTGGCATGGCTGCATAGAGTACCCCTATCAATTGTGTCTGATTGAGATCCAATATTCACCACTATGTTTTGAAAGAGTCTTAAATGTGATCTGGATGCTGATCTAAACATTAGTATGGCTTATCATCCACAAACTAATGGAAAATATGAGCGGACTATCAAAATAAATGAAGATATGTTGAGAGCATGCTTAATGGACTACAAATAATAATGGGCTCAACATCTTACTCTAATCGAGTTCTCTTACAAAAATAGTTTCCACTCTTGCATCCAAATGGATTATTATGAAGACCTATATGGGATGAGGTGCAGAATACCCGCATGTTGGGATGAAATTGGGATGTTATCTCTGAGGTCAAGAAATGTCCAAATAAATGGTGGAGAAGGTTAACACCATTCAACATCACATTAAAGCTGCTTAGTGTCAAAAAAAGAGATGTGATGATAATCCTTGAAAATACCTAGAAATTGATGTTGGAGAAAATGTATTCCAATACATATCACCATTGAATAATGTAATGAGATTTTGGAAGAAGGGAAATCATATACCAAGGTACATTGGACCTTTCGAGATCCTTGATCGTATTGGAGCCATGAACGGTTGACTAGCACTCCCACCGAACCTATCTCAAGTACATGATGTATTCCATGTATCACTCTTGGGGAAGTATATACATGTCCCATCATATCTACTAAATCTAGAGGTTGTACCATTTGAGAATAAAATCTCCTATGAAGAGAATCATGTGATGACATTAGATCACTGAGAAAACATTCAACGAAATAGGACAATTCACCTGGTCAAGGTAATGTGGTGAAAACAAATGTTTGAAGAGGAAACATGGGCATCAGTGAAAGGGATGAATTAGAGTTACCTGCATCAGTTTTATTGTGGTCAATGTACATTTTGAGGGTGAAATTTCTTAACGGGGTATGATTGTAATGACACAAACTTTTATCAATGAAAATTCCTTTTGATCTAATTAAATTTCTTATTATGTAAAATGGTAATATAAAATATTCATTTCCTTGGTTTAATGTTTTTGTATTTCAGAATATCATTACAAAGTATTACCATTTCAAATATAGATATTTAACAATGATCAACTGATTAGTATAAATATAGGTATTTTACTAATACAATTTACTCATACAAAGGATGTGATTGCCTCATCTTTACAATTTCTCTTTACGAAGCCCATTTGTTGGAGCTCAAAAAGGAAGTGGTGTCAATGGGATTCTCCCTTGACCAAGCCCATGCTGAGCTTCAACACATTAGTATTGAACGTAAACACCAATTGGAGAAGTGGATGTTGATAGAGAGTACCTCCCGAGTGATGTTATCGGGGCCACCCCAAGAGTCCATCACCATTGCACACCATACCCTTCTGTCTTATGTAGGTTTTATAAAGGGTTATGAAAAAATACCATAACAGTATGATTATGTGAATTATTTTGGTATATAATAATGTATAAACATTCATTTTTTTATTTTTACATTGTAAATAGTTTTTAAATCAAAAATTTTATTTTTAGTTAATATTCAATTCAGAAATCTATTTTCATGAATTAATGTAATTTTTAATTAAATATTATTTTAATAAAATATTATTACTAAATAAATATTTATTAAATATAAATTATCTTATAATTATTATGAATACAATTGTGATTTTTATTAAGGTTTGAATGACATTATTATAATAACCCATATATTTTTGATAAATGTCAGTTTATATATTAAAAGTAAAATTTCACAAATTTAAAAAAGTATTTATATAAAATGAATATTATTTTTGGAATCAGAACATCGAAATTATCAAACGGTGAGTTTTTCATAATTTTCAAAGACAATAAAAGTTTTGGGTAAAAATTAAATATTATTTAATTATATAATGTGTTTTAAGACATCATAATGACCCAACAGTGATGTAATAAAATATAAAAGATATTTTCATAAAATATATTTTTTACCCTTCAAATATTGTGATTTTAGGTTTTTTTATAAATTTTAGAAAGCCTTAGTGGACCCTCTAATACATATAAAACATTTTCGCTTTTTAAATTTATTTCTTTGATAGTGTGATACACCTCTACATAATAAAGACAAATATTTTAAAATTTTATACCATTAGAATTATAAAATATTTTTTTCCACTCCCCTTTGGAAAAAAAATTTGTGAAAACCCATGGTTTGGTTTGTGGTTTTGAATAGTTTATTATGTAGTGTCCAAAACATAAATAATAAATAATTTCCTCTCATTTCCTTCATAATTCCACCAAAGATCTCACTTCCTCTTCACTCAAAGCCTTTGGAGCATGACCAAAATCTTAACTCCTCTCTCTATAATTATCCCAAGGTTCCCCATTCTCTCATGAAGCCTCTCACAGACCTCTGCCAAGCCTTTGGGATCACACTTTAATGTAAGGGATTTCTTCCATTCTCATTTTTTCATGAATTTTATTATGTTGTTATACCCTTTTATTTTGAATTTTAATTGTTGTGGTATTATTTATAACTTCCCCCATACATTCCAAATTATGTTTAAATGATTATAGAGCCATTTCTCTTTAATTATTTCCTTCCATGTACACCTGTTACCATGCTGAAGTTTCGTAAAGGATTTCTCTCTATTCATTTACCTTCATAATTTTTTTTATTTTGAATCCAAAACTCAATTACATATGTTGGTAAATATATCTAAATGACCCCATTACTATCCATTTCATTTACATATAATGAGACACCCCTTTCTATCTAATAATTTTTTTATGAATTCTTTTGTAACGTCATTATACTACCGAAATTGCACCGTGATTTTCCATGAAAAAGTAATGCTGTAGTGAATACCATTCCCATTTCTCTAATAAGGGTATTCACCTTTATGAACATTTACATATTGATTATATAGTTACATCTATTAATTCGACATTACATTATTGTCGAGTAAATGATTATGTTTAATAAATCCATGTTATATGATCCATGTGGCCCACTAATGCATAGAATGAAATGATTATAAAGGGTGCACCATGATAGCGCTCCAATGCATTAGGTAAATATTAGTATCATGATAAATTAAGTGCATTAACAGTTTACTCATTCTAATTCAAGTGTAATGAGGGTTTACTCATGATCCATGTGCAATGGGTCTTGTCTCATTCTAATATCATGTTAAATGTTGTTGCTACATTTCAATGTTATGATAATCATGTTGTATCATGCCTTTATGTTCATGTATCTATTATGCTCAATTGTTAATCCTATTGCCTAAAAAGTATTTTATTCTTCATGAAATTCCTTTTTTACTCCCTTACTGGGCATTATATCTCACTCTTTTCTTATGCATGTCATCGGGTTATCCCATGCAATGCTAAGTAAGAAGGAATGTTGTGGTCATGTAAAATATGTTTTCAATAATGATGTTGTGTTTTCTATTATATGTTGTTGTGTAATGTTCCTATCCACCAACGACACTTGACCTCTCGATATTATTGGTTTTATTAAGGTAATGTTTATGTAATAAATCGTGTATAAGTTTAAAATAAATAGAATGTCTGTTATATAACTAATAAATATTCTTATACCACTCTTACCTGATGATGAGACTTTCTGAAGCAGGGTTCTTCTCTAAAGAACCTTCCCAATTTAGAATTTTGTAAGAACCTAAGAGGGCCTCTCTTTCATATGGAATTTTCAGGATATCGGCTTCTTTCTGGCATGAAAGGGTGTAAGACTTTTACTAAGCTTTACACTTGAAAAACTCCATGCCTACCTTCTCAAAGAAATTAACAGAGTCATAAAACAATATGACTACGTCCAGATATACAGGATCTTGAAACTTTTACTTTGATATATAGATACTCTCCCAATGATTACATTTGATAATATGAGAAATCCAGGAGTCATAACAATTGTAAAAGTCTAAACATACAAGTATCTCCCAAAATACCATCTTTTCTTTAATCTCCTTGAATTCCATCTTGTCAGAACTGCCTGACATTCAGATCTATTAGAAATATGTGAAGAAATATGGAATAAAAAACTATGAAGTAGCAGAACATCGACATGAAATCTTAAGGAACCAGTAGGGTCCTCATGAAGTGGGGTAGCCCTTATATAGACCAACTATTACCTTTCAACTTCCATAAATAAATCAAATGGCCGTGATTTGTCCACAATGATCTAACAGTTGAAGATGATTGAAATGATATATCCATACCGAAATCTCGAGGTTTTAGAAAAATAAAAGTCATATTCTAAGGAAATATGAATCTGAGGAAAAAAATATTTCATAAAAGAAAGGATTACCAACAAATAGAACTGTAAGAAAATATCTAGGGGTAAGAAAATGTACCTTTAATGAATCTCTGAAGAAATTATCGGTATCAAAAAAAAAATTCATGGGTTTGGAAAAACTAGACAACAGAAATTTTACTCCGAGAATTTCAACTCTAGAAATATGGATTCCGAGAATTTTGATTATGGGATTTTCAAAATAGGCAGAAAATTGAAAAGAAGAAAAAAACATTAATGTTGGTTTAACTTAAAGAAAAAAATTTCCATAAGGTTAAATTTCCATAAAGAAATATTTTCTTAAAATTTTAAAATCTGATAAAAATTTGGAACTGTTAAATTTCAGGTCTGTTGAGAAAACATATATGGGAAAAATAACAATTCTGATACATACTTATTCTGTAAAAATAAAATTTTATAGAAATATTTTTTTAATATTTTCAAACATATGTACTCCCAATGAATTTAGGAGTAATTTAATATTAAGAGATGGTTAAACAAGAAGTAGATATGAATTATTATCTTACAGAAAGCATTCCTAGATTTTATTTAATGTATTCAAATCTATCAGATGGTAACAGTTTGGTAATATATCATCAAGTTGTTCTTGCGTTCTGATGAATTAAAGAATTATATCTCCTTTGAGTGTGTGATACCTAAGAAGGTGCTGCCTAATATCTATGTGCATAGCACGAGATTTATGGGCTGTCTTATTTCTTAGGGCTGGTTCACTTGTGTCATCACACAAGATTTGAGTTCTGGTAAAACTGATGCCATAATCTAAGAGGGTGTGTTGCATCCACAACACTTGAGCACAACAACTTCCAACTGGTACATATTCTACTTCAGCAGTGGAAAGTTCTATAGAATTTAGTTTCTTACAAGACCATGATACTATGTAATCTCTTAGGAAATGATATGTTCTAGATGTACTCTTTCAATCCATTTTACAACCAGCAAAATCAGCATATTAAAATCTCTTTATTTAAAAAACATTTCCCGAAGAATAAAAAAGTCATAAATCCAAGGTTTCTTTTAAGTACCAGAAAATTATTTTCACAGCCTTAAGATGTGATTCCATAAGATATTCATGATATATTGCACATAAGAAAACAGAAAACATTAATCCATGTCGATTTGATGTTAAGTAAAGTAAACTTCATATCATTCGTCTATAAGATGTTTGATCTAGAGGTTTTCCTGCTTCATCAATATCAAGAGTATTAGAAGTTCTGATAGGAGTACTTATACTCTTTTTGTTGTCATACCCAAACATTTTTAGAAGATCATTGATGTACTTATGTTGAGATAAATAATTTCCTTCTATTTTTTCTGAAATTTGAAAACCAAGAATGAATGTTAACTCACCAATCATACTCATGTCAAACTCATACTTCATAAGATCTGAAAAAGAATCGGGTAAGGATTATTGAGTTTATCTGAATATAATGTCATCAACATATATTTGTACAATTAAAATAACTTTCTTATCACACTTTACAAAAATTGTTGGATCTGCAGTTCCCATAGAATATTTGTTTTGTAGTAAAAATCATCTACTTCTATCATACCTAGCCTTAGGGGCTTGTTTAAGGCCACATAAAGATTTGCTATGTTTATATACATGATTAGGATATTTTACATCTTAAAAACCAGGAGGATGGTCTACATAGAAATCTTCCTATACATATCCCTTAAGGAAAGAAAACTTCACATCCATTTGATAAAGATTAAAATTATAGAATGCTGCAAATTCTAGAAGAATTCGGATAGATTCAAGTCTTGCTATCGGTGCATTGGTCTCTTAATAGTCTATGACTTCTTGTTGGTTATAACAATTTGAAACTAATCTTTCTTTATTTTTAACTATATCTCCATTTTCATCACATTTATTTCAGAAGACCCATTTTACACCAATAACAGATGTATCCTTAGGTCTCTCAACAAAGGTCCAGACATGATTCCATACAAACTCATTGAGTTCATCTTGCATAGAATTTATCCAAACTTCATCAACTAAAGCTTACTCAGGAGTCTTTGGCTCTAATTGGGAAAGAAAAGTAACATGTTCAATTTCATTCCTTAAGGAACTTATATACCATACAGGTTGATTAACATCTCCTATGAAATTATCAGTAGGATGATTCCAATGTAACAACTAATTTGGGTTTTGTAAAACTTGTTCATCAACATAAGGTAGAAAATCATCTGGGGTAAATGTTTCAGGAATACTCTTTTAAACATTTTCCCTAGAAGAATCTTCAACTATAGGTTCTTGATAATCTTTAGAAAATATATTTGGAGTATTTAAAATAGTTTTTTTGAAAACAAAAGGATCAGTTTCATCAAATTTAACATGTACTATTTCCTCAACAGTGCCAGTGTTTTTATTGAAAACTCTATAAGCCTTAGAGTTAGTGTAAGATCCTATTAAAATTCCTTCATCATATTTTGGTGAAAAATTTTATAAGTTATCCTTTGTATTAAGGATAACAACTTTACAACCAAAAACCTTGATGTAAGAAACTTTTGGATTTCAACCAGTCCGTAGCTCATAAAGAGTTTTATTAAGAAAAGGTCTTATCAAAACTCAATTTAATGTATAACAGGCAGTACTTATAGCTTCAGACCAAAATTTTTTTTCTATAGAATAATAACTCAACATGGTTCTGGTTATCTATTGAGGCATTCAGATCCTTCTTTCAACAACACCATTTGGTTGAGGAGTTATAGGACCTGATAAATTGTGAGTAATACTGTTCTTACTACAAAAAGTTTCAAAATCAGAATTTAAATACTCACTACCATGATCACTATGGATATTTTTCAATGATAGGTTTTTCTCATTTTATACTTGAGAATGAAAAGTTCTAGAATATGAATAATCTTTATATTTTTTTGCTAGAAATTAGACCCAATTATATCTACTGTAGTCATCAACAAGAACAAATAAATAATATTTTCCTCCAATACATCCAGTTTTTGTAGGAACAAATAAATCCATATTCAATGTAGGGCATTAGATGTTGAATATTCACTAATATATTTAAAGCTAGAATTTTTTTTCATTCCAAACAGACAAGGGTCACAAAATTTTGATGAATCCAAACATAGAACTGGTAGATCCTTAACTAATCCTTTATTTGAGAGGTTACTAAGGTTCTTAAGGTTGTAGTTTCCAAAACTTCTATGCCAAGCCAAAAATGATCTTCAATTTCACTTAAGCAAGGAAGTTCTTGACTTCTTATGTCTTCTAAGTTCCACGTTTATACATTCTCATGCCTATGGGCAGTAAGAATATATTCATCCTTGGAATTATGAACTAAACATCTATCATTCCTAAAATTCACAAGGTAACCATCATAAAATAATTGAAATATGCTTATAAGGTAGTTCTTAACACCATTAACAAATAAAACATTAGAAATTATAACCTTTCCAAGAAGAATGATATTATCTTTACTGACAATATCTCCTTGAGAATTATCCCCAAAGGTTATTTTTCCATGTTTAGATTTGACAATGTCATGGAAATAACTTTTGTTACCAATAATATGAAAAGAACATTTGTTATCCATATACCAGATATAGTTGTTACATTTTTCATTTTCATGTAATAAAAAAAGTTATCTCTTCAGAATCCAAACTAGTTTGGATCCAGGATTAGACAATAAAATTTTAAGAACCCACATATGTTTTAAATTATAAGCCTTGTGGAAACCAAGATATTGAATTTTGATTATGGAATGAGATTTCCTCCAATGTCCTCCACTTTTACATTTTGTACAGAAGGGGTCGTTGGATCGTATAAAATTTTTATTTTCGAATATAGGTTTTCTGTGAGCATAACCTACTCAAGATGTATTTATGTGAGTTATGATTTGGGAATAAATCTTGTCAAAGATTTATTTACCGGATGTATGGTTGGAAATAATATTATTAAGAGAATATATTTCAGATTTTAATCTTATTACTAAATTTTTATACTCTTGAATTATTTCATCAGAGTTAGATTTTTCCTCAAAAAAATTTATTTTCGAAATAGCGTTCATAAAATCTTTAGAATGTTTTTCTTTTTCAGAAATTATATCCTTACGGTATTTAGAAATTTTTTCTTAGAGCTCATCCTTATATTCAAGATCTCTAGTAAGATCTAAAATCTCTATTTCTAGAACTTCTTCTCTAGTATTTTACTTGTCTACTTTCTTGTAAATTTTACAATTTGTTTCCTTCTAACAACTTGGAAAATCTATATACTTCTTCACAAGAAGGTATTTCTTCATTATCTGAAGATGAAGTATCTTCATCAAAAGTAAGATCTTTGGGATAATAATACCTATAAATAGTTAAATTTGTTAATGCCTCAGCAGAGCGTACCTTGTCCATAAAACAAGTATTTGGAAAAGAAGTAGTTGCGATGAATCCGATATTATTCGGTGTTGATGAATCATATTCAGATGATTCACTTTCAGAAGAGTCTTCCCAACTTGCACTCAAATTTTATTGGTATTAAGACGTTTCTTGTCCTTAGAACGATAGATCTTCTTCTAGTTTCACTCTGACTTCATTTCATTCATATTCTTCTTTTTTTAAAGAGGGAAATCAGGTCTGATATGACCTTTTCTTCTGCATTCGTATCATTTAACTTCCCCATTTTTCATTTCTTTGTATTCTGTCTAATTAAAATTATTTTGATCATTCTTCTGAGCTACTATCTTGTTCATTATCCAAGAAATATTAGCTAACTCATTCTCATATTTTTTTGTATCACTTGATTATGACTGAATAGTAATGTTCTTTGACTTTGATCTAGTAACTATTTCTGGAGTTTTTGATTTAGTATGGTTTGAAGTCATTGTGAATGAAACACTTCCATTTCCATTATTTTTTTTAATATTATCCGTATCTCTATTCATTCTAGTCTCATATAGGAAAAGTGTTCCAAATAGCTCTTCTAAGGAAATCTTGGTGACTTTCCAGTTCTCATCAATTGTTGTCCTCTAGGACTCCCATTCATTAGTCATGATATCTATGATCTTATCAACAAGTATTTCATCATCAAGACATTTTTCTCCCGTATACTGAAAGATATTCAAAATGGTTATGAATATTTGATGAACTTTGATTATGGTTTCTCCATAAGGAAAGATAAAACGATGATATTCAGCTCTCAACAAAGCTCTTCTTGTCTCCATAACTTTAGAAGTTCCAAAATGTGTAACTTTCAATTTCTTCCAGATACTATTCATAGGTTCACATGAGGATATATGACTATACATGTTCCTAGTCATGTAACATAGAAAAGTATTTCTAACTCAGAAATTAGTTTGATATTATGCTCTCTCCAGATAAGTAAAATTTCTCAATTCCTTATCAAGAATTTTATAATCTTTTATCAGCATCAGGTAGTTTACAACTCCAGTGTTAACAATGAAAGTATTCACCCAATATCTCTTGTACTCATAATATTTTCAATCAAAAATAGGGGGTTTTTTAGGTTTTCAATGGTCTAAAGAACCAATATGCATGAATCCAACTATAATAGCAAATATAACTTTCATTGACCAAAAGGTTAGTAGTAGTTTAGGAAGAAAATATAAAGATATTAAAGAAAACTATAAGGAATCGTAATGTCTAAGAAAAATAATAACTATAGTATCTCTAAAAAATATGAGTCTGGACTTGTGAGTCTGAAATTATGATTTTGAAAATATGTTGAAGAAGATGATTTCCCTTCTAAATCTAATCATGAGATTAATTCAGATTGAACAAATACTGAAAAACTTATTTATAAATTGATTCAGAGTATGATGTAATCTCCTCTGATACCAATTGAAATGTTGATATGGAGTATGATATTCTACTCTATACTAATATAAGGATCACAAAAGCACTAAATATAAACAATATACAAGAGGGGGTGAATTGTATACTTTTAACATTTCTTAATTAAATTTTTTTATAAACAAAAATCACAACACCTATAATATGAAATTACCTTCTTAGATAAATATAATGATCTTAAATCTAAATCTTAAGAAATATTTCTTACAAAGATATTCTACCACCATGCATATATATTATCTTACAAACAAGGATACATGTTAGAATATTTATTCAAAAAAATCTTCCTAACTTTTACAAAGCATCAAAATTTTACAATCTTGTTTTAACCTAAATGGGAGGATATCCAACAACCTTGGATAAAGGTCCCTGGTTTTATACTTACAAGAAGGTACATATTAACAAAACCCAGGTAAGCCCACAATCCTAAGATCAGTATCTGTCTTTCTATCCCTGCAATCGATTAGTAATTAAATCGGCACCACTGAATTCACAAGCCAAAGTCTCTGATTTGTAAGAAATTGAACCTCTGCACATAGCAATTCTACAAGAAGTAATGTTTGAATAAGCTGTTCAATCATTCCGCATGAATCCTGAGAGTTTATAAGATCCTATCAATCTAGATAAACTCACTTTTAGAGAGATGAAATATAAAATGAAAATGTGTGAACTCATGAACTCGTAAGGATCTCATCATCTGAGGTCATATTTATAGCTTTCAAAAACTACTAGCCAGTTACACTCTAACGGTCATATTCCATAAATCCTAGAGGGACCTGAACATGCAGCAAACATACAATGGTTAGTTTATAATATAAAGAATAACATATTTTTATATAACCAACCATAAATATAAAGAACTTTCACCTTAAGTGTAAGGAACATGGAATCTAATTAAATTGAAATGATATGAATGAAATTATAATGTTCAGAATTCTAAGGAAATAATGTTTTGTATAATAAATTCTGGAATTATAAATTTCAGAATGGATTTTTATAAAAATAGTACGAGTAAAGCACTAGAAAATATTTTATGAAAACACGGTTTTAAAAATTCTGGTACCAATATCATGATTTTCTTAATGACAGAATAAAACAGGTATCTGATTATAGAAGGCAATGAATAAGAAAATTCTCGGTATCAGTTTCTTATTCTCCTGTATCGGTATCATAAGAAACAGTATCACTCTCTCTAATATAAACAGTATTAAAAAAATTTATTTAGAAATGCAGAATGGAAATTTTTAGTATGATATAAAAAATGGTATATGGATTTCGTTATCAGGATTCCCAGTATCGGTATGACAAACCTGTCTTAAGGAATATCAGTACCAATTACCAAGAAGTCTGAGTTTAAGATCTTTAGAAAACCGAAAAACTAGAAATCTAAGTATAATCAAAATATATTTACGAATAAGGTGTTTGTGATTTTCAAAATAAAAACATAAGGAATGGAAGGGTATTATAGACCTAAAAATATATAAATCAATAATTACCCGTAGACAACATGTAGATTTTTTTTACCCCTACATAGATTTATTTTTTATTTAAAATATGGTTAAAATATTTATTTTTTAATTATAGTTAAAAACATAAATAATTCGATTAATATATTCCATTTATGTCATTAAATTAAATACTATGTAAATTTAAAAATAATTTTAATATAACATATTATTTCATGACAGTGATTTAGAGTAATTATATCCTTTATAATTATAAATAATTTATACTTAATATAATAAAAAGTCATATGAAGTATATAATATGTATGCATAAAATTTGATATATTAATGGTTACAGAATTTATTTATCATAATGTCTATTTTCATAATATATGACATACAACAATTAATATTTTAAAATAAATACATAAAACTAATATTTTTCTAATAATAGAATTTATATATGAAAATAAATATTATTTAAATATTATTAAATTATTTTTTAGTTAAAATTTATGTTTTTAATTAAATTTAAATGTAAATGTTAATAATTATACCAAAATAGATACAAATATAGATTTTTATATTTGAAAATATTAAATTTTCATTTATGTTTAATAAAAATATATCAAATTATTTCTTTGGAATAAATACAGGTATTATTAGTATATTATTTTTTTAACATGAAGATTTTAAATTAAATTATTTTAACATTTATGTTATTTAAATAAAAGAATTTTAATTTCAAAAATCAATCATTTTTTTAAAATAAATCTCAATTTTTAGAAACAATCCATTTTATAAATATCTATAGAAAATAAAAATTTCAATAATTCATTTAATATTACATAAAATTAATTAAAACCCAAAGAGAAATATGTCATTTAGATTTTTTTGAAAAACCTACAATGAAATACATATAGTATTTTTCTATTTTTTATATTGGTTTAGTTCATGGTTTCATCATCCCTTTAAAAATAATTTATAACTCCTTAGCTGGTTTGAAAACCAAACCTAGTGATACATACTCTACAATATATATCTTTATGATAACCAGAAAAATTTATTTTTGAGACCTATGAAAATATTTATAATTACAGTGTTGATAGAGATTGATGATTTTTATACAACATACAACAAATACGTCTTAAATTTTTATATTTCATTGAAACATATTTGATTCTTGAATATTATAATTAATCCATTATCAAGTATATACTTGAAAACATTCCTAATAATATTTTAAAACACCATATCCTCCTTCAATTATTATTTAACATTCACATGGATGGATGATTGACCATTTATTTAGAGAAAAAAGTATTCATCCCCTTAAATTATTATTTAATGTTCTATAATTTCCAATTCATTGAGTTTTGGGTTACATTCAAACCTCATATTATAAAATGATGCATGATCCTGCCTAGTCGGAGCATCTTCCACCTTGTTTTCCATCCCAATGTTGAATTATATTATGTAGTCATAGTCCATTATCAACTCCAACATTCAACTATAGTGTTTGTTCAACTCTTTCTCTATGAATATATACTTTAATATATTTTAATTAGTGTATATATATATATATAAATATTTACCAAATACATAATTCAACCCTATCATTAATGAAAATAATATCATTGTTACACCTAAATCATGAATTGGGAAATTATTCCCATGGATTGTCAATTAATCTTATTCATATGCTATTACCATGTAATTTTCAAGATAACACACTCCAATATCTTATTTGATGCATCTATATAGATAATAACCATCTATTTTACTATATGGTATTTTGATTAATAGTTTAATGAATAACCGTATATAAAAAATCTTGATTTTTTTACATTTTATTTTTAATGAAATAGTCTTCATTTTGAGTTAAAATGGTTAATATAATAGAAAATAATGATAATTGTTTCACAAATCATCAATGATATCAATCTAATCTAGGAAAACTGTTGATCACGATTATAGTGGTTATTATAGGCTATTAATAAATTTTATTATCCATTGAGAGATATAAATATATTCCCTCAATTCTAATTACAAAACCACTGAATACTAATTTCTAATTCCAAAATGTGCACTTGGAAAGTTATGTAAATAATTTATCCTTTAACATGGTATTCAGAAATATCCTCATATAATCATTAATTGTTTCCATTTCATATGAATATATGTCAATATCATATATAAACACTACCAAAAATGATCATGGTAATCTCTAAAAAATACAATATTTATATTAGAGAGGATAGCATGGGAGTTTATAAATCTGAAATGAATAACTGTGAAATACTAAAATTCATGTCATATATAAATTTATTTCACAGAAACATAATCTTTCATTACCCAGAGTTATTGATATCAAGATCTATGTTAAAGCATAGAGAAGTAATTACCCCCTCATAGTTAATTAGAATGGTTTAAATTATAAGGTAAATGATATCTATAATTAATTTTTATCTTTTTATATTCACGATAATCAATCTAGAGATGAATTGATACATATATATTTTTAAAAAATGTGACTACTACACCCCCGGTTGAAGAACTAGGTTGTACAATAACCTTATCTAAATTATCTATGAATTTCACTAGTTCATCTAATCCAATATGAGAAATTATATAAGTATCCCTTAATAAAGGATAATAACCAAGGATCAGTTGTCTATAAATCACAACCCTTTTAAATGGGTAATACTGAAAAAATATTATAGAAATACAGTTAACTATACTCAAATAATAGGAATAATATCAATATTTTCTTTATAACTATACATTATTGGAATATATACCTCTTTTCTAGGTTATACTAACCATGAAATCGATTTTACATCAATATTGAGTTCATATTCCGCCTCACATCAATATAAAATCATTGGTTTATTCATAATATTAAATGTGAACTCATGATCATGGAAATTGATTTCGAATATGTGGAAGGATAGAAAATCAAAGCCCAAAATTATATAAAATTTAATAAAAGAGATAATAATATATTTCATGATCCCCATTCCAAAAAAACTTCAATGGAAGATATTTTTATACATATTATGCAACCCTGAAAACATTGGGTGTTCTATTGGATAATATAATATCCAATTCTGGGATTTTTAATTTGATGATCGTAGAAAACATTCATTATAAGAAGGATTGGGAAAAAGCAAATTAATTGAAAAAATAGATGTTGAGAAGATATTTGTATATGTTTTATAAAAAAAAATTCTAACTGGAATATAGATATTGAGAAAATACATGATTTTTATCTTTTTATTTACCACAAAACTTTTGTCTCTTAATATCAAAAAAACAATGAGAATAATTTTTTTCTAAAATTTCTATTTCTATATTAAGAGAATCCCAATAATTTTTTATAGTTAGAAATGTAAAATAGAAATAATTTTATCATGCGAATATATTTAAATCCTATAAATATGTGATATCTTTTTCATTATTGGTCAATTATAAAACAATATGTTTACCTTAAAAGTCATGTGATGTACTCTTCATATATACAAATGGATACATTATCCTATTTTTTACCTCTAAGAATTCATTGTTCAATATTGTATAAAATGTTAGAGAAAATATTTATAAAAAATACCTTCTTAAACTTCTATCGTTAAATAGTTTCGATTTCTTCAACCGATATCATATTCATAATTAGAATCCACTATTGTCTAGGTTATTATTATGAATAATAAATTTGGAAAAAAAAATTCATGATCTATATACTAAGGAATGTAAAATATCTTTCCCATTTCATTAATTTAAAACTATTAAATTAATGGACTGAAAGGCCCACGAAATGGGTTAGATGATGTCAAATGAAGAATTCAATATAGGGTTGTTCCTACATTTATTTCTTATGGGTTCAACATGGATCCCATTTTTATTAATATATTTATACTGTTTATGAGCATAAAACAAAAAATATTCATTCATGTGCCAACCAAATTTGGTTATAAATTTTGATGTTCAATTAATTTTCAATAAAACTCATTTCGATGTTGATTCATCCAAAAAAGAATCTATTTAATAAAAATAAAACTTGTTAGTTTATGTATAATTAAATAATCATTTCAAGAATTATGGTAGTTTGAAATTCAATCAAAATATATTTTAAATTTTCAAAAAATACTTTTAACCTATGAAATTTTAATGTAATTCTAAATCCCATTAGTTAGAACATATTTTTTTCAAGTTCTATAAACATATTATATGTAACCTAATCCTAAAAATAACATAAACCCATTATGATACCAACTAAAATGACCCTAGGAAAAAATGGATGCATAATAAATCATTTTAGATAAATATTGGTTATGTCTCAAACGACTTTCACCCCATATATTATAGGTTTAGTTTACTTTTATTTTAGGTATGAAAAAACTTTTTCTATAAATATATTCAACATCCCCAACATATATTATTCATATGTTGTACCCTTTATGATATATCTTACAAAGCACCCTTTTTCATAACCTGAGGAATGGAGTCATAAGAAATAATGAGACTAAATACATAGTAAGTTTAAAAATATGACATATATAAAAGATCACATGTGATAATAATATGAGAATACAAATATGGGAACATTATCAAACAACATTGAAATTATATAATATGATCACATCCAACAGAACATAGGTCACAAACCATAAACCCTAGCATAAGGTTTTGGTATATCATAATACTATTCTAATATAGGTGTAGACTCATAATTCATTAATCATGAACACAAATAATAACAAAATATTTATAAGAATGACACATAGGAGTATTTGATAGTGATATGTATGAAAAGTCAATTTATTTTTCAAGGCACACTACCATGACCATCGTCACATTGTGGGAAAAATCCCATGGTGGACTGAGTTCACTCCTCATTCCCTTCAATCAGTACTGGAATTGGTTCACTCTCAAATATGTTTCGGGTCATTTAATGAGATATTAAACATTATACAACTAAATGAAATGATATAATAGACCCACCCATAATATAAAAATTATAGGTTCCCTTTCTAATACACCCATCTTCTACAATATTTTCCATTTTGGTTAACTACCTCACATTTTAGTTTCTAGGGTGAGGTTACTGACCAAAAAACTCTAAAAGAAATTTTGATAAATATAGTGTCTCTAAGGGATTTTATTTTAAGCCCAATATTCATCAAATTTGAAAGAGGTACATTGGGTGTTGTTATCATGGTGCAACATCACTAGCTACAATGTAGAGACTAAACTAATGGTGTACTATCATAGCCACGCGACATCATCATACACACAAGGAGTCGATTTTTATTCCATTTCCCTAATCCGTATATATGTGTTTACATTTTCGTGGGAATAAAAATCTCACAAACATCCCATTCCGGAGAGATATCAACATTACAGTACCTGTGATTCTAGTTGTAGGATTTCATTTAGTCACTCCCATACACCATAATATTTTTAGCCATAGATCAGTACATCACAATTTTGTTTCTCAATAGGGATCAATAATAAAAAAAATATGAAAAAGTATTATGATGGATAATATGTATTGTGGGACATAAATTTCCTACCATATATTTTTCTTTCCTAATGTTGTAGTTTGGATTCATGTACCATGGTACAACCTCACATGTCCTGCCATAGTGACCAACCTCACAAAAGATCAACAACGTGAAACCCTACACATGAGAATCTGATGATTAGTAATCTTACAAAATCCTATTTTATTTTATTTTTTATTTATGTGGTACTAAAAATAAAAAACCAAATATATTTTTCTAATATGAACATGAGACCATTAAATAATCTATCACTACATAATTAACTCATGTGAAAGGAAATAGGTTTCATGAAAATGTTTCTAATAGTATGATCATAAATAACCCATGTATAAATGAAAAACGATATCATTACAGAATATCACTATTAAATAATAATGCAGAATCATATGTTTTTACATAAATTAAAATAAAATTTATTGAAACATTATAAAAGGTTACTGAAAAACAATAAGGTATATCTTTTTGTTTTGATAAACATAATATAAAAATAAAAATTTTACAAATCATATTGAATATCAATTAAATTGGAAAACCATAATATAATGGAAACATATCTCCATAAATATGAACAAATACAATCCAAGGAAAAAAATTTCTTTTCATTTGTTTTAAAAAATAATAATATATTCAGAATATTTTTTATAGTTAAATGTCAAAAAAATAGTCTATGAAAAAAAGATAAAAATATTAATTTTAGTCATTATTAAAAATTTTAAATGAAATTGAAATTATCTTTAATGAATAATTTATTGATATATAATTACATTTATATAAAAATAAAAATATTATGGTAATAGAAGAAAATTTTCATGATAGTAAAGAAGAGATTTATTCTATTACACTTATTGGTCATATTTCAGTTAGATTATAATCAATTGGGATGTTAAATGATAATTCTATATTTAAAATTTATAAAATTTATATATTATTATTAAATAAAATGGTTTGATATATAAATAATATAAAATTTCCACAAATAATAATTTAGACACGTACAATAAAAAATTCAATGTTAGATTGGTAAGGAAACCCTTACCCCAAACATTCACTTTCTTGAATGCACTCTAAATCTATTTATAATAAAGATAAAATTATTAATCAAAAACAAAATGGAAATACATGTAGTTATTTAACATGACACAATTCCTATATTTCTTTTATTTACCCTTATATTATTTTTAAATTTTCCAAAATTAATCTCTTAGAGAAAATTGGTCTATTTTCCCATGAATTATTTGGTTTTGTGGTTTCAATAAATGTACTTTATTCATGGGTAAATAAACTCTATAATTTTCATGATCATTCAATAAATGGGTTTTCTATTTTTCTATAGGTTCATGGTTTTTTATAGAAATTATCATAATGGATTTCGTGGAACACGTAAAAATTTATTTTTTTCATAATGTTGATTCAATAAAATAATTTATATTATAGAAAAAAATATTTAAATTATGTAAAATTAAATAACTAGTATAATATCATAAATTATCATTTTTATAATATTTTTCTACTATTTCAGTTTCCTTAGTCATTCATGATGTACAAGAAGAAACATTGTTCATGTAGGTGGTAAAACCAACCCAAAAAATAAAATGTTATAATAATTGAATTAGTAATAACTTGTTAATTTAGTGCATTAGTACAAAATTGGAGGAATTTTATTAACATAATAAAAATATTATTAATTTTATAAAACACATTAAAGTTGGTTTCATGAATAATATATAGAATAATAATTATGGATAAGGTAAAAAAACATTAATGACATGAATCTCCTCTTATAGAGCCTCCTAGAAATGAGGTGCTTCTAACTCCTTTATGAGACTAAAAATACCAAAAAAATAGAGATGATTCAGATTGAGATTATTTGGAATGGGATTTGGGGTTATTTTTATAGATGTATTTGTGGTCACGTTTGTTGACCTGGGGTATTTTTATATTATAAGGGAAACATGTTTTTAAACATGAATTTCTTAATATACAGGAATTTCATATTCATGGAATTTGGTTCAAAATTGAAAATTATATCTTATATAAAAATCGGATGTTGCCAAATTTCATATGCACACTTGTGTTCAACGATATATTGTGATATTTTCACTCAATTTAACCGTGGACATTATTATAGCTTTTATAGAGATGATTAAAATTTTTTCTTAGGTTACATATTAATATAAATAAGTGAAATTAAAAATCTTAAGAAAAATTGATATTATGATAAAAAAAAATTAAAAAAAGTCTATATTAAATTTTTAAATGTCTTAAAAACTAATTTTAATATATATATATATATATATATATGTATAACACAAAATAAACTATTTTTCTATATGACCATATTTAATCATAAAAAATCATTTAAATATATTTCCTCACAATATATTATTCATTAAATAAATTTTAATTTTAATGAATATAAATATAATTATTTCATTACATAAGACTCCAAACATTGAATATGATAAATTCCTTTTTTATTATAAAGATATATAATATTATTTAAAATAAATATTGTTAAATAAAGAATTTTAGGGGCATTTTTGAATAGTTAAAATAATTTTCCATATAATTTTATAATCATTTCACAGTATTTTTTAAATGATTTGACAAAAAACTCTTGAAGATTTTTAAATTTAATAGAAATACCAAATTCCTAATTTTTGTTTCATTTAGTCCAATGGTATTTATTAATGTGGATTTCAACCATTTTATTTTTCTAGATTATTTTTTTATAATCATTTATCATTCAATAATTTTCTAATGTTTTAATTTTAATATTACGATAAAGAATTAATCAATTTTGTTCTATGATTTATGTATCACATGTTATAAAAAACACCAATCTTTTTAAAGGAATATAAATAATAAAATCAGGGTTTGTTACCCGAACTTCTTATATAGGCATTCATTGTGGCATGATATGTCCATCAACAAAGTCGATAATCCCTTAGAGGTATAATAAGAATGAATTATAGGATGATAGAAAAATAATGAATCTACTTGAGCAATGATTCTGTTTGGAAACCTCTTAGAGGTATATATTTTTCCATGATAATAGGATGATCCTTTTATTATAGTCAGTGTAGATATACTAAAATAGATTTAGACATTTTATCAATATTGTTACTCAGATACTTCAACATTCTATTCAATTTAGAAAATTTTTAGGTACACTGGTTAGTGAGTCAACATGTATGTCCATAAACCATTCATACAAAAAATGTTGTATAATTTTTTTAATATTTAATGGTGTGTCGATATTGATTCTAGTAAAATTAGATATATTATATTCCTAGGAACAACACAAGAAGAGGTGAAAAGTATTTTAAATACTCAAGATCTCATATAAATTCAATTCTAAATGTATAAAACCACTTCTATTTTGAATGGATGAATAATATTGTGTGGATTTACTGAATTTGATTGATAAGTAAACTCATCGTCACACAAATTAGATTCTCCCGTATTTGATATCAATAATGATTCTCTAGAAGTAAAGAATGGTTTTTATTTTTAAAATCAACACCCAGAGAATAAAATCAGTCATATTTGTTAAAAACATTATTAAAATCCTCATGTAAAATGATATAAAAAAATTCCATTACAATTTCATTAGAATTTATTATATATGAATATTACAATATATTGTTGTTTCAATATCCTTATTATGCATAAGGTGAATTGGTAAAATATCACATGAACCTACAAATTAACCTTTCAAAACACATTCCTTCCACATACAATAATCTATATCAACATTTATAAGAGGTATTGGATTATCATGAAACCATTATTCCATAATGAAAAAAATATATTACATTCCCAATCTTAAATTAATTACATTGGATTGTTTTATTTAAACTAATTTTAATGGTACTAAAAAGTTGAGTATTAGAAATAATCATATTCTGTCTTAGCTTGCATCACCCTCATATTATCATATAAATCCTAAATATTTAAACAATATCCTTTACGAGATAATTCAATTAATTTACAACACATCAAGTGATACAGATGTTAATATATTAAATCCCATCATAAATACTAAAAATTACTCCCAATATACTTGAGATATACAATATTCTGTTAGATTATATACAATTATATGAATATGGATAGACTATAATTCTATTTTGATTATAGTAATCATACTCTTTTAAAAATTAATTCATTATTCTAGTTTCGAACATGTTATTACACTATTGAAACGTGATTATTAATGTAGTGGATTCAAATATAACCATAATACAGAGGTCCTCCCAAATAATACATAGTAAATCCCATTTTTTGGAAACCTCATTAATGGTTCAATCACGTCGATCCACATACCTTAAATGTTAAGGGGGATACAAGATTCTATAACATGTGTTATCACACCATAAACACTAAAATTCATAAGAATTTAGTATTTTCTTCAAATCTATAGAAAATCAAACCATACCATTAGGAAAAACTATCATGACAGTAATAAAGAGATAATGTAGATAATATTAAAACCAAATGTCACTTATAAAATCCAAAAAAAATCTACCAATATACAAAATGTTTTATATTTATAAAAGGAATAATCAGAAATTATATAAAGGATCGATGAATGTTTTTGTTTTTAATAGATCCTCTTAAGATATTTTAAGAAACCAAATAATTTTCAAATAATGAATGTATAAAATAAATAGTATAATAAGAATAGAAATATATGTATTAAAAACATATTAAAGAAGATGATATACTATATAATCGTCAACAAGAATATTAACATTGTTTTTTATATTCATTTTATATATCATCATTAACTATAATTTTCCTACACATACCATTTTGTGTAAATTAATTGTCATTTTTAAATTAAGACCCACTACCGCTTAGTTATATCCCACATAAATAATTTTATATTTTTCCATGAAAATAAAATACATTTATATGGATAAAATTAGTAGTTATTGACTTCAAATATAATATTATATAAGAAATTAAACATATTTATCAATTAGATAATATGGAAGAGAACAAAATATTGACCAATAAAAATTAAAAAAATTATTGTCGTGATTATTAATTTTAATTGGAAAAGTACTTGTAATAATTAATGTATATACTCTAAAATATTGAGATAAGTAAAATAATTAGCTATAAAATTTTACATAGTCAACAAATCTAATGCATGAGAAATATCATGTTGAAGATAATTTAGAGCTTTCAAAAGATTACTTTTATTTGGAAAAGACTTAGAAATGTTATTATTAGATTTTAAAATTACTATTATATAAAAATATAAGTAATACAGTTGAATAGATGAAATTTAGTTCCCTCCATGGAAGAAGCTAATATATACTTAAGTATAAATGATTCCTCAGATGTAGTTAATAGATAATAATCCCAATATAGTTGTATTTTCTAAAAATTGATTTTAATTCAGTATAAGATTCATTTTTCCAAAATCAAATAATTTCTAAAATTATACATGGAAAAAGTGGTATTAAAATCCTATACACTAATCAACTTTTCTATGGACCTATTATATGAATTTCATTCAAGATTTAACATAATGAAAATAAATTCCTTCTAATTAAGTGATATATGAGAATAAATGTCATTATCCTAATGAAATTAAATACTTCCAATGAATATATTAATTTCTATTTTTCAAAAAAACATACGATCATTCCTATTAATAGATCAAGATTGTTTTATATTATCCCAAAGGATTACCCATGTCGGAATGTAAGAGGAATCACCCAATAAATTTTCTACTAGCTTGAGACTATTTTCCTAGTCATCTACATCTTTAATTAAATGGAAATTATTTTTTTGTTATAGTACAATATATATTTTAAATTGAAAAGGGTTGTGATCTAAAAAATTATATTTTGTATCATTACATAGGTTCATTGAGGAGTAATAAAACATCTATTAATATATATTATAAAAAAATTTCAATCATCATTCATTTTGATGTCACAATAATTGAAGATCTTAATCCTTGATCTATCGATAATATTCTTCTAGAAAACAATGATCAAGAGAAATTACCATTATAAAATAAATGGTTATATAATTTTATTGATCAATTGAACAATTTCTAGGATAATTTATACCCCAATACTCAAATATGGTTTATTTTATGATTCTATGTGGTCTAAAGGGGAAATCACTTACATTAATGAGATATGATTAATGATTGAATGAGGATTCCTTCCCTATAGATGTGGGGGAACCACAATCGGTATTTGGACATAACTACACATAAAAGTGGATATCCAAATGAGAGTCCACCAACCACCTATTATATTTATTTAATTTTCCAATTTTTTTTATATAAACTATTTTTGATTTATTATTTTATGAAATGCTAAAAACTTATATGACTTTTTTTAAGACTGGAATTTTAAAAACTCTATGAAATATATGTATTTTAAAATTTTGTTCCTAGAATTTTGGAATTTTAAATATCATTTAACTTTTCATTGAATATTAAATTTGTAAATTCTATATGGGATAATCCAAAAGGCCATTAATTAGTAAAAATTATGGAAAAAGATAAATGTTACCATGGAATTATTATTTTGTATGCTTTTGGGAATTGTTTTAATTATTTTCATTTTTGAATGCACGCTTTTGATTACTATTATATCGTTCTTTATATTTTTATTCAATAGTAAAATAACAATGCATGGTAAACTATATTTTTTAATATAACGTGAAATATATGTTTTTGGGAATTGAAATAAGTATTTTAATTTTAAAAAATTATTAACAATGTTTCTATATTTGGAATTTTATTAAAGGAAGACTTCTTTGAGTCCCACATTAGAAAATGGGATGTATCTGGGTCCCCATTATTAGTGAGAAACAATTATAATTTTTAAAATAAAAACGTTTACATGAAAAATCATACACATTTTCAAGAAACCATTGTATATTTAATATAATTTTTTTCAAGCTCATTGTAATACAAGTTTGGTTCATGTCAATATACACATAATGAAACTAAAATTGTAACCTACCTCAGAATAATCCATCTAAATCCATCCTACAAATGTCATTACAATTGCCAATATATATACCTACCAAAATTGAGAACATAATAATCTAAAATATACTTGTTAACACTCAAAAATATTCTATAGGTGGAGAAATGTGATGGAAATAAATTCAGGTGGTCAAAAAAGTCCATTCATGTACTTATTACAGCACTAAAAGTTGTGTAAGTGAACTAAACATTGAAACCTACCAAATATAATTATGATACACCTCAAGTATCTCATAATAGTAAAATATTGGAGTATAATGATATAATTATTTTTAGACACATAATCAATTAATTGGTTGAAAATATTTTTCACACAAATCAATATCATTCATCATTATCAATTGATGTGGTTGGAGGTCTTCACAGCCATCAAAATTATATTTATTAGCCTAAAATAGCACAATGGTGCAAGGTCAATCAACAAAGATGGTTGGAAAGTGATCAAAGGTTTTTTACAACCCCCACTATTATCAGCATTGGGGTAACATTTTTTACTTTTCAACTTTTTACATTTCTTCATATTTTGTTTTTGATGAAGTGAAACAAAATTCACTAATTCTTTAAATCTATTATTTACATAATTGGAAAATGAAATATTTAAAAGTAATATTATAGAATAAAGGTAATAGAAAATATAAATAGGAGTTCCGAGAATGAGCTCAGAAGATTTCAAATCTACTGGTAAAATGAATGACTCTTCATATGATTAAATTTACACATCAAAATGAGTTTTTAATCCTTACCCTCCCAATGAATTAACACTATGTATTACTTTTTTTAGTTTAATCACTTCAAAAACCACATACTACAATTTGATATTAAGATATCAATAGAAAACTATCTCACTGATAGTTTCTGTAGATTAAATTTCTAGTTTCAAAAATACACAAATGATCAATCTCACCGAAAGAACATTTATTTTGAAATTTTATGCATTTATGTTCAAATTCAATTTATGTTGATTACTATATTAATTTTCTCCAAAAGAATCTGATTCTTTTCAAAATGTTTTATAATGTATAGAAGAAAGTACGAATCATTAGTCATTCAAATTTCCCAAACAAAAAAATTAAACTAAGATCATCTTCAATCAAAAACATAAAATAAAATGTAAATTTTATATAATATAGGTAGAAGAATCCTACATTTGTGAATGAAAATCATGAATTTTTTCCCTTCTACTACAACCCCATGTCCCTGGTACTGCTCTTGGTGACTCTTGGGAGTTTCTGCTCTCGAAAAGGGTGGCATGGAATCAGATTGAGAGTCTCTCAAATTCTGCTGCTTGCTCTGCCATTAATATCCACTATCATTTGCGGTATGTCACCCCTATTTTCCACAGAATTCATGCGTCCTTCACTTATGCACTATGCACGTGCATTTTCTGAAGAATGACACATCGTGATATCATTTCCCATGTAACAAACTCACACTATATTAGTTGAATGTATTTAGACGTGTTTCTATCTCCTTTATGTACCTGTACATTTAGAACTGAAAAATAAATAAATGAGTCAATGTTTTAATGTTATCTTCATAAATAAATAAATGTTTTATAAATGACGGCTTAAATTTTAATAAATATAAATTAGTATTTATTAGTTATTATTTTATTTATTAAATAACTTATTTTATTTAATGTTATTACACATTATTATTTATATTTATTTAATTATGAAGGTAATTATTTAATAATTAGATTAAATTTGAAGTTTAGAATTTATTAAATTATTAAATTTCTAATATTAGTATTTAGTATTTGAACTCCATAGAGGGTGGTTTGACTCTTGAACAATGGCGTAGTTCTACCTCCTTACTCGGCCTCATCTTATAACTATCCAGTAGCTCCTTAGGCACCGCCTCATCCTCCTCACATGATGCACCTATGACCTGCGGCTATAACAGCACATTGTCCCAGCCTCATGAGAATACTTTTCACCGGATCATTATCTTCATTTAAGGCCACGATATCCTTCAATAGATTCACATCCAGCGTCTGCCTCTTCCAATCCACGATGTGTTTTTTCCAAGATACAGTGAACTGTTGCAATTAAGCATTGAATTGGTTCATAAAATTTGATAGTTGAATTGAGTTTCTGTGGAGTTATGGGAATGTAGGTCGATGGTGGTTTGCATCCCGGAAGGCAGACACTCCTGCAACAACAACACCCTTCTGCATATCCTCTTGGCTCGACCTCGGTAAAGGGTTGCAAGAGAAGAAAATCTTGGATGGCCATAAGGATGAGGTAGGTGGTTCATGTTCAAGATGAAAAATCTGGTCATGAAGCAGCGATGAATGGATACTCGACTTCGGATTTGTTTTTGATCCGAAATTGTTGTGGTTTTGGATTCTTTGTTTGATTAGTCATTGGGATGGAGGTTAAAGGTGGAAGGGGGACAATGGTGGAATGGTGTTGTGGAAGTCAAGGAAGGGAGCGGTGTGGCCAGTTTGTCGCAGCACAAATGATACGCGGGAAATGGTGCCAAGGTTGGTGACGTGGTGTGATAGTGTAAAATAGTGGCAGCGGAGAAGTGGAAGTAGAGGTAGAGTATACAGTGTGTCACGACAATGTTGAAACAGTGGGGTAGGAAAACTGGGAAATGGTGTGAGGGAGTTACGATGGCACCTGTTTAGATGAAGCCATGAGGAGGTGGAACAGTGAAGAGGAAACTATTGTAGGGGATGTGATGCCAGATACGGTGGCACCAAAAAATAGAAAAACAGTGTCACTGCAACACTACAAAACAAAAAGAAGTGTAAAATAAATTAAAACTTAAATGAAAACTAAACAAGATAATTAATTGAAACTAAAAATTAATTAAAACAATTTAAAATTTAAGTACCCCCAAAAACATTAATAAAGTTATAAAACCATTCAAAATTCAGTTATATTATTAGTATCTTCAATTTATAAAACATAAATAGTTACTAAACTAAAATTAAAATTTTAAAGGTACTAAATTATAAAAAGTTAATATAAGATCTAAACTTTTATAAAAAAGGTAAATTATTTAAAAAATTTACTATATCAAATTAAATTAATTAATGTACACAAATAATTATTCTGTTATTAAACAGTTATGTTAATTAATGAAATTAAATATAAGAGATTTAATAAATGAAATATGTTTATAATCATAAATTTATAACTCGTGAATTTGTTAAAAGAAAACTATTATTTATTTTTAAAAAAATTAACTATGTTTTAATACATGAAATGTACAATTAACAACTACATTATTTATATGCAGAAAGAATGATTAATTAATTATCTAGTAAATGTTAAATAATTAAATATGAAAACAAAAATTCCAAACTTAATAAAAATTTATTAGACTATAAAATTAATTTAGGAAACAAATTAACTACTTAAAAGATAAAAATACATAAATTATTATAAAAATTGATTAATTGATAAATTTATTTATAAAAATACAACATTGTTAATATATTGTAAAAAGTACACAAATAACTAGTTAAATAATTATAAATTAATTAAAAACACATGGAAAAACTATGTAAAATATGGCCCCATCAAATCCCCCCACACATAACCATTGTTTTTTCCTCAAACAATCTCATGATTTAATATCTTTGAAAATTGATGTATGGTATAAATGATACTGCTCAGAATAGGTAACATGTTTAGAAATTTGAAACAGAGGATAGAAACATGACTATAGGATTTTGAAAATGAATTGTTCAAATGAATCTTGGCCTGAACAAATACTGAAAGGGTCATCTTAAAGATTATGAATCATCGAGCAATGAAGATGACATGCCTCATATGAGAACCTTCCTAGTGAGTCATTTTAATATAGGATCTGGTTCGATGTCCAAGGGTGACTAGATGTAAAATAAAAATGGAATTAAGAACATTAACAAAAGAACTATATACTTTGAATTTTTTCCTATGTTCCAAAAATAAATATTTTTTGGAGTCACGTTTTTGATACAACCCAAATGACTCTTATAAAAAAACGTTGACCCCTTCTTCATTTGGATTTCATCATTTCCCTCACCTCAATGAATCCATTTTGACCCTAGACACTTTATTTAATTTTTCCGAAGACATGTATCATGTTAAAAGAAATGGGCAATGCACTTACTCAAAGTGTACATAGGCCTTATAGTAAACAGAAACACCTTCGGCATCTATGGTTTCAATGAATCGCCGTGGGATATGAGATTTCCAAACTACTCTAGTTTCAATAGATTATTATGAAAACCCTTTACATTGTCTCATTAAGGTGATTTCTTTAATAAATAATAAAAAAGTGTCATCTAGGACCACGCTCAAACTTCATGTTCCAAGGGCTATAATCATTACTCCATAAACAAGTTACCCATGCCACTATCCAAATTAGTTCTTAAACCAAATTTACATTAAATAAATATGTATACTCACTTAGAAATCATCCAACTTCATGAATTTCAGATACAAAGAATATTTAAAAAATTAATTAGGCATCATCCCAAGGCGAAACACAATTGTGTACAATGGGAAGCCTAAAATTATGAAAGAATATTGAAAAAATACCCATTTTTTACAAATAGGTAGAAATTGTGGTGGTAATTGATGAGCTTAAAATTAAGCACAGTTTAGAAAAGTCAACAATTGAACCCCTCTACAAAACATTAAGCCAAACTTTTTCACCAAAGCTGACTTCTAAAGTGGAGAATAACAATTAAACAATTAAGGTAAAAAACAGATGTTCAATTTATTAGATTTATGACATGTTAAAATTATCTCATTGAAGATCAAAAAATGTGTATCCCACAAAGCTTAATTAACTGCTGGTTCAAAGGAAAGTACATGAATTAAAATTTATGTCCACTGTATAATTTTCAATACATCTCAATAGTATCATGTGAGGTGTGGATGCATAGTTAATTAGGGTGAAAGCATGTTTTACATAATTTATTCAGTTGGATATTCTATATAGTAGACGAATTTAATGCTAAACACGCTATCCTATAGAAGATTTAAAAAGACCAGTAGCATGTACCCCCACCCCACTGAGATTAATTTAATGGAATTATTTTTTCAAAAGTGAAATTCCATTTTTCAAAAATGAGGAATATGCATAATTTTACATTCCATCACAAGCAGAATCATTTTAATCCTAGTGATATATACCAAATATTTTTAAATAGCTCAATCATGCAGTAGACTTATTAAAAAACAACAACATTTGTAGAATAATGTTTCATTCAAAACTTTTAATATATTTTGTAATGTAAAAAGGATCAAAATAATGAAATAAAAATTACCAGTATGGTACTTCCCTAACATATTATTTTTTCACTAATCCTTTGAAAAAGGAATTCCACTCCTTTATTAAATAGTAGAATCCTTAAAACACAATACTTGTAAACCGGGAACAAAAATCGAGCAAAGACAGAGCATATAGAAGATAATAAAGAAGAAGTTTATTCAATGAAAAAACAATACAAAAACTAAAGTAAACACAAAAGAAGAACTATGGGTTAACTCTCATGTAGCACAGAGTTTAAAGTCTCCAGTTAGACATTATTTAATTAGAGTTTTTTTTATTTAAAACAAACAAAACCATGGGGTTCGTCCCATGCATCATAAAATTTATAGTCTCAGGCCGGACTCACATAGAAACTAACCATAGTAACTAGGTGGATGTGGTTCCCTAAATAGGAACCACCACATGTGTTTGGCCGATATTTTTTTAGTAGAACAATGAATTATGTGGGAATAAAAACACAACACAACAAAAACTAAAATATCGTATCCTCATATAACAACTAAGAGACGCCCATTGAGAGTAGTATTCATAGTGGTGTGGAATTCCAGATTATGTTCAGTTTTTTCATGATTTGAATACACATTATGGGACAACACTAAACAAGGTGCTCTAAGGGGCGTGATGTTATTCTCAAGGCTATCTTTCAAAACATCAACATTAACAGTTCTACATTCAAGGGTTCAAATTGGTAAATTCTTATTGGTAAGTTCAAAAGGGGATTCAATAAAGTATTGAAAAAAACATGTAAAATTAAACTCAAGAATAAATCAACTTCTAAACTACTATCAACATCACAAGAAGGCTTGACACCCTTCATAGTTGTGGATGAATGTGACCGAAAGGGAATAGAATTTATTTTATCAATATTCAAAGATTCTTGTTTGTAAAAGATATAAATATCTTCCAAAATATCCTCATCTGTTAACTCACACTAAACATCTATAACTTGTAAGAACCCAATTATTCCAAATTAATATATGTGTTCAACCTCCCTTTCATTTTCACACACTAAGAGTTCATTTACAACAACAATGTTAGTTTACTATTTCAATTCAAAAATGGGGGAATGATTTTTCAATTTAGATTCAATAAGTTCAGTTTCTAGTTTTTTCAAATTAAAACAATCTTCTCTAATTAAATCAACACTATTTTCAATTTTACTACACAAAATTTCTAAATAGTGCTGATTTATAGAAGATTGCAGTGAAATCTCATCTATAAAAGTTTCCTCAAAACACACAACCTCAACTTATTCATTCAATAACATTTCATAAATTTTTGGGTTTACAGTATCAAAACATGGAAGAGTGGTTTTCATTTCTGGTTTAAAAATTTCAGATTGTATTTTATCCACCGTAAGGTTCTCTTCCAAAGTGTTCCCAATATTATGATCAAACTCATTATTCGCAAATTCAGAAATATTTGGTGATGTTTTTTTCACATTCAAATTTCTATTCTCAAATATTTCTTCAACCCGAGTGACTTCCTCTTAAAAACTCCTAAACAGTTATTTTTCTCCAATATAACAATTATAAAAAGAATTTTTCATTCATTTCCAATCTATTTCAATTAATCATCAGTATTTTTAAACTAAACAACATTAAAATTACATTTTGGATATTCAATGTTCATTTCATTACTATATGAGTTAGTTATTTACATATTTTGTTCAATAAAATCATATTTTTCAACTTAAAAATATTGTTTCCCATGTCCAGATTCACTCTCCTCTTCAATTTGATTTTCAAATCATTTTTAAACACTTTATTTTTCATTAATTTCAAATTTTTCAAGCTTTTTTACACTTTGATGTAATTATAAGAGCATGTTTTCTATTTTTTTCATTCTTTGATAATTCTCTTGAGTGTATTTAATTTGAAATTCTTGGATTTTATTTAACAAAATGTTCTACTTTTCCACCCCTATATCAAATTTGGAATCAACTATGTCAAGTTTATCTAGGGTGCTATGACTGGGCTAATTACATCCATTCTCTATAAAGTGAACACTTTGCTGCAGCTGGTTATGTCACACAGCCTGGTGGTGTGTCCATAACAGTCGCAACATACACAAAATGGATCATGTTGCTGATTCTAGTCTACTGAATATTCCATTTTTAAAGAATCAAATGAAAATAAACACACAACATATCACAGTTAATGTAGAATTTTAATGCTAAACAAAATAATTAGGTTCCAGTACATAGTTTTTTTAAAGCAAGTTTTTTTTATTATAATACGTGTTTTTTAGTTTTCTTATTAAAACCCAAGAATCTCCATGAATGTCTTCCCTTGAAATGGTGCCAAATTTTGATGTGGTCAGAGGTCATCACTACCCTGAATATTACATTTATTAAACTACTCTAGCACAATAGTGAAGGTTCGATCCACAGAGAAGTCAGGTAAGTTATCTAAGGTTTCTTACAACCCCCACTATTGTCAGTATTAGGTAAACATTTTTTACCTTTTAACTTTTTAAATTTTTTCAAATTTTGTTTATGATGAAGTGAAAGAAATGTCAATAATTATATAAATATTTTATTTACTTAATTTGAAAATTAAACTATTAAAAGTAATAGTATAGACTAAAGGTAATAGAAAATATAAATTAGAGTGATGAGAATTTATCAAAGAATGAGCTCAGAAGATTTGAAATCTACTGGTAAAATGAATAACTATTCATATAATTAAATTCACACCTCAAAAATGGGTTTTAAATCCTTCCTTTCTAGTAGAATTAACACTATGTATTACTGTTCATGAGGTTCACCACTTCAAAAACCACATACAGGAATTTGATTTTAAGAAGTCAACAGGATGCTATCTCGCCGATAGATCTGTAGTTTTAATTTTTAGTTTAAAAAAGTAAATCAATGATCAATATGACCAAAAGAACATTGATTTCGAAATTAAATGAATTTAGGTGAAAATTCAATTTATGTTGAGGAACAAAATCAATTTTTCCAAAAGAAACTGATTCTTATTAAAAAGAGTTATAATGAAGAGAAGAAAGTAAGAACCCTTAGATTTAAAATTTCATGAACAAGAAATTAAACTAAGATCATATCCAATCAAAAGAGAAAAATATAATGTAAAAATAATAGAATAGTGGAAGTAGAATACTCCCTCTATGGAAACAAATCATGAATTATTGGCCTCCTACTAAAACTTAAAGTCACCGGTACTGCTCTTGGTGTCACCTAAGAGTATTTCTTCTCGAAGAGTGTGGCATGGAATTAGAATGAGAGTCTCCCAAATTCAGTTTCATTCTCTACCTTTATCATCCCTTGTCATTTTCTGCACGTCACCATTGTTTTCCACAGACTTCATGTGTCCTTCACTTATGTACCGCACCCGTGCATTTTTTATGACTAACACATCGTGCTATCATTGACCATGTAACTAACTACCACTGAGTTTGTTGAATGTATTAAATGTGTTTCCATCACTTATGCGAACTTTCTCAGTTAGAACTGAAAAAAATAAATGAATGAATATTTAAATGTTAACTTCTAATAAGAAAATAATAGTTTCATTAAAGAAATCATAAATGTTATTAAATATAAATTAGTTATTATTAGTTATTATTTTATTTGTTAACTACCTTATTTTATTTAATGTTGTTACACATTATTATTTATATTTACATAATTATAAAGGTAATTAATTATTAATTTGATTAAATTAAAAGTTTAGTATTTATTTAATTATTAAATTAATAATATTAGTCTTTAGTTTTTGAATATTTATGTTTTTTTATTATTATTTAATTTTTTCACAATAAATAGTTTTATTTTAATTATTACAAAATATAAAATTATATATAGTTTTTATATTTAATAATTATTTTATTCAAAAAGAATTTAGTTTATAATTATTATATTAGTTCATGAATTTAATTTCTATTTTAATTTTATTAATATGCTTAACATTTGAATTTATTTAATTAATTAGTTTTATATTTTATTCTATTATTATTAATTTATTAATATTTTTATTATTTTTATATTTTATATTTTATCTTTTTATTAATTATTCATATTTTGATTCCCCCATGTCTTCATCTCCAATGCGCCACTGGGGGGGAGGGTTTCTTCCACATGATGACACTATGACGGTGACACAATCGTATGCCTACGGCGGCGGTAGCTTGGCCTAGATTCAATCCCTCTAGCACCACACCTTGGACTCCACAACGGGTTGTCTGACTCTTGCACAGCGGTGTAGTTCTTCCTCATGGCTCCGCCTCAGCTTGAAACTATTGAGAATTTCTTTAGGCGCCACCTCATCATCCTCACATGATGCACCAGATACTAGTGGATACAATAGCACACTATCCTAGCTTCATGAGACTACTCTTCACCGGATCATTGTCTTCAAGTAAGGCCAAGAGTTTCTTCAATAGCTTCACATCTAGCAGTTACCTCTTCTAATCCACAATGGGTTTTGTTTCAAGATTCAGTTAAGATTTGCAATTAATGGATGGATTGGTTCCAAAAATTTGATAGTTTAATTGAGTTTGTGCGGAGGGATGTGGTTGAAGGTCGAAGGTTGTTTTCATCCTAGATGGAAGACCCTGCTGTAATTACAGTGCCATTCTATAGATCCTCTTGGCTCGTCCATGGGAAAGGTTAAATTGGAACGATGGTGGAATGATGCTACAAAAGTCAAGGTAGGGAGTGATGCGACTAGTTTTCTATGGAATAGATGATATGATGCAAATGTTGCCAGGTTTAGTGGTGCGGTGAGGCAATGGAAAATAGTGGCAGTAGAGAAGAGGAAGTGGTGGAAGAGTATATGGTTCGTGTAGTTTTTGTGGCACCATGAAAATGTTAAGAAATTGTGGAAGTATAACTCGTAAATGGTGTGAGGGAGTTACGGTGGCACTAGTTTAGATGAAGTCATGAGGAGGTAGAACCGTGATGAGGATATTGTCCCAAGGGATGTGGTGCCAGAAGGATGATACGGTGGCACTGCAAATGAGAATAATGGTGTCACTGCAACACTACAAAAAATAGAATAGTAAAATAAATTAAAACTTAAATAAAATCTAAAGAAGATAAATAATTTAAACAAAAAATTAATTAAAACAATTTAAAATTTAAGCACCACATAAAATTTAATAAACATATAAAACTATTCAAACATGAGTTAAATTATTATTAACATTAGTTTATAAAATATAAATGGTTACTAATGTAAAACTAAAACTAAAAAGCAACTAAATTATTTAAATTTAATATAATATTTAATCATTTATATCAAAGAGTTAAATTATTTACAAAAGTTATTGTATAAAATTAAATTAATCAAATTAAACATATAATTATTCTATTATTAAACAATAATGTTAATTAATGAAATTAAATATAAAATATTTAATAAATGAAATAAGTTTATAATCGTAAATTAATAACATATGATTTTTTTAAAAGATGGCTAATAATTTGATTATGTTGTTTTAAAGTAAATATGTTTTAATGCATGAAATGTTAAAATAAAAACTACATTTTTTATGTGCAGAAAACTAGATTAATTAGTTAACTAGTCAATGGTTAATTATTCAATATGCAAAAAAACATCGAACAAAATAAAAATTTATTAGTCAATAAAATTAACTATTTTAAGGCAAAAAATATGTAAATTATTACAAAAAAAGTATTAATTAATACTTTTATTTTAAAATTTACAAAAGTGTTAATATATAGTGAAAAGTGCACAAATAACTAATTAAATCATAAAAAAATAATTAAAAATATGTGACAAAAAATGTAAAATGCGGCCACATCAAGATTATATTTTAAACTATAGACTAAAAGTGCATCACTAAGGATATTACAAGAATGAAATTACATGTATGAAATTTCATTTCATTCAATTTTTTATAAATTAGGTTAATCAATGTTAAATTTTATGAGGCTCAATATATTTAATATTATGTCAGGGAAAAAAATTTAACATGTATAATTATATAGTATCCAATCCTATATATATTTATCTCTTGATTTCATAGAAATATTGAACTACTTATCCAAAATAATTAAATGAATGTATTTTCATAAAAAAATTCAAATAAATATAGAATGGTGTGGACTATAAAAAAAATAATGATGGAAATGAGAATAATGAAAATAAATAATAGGATTTCATATAAGACGTTTTTTTCATATAAACCCCAAAACTAGACTAAATGTTTAACCCATCGGAAAACATGGAAGGGATTGATTCATGAAGAATAAATGGAAGGGATATTTAAATGGAATTTAAAGACAAATTAGGTGGTACATTCATCTTGAAAAGAAGAAATATCGGAAAAATAAATCAAATGAGTAATTTATAAATATGATATTCTAATATAGTGTGTAAAAATATAATTCTTATTAGTGGATTGATTCTAAAATTACCTGAAATGTGTGATCCAAAAACATATACCTTAATGAGAATGGAATAAATAAGCAATGGTATATTACTCTAAATAGGAAAAACTACATGTAAAAATATATAAGGGAATGGTATCTTCATTCTACAATTTATCATAGAAAATTGCTTACCTTTCCTTGTTTTAATAGTAATAAATCATGATTATGTATGTTTCTAATGAGTTTTTTATGTTATGTTATCATTTGGAATTATAATGAAATTTGATAAAATAATCTAAGTATAGCATACCATTATCTTGACTCACTATTTAGGATGAATCACCTCCAAGGCTTACTCATCACTCCTAACTCACTACTAAGTTAGAGTTAGTGCTCTAGAGAGTCACTACTCTAAAGAGTCACCATTCTGGGGAAACTACCAGTCTTACACTACCAAGAATAAGTCACTCCTAGCCTGACACTACCATAGAGTCACCACCCAAAAGTCTCACTGCTACCATTCCTTTATCATTTTAAATTAATTATTTTAATAGTCATATTTATGAAATTTAATTCTGTAGATTAAATTAATGAAAATTTGTAGACAATATTTAAATAGATGTCTAGTTAGAGTACGAGGTATGAGGTACTAGAAAACGATCGAGAAGATTGTTTATTTATGGTTAATAATATAAATTTAAACACTCAATCCATAAAATTAATTAGATTCTTGTTGATAGAAGATAAATAACAAGAATCAAGATAAAAATAATATATCATACTTTTTTCGACAAAAAACCCACAAAATCTACTTGATATTTATTTCAAGCTACCTCTGAGGAGTGACTATGCTGCAATGCATATCACTCAGAGAAACACTATCCCATCTACTCCTTTTTCTACTCTATTTGTGTACTTTATATACATTATGAGCATTGGGAGATTTTCTATATTTTTTGAAAACACACTAACTATTTCTAATAACTATATGATACAATTATATCTTCACAAATTATCATTTTCACACCTTTTACACCCACTTTTAACAGTGGAAGAGTTCCCTGTATATCCTATCAAGGGCTTCACTACCACAAAAAAATATGGAAGACGTATCTGTGACCAGTATAACACTATATGTGTTATTTCATTCATAAATATTATGTGTGGATAAAATTTATGGTTAGCTAAACATTATGGTGTTAGGTTATCACCAATTGAAGAGGACTATGTCTCAGCTTTTGACTGAAACTCTTATTATTATTCTCGATGTTACTTTTAATGTTTTGTTTCCACTAGTCTATCTAGTTTAATCTAAAAACATTCCTTTTACATTGATTGTTAATATTAGATAGTTTTTTTATTAGAACTTTATTTATTAAATCGATATAAAATGTTAAAATTTGAAATCATATAATTTCAATAATTAAAAAATATGACTTTAATAAATCTTTTAAAAGAAATAAATTTTACAAATTTGCAAAATTGGTTAACTGGGCTATCATTTATTCTAATTTCTGGAATTTTTTATGCAATTTTAAATACATATTTTATATAGGAACTCAATTAATCCTCCTTTTTAGACTCTTACTCCGAAAAAAATTCATATGGGAGGAATTAAAATATTTTCAAATCCTTTTTAACATTGATTATATTTGGCCATTATGGATCTAAAAATTGTTGTTAATTCTAAAATATAATTTCATTATTTATATTTTCGATTATTTTAATATTGATAATATATAGGAAGGTGTTTCTACTAACATACCTCTATATGTCAATGGGACTAATTATGCCCAATGGAAAATAGAAATGAAAATGAAAATTTGAAGTATGGGTTATTTAATAGGATCCTCCATAGTAGTTGAGTATAAATATCCTACTACCGCTAAATGTATAAGGGATTATCCAACAAAATCCACATATAGTAATAATTGAAAATCCATGAATTTCTTATACTATGCCTTATGAGATTATGAGTCTAACAGAATTTGTGCCTGTAAAACTGATTTTGAGTTATATGATGCACTAGTTGTCTCACATGAGGGAACGAAAAATGTTAATGAAATGAGTTATAACACTTAAACTGTTAAATATGATACTTATATGTTGAAACATGATGATATTATATATGGAACATATCATAGGTTCAATGAGATCATGAATACAATGAGCATACTAGGAAAGATAGTCATCAAAAAAGAGAAAATAATTTGAATCTAGAGATGTCTTCCAAAAATGGAGAGGGACATTATTGTCAATTAGAAATTCTTGTGACATCAATACACTACCCGTAAAGAAGATGATAGGAAAATTAATGATTTATGAGGATGATCAGAAGGATAATTGAGAAGAATATGATTAACCTAAGAGAAAATCTATTTCTATCAAAACCACTAAATCTATAAAAAAAGAAAAAAAAGTTCTTGCTCAATATGTAAGTTAAAGTGATGAAGATTCATTTGCTAATAGTGATGAGGAAATGGCTATGCTACCTAAAATATTCATGAAATTTTATAAAATGATAAAATTATTTAGAAAATGTTGTTATAAAAGAAAATATGGAAATCATTGTAAGTGGAAAAAGGATTTGAAGAAATATGATCATTTAAATGAAATCAAATTTTACTAATAAAAGAGATAAGTACATGTGTAAAGGATGCATATCCAAAAATGAAGTACAAGATGAAATATGATTATATGGATAAAAAATACAAAATATCTATGGAAGATACCGATATGGATTCTCAGGAATCCACTAGTGACTCTTGTTTATCATATAATTAAATGTCGATAAAGAAAACATGTGGTTTATGAAAAATATATGTGAGGTAACTACTATATCTTCTGAAAATTACTCTCATTACTCTGGAGATTTTAATGAAAATGATGATGATGAGAACATGAATAAATAATAATTTTTTTATTATTGAAACATACTTGAGGATACATTTAATTTTGTAATGGACAAATACAAAACACTTAAGAATCATATTATTCATACTATTTCAATTATATCTGATGTTATTGTAGAAAATCAGAAAATTGTTGACTTACATAAAAAACATTATAAAATTTATCTGTATATAAAATAGTTGATGAATTTTTTTAAAAAATTCATTGATTGGAAAATTATTTTAACAAAAATATGTGGAGATAATGTGGCTCAAAAATAAATTAATGGTATAGGATACAAAGCTGGATAGAGGATGCTCATTAAAAACACATTTATTTCTTAATCTAGAAATTATCTTGATAGTTCTAGTTCTGATTTTTTTTTCTATATCAAGTTCTCAAAATCATTATATAATATAATTTAAAAGATGACCTTATTGAGTTAATTTATCTGAAAATTTATTAACTTATTACAATAAAACCATTATGAAAATGTGGGTTCCTAAATATTTTATTACTTACATTTTTGGAACCATGAAAATTCAAGTACCAAAATCATTTCTTGTCTACTCTATTTTATGGGAAACCTATTTGAAAAATTCATGTAAGAACTTATGGTACATGGATAGTGGGTGTTCAAAGAATATGTTCTATTACTATTCAAACATCAATAATCTAATAAAGGTTGATGGTTGGAATTTAACCTTTGGTGACATTTCTAAAGGGGATATTACAAGTTGTGGACAAATTGATAATACCAATTCAATTTTCATTTGTAAAGTAATTTTTTGATGGTTTAAATTATAATCTGATTATAATTTCATAATTATGTTATTATGGTTTTCATATAAAATATGAAAATATTTATTGTAAAATTATTTACTCAAAAAATAATTTATTTTTTACTACCTATAGAAATTAAACTTTTTATGCTCTTAATCCGGATTCAAGAATTTAAAAAAATATTTCCTTCTTATGTGCATTTCATAGATACTCTTTGATTTCTAATAAGATATTATTCAATTTTAAAATTAACTCACATTGAAAGATTGATAGAAAAGGTTTATTCAAGGATCAAACCAAACATGAGTATCTAAAAAATAATTTCTGTAAACCGTTTCAACAAGAAAAAAACACCAGAAAACATTCAAACCAAAGAAATAAGTCTCAACTTCTAAACCATTCAACTTGGTTCACTTGGATTTCATTGGACCATATAGAATTTCATGTTGAAATTTTGAGAATAAAATTTATGTACATCTAGAATAATTTTCTTGGTATACAAGTGCTTTTTTTGTCCTACAAATGTGAAGTTAGTACATTTATTACAAAGTATTATAGATCTTAAAATATCTATGGGGACATCAAAGTAAGTATTTATGTTGTGAGTATTTCTATAAGTTTAAAAATCAAGATTTTGAATTATTTTTATCAAATAATTGTTGTATTCGAAACATCTCTTTTATTAGGATACCTTATAAGAATGGAGTTGTAGAAAGAACAAATATAAACCTTCAAAAGATTTCTATGAATATGCTCTATGAATATGATTTCCTATCTATTTCTATTTAGATGTTTTAAATACTGCTTTCTATGTAATCAATAGTATCGTAATCAGAAATATCATGAAGAAAACACCTTCTGTACAATGGAATATTTGGAAGCCTATGGTTAAAGCCATTAGAGTTTTTGGATGCAATGTCATTATTCTTAATACAAAGTATAATCTTGGGAAATCTCTCTCCCAATGTGATGAAGGAATTTTATTACGATATAAATTTTCTAGAAAATCCAATAGTCTTTAATAAGATAACCAAATTCTTAAAATAATATGTACATGTAAAATTTGATGAAATAGATCCATATGAGCCCAAAATATCTCTAGAAATTTTTTATGACAATCTATCAAATATGGACTTAAATTCAAAACCATCTGATTCTACTCTAAAAAATGATGACAAAAAATTAGTTCTGATAAATTTGTTGACTTTGAACATATAGAACATTAATCTATAGGAGACCCATATGATGCAAGTCAAACTTATTTAGAGGTATTATGCATCTTTAAAACCACCCTTTAGATGCTATAGTTGGAGACATAGAAAATGGTGCACAAAGTAGATCTTCTACAAAAAATCATGATGAACAAAAACATTTTTTTTTCAAAGCATGATCATAATAATATCAATGAAGCTATTATTGATGAATTTTGGGAAGTGGATATGCAAGAAGAGATAAACTAGTTTTAATGAATTATAGTATTGAATCTTGTTTATGGGCACATAGATACCCTAATTGTAAGAACTATATGGGTGTTTAGAAACAATATTGATGAAGTAGACACTATAGTAAAGAATAAGGCTAGATTAGTTGGAAAATGATATAGTTAAGAAGAAGGAATAGACAATTAAGAGTCCTTTGCACCTATATCCCAAAACAAATCCATTATAATCGTTCTAGATTTTTCATCTCATCTATATTAAAAAAATTATCAAATTTATTTAAAAAGTGTATTCGTAAATAGTTATATAGTTGACGATGTGTATGTCGACAAACCATTTGGTTTTCAAAATCCCAATTTTCAAAATTATTTTTTATAATTAACAAAACATTTATATTGTTTAAAACAAGTACATAATGTATGGTATGATAAGATAAAATCATTTTTTATTTCAAATGGTTTTAAAAAATGTATAGTTTACCAAATCCTTTTTATTGAACGAATTTTAAAATATATTTTAGTTGCATAAATACTTATAGATGATATTGTTTTGGGATCTTATACGATCATCAAATGTTTTCATTTGGAAAAAATGATTCGAAATGAATTTTAAATGAGTTTAATGGGAGAACATTAATTCATTCATGGATTACAATTTTTTCAAAACAAAGGAGAAATTCATTTAAATCAATGTAAATATAATAAATATCATATAATAAATTTTGTTCAGGATAAAACTAAAAGATGTGATACTCCTATGTGTGCCACAGGTATGGTGGATAATTACGGGGTTGGGAAACTAGTAGATCAACACAATTATATAGATAGGATTGGAAGCCTTCTATACTTAACTACTAGCTGACATGACTATATTTTTAGTGTGTGATTTTTTTCTCATTCTCATGAAAGCCCAAAATATTAACACTTACTTTCAATAAAAAGAATGTTTAACTACCTAAAATATATTAATGATCTATGATTTTTATATCCCATATTAAAACATTTGATTTAGTTAGTTATTCTAATGCTGATTTTGGTGGATGTAAGTTATATAGAAAAAGAACCTCTAAAACATTTCATATTTTGGTTATGTCACTAGTATCATGATATAGTAATAAGAATAAATTGGTTTTATTTACTACTACTAAAGTAGAATATATAGCTTCTAGTAGTTTTTGCGATCAAATTTTTTAGATGAAACATACATTACCAAATTGTGGCTATCAATTATAACATACTTTTATAAGTAGTGGAAACACAACTGCTACTAACATATATTAAAATGTAGCATCTCAATCTAGAACAAAACATATTGATGTAAGACACCACTTTTTGAGAGATAATTAGCAAAATGTTGATATAACTCTTGAATAATCTATCAAAGAACATCAGCTGTATAATACTTTTACTAAGCCATTGCATTATGAGAGAATAAGTTACATCAAACCTATGTCAGGAATGTTTAATTTTAGTGATTCAAAACTCTATTAATGTCTCAATATTGATGAAACACCATCAATATCTCAATATTGATCTCTCTTTGTAGTTGACACACCATTAATATCTCACCATTTATTTCTTACTATTGATGGATCCCCATTGATGTCTCACCATTAATGTATCCCCATTGATGTCTCACTATAGACTGTATCACCGACAATTTGTATCACTGTTGTTTTCTCATTAGAAAAGTTTTCTCACTAATCTGTTGAATGTTTTTTAATTATTATTGGATGAATTTGTTTTTTGGATTTTAAAATCCTAAATTATAAAATCAGAACGCATCTAATTTTATCCGGCCTCACGTCCTTAAAACCCAATTTTCAAACCTCTTTCCCTACCTTTTATCCTTCCCACCATTATCACCATAACTCGTAGAGGTTTAGAATGACATGAATGAAGAGGCCATCTAAATTGACTCCATACAATATAAGACTATCAAATAACAATAATTTTTTTGAGACAAACTTATAAGGAACATTTGAATCCTGGACACATGAATGGAGTTGTTGTAGCTAAGAAAGAGATCTATGCATAATCGATTCTCACATGTCAGTCTCTTGTGATAAAATTTTTCCAAGATAAAGTTTGGATGGAATGGTTTTTGAATATTAAGAGACCCAAGTACACAAAATATAGTGTCTTAGTTCTATCAAAATATTGAGTTTGGATTGAGTAATATATAGGTTTTTTTATTAGAATCAGAATAAACAAACACATATGTGTATTTTTCTCAAGTATATGGACATCATGTTTAGGAGTACCTCATGATAGTATCATTGAAGATCCCCAGGGATGTTCCCCTCTTACGAGTGATGTTATCTATTTTAATGAATATTTAATATATTTAACTAGTGATAGACCTCCAATAAGAAATATTCCTTCCGAGTTAGATGGTGAAACTAGAATGTTGTCTAAATATATCCAACATCTTTTGTGCACGATAAATATTTCCTTTTCTATAGTTACGTACCATGATTTATATTTTTATATCTTATAATGAATGGATATAAAATCGACCTATGAAAAATACCTCATTTTTCAAATGTTTAATATTATTAAAACCAATTTGATTTCCATTTTCTTACTCAAATATCATTTCATCTGTCATAAATCCAATGGATTAATGGGATAAAATAATGAATGTATTATATATTGTTGTGGTTATTGAGTTATCATGGTTTAATGAAAGAGGAAAAAATAGATTTGAATCCTTAAAAGAAAAAATGGGTAGAAGAAAATGAAAATATTTATCAATGATTCAACGATATTGACCATTAAATAAGACCAAACAATATTTCTAATCTTTTTTTTGAACAAGATGAAGTAATGGAATACTTGGATGAAGATGTAGAGGTTGTTGATTCTAGGACTGAAGAATAGAATCTATATAATGAATAAAAAATTGATCCTACCATTCCTAATGAGAATTAAGAACCTTAACTTGATTCTATTATACCATCATAGGATCAACCCTCTAGAGAATATATTTTAAAAGTTGATGATGATGAGACAGAGAAATAACGCATTGAATATCAAAGTACATTTAAAACCCTAGAAACTATTGTTCATAATTATAATAAAAATCAAAGTGACAATGTAAGTGATGAAGATAGAAAAGAAATTTATTATGATGATGAATAGGTGGAGGATGAAAATAAATAAGAAAATGTAAGTGATGAATATGGGGAAGAATAATAATATGATAAAAATTAAGGAGATAAAGAATGTGATGATGATAGCTCAAATCATTCAGATCATGATAGAGATGATTCAATGGATGTTTTTCGACCTGTTATAAATTAAGATAAATCATTTGAATAGTGAAAGAGTCACGTGGTTGAAATATATAAACATAATCACATGGACGTCACATTAGAGATAAATGAAAGTTTTCAAAAGATAGAATTAGATGAAAATAAAAAGGAAGCATCTGTTGAGGGGGAGAAAACCCCTTATGGGTAAGATTTTATGTACCCAACCCTATTTATAAAACTTCTTTGAATGGATGGTTCAAATAACCAGGTTATTGTGGATTTGGATTGGGTTAGCCATCTTTGAAAGACCCTCAAGGATCCACAATTAAAGAAAATTGACTTATCAAGGGAGTTTCATCTTAATATGATATATGTTAAGGTAGATTCCCCTACCACTAATCAGATACTTTCAACCATTGTAGGTAAGGATGACTTAAAATATTTTGGAGAGAAGCTATTTTCTGGGTTTGTAGATCTTTTGAGATCATAGTATACAATTTAAACAAATCTTATTCAAAAGATGATTTACTATTTCTAGAGGATGTCCTCGGAAAAATTCAACCCAAATGACTCATGAAATTAATGATGTGTAAATAGAGATTAAGTGGATGTGTGATAAATAAGAACCTCTCATAACCTTGGACAAATGAATGAATTGTGATTATATAAAATCTCTCGATGTGATTTTGAGAAGTCTTGGAGATACATCTTCTGAGTCTTCCCTTGATACTACACCTCATCATCTAGTGTTCAATGTAGATAAATTGAGATCAATTTTTATAGATGATTTTAATGGTGTTTTTACCACTGATGCTCCTCCTCATTAAGAATATTTGAATTTTGAGTTGCTCAGATCATTTTTTAGATAGTATTTCTAGGCTATGATTGGTGGTTCAGATAACGAAATCTTGAGAACAATTAGACCAAACAGTGATCATGTACATTCCATGGTCATACATTAGTCCAAAGAGGCTGATGCTGCTCAAGAATAGATCAGCAAGAAAGTTGATTTATACATTAAAATGATTTAGACCAAGAATCAAATTAATAGGCATTTTAAGAATTTGAATTAAAATAGGAATATTACACGAGTCACTCAATCCTTCAGGGGGATAGTTAAGAATCATAAGGAACATACTTCTGATCTCCAATCCTCTAAAGAAAATAATTATGAATTAAATAATTATATAGAAAATGGAAGCCATATTATTAGGGATTTAATCAATCCATTGAATCATTATATGCATGTTCAATGATCTTCAATTTTTTCTCAAAATGAATGTCCAATACCTTCAACTTCTTTTGGAATTACTGTCGGACCTTTGTACCCTCCTATTAATCCCCGATATCATTCTTCCTTTGTAAGAAATTATTTTTCACCTTTACCTCATAGATATAATCATTTAATTATAACTCATACTGAAGAACATTGATATTTTAGACTGGTTATCTCTAGAGAAATGCCTTCCTCTACAATATACGCTCCACCTACAGTGTCGATTACTATTTTAGTGGGGATTTACCTAGACATTATTATACATATATTTATTAATTTTGGCTCATTCTTCTATTGGTTATCTATTTTTACCTTTTCGATAATCTCAAAAGGGGTAGACTATCATTACGGCATATGAATTATTATTGCTTCTCTGATATTTTTTATGTATCTAATTCAATTTAATTTATTCTATGTACTCTAATACACATTTAATTATTATTTTTACTTTTATGTTATACCTTATTGTATGTTAATTGGTTATGATTAATTCCATGATTTTTGATCATCAAAAAGGGGGATAATTTTGACCTCCCCTAGTTTTAATAATAACAAATCATGCATAAGAATTTTAATAATGATTTTATTGTGTTATTTTAGCATTTGTAATTATAAGATAGTTTGATTGAATACTCTATGTTTGAGTTAACATTATCTTGACTCCCTAATATGGATGACTCAGTGCCAAGGATTACTCATCCCTCCTGACTCACTACAATGTCTGAGTCACCACTCTAGAGAGTCACCACTCCAATGATTCGTCATTCTAGAGACATTATTAGCCAGACAATACAATAAAAAATTCACTACTAGATTGAAACCACTATAGAGTCATTTCTCACGACACACCACTACATTTCCTTTATCAATTTAAATTTAATATTTCTAATTTTAATATTTTTGAAATTTATTGCTACTGATTTAATTAATGACCTTTTGTAAAAAACATTTAAATCAAAGATAGATTGTAGTATGATGTACGAGGTACTAGAACATGATCAAAAACATTATTTATGTTTGGTAAAGAATATAAAGATAAAAACTAATCTAATATAATATTGAGAATCCTGGTAATAGTTCAGAATGGAAATGACTCTACAAGTGAGATGAATCGATTAGATTTGTGCATATATGAAATCATCCACTTAAATAATTCAAGGAACACATGAAGTAGGGGATTTATGTACACAAGGATCACTCATAAAACATAAGACAAAAGCTTCTACGATACTATGTTTTGATATAACTCTATGAAAAATGACTCGAGCATCATTTCAAGCAACTTTCAAGGAGTCACGAACTTGCAACACATATCACATAGAGAAACATTATCCCTTATACTCATGTGTCTTATCTATTTGTTTAAATTATTTACATTATGAGTAGTGTGTGATTATCTCTCTTTTATGAACACACATTGACTCTTGTGCATAACTGGAAGACACACTGATATGTTTACAACATATCATTCTACAACCCTTTCTCCCATTAATAACAGTGGAAGTGGTCCTTATGTGGCCTATCCGTTTTTTTACTCCAACTAAACACAATGTATGAGGCCTATATTACCTTGACAACACTACATGTTATGTTTTTTACCATGATCCCAGTTTTGGATCTAATATAATATTATATAAACATCTTGATGGAAGATGATTACCAAGTTAATATGACTAATTCATAGCTAGAGACTAAACCACCTATTATTATTTTCAATGTTCCTTTTAAAGATCTATTTTCACACGTCTATCTATTTACATCATAAAACATTTCTTTCACATTGATAGTAAATCATAGATAGTGAATATATGAGAATTTGATTTAGAAAATTTATTTCAAAAGATAAAATTGTACATCATATTATTTCAACTGAGAACTAATCAATCATTGATAAATATTTTAAATGATGAAAACTTTTATAAATCTGCTACATTGGATAGCTGGGATATATTTTATTCTCTTTTGGGGGATTTTTTTTATATATTTTATACATAAAATTTATTTAGGAGATCAATCTACCCATTCTTGATTCTTCTACTCTGACCAATATAAATATTCTCAAATTTTAAAGATGTATTGTTTGTACTAAAAGATTATAGAAATATAGTTTCAAATAGATTGTTCGAAAATCATAGGTTTAAGATTTTGATCAAGGTAAAACATTATTCTATCCATATTAGGTCTCTTTATTTGAATGGTTAACTGGTATGATGGATTGTGAAAATTAAATGAAAATATTTTACCTTATTACTTACTTTCATATTTTTATTTATATATATCGTTTAGAATACTAAATTATAAGAAAATGTTTTAATATAAAAAAACTAATTTTTTACTTATATGGAAAAAAATATCCAAAATTTTTGACTTAAACTAAAAATAACATACATAGAAAACCATTTATAATTATATATTGAGAATGTAAATTTTTTATAATTAATGCATATTCATGTACGTGATTTTCATGTTACACCCATCATAGGTCATAAAAAGTAATATGTAACATTTGTAAACTATTATTCTATAATTATCCCAATTTTTATTTTTCATTCTAAAAATTATGTTATAGTTATATTCAATATTTATAAAAATGAGGTTAAAATCCAAGGTTTTTATTATAATTATTTCATGTATCTGAAATGGTATAGTAATAAAATGGTCCTTCGTTTTATAAATCTCATGGAATCTTACAGGTAGTAAAAAATCACTATACACCTTTTATATAATATTTTGTGTGGTGGAAACAAAAAAAACATTTATATATATATGATGTTTTTACTGATTTCTATCATGGATATCTTAATAGAGTGTTTGAATAAGCATTATATACTCCCTATCACAACTTAAATAGGGTTTCTAAATAAGGTAAATCTATTTTATTATATTAACTACATAAGAATAAGATACAAAACAACAATTATTATAATATTTGGGTTTTTTATTATATTTTATAATTAAAAGAACCTAAAATGTAAATCTTTTGTATATGAGGTATTTATATAATATTACTCTGATATATTAAACATTCAAAAGAATATTTATTCGTTGTTCTCAAATATTTTTTGTCAAAAAATAATAATATATTCATCGATTCAAGAGATGTTACCCTTGATGAATTGAGGTTTATATCATTATATAATAATAGTAAAATTTTGGAATATATCTCAAATAAATGATTTTATCGATAATATATGATTGATGAGGTTTGCTAAAGTATAAATACAAATTTAAGAATTTAAATTTAATCTAAAATATATATATATAAAAAATTTTTAGAGGGAAGAGATGAGTTTATTTTTATAAAAACTATAGTCTTTCTGAATAGGGTGTCAAATCATATAACATTTAAAGAAGATCTGTCATTTTATGAAGCATCCTTTTTGAAATAATTATAAATTTATTAAATATAAACCGTAACAATGAAAAATATTTATATATTAGTTTATCCCTCACATGGTTAAATTTTTATAAGTTATAAGTAGGTTTTTATAAGAAAAATATATTCATGATTTCATAGAAAAATATATATAATGATTTTTCGATAAGTTATTTACTCAAAATTTTGGAATCAATTATCTTGATACCTATTCTAACATGGTTTTTATTGCTTTTATTATATTTATTAATTAGTTGCCTCCATATATATATATTTTAAATTCACTTAATTGGTGTTAAAATTACATTTCTTAATTACAAATTAGAAAATAAATATTGTATGGAATAACATAATGGATTTCTAGTAAAAGGATAATGGAATATTGTTAGAAAATTTCCATGATCCATATTTTTTTTGAACAAAATCTAAAATAATGGAATTAGAAATTTAAGGAAGTAATTTTATTTAGTGGTTTTATAGAAATAAAATATAATAAATATTCTTATTTTGGTTTGAATAACTATCATATCATTATTGTGTGTTTTTATAAGGGTGAAATTTTAATATTTTAACTCATATATATATATATTAGATTAATACATTTAGGGTTATTTTATCAATAAATTTTACTATTAAAAACAAGTATATAAAATTTTTTATACTAGGAATTTAAATTATAAAATAAAACGTTATTATTATTATTATTCAATATATTTTTATTGAACATGAATTGATGTGTTTTGAATAATTTTTTTTTATTTGTATCTAACTAATATTCTTATAGTACTAGGATGCTACCAAATTCAGCTAGGTTAGTCTATATGATGAAATATATATGGTTTATTGGGTAGATCATGTATGATTTGGATAACATATGGGCCAATATAAGATAAGATTTTTGAAATATTTTCAGAAATACATTTAATCCTAGTTCTTCAAAATAATATTTTATTAAATGAATAATAAAAAATATAAAAGGTATTTTTGTGTATTGTGTATGTTATAGTAGGAACCCAAGCATATTTGATGGTTTTCCAACACAATATATATTATAAATCTAGACAATCGGTCTTCCATGAGTTGTGGGGAATTTATACATAGATTTGGATTGATATATTTTTGATCAATGAAAGAACATTTATAATAGACTCTATAATTGATTATGAGTTTGTGATTTTTATTTTCTAAAAGAAATGATACATAATTTATTATTTCTCTATTATATGATCTCCCATTGTGTCATATGTTGATATATAATATTTTGTACATTCATCTGGTCCCCATTCATGATAAAATATATATATTTTTCCCTGTTTGTTGGTAATTAAATAAATGAGGTTCTGATTACGGTTGCCACATAATAAGAGGCTTATATATAGTTTCCCGCCCCCAGTATCTGTGTAACATGATGAGGAAGAATGAGAGAAATATTTGGGGAATACACAAAGAAGGATTCCATAAAAGGATTCTTATATAATAAATAGATTAAAAAATAGAAAACTTGGTTAATATTAAAACAAGTCTTATCTTACATATCATCCTATATATTATTAACAATACAAGAGAAGGTATAATTTTCTATTGTAACTTCTAGGGGGCCCATGAATAGATACCAACCCCATATATGTTGGTTTCAATATTAGGATATAATACTAGATAGTTTTGGTAAGTCTCCTATTATGAGGAATATATAGAGAAAATGTGTTATAATATGGGTAAAACATGAGATTGGTTAATGAATACATATGACTTTCCTCCATATTTTATTCATCTATTCAGTGGGTAAATATATAGAATAATGTAATATTTGGGATAACACATGGAAGAAGGTTCATATATCATTTTCTCTCACTTTTATTTTAATAAATAGACAATGAATACTATAAAGTATTTGGATTACACATTCTAGGTGGCCTAGATAATATTTTCCCCAATATTGTTGTTTAGTAACTACATAAGTAAAATTGTAAAGGACGGGGTTTATACACAATTGGACTTTGAATTTCTATTTTAATTATTTATTATGTTATTTATATTTTCAACCTTATCAGTGTATATTAAGAAATTTTCAAGTTGATCCTCAAATAATTTAAGAAATATTTTGGTTGATGATGAACGACAATCTATAAAAATTAGTAACTCTCTATAAGATGGTGAAAAGGAAGGATATTATATGTAAGTTCCCCAATACATATTTCTAGTTATTTTTAATTAAATATCATATATTATAAAATCAAGTATATTAATAGTTATTATGTTTTATTTTCCTAAAATTCATACCAGTAATTTTATACTCTTAATGTGTGTCATCTCAGAGGAAATATGAATATCTATCAAAGGCTTAACCTATGAATGACTGTAAAAAGTATTGTGTTTCATTCATTATATTTAATGTATGTTTCATCAAAATCAAAAAATATTACTCAAACAAAACAATGTATAAGTGATTTTGAGTTTATGTTTGATTCATTTAGTCTTATGAACATACATGTACAATCTACATTAAACATGTGTGGGGGTTATATTTCGACATAAACATCATGACTTAGATAATTTATGAGGCTGAAATAAAATGAATATATGATAATTAAAAATTTTATATTCTAAAGAAAATAAAATTTAGAACTCCTTGAAAATTTCTTCATGAATTAGAGAATCATGATCATATAGAAAAACTAGGATTTAGGATATTTCAATTAAAGAACTAGTTGTATGAAGGTATAATGTTTCTAGGTATACTGCCACATCATATAAAATATGAAATTTGAGGTTATCCATTCAGTGTTTATGTTTTAGTTGTTGTGTGGTGACGAAAAGACCACTTTATGGTGGAATTAAGGTGGGTGTTTTGTTATCATATAATATTTATAAAGGGTAAGAATTGGAAGGTTAGAAATGAGATAAAAAAACTTCATTGTCCAATATGATCATATTATGTCTTAGGGGGCTACATATCTGAAGCTTCCCATACCACCTTGGATACCTGATAAAGGTGTTGTTTTTTGTAGTGTCCCATACTACTCCAAATAACGGGTTATTAGATTCATTAATTATTATTTCCTGATCATAATTTCAGGAAGGATAGAAAAAAATTTGATATAGAAACTTCTAAGGAAACACATGCTTGATGAAAATGTGGTACATGCATAATACAATTTGTTAAAAATCAATAATGAAAAAATAATTAATTCATAAAGAAAATCTTCCAAGGAGTCACATGCATCATCTTCAAAACATGATGATAAATGGTTCAAAGATTCGAGTATATATAAACATGAGTAATTGGGCCTAAGAAGATAACTACTGGTACATGGTATCATTATTTTACAAAGTACATAAGGCCTTGGTTTGAAGTTCAAGGCGACAAAGCAAGACTCTCTACATTAACATTTTTTGTCTAAAGTTATTAAAAGGAAAAATTTACAAAACTCCATGACATTGTAGAATTGAACATTGAAAATAAAATTATGGAGTTATTGGCAAGTATGCGTATTCTTTTTGAAGGTTTGGATCATCATTTCTATCCATGTACTTCGTTTCAAAATTATACTTATACAATATATATGTATATATAAAAACTTATAGTAACTATTTGTAAAATTTGTAAAAATAGAATTCTCACAACCACAAATCTAAACTCTTTCCCAAGGATGGAACTCAGTATGTTCTACATAGGGTTTAGGCCTCAAAAACCTAAATTTCATTGTAAAAATATTTAATTTTACTCATACATCCATATATATTTTATATCCCAACCTTAAAGGAAATTGATTTTGAAAGAATAATCAAAACCACTTTTCCTAAAACATATGAATCTTGAAAACCAGATGTTACGATAGAGGGTCAGAGGTTCAGAATTTTAATTAAAACACCATTAACATTAATTTACAATTATACAATATATACATATATATATGTAAAACATAATCTACATGAAATATAAGGGGAAAATTCCATTAATAGTAATAGGATCATTAAAACATGATTAACCATGGAAAATGGAATGTTGTAAACTGACATAGAATATATATACATGGTATGTATTTATATACCTATATATATATACACTTTATTTGTATATACACACATAAAAACTCATTTTTCATAAAAAATAGAAGCATAAAACACTCAAAACCAACTTATTAACTTCAAAACTGAAGGTAAGGAATGAGATGAGGGTTTTAATGTAGAGGGTTGTATTTATATGTATGTATATATACAATTTTTATTTATATATAAAGTTGATAAAATCTTGGTTTTGTGAGAAATAAAAAAATAACATTCAAAATTAAACTTATAATCCTCAAAACAGAAGGAAAGAAAGGAATTTAGGGTTTCATAAAATGGTTCAAGGTGTGAATATACATGTGTATACAAAACTGTATATGTATGTATTTATATATAAAAAATTGGTTAGTATGTGGATTAAAACAAAATATCCCTTACATGCTTTATTAACCTATATACAAGAGGCAAAAGAACAAGGTTAGAGTTTTAATATAGATTAACACATCCATATATATGTATATATATATAGCGTATAAATATATATATAAATATATATATATATATAAACTGGTTTTCATGAAAATGGAAGATAAAACCGCCCTCAAATTAGTGTTAGGAGGGGCTGGAGGAGGAAGAGGTGGAGATGAGGTGCACTTGCAATGCTTCGGGAGGGGAGGTGTGGGTGTAACCGTAGTGTTCACCAAGGTGAGAGGGAAGAGATCTTAAAGAGTATCCTTCCGACACAAGTAGGTGACCCAAAACCTAACCTGCAACTTGGAGGAGCGCTAGGAAGAAGAAAACGAGGCTGTTAGGGAGGTAGGGTGGCTGTGGAATAAATGGGAGAGGTCAAGGATGTGGCTGACCCATAGGTGCAGCACACGCCGTGGGAGGAAGAAGATAGTACCACGTGAGAAAACTAGTAGAAGTGTCGACGGTCTGGATCAGTTCGGTCAAGAAATCAAGGGTCGGGATGCGTCTCCATGTTTATAAAAGGGGTGGATGGCTCGGATTGATCTTAGGTGAGGTCAGTAGCTCTCGGTCATCATAGCATTTTAAATACCGAGTATGTCCATGATTTGATCAAGGGTTGATTGAACTGTCCACCTAAACACGGTGATATGTTGAAGGTCGACCTTGAGATCAAGATCAGCATCTCAGATCACGCGTGACGCGATCCAACGGCCATGATCTTGTTTCGCCTGAAAATTTTCTTCCCATATCGAATCAGTGGGATGATCACACCTCCTTTATAATACTACCCTTCCCATCATTATCTCAAAAAACACACAACACACACAAAGGGGGCCTTATACATGGGCTCCCGCTCCCCCGCAAGCCATGATATACCCCCCGCTGCTCACTATGGCCTAGCACCCGCGCTACATGCACACATGCACACCTACACTCCCACACTCCTCTACGCCCCTCGGAAGAACTATGCCCAAGCTCGGGCTGGCCCAGGATTGGGCTGAGGGCTAGGCTCAACCACCTTGAGTGAGCTGCCTCCCTTGGCCCATCCATTAAGGGATGTCCCTTGCAGCCCAAATTTTTACACAAACCAAACCAAATTTTATAAAGAAAAATCTTAAACAAAAAAATGAAGTCTTAAAGGTATTACTATATAGAAATTTCCTTTCAAAACATGGCTTTTATTAAACATTAGAAAAGTTTCTGTTTACAACATGAAATTATTTTCTAAGGGTGTCTATACATTTTAAACCTTTAACAAAAAAGTTCATTAATTAAATGATAATTATTATTCTAGTGTTATTGTTGTCAAAACATAGCTTAATTAAAATATAATTCAATTAGAATGAATTTATACAATGTTGATGACAACGAATGAAAATATCTACAATCCATTTTATTTAATTGCAACATGTTTTTAATTTCATTTCAAAAACACCAATGTATTTTTCAAAACATTTCATTATTCCCTTCTAATCTTCATGTTTAGGAACAGTTTCATAATTTTTAATTCCATAACCTAATTACTTGGAGGTCTAAAATATACCTATATGTTTTCAATTAATTAACCGAAATGGGCAATGAGAATATTTATAGTCATTAGAGACACATACTTTCCCAAGTAAATGCTCACATTAGTGTATTATAAATCCAAGACTTAGGGTGTTTTAACACTCGAGTTTATTGAAGAAGATAGTTCTCATCATACCTTTGGTGTTTAGTGTTGTTGTAATGGATTTGGCCATTCTTATATTCATTATAGAGGATGATATGGACCCCTATTTTCTTCATGGGGTTCCCGATGTTTTGGGAGGACTTATTGTAATATTATTTGGGTTTTAGGTAGGTATCTTTGGTTAGTTGGTTTCCCTTTTAACGTCGGTTTATTGTAAACACTATGGTGTTACCATTTGAATAAATATCCTTACATTCATTTTGTGTGTTTCACTGAATTTCATAACAAAATATTATTATGGAAAAAATATAAAAGATCACCATTATATGAAACACAATATTTTGGGGTGTTACATTATCCCCCATTTACAAGAATTGCATCCTCGAAATTTGATTCACAAACTAGAAAAGAAGTTATAAGATAATTATCACCACCAAAACGGGATATTTGGCTCTATCAACAGAATACCCAGGTTTATATTATATTCCTATGATTCTCTTTCCCAGATACACCTTGAGTAGTATGTTTTGAACTCTGGATCATGCATTATACACTCAGGCTTCCACAGGGAGGCTTGAGCGGTAAAAAGTTCGAATATGTCCAAATGGACAGATTGTTTGATGCCCCACAGGAAAACTTCTCCCTCTAGATATTCGATTGGAATGATACTTTTAAACAGACAAAGGATTAGGATCTAGAACATAAAGTCTGATCTAAGGTTCCCATCATGGGAAACCACTAGGAAACAAGCTCTGGAAGAATAATTCTATGCCAGAGTGAAACACTTAAAAAGACCCTCAAAGTATCTCCCCCTTTGCCTATAACATGAGTTTTGCGTAATGGAGATGAATTGGATTACATGGTCATTACTTTGACAAGAAAAAAAGGATATCAGGGATGTTAGACAAGCCAAACATGCATTGACATGATCCTCATAGGTTGAGGAAATAAAGATATTCCACTTCACATGTTCTGATTAAGATATTCTCCAATATATCATCGGGTAGAGATGAGATATTTGTTCGTCTAGCCATCTGACAACATATTTGTGAGAGTTCACAATGAAAGTTTAGATAAAGTAAAGGTAGGAAAGGGAAGGATAATAATTCACTAAAACCTAATATTTTTACTAAACAATAGTGCCTTAGTTCCCTAATGACCTAAAACATGAACTCTACCCAGAGAAGCAAAACTCCCTATCTCCTCAAACCAAACACAGTTTGTGCATTCATGGTTAAACTCATGGTGGCACCTGGGACGTCTCTTGAGTGTAGCATGGGGGGTATGAAGTTGTGAGACGTCAAAATACACTTTTTTCATGCATGATAGTCATGTGGACTCATCTTTTAACATTCCGAAGTCCAAAAACTAGCCCCAAAACCCGTAGTTCAAGATTTGACAAAGATAGGCAGCTCTGAGGTCACCGGCAGAATCAGATTCTTAAAAAGTATCGAGGGCCATAACGCCAAAGTCCTCGCCTACCGTGAACACTCGGAAAAGTACCTCATGGTACATTCCCTGACATACATAGTATGGGAATTATGTCATCATCATTAGAAGGTAATCCAATCCAAAACCTCGGTGTAGCTGAAGCACCTGAGTTGAGTTTGACACATCGTACAGGTGTTTCCATGTCATGCGGATATGGTCATAGTTAAGAAAATTCTCTCGGATAGATAAAGACACAATGGTCTCTAGGGCCTCATTGGGGAGTCATAGTAGATTTGTAGGCACATTTTCATCTGCCATCTGAATGTTATAATAAAATCACTTACTAAGGTTCAGTTATAGCTATATATTTCTATTACCTGGTTTTCCGGAATTGTCTGAACCTATCCTCTGATACCAAATGAGAAATCCCCAGCCCCCGAGTGCCCATATACGGTTCCCATGAGACATGGTGCACCATAATTACATCAATTCATTCATTTAAAAATATCTCATCACGTCCCATGCAACGGTGGATCGTGAGTTTCAGGTTCTGGGAAACCAACTACATTCTGAAACATCAATGAAGACATGACTGATACCTGAAATATTTTCATTTAAAACATTGGGTGAGAAAAAGAATTCCCATTAAGGGGTTATGAAATTAATCTCTAAATAAAAGAAAAAATTTAACTTGAAAGTGAAAAACATGACCAGAGTACGCAGTTCTAAAAAGGGAAATAAAGTGCATGTGTAAAGAATGCAGAGTTATGCAATCTACTAACAAGACAATCTCTGAGTGCACAAGACGTAATCATAATGTTGTAATATAAACTAGTGCACAAATCATGATAAACTTATCCATAATTTCTCACATAATGAGACATAAAATCTTCTGATAAATGGACCAAGTCCAAAATTTCTAAAACATAACATGTCAATGCATTTAATTTATCTGTGCACGCAATAGGCTATGAACCAAGGATATCCTACTAGTCAGAAAAATATCATGGTTGGTTACTTACTAAAACATGAATAGGAGGGTATAATGCCATATTGTTTCAAGGCCTCATTCTAAGACCATAATCATCTATGTACGGGAATTTCACTCGAACCGTAATTGTTGCCAGGCCTCGTGGAATTACCATGATTTGTCTCATGAGACCTGTCGATGCATTAAGGAGATATAGCGGGCCCCACCCATCACATAATACGTCCAATATGACCCTATTTATTCTTAAGGGGCTATCTATCCAAATTTTCCCATATCACCTTGGATACCCAATTAAGGTGTTGTTATTTGGGGTGTCCCATACCACTCCAAATAACAGGTTATTAGATTCATTCATTATTATTTGGTGATTATCATTTCAGGAAAAAAACACTAAGATTTGTTATAGAAACTACTATGGAAACACATTCTTGATGAAAAAGTGGTACATGCATAATAAAATGTGCTAAAAATCAGTAATGCCCACATAATTAATTCTTAAGGAAAATCGTCCAAGGAGTCACATGCATCATCTACAAAACCAGCTGATAAATGGTTCACAGATGCGAGTGTATATAAATATGGGCAATTAGACATAAGTAGATTACTACTAGTACAAGGTATCCTTATTTTACAATGAATATAAGGCCTTGGTTTGATGTTCAAGAAGACACAACAAGGATCTCTACTTTAACGGTTTTTTTCTAATGTTATTACAAAGGAAAAATTTACATAACTCCTTGACATTATGGAATTGAACATTGAAAATGAAATTAAGGAGTTATTGGTAAGTGTACATATACATGTTGAATGTTTGGATCATTATTTCTATCCATGAACATAGTTTCAAAATTATACTTATAAAACATAGACATGTATGTATATATATTTATAGTAACTATTTGTAAAATTTGTAAAACTAGAATTTTCAAAACCACAAATTTAAAATCATTCCCAAGCATGGAACTCAGTATGTTCTACATAGGGTTTAGGCATCGAAAATCTAAATTTCATTGTAAAATTATATAATTTTACTCATACATCCATATATATTTTATATCCCAACCATAAAGGAAATAGACTTTGAAAGAATAATCAAAACCAATTTTCTTAAAACATATGGATCATGAAAACCAAAGGTTATGATAGAGAGTTAGATGATTGGAATTTTAATTGGAACACCATTAACATTTATTTACAATTATACATTATATACATATATATATATGTAAAACTTAATCTACATGAAATCTAAGGGGAAAATTCCATTAACAGTAATAGGATCTTTAAAACAAGATTAACCGTGGAAAATGGATGGTTGTAAACTGACCTAGAATATATATACATGGTGTGTAATTATATACACATGCACACACACATATATATATATAAAGTATTTGTATATACGCACATATAAACTCATTTTTCATAAAAAAAAATAGAAGTATAAAACACTCAAAACCAACTTATTAACTTCAAAACAGAAGGTAAGGGATGAGATAAGGGATTTAATGTAGAGGGTTGTATTCATATGTATGTATATATACAATTTTTATTTTTATATACAGTTAATAAAATCTTGGTTTCTTGAGAAATAAAGAAAGAACACACAAAATTAAACTTATAATCCTCAAAATAGAAGGAATGAAAGGAATTTAGGGTTTCTAAAATAGTTCAAGGTGTGCATATACATGTGTATACAAAACTGTATATGTATGTATTTATATATAAAAAATGGTTAGTATGTGGATTAAAACAAAATGTCCATTACAGGTCTTATTAACCTCTAAACAAGAGGAAAAAGAAGGAGGTTAGATTTTTAATATAGTTGAACACATCCATATATATGTATATATATATACAACGTATATATATATATAACCTGGTTTACATGAAAATGGAAGAGAAAACCCCCCTTACATTTGTGTTATGAGGGGATGGAGGAGGAATAGGTGGAGATGAGGTGCACTTGCAATGCTTTGGGAGGGGAGGTGTGGGTGCAACCGTAGGGTTCACCAAGGTAAGAGGGAAGAGGTCATAAAGAGTATCCTTCCGACACAAGAAGGTGACCCCACACCTAACCCATGACTAGGTGGAGCACTATGAGGATGAAAACGACGGTGTTTGGTGGGTAGGGAGGCTGTAGAATAAATTGTAGAGGAGAGGGACGTGGCTGACCCACTGGTGCAGCGAACGCTGTGGGAGGAAGAAGATAGTTCCATGGGAGAAAACTGGGAGAAATGTCAACTTCCGGATTAGTTCGGTCAACAAATCAAGGGCCAGGATGCATCTGCAGATTTATAAAAGTGGTGGATGGCCCAGATTGATCTTAGGAGAGGTTAGTGGAAATCGTTCATCACGTCATTTTAAATACCTAGTATGGCCATGATTTGATCGAGGGTTGATTGAACGGTCCACCTAAAAGTTGTGATATGTTGAAGGTCGACCATGAGATCAAGATCAGTGGCTCAGATCATGTGTGACGTGATTCGACGGCCATGATCTTGTTTCTCCTGAAAATTTTCTTCCCACATCGAATCAGTGGGATGATCGCACCTCCTTTATAAGCTTATGCTTCCCATTCTTAGCTTTGAAAACACACAGCACACATGAAGGGGGCCTTCCACACGGGTTCCTGCTCCCCTGAAGGCCACGACATACCCCCCGCTGCTAACTACGGCCTAGCACCCACGCTACCCGCACACATGCGCACCTACACTCCAACACTCTTGTGCCCCCTCGGAAGAACTATGCGTGAGCTCGGGCTGGCCCAGGATTGGGCTGAGGGATTGGCTCAACCACCTTTAGAGAGCCGCCTCCCTGGCCCATCCATTAAGGGATGGACCTTGTGGCCCAAATATTTACACAATCCAAACCAAAATTTATAAAGACCAATCTTAAACAAAAAAATGAAGTCTTAAAGGTATTACTATATAGAAATTTCCTTTCTAAACATGGCTTTTATTAAACATTATAAAGGTTAATTTTTATGCCTTGGAATTATTTTCTTAGGTTGTCTATACATTTTACACCATTAACAAATAAATTCATAAATTAAATGATAATTCTTATTCTAGTGTTATTGTGGTCAAAACATAGCTTAATTAAAATATAATTCAATTAGAATGAATTTATACAATGTTTAAGACACTGAATGAAAATATCTACGGTACATTTTATTTAATTGCAACATGTTTTGACTTTAATTTCAAAAACACCAATGTATTTTTCAAAACATTTCATTATTCCCTTCTAAGCTTCATGTTTATGAAAAGTTTCATAATTTTCAATTCCATAACCTAATTACTTGGAGGTCTAAAATATACCCATATGTTGTCAATTAATTAACCGGCATGGCCAATGATCATATTTATAGTCATTAGAGATACATAATTTCACAAGTAAATTCTCACATTAGTTTCTTATAAATCCAAGACATAGGGTGTTCTAACACTCGAGTTTATTGAAGAAGATAGTTCACATCATACCTTTTGTGTTTAGTGTTGTTGTCATGGATTTGGCCATTCTTATATTCTTTATGGAGGGTGATAAGGACCCCTATTTTCTTCTTGGGGTTCTAGATGTTTTGGGAGGACTCCCTCTAATCTTAATTGGGTTTTTGGTAGGCATATTTGGTTAGTTGGTTTCCCTTTTAACCTCGGTTTATTGTAAACACAATGGTGTTCCCATTTGAATAAATATCCTTACATTCATTTTGTGTGTTTCACAGTATTTCATAACAAAATATTATTATAGAAAAAATATAAAAAAGCACCATTATATGATACCAAAATTTTTTGGGTGTTACATTATCCCCCACTTACAAGAATTGCATCCTCGTAATTCGATTCACAAACTGGAAAAGAAATTCTGAGATGATTATCACCACCAAAATGGGAGATTCGGCTCTGTCAATAGAATACCCAGGTTTTTATTCTATTCTTATGATTCTCTAGCCCGGATACACCTTGAGTAGTATGTTTTGAACACTAGCTCATGCATTATACACTCAGGCTTCCATAGGGAGGCTTGAGCGGTAAAAAGTTCGGAGATTTCCAAATGGACAGATTGTCTGATGCCCCACCAGACAACATCTCACTCTATATATTAGATTAGAATGATACTTTTAAACAGATTTAGGATTAGGATCTATAACATTAAGGCTGCTCTGAGGTTCCCATCATGGGCAGCCACTAGGAACCATGCTCTTGCAGAAAAATTTTGTGCCAGAGTGAAACACTGCAAAAGACCCTCGAAGTATCTTCCCCATTTCCTATAACATGGTATTTGGGTAATGGAGATGAACTGTACAACATATACATTACCTTGATAGGAACAAAGGATACCTGGGATATTAGACAAGACGAACATGCATTGACATGATCCTCGTAGGTTGAGAAAAGAAGGATAGTCCACAACGCCAGTTCTGATTAAGATATTCTCCAATATCTCATCGGGTATAGATGAGATATTTGTTCATCTAGCCATCTGACAACATATTCGTGATAATTCACATTGAATGTTAAGATAAAGTAAAGACAGGAATGGGAAAGATAATAAGTCACTAAATCCTAATTTTTTTACAAAACATATATGCCCGAGTCCCCTAATGACCTACTAGATGAACTCCACCCAGAGAAGAAAAACTCTCTATCTCCTCAAACCAAACACAGGTTGAGCATTCATGGTTAAACTCATGGTGACACCTGGGACATCTCATGAGTGTATCATGAGGGGTATAAAGTTGCGAGATGTCAAAATACACTTTTTTCCTGCAATACAGTCAGGTGGACTCATATTTTTACTTTCTGAAGTCCAACAACTATCCCCAGAACACGTAGTTCAAGATTTGAAAAAGATAGTCCTCTCTGATGTCACCCGCAGAATAGGCTTCTTGAAATGTGTTGAGGGCCATAAAGCCAAATTCCTCCCCTACTACGAACACTCGGAAAAGTCCCTCATGGTACCTTCCCTGACGTACATAGTATGGGAATTTTGTCATCATCATAAGAAGATAATCAAATCCTAACCCCCGGTGTAGCCAAAGCACCTGAGGTGACTTTGACACATCATACAGGTGTTTCCATGTCATGACGATATTGGCATAGTTAAGAAAATTCTCTTGGATATCTAAAGACACAATGGTCTCTAGGGCCTCAGCGGGGTGTCATAGTAGATTGGTAGGCACATTTTCATCTTCCATCTGAATGTTAAAATAAAATCACTTACTAAGGTTCAGTCATAGCTATATATTTCTATTACCTGGTTTTCTAGAATTATCTGAACCAATCATCTGATACCAACTGAGAGAGCCCCATCTCATGAGTGACCGGAGCTGGTTCCCATGAGACATGATGCATCATAATTATTTCATTTCATTCATTTAAAAATATCTCATCATGTCCCATGCTACAGTGGATCATGAGGTTCAGGTTCTAGGAATCCAACTGCATTCTGAAACATCAATGAAGACATGACTGATACCTGAAATATTTTCATTTAAAACATAGGGTGAGAAAACGAATTCCCATTAAGGGGTGATGCAATTAATCTATAAATAAAATAAAACTTTTAACATAAAAGTGAAAAACATGACCGGATTACGAAGTTCTAAAAAGGTAAATAAAGTGCATGTGTAAAGCATGTAGAGTTATGAAATCTACTAACAAGACAATCATTGAGTTCACAAGAAATAATCAAAATGTTGTAACATAAATTGGTGCACAAATCATGATAAAATTATCCATAATATTTCACATAATGAGACATAAAATATGCTAATAAATGTACCAAGTCCAAAATTTCTAAAACATAACATGTAAATGCATTTAATTTATCTATGCACGCAACAGGCTCTAAACTAGAGATATCCTACAAGTCATAAAAATCCCATGGTTGGTCACTTACTAAAACATTAAGAGGTGGGTATAATTCCAAACAATGTCAAGGCCTCATGCCAAGACCATAATCAACTATGTCCTGGAATTTCACCCGAACCATAACTGTTTCCAGGCCCCATGTCATGACCATGATTTGTCTTATGAGACCTGTCGATGCATCGAGGAGATATAACGGGCCCCACCAATCATATAATATGTCTAATCTAATCCTCTTTAGTCTTAATGGGCTATGTATTCAAAGCGTCCCATACCACGTTGGATACCCAATTAACATGTTGTTATTTGGGGTGTCCCATACCACTCTAAATAATCGGTAATTAGATTCATTAATTATTATTTGGTGATTATCATTTCAGGCAAAACACACAAAAATTCGATATGGAAACTACTAAGGAAACACATGCTTGACGAAAAAGTGGTACATGCATAATATAATGTGCTAAAAATCAGTAATGCACACATAATTAATTCTTAAGGAAATTCTTTCAAGGAGTGACATGCATCATCTACAATACACACTGATAAATGGTTCACAGATGCGAGTATATATAAATATGGGTAATTAGACCTAAGTAGATAACTACAAGTACATGGTATCATTATTTTACAATGAATATAAGGCCTTGGTTTGATGTTCAAGAAGACACAACAGGACTCTCTACTTTAACAGTTTTGTTTCTAATATTATTACAAAGGAAAAATTAACAAAACTCCTTGAAATTGTGGAATTAAACTTTGAAAATGAAATTATTGAGTTATTGGTAAGTATATGTATACATGATGAAGGTTTGGATCATCATTTCTAGCCATGACTATTGTTTCAAAATTATACTTTTAAAACATATACATGTATATATATAAATTTATAGTAACTATTTGTAAAATATGTAAAACTAGAATTCACACAACCATAAATTTAATCTCTTTCCCAAACATGGAACTCAGTATGTTCTACATAGGGTTTAGGCCTTGAAAACTGAAATTTCAAAGTAAAATTATTTAAGTTTACTCATACATCCATATATATTTTATATCCCAACCTTAATGGAAATAAATTTTGAAAGAATTATCAAACGAACTTGTCTTAAAACATATAGATCTTGAAAACTAGAGGGCATGATAGAGGGTTAGAGGATTAGAATTTTAATTGAAACACCATTAACATGTATTTACAATTACACAATATATACATATATATATGTGTGTAAAACAATATCTTCATGAAATCTAAGGGGAAAATTCCATTCACAGTTATAGGATCACTAAAACATGATTATCCTAGGAAAATGGAAGGTTATAAACTGGCTTAGCATATATATACTTGGTATGTACTTATATACACACACACATAAATGTATATAATGTAATTTTATATACGCACATATAAATTCTTTTTTTATAAAAAAATAGTAACATAAAACACTCAAAACCAACTTATTATATTCAAAACAGAAGGTAAGGGAGGAGATGGGGGTTATAAAGTAAAAGGTTGGATTCATATGTATATATATATACAAATTTTATTAATATATACAGTTAATAAAATCTTGGTTTCATGATAACTAAAGAAATAACACCCAAAATTATTCTTATAAGCCTAAAAAAGATAGCACTAAAGGAATTTAGGGTTTCTAAAATGGTTCATGGTGTGCATATTCATGTGTATAAAAAACTGTATATGTATGTATTTATATATAAAAAACGGTTTGTATGTGGATTAAAACAAAATATCCCTTACAGGTCTTATTAACCTCTAAACATGAGGATAAAGAAGAAGGTTATGGTTTTAATATAGTTGAACACATCCATATATGTGTGTGTATATATATATAATTCATATATAGATAATCTGGTTTGCATGAAAAATAAAGAGAAAACCCCCTTACATTGGTGTAAGGAGGGGATGGAGGAGGAAGAGGTGGAGCTGAGGTGCACTTTCAATGCTTCAGGAGGGGTGGTGTGGGTGCAACCATTGGGTTCCCTAAGGTGAGAGGTAATAGATCTTAAAGAGAATCATCCTGACACAAGCAGGTGACCCAAATCCTTACCTGCAACTAGGTGGAGCACTGAGAGGAAGAAAACGAGGCCGTTATAGAGGTAGGACGACATTAGAATAAATGGGAATGGAGAGGGATATGGCTGACCCACTGGTGCAGTGCATGCCATGGGAGGAAGAAGACAACGCCATGGGAGAAAACCGGGAGATATTTCAATGGCCCGGATCAGTTTGGTGAAGAAATCAAAGGCTGGGATGTGTGTGTAGGTTTATAAAAGGGGTGGATAGCTCAGATTAATTTTAAGAGAGATCGACGGCTCTTGTTCATCGTGGCATTTTAAAAATCGCAGACGGAAATGATTTGATTAAGGGTTGATCTAATGGACCACCTTAATGCGGTGATATGTTGAATGTCGACCTCAAGATCAAGATCAGTGGATTAGATCGTGTGTGACGCGATCCGATGGCTAGGATCTCATTTCGCCTGAAAATTTCCCACCCACCTCGAATTGGTGGGATGACCTCACCTCCTTTATAATACTGATCATCCCACCCTTAGCTCAGAAAACACACAACACATAAGAAGTTGGCCTTAGACATGAGCTCCCACTCCCCTGCAGGACATTGCCTACCCCCTGCTGCTCACTGCGGCCTAGCGCCCATGCTGCGTGCACACATGCGCACCTATGCTCTCACGCTCTTGAGCACCCTCGGAAGAACTATTCATGAGCTCAGCATGGCCTAGGATTTGGATGATGTCTAGGCCCATCCACCTTGAGTGAGCCGCCTCCCTTGACACAACCGTTAAGGGCTAGCCCTTGCGGCCCAAATGTTTACTCAAACCAAATAAAATTTTATAAACACCAATATTAACAAAAAAATGAAGTCTTAAAGGTATTACTATATTGAAATTTTCATTCTAAACATGGATTTTACTAAACATTAAAAACGTTAATTTTGACAAGTTAGAATTATTTTCTAAGGATGTCTATACATATTAAACCTTTAACATAAAAGGTCATAAATTAAATTATAATTATTATTCTAGTGTTATAGTGGTCAAAACATAGCATAATTAAAATATAATTAAATTAGAATGAATTTAAACATAGTTGAAGACACTGAATGAAAATTTCTACAATACATTGGATTTAATTGAAAATTGTTTTGAATTTCATATCAAAAACACCAATGTATTTTTCAAAACATTTCATTATTCCCTTCTAAAGTTCATGTTTAGGAACAGTTTCATAATTATCAATTCTATAACATAATTACATGGAGGTCTAACATATACCCATATGTTTTCAATTAATTTACTGGCATGTCCAACAACTATATTTATATCCATTAGTGGTCTATGGTTTCCTAAGTCAACGGTCGCATTGGTGTCTTATAAATCCAAGACATTGGGTGTCCTAACACACAAGTTTATTGAAGAAGATGGTTCACGTCATACCTTTGGTGCTTAGTGTGACCGTAGTGGCTTTGGCCGTTCTTATGTTCATTATGGCGGATTCTAAGGACCTCTATTATCTTCTCGGGGTTCCCGTTGTTTTGGGAGTTCTCCCTGTAATGTTAATATGGTTTTGGTAGGTATCTTTGGTTAGTTGTATTTCCTTTTAACCTCAGTTAAATGTAAACACTATGGTGTTCCCATTTGAATAAAAGGACATGGGTTCATTTTGTGTGTTCCACTCTATTGCATTATAAAATATTATTTCTGGAAAAATATACAAAATCACAATTATATGAAACAAAAATTTTTGGTTGTTACAATTAACATGTTCCAACCAATGGGAATAATATTCCACATTACGAATAGAACATTCCATACCTCAAGAAATTCAACATTCAAAAAACCTACCATTATATTCATACAATTAACACATTCTTGATGAGAGAATCTCAATCCAAAAGGAACTTATTTGGAGAGTACCCCTTTCACTATCCCTTTTCCAAATAAAATGTCATTATTCATTGTTTCACTTTGAATGTGACCATATAAGTAACTGATAGATGATGTTTTAGCATATTACACCCCATATATCATATATCCCCCTTAAGCATGAATAAAACCCCAAACAGTTTGAAACCTTATATTTGTCGGGATAGGTATTATTTCAATCATCATAATGACACGAGAGGTCTTCTAACATATTGGGAAAAATAATACATATGAAATATTAGTGGTTAGTGTCCTTGTTATGATGTTTTACACTAGATCATTAGTTCTAAAATATTCTAATATAATCATTTCATATTCTATATTTTCCCTGATATATTATTAATGGTGATTAATATGTTTGGTATGATACTTATTAGAGGGGTTTTCATGAGTTTGATCACATTTTTTTTATCTTGGTAAATCATCATTGATTTCTATAATTATTATATGATATCCTCAAACTATTATTTAATCCATAGAAGTAATGTGATTTCATTATTTATTTTAACAAATTCATTATCATCCTTTATTAATGAAATACTTTACTACTTCTAGATCAACTAGATTGTATTTTAATCATCGATGAATAATGTACCAACAAATTTGAATTTTTTTACCACATTAGCAGCCAAGATAGCATAAAAAAATTGTTAACTCATTATCCTCCCTTGTATAAAATTATAATCCAATGTTTACATTACCATGGCCATACCTCATTATAAATTTATATTTTATGGGTTTCTATTTGATCCTAACAATAAAGAAATAGGACGCTAATCTTGTTGAAATGATAATATGGGTATATATTGTAGAAAAATTGATAGTGAATCCAATTATTATATTGCATTAGATAAGATCCATATATTTTCCATCTTCTTTCTTCCCATGTTATTTTCTAACCACAATCTATATTGACAAGGGTTTAGAGTCATCTATATAAAATTTTATCAATATCACATCGTTTCCCTCAGAATATGTTTTTAAGTTAGGAATAACTATTTACATATATTTTCCTATGGTTTTGTTTATGGAACTAGAAAAACCCAATAGTTCAGAATCAAAGGGGACCTTCTTTCCAGTGGTTGGAGTTCGTTAGGTTTGTGACCCATGATGCTTAGGAACTCACATTGGTCGAGAGGATGAGAGGTCGGGATCATCACACAGTTTTGTGGGAATTATTACATAATCAAATACTCTCATATAGATTTAATATATGTTCATGATTCTATATTAATTTAACAAGTGTAATGTAGGATTTCAATGAAATTTACAATCAATTATCAACATCTCTTGAACTCAGAATCATTTGTATGTATTCGAGGTTCTTTATCAATGGAGATATCCCTATGTATTAGAGGTTCCCCATCAATGGTATCCTCACATATACTATATAGATATTCATAGGTCATTATTACGAAAATACAAGTTTTCAAGAAACCCACTCGGGGATGTATGAAATTTATAGTCATCCATGTACACAAAAGATTTTGTGATATTGGGATCAATCCCATAGATGGGATTCCTATGTACCCTCATGATAGGATACATAACTTACATAGTTCAGTGCCACTTCTTGTGAAACATAATACCTTTTATTATCATGTGATAAGGACCCAACCATAAAATTTAATGTCATGTGGCTAGGACATCTATGTGTAAGGTTCCTTGTCAAAACATAATGTGGGACTTAATCCTATTCAACGCAAGGAACCTAAAAGGGATATGAATTTCCAACATGTAATAGACCCGGATGGTAATGTGTCCTAGAGAGAACATGGTTGTTTTCAAGTGTTCCTTTTGAACCATAGGGGTGCTTCTTACATATCACCCTCTGATGGAAATTAAAGATCACATTGTTCGGTACATCTCGTAGTGAAGTATTTCCCTTTGAGAGGAACGAGTCGTGTCTTACTCTTAAAGAATATTCCAAGAAAGAGGGTCCATGAGATATTGTTTAACTCATAGAGATTTAGGGGCATAACTCGAGGGTTACTCCTAAAGAGGATGCCCAAATTAAATGATTTAGGGTTAGACTCCATATGAGGATGTCCATTGAGATCATGCCCTGAGTGAAGGCTTCTTACATATCCCAATTATGGTGGAAATAATAATTTTTCAAGTTCATTCCATTTGGGGATTACACATAGGATTACCATTGAGGGGGCATGATTTCTCATTTCATGGATGAGATTATTTAGAACTCATCCATGAAAAGGATTCCAATGTATCCCGGTTATGGTGGGAATCGGAGCTCTTATAGTTCCTTCCAATTAGGTGGATATTGTGATCATTTAAAATTCGTATGCCAACATGAGTCAAGATCAAATTGAAAAACATGATTATGTGAATGATTTATAGACCACACAAAACATCTTCTCCACTGATGGAAGAGGGCATGCCTACAAAAAAACGATGCCAAGAGGACAGTTGAATAGGGCATGATGCAATGAACCTTTTAATGTGAAATGCATGTGAAGGTCAGTAAATCAGAACAAAAAGTCTTGGACATTGTTCCAGAAAGGATCCCTCTATGTGGTTCATGTAGTGTGAGGATGATATAATTCTACGTGGAAGGTAAAAGAAAGTGTGATCTTGACTTTTCGTACTAGGAACTGATGTCTTTGTGTCATAGAGATAGGAAGGGGAAGAAATAGTCATATCCTCGAAATCCGATATCGAAAACACTTCTACACTATCTCTGGGGTATGGTTCTATACGGCCATATATATCAAAATCCATGGACACCCTGATGATCCTTACCCTCTCACATGAAAAGTGTGGAAAACCTCTGACCATATATATCCAAATCTATATAAGAGACATGCTGATGTTATTTCCTAACGGAATGATAAATCAAGAGGTATAGGTGGATGTTTCAACTTGGTCCCCTTCAGAAAACGGATCTATAAAAGGATAAGAACTTCCATGAGTGGTTTCAAATAGGACATAAAAAATAGCTCGTGTCAGTGGTCCACAGAAGTATGTGGCATAGGTATACAACAAATTATGTGGCGTAGGTATGTCTTGTAGGTATACCACTAATGTCATATATAGAACTAAAACAAATTATTTTCAATAGAAGGATATGTCTATAAATGTTTTATATGCCCTAGATAATGGAATGTCCAGACAAAAACACTTGGTTCAGGTTTTAACTTAAGCACCCTGGGTGCCCCTTGATGTTCCTGGAAGAATCTCGTGTAGATATTAAATTATGAAATGGATCATGAATATATGACTTATTCTTATGTATGGATGGTCCATAAACATAAATATTGTATTTTAATCCCTAAAGGGACTTGTTCTTGTTTATACCTATCAGTTATCTCTTTACTCATGATTTTAGAGGGCTACCTGAGAAAATTCAGGGGACCTGGGGGAAAGATCTACCCAATGAGAGTTTTAAGAGTTCTTGTGACTTTATTATTGGATGAAATGGAAATCCAATCGGTACTATTTGTAGCCATTTAGGGGAACTATTCAAAAGGAGGGTTTTAGTGTAGGTATTTGATATAGTAATGCATCATAGGTCTTCCACGCAGGGGCATAAAAATTATACTACCTCATAGGTCCCCAACGTATGTCCTTAGCCTTGGCGGTTGCGCCTTCAAAACTAACCTAGTAGGACTTGTTCTAGCATCTTGTTTTGTATGTGTTATTTGTAAGTGCACCACATAGGGGGGCCGATCAAACCACCTTGGAAAACAGATTTCTCTATATCGTGGGACCTACACCCCTACACCCATGCTGATGATCACAACAAGCCAACGGTCCTAACCCTTCGGGTTGGTGCCTTAATGGACATCACTGACCCCTATGAATAAATGGAGAGTCTCACCATGATCTTTTAGATCCCTCTTTAGGTCATTTTGGGTCACACTGCATAAATATCCAACCTTCTCCTTCCTACATAAAGACATATTTTTACTCAAAAATAGAATTTTCTGTCTAAGTGAGGTTCAAATGATCAATTATATATCAATCTATATGGAACAGATTTCATGGTTCCTACACACATTCACATACCTTTTTTGAGATAAAAATATGTATGTAGCCATTTTAATTACCAACATTACAAGAATATAGATGATTTCACAATTCAAGGAAATCACATGCTCATAACTCACCATAATATCAAATTCATATATATATTTTAACTTTTTTCCTAATATAATGTCATTAACATAGTACATCAATAATAATTATGATTTAGTAGATGTTTTTACATATAGATTTTGATTATCCACACAAATTTTTTATTCCACATTTTTGATGTATGAATTTAGGCATGTATAATCTAATATTGGTGCCTTCTAAATTCCATATAATACATTATTAAGACTATAAACATTATTTTTATCATTTATGATCATAAAATCATATTCTTGTTTAATAAAATCATATTTATAATTCACACCATTAATGAACATTATTTTAACATCCAATTGATAAAACATGAAACCAATTAAACTTATTATCATTAAAAATATCCATATCGTGACTTCTAAATTCAATAGATAAAATAGTTATTCGACTTCCAACCATTTAATATAAACATATTTCATAGAAACCATACATTCTATATTATAGAAAACATTTTTTTGGGCATCAAATATATAATCAAATATCTAATTTTTTTTATTACATTTTGATGTCTATTCCTATTTATGGATCTAAAAATTGATTTTTTTTTCAATTTGATTATGTTCTCCATTTGTGGAACTAACCTATTATTCATAATCTATTCCTTCAACAAAATTGTATTTGACTTACTATTGATAGAATATACAAATTCTCATAATTCATAATAATTTGTGTCTATTTAATAAGAGTTCTATGAAGGAAAATATTAGCTGGTTGATTAATATTCTATTAATTTACTATTAAGGTATAGGTGGAATTTCATAAGAAATTAACTCTTATTTAAAGTATCGATTAGAATCATCATCATTTTTGATGTACTGTGAAACAAAAATATTCTTCTCAACATCATGATTTACATCATACATATCACTAATATTTGAACTCAGTTGATGTTTTCCATTATTTTCCTCAATTAATTTTATTTTTAACTCTCCATAATCTTATTCATCTTATTTCAGAAGACTGTGTATTCCTCTATCTTAATTGTATATCTTAATAAAATCCATCATCTATCACATCCCCATAAATTCTTTGATTTCAATAATTATTTTGATGGTATTAATTTCTTCTAATGACTCCATAATATTTTTGTGTGGTATTCCATCCATTCTTCATATATTATGTTGTTATTTTTTCATAAGGGATAAGAAACAAATGTTTTTTCATGGAAATGGAAACATTCACTGAGTCCCACCAATATTGATGATATATTTCGCTTTCCATGATAATTTTCCCCCTTATCGTTTACATGTTGATTTATTCATTTGAAAAATAAATTCTACTATGAAATTTTTGAAAATTATACTTGATTATTAAAACTCTAATTCTCAAGGTATTTTTTAATGTCAATGTATATAATTTGAATTCCATTATTATATTAAAAAATTGTTATAGTGAATCTAGTCTCATTTTCCTTACTACCACTTCATGTAGTCCATCAATTCCCTCTCACTCTATATAAAAATAGAATAATACAATCTAAATTAATATTTAATAAAATTAATAAAATACATTTCCAAGTATGTGTATGGTAATTTTATTTGGAAAAATATGTCGACGTGCATCAGATTTGGGAGATTCTAAGACAGTTTATTATTAAATCAGTATTGGTTTTAGACATACATTCCCCACAAACATGTATCACATGTATTGTTATGATCTCATTTATATTTTGAAATATATTCTTGAAAATTTAGAATATAAAAAATATCTATCATGTGTCGGTGAATTAATCCAAGACATTTATTCCACAAATTTTTTCCCTTTAACAATTTTTGGAAAAAAATTATTTCATTATTATACACATTTTAAATTGTAATGTTTACCCTCCATCATTTAATAAGCATGTTATTATCATTTCCATTAACTAGGGTTCCCATATTGCTGAATGTAACCTTATATTTATAGTCAAAGAGATGAATCACACTTAGAATATTATTCCACATTCATTATGAATAGATCAATTTATTCTTCATCATATGATCTTATGTTTATTAGTTATTGAAAATTAATCTATTTTTTATAGATTGATCAATTTAGAAAATCATTTTTCAATCACCAATTCCATTAGAAATTATTATTATGTTCATATTTACAGTTATATGGGAGAATATCCCACTATCAAGGGTCTTGGTGATATTGAAATTTATAGCATCGATGGTGATTTTTTTCAGGATTATCCATACATGTTTGTACTTTTTCATGCATGAGATTGTTGTTTTAGTTGACGTATAAGGTGGCCTATCCTATTTATCTAAAACACATGTAGTATATTTATATTTATATTTTTTCTCTATTTTAGTGAATATATTAATCAATTCAATGTTATTTTATTTTATAGACTTCCATTTCCTCATATTCCCATAGTGTTCTCCACCATATATTCTCTACCTAATATTAGTGTCTTTATTAAGGAATTTAAAATAGTTAAAATAATATCAAAATAATTAATTTCTTATCATTGAAGAATGATATAACCTCATTCCTTTTTTTAAATTCATTGAATTTTTTCCTATAAAATATTTTATTGAATTTCCATTGTAGGGAATGGTAATGTCAGGAAATCCTTGAAATTGACATTTTATAAGAGGAAATATATTCTCTTAATTGATAGTTAAAATGTCCCAATACTTTATTAAACTATATTATTTCCATTTTTCAAATATAAAGGAATGTGAATTTTTATCCCCCTCTATATTCATTTGATTCATGCTATCATTTTATAAATATCTAGTGTTTTATATTTTACCCCACTAGCCAGATATTCTAATTCCTTTTATTATAATCCTTTATTATTAATTAAAAGTAGTTTTTTTTATAAAAAATTACATTACACTATTATCAAAAAATTACCTTTTCCCTGTAGAATGTTATTGACAACTTCAGTGCCTCGTTTGACTCTTTGTATATATTTTCTATCTACAGACCTAACGAACGATTGGTTTTTGTGTGGATCACATGATTTATTTTTTTATTCAATTTTTCTATTTTAACACCCTCCACATTCATGTAATATAAATTCATCATTAACTAATTTACACTTTCTTAAATATCATAAATCTCTTTATATTTTGCACATATCATCATCTTGAAATTGAAAACATATTTTAATTTAATTTTATTTGACAACTACACATCTATCTCTACCTGAAATTAGTTATTATATCTTAATGATAATCAACGTATTAATTGGATTATTTATGAATCCTATTAATATAATTCTTTTTTTTAATATTTTATTCTTTGAAAACACCCTATAGTTTTCCTTCAGATCAAATATACCTTCTAGTGGATTTCTTTTTTCCTTTTTAAGTCCTTCTTCTTACACCATATCCATCATAACATTTTTCACATTTGATATAAACTCTATATATTCTACCTACATGTAGTATTCATCATCACCATCATAATTTCATGAAATTATCATTATCTATAATTTCAATCCATAGGTTTCTACTAGTACACTATCAAAATTTAGAGGGAACCTCTTCTAAGTCCTCTATTTTATTTAAACATAGATTTCATCAATTTCAAATTATGTTGAGAAACATTGTGTGATTGTGGATATATTACCACATAAAATTCATTCCAATAGTATATTTCTTTAGAACCTTCCATTTTTCTTTCAAATTTTATACCCATTAGAAGTAGGAATTCATCATCTATGTATTGTACATTTTTTATAGCCCCTAAATGGATTTTTTTCATTCAATTAAAATCCATATATTTATTTCAATGACTATATTTTACTTAAAGAATTATTTGAATTTCAACTGTCACTAAGTAGCACATCTGACCGTAAAATGAATACATTAAAAAAATATACATCATGTAGGGATGGGGTATTTTTATTATAGAGTGATGGAATAAACCTTGTAATTTTCATTAAAAAATCATTATCCCTAGTTTTAAACAAATCCCATGAATATACCAAGAAATATAAATGATTTCATCAAAGAAACAATCATTGTGTTCATCAGAAATCATTTTCATATAATCAAAAATATTGTTCACTACGTTACTATTGATTCAATTTCCATTCTTCCACCTGCATATATATTGAAAAAAAATATCATATATTTTTCACTAGTTAATCACATACCTTTTATATGTATCTAATCATATAGAGAACAAATTCTATAATTTTATTCTTTTACATTATCACAACGAATTTTTATAATATATTTCTACATAGACTATCCTATCACATCACTTGCATGAATGACAATATTAGCAGTAGATAAAAATTTTCAATATATATATTAATATTATAATGTAATCGTTCTTAAAGAAAATTGATTTTAACCCAAAAAAAATTGGAACTCTATTGATATTATCTAAATTATATATGGGGATTGATATTAGAAAAATGATTCAATACTATTAACCACACATTGAACCCACTTATTGTAAATAGAGACACTATAAGAGGGTAGATGTGAATAAATGTGTAAACATTTTTATCCAGGATATAATTCCCACCTCTATAGGAACACATTAAACATAGTATATTTTGAAGAAAACCCAATAAAAAATTTTAAAATTAAATGCACAAATTGGACCTGGATAACACCTATGGTTTATTCCAATATGTATAGACCCCAAATTTTTATAGTGTACTTGAATACACTATTCTTATATAATTATCATGATACAATTTTAAACAATAGTCACTTTATGCCAGTCACACTACGTTTCAATTTCATTTTGGGATTAGTGAATTCCCTCACTCAGATCACATTATTTGACTCATCCTTTATCAATAAATCAAGTGATTATAGCCTCAATTTATTAACTTCAATTAATTCTCCATATTAATTTTAATGAAAGAATTGATACTCTTTATGATGTCCTAAATATAATTCTGTAATAAAATTCAAATATGATACCAAATATTATCATTCCAGAAATTATATCCCAAATAAATCTTTTTTCTAAACTATATTTTTGAAAATATATCATAATAAATTTTTAAAAATACCACTTAACCCAATTGAAAAATATTACTACCTATGTGGTACTTATATTCTTGAAAAAATGACATTGTGAAACTCCCTTATTATAAAAATTTAGTATAGCTACCTAATCCTCATTGATAAATATTTTTTCTTCAGAAAAAATATTTTTACAGCAAAAAATTCTTTGAAAATTTTATTATTTAAATAAATATTATCATAAAAAATAAAATTCAATATGTATTATGTGAAAATAAATATCTTGAATAATCTATAAGTATTTACACATTTAAAAATTATTAGAGACCTAGTTATGTGAAAAAATATTGGTTTTCAAAACTCATACATGCCCTCAAATCGTGTAACCACTAAATGTCACTTTCAAAAAAAACTCCAAATACAAAGACTATTTTCTGAAAATTACTTATCTAAATACTCTTAATTTTCATGAGTCAATCAATCATTCACAAAACACAATTCTGTAATTATTTTCTTTGAGAGTTCATCATAAAAACCTTTTTTTACAAAAACAAAATAACATTCATGAAAACTATTCCATTGATAAATATTTGACTCTACTAATGTTAAAATATAATTTTGAAAAAAGTATTACAAAATTGGAAAATATGAATCATTTCTACCTTATATTCTTTAACTTCTAATAAAAATTCAAATCAAATACCATAAATAATTATGGAAAATGATCTATTTTACTAATGACTAGAGTTACTATTATGGGACTTCTATTCTATTATTAATGTCCACTATATTCCATACACAATGATGAACAATAGTAGATTTAATATAATCACATAACATGTTTAATCTCAAACTAACATAACCTTGATTCTAATAATCTATCTTATAACACATTGAATACATTTATTATCATGGTGAAGAAATATTAGAATTCAATTGATTCCAATACAGGTGGTGAGAGTGAGGAATATTTGAAAAAAAAATTCCTAAAATAAAAAAAAAGAAAAAATAGAAAAGGAAAATATAAAGAAAATAATACTCAAAAATATTTCAATTTTGGAGGATGATTTCATTTTTATACAAAATGACATTATAATGAGAATTCTAAGATTCAGATTTTGATTAAGAAAAAGAAAAACCACAATGGAAGTCAACGATAATATCTTCTAAACTATATTTCAATTTAATTTAAACAATATCATTACACTTAGTAGTAAAAAATTATAAGTGTTATAAAGAAAGAGAAAATTATAGATCATATTAATGTAATGAGTTAGAGAATTAATGTGGTAGAAAAGAAACAATCATAACAGAAAAATTAAATGTTAATAATATTTCTCTAATATTTAATATAAATCCTATATGATTAACATGTTTAGTAAATAACATGGATTATGTAATAAAAGGAACATAATGATTAAGAAGAATGTAAAAATATCATGAACAAGGTTGATATGAGAATGAATGTTGATTATGGGGTTCAAATGATGAAAAATGAGTACATTAAGGATATTAAATCTCTCAAGGTAAATTGTTTTTGAATGCGAAAGAGTTTTAAATGAAAAAAAGATGATGAAAACCCTTCATGATAAATATCATAAATATAATTAGTAGATATTTCATTAGATAAAAAGTATATCAATGAAAAAAAAATATTTTGAAATGGTTGTTGAAGTACATGTTGAATCATCTCATGATGATGAGAATCCATTCATGTCAACTCGGATAAAATCTTCAATTGATGTTTCTAAAAGAGTAAAACATGTTTTTTCTATTAGTTAATTTTATAAATATTAATATGATCCACCTTTTGTGGTTATAAATCATCTAAAAAGGTTTTCTTCTACTAAGTCATCAATAATTCATCAAAAATGGATAAATTATTCATTTTTTATAAGAAAAAAGTTGATTTTGTACTGTAAATGAAATCCAATTTTCAAAAGAAAGCTATAAAATTTAATTGAAGGAATATTTTGAATAAAATATATATTGTTTTGGATAACATTGTAATAAAACCTATGTTACCTTGTAAAATATGCCTATCCCTATCAATCAATAGTGTAAATATTATAATTTTTTTATTCAAAAAAATAGAAGTGGAAAATTTATGATAAAATATATATTAATTGAATAATTGTATGTTATTATTATTTTAAAATGGTTTTGTTTAATTTAAGTAGGTATATGGAATATGTTATTAAAAATGAAAATAATAATATGAATTTTATAATAATATTCTCTATCAATAATTTCAAATTAATAAGGGAAATAAAAAATAAAAAATAATTCAAATTTGAAAATTCCATCATCTAGAAGTGGCTCTCCAATCTAGTAAGTGGAAAAATCCATGGATACATGAATGGAAAAACAAATATCCTAAATTATATTAAAATAATTATAGAGGTGTAGTATCTTTTTGAAATAAAATATCTTACTGATCAAATTCTTTTGAATATATGGAATATAGGCTTAAAATTGAAATAAAAAGAGGTGTTATCTTGTGATGGTATCAAACATAATAAATTAATATTGAGTCATAAAATTCATATTGGGAATGATTTATGTTTTTTAGAGAACCATATTCCTCATAAAATATTTAATATTGGGAATATAATATCTACATGTGATAGAACTAGTGGAAATCTCATTCAGATTGAAGAATTATAAAATTCATGATTCAAGTGTTCAAAAGATGAAAATATATTTTTTAATAGGAGCTTGGGTCAATATATTCTTCAGAATATAGTGTATGATTTCTAAGTGTAATTTGTTTTGGGAAATTCATCAACTCTAAAATATAAATGGGATAAGTTTTGAGACATGCTAAAATAGAAACCTCGCGTAGGAATTGAAAAAATTTAAATTAACAACACAAATCTCCTCATGTTCATACTCTGGTATTTATGTAGAACCATGAAAAATAATTCCACTCAATATGATATTAATTTTATAAAATTCAATAATAAATTTAATTGAATGACTACAGTTATGTTTGCAATCACTCGTATGGGGTAGTCAATTAGCTTAAAATTTTCAAATAAACATTTGAGATAGAGTTGTGGGTTTGTATCATGAAATTCAGAACTATAAGTTAAATTATGTTTTATATTATAAAATATTAATTATATCATGAAAAAACATGGTATAAAACACCATTATAACATACTATAGAGACCCTAACAAAATGGAATTTCTATAGGAAATAATAGGAGTATACTTGAGATGGGAATAATAATATTATCAAATAATGGTATCTAAAATATATTTTAAATAAAAGATATGTTAATAGATATGAATATTTATAATTTGTGTTTTCTAGGAAAATAATATTAGAATACTTTATTCAAAATTTGGAATAAAAATTTCCCTACAATGATCTACATCAGAGTGTTTGGAATTCCTTGCTTTATAAAAATATAAAATTGAAAATTAGAAAATTCTGATGAATATATAGATTATAGTTTCTTTTGTGATTATATAAAGTATGAAATAATACAAATGGAAGAAAAATAGTTTGAATAAATTTAGTGAATGTTGTATTATAAATATTTTAATAATTAAGTCTACTATTAATTTGTGTGATGCAACATTTTTTGAATATAAGTATAGAAATAAAAGAATTATTTCAGGATATAAATTTTGTTTCAAGATGAATATGAAACATGGGTTTTTAAATATTAGTTGGACCAATCTGGTGATGTGTATAAGGATACGAAGAAATAAATAATAAGAACCTATGATAAATAAAATATAGAGAGAGGGAAAAACATCAGTGTAGAATAATCTGCACTTGTTCTATTGAAATGAATTCGTAGATATGTAGATCACATAGTATATCCAAAAAGAAGAGAACTAATATGTTATTATCCTATATTACCTACATATAATGTTGACCCTAAATCAGTGTGAAAATTATTTAAATATGATCAGTAGATTATGTATATGTAAGAATAGCAATCACAAATTGAAAATAATTTAAATTGAGATCTTTTTCCAATGGATGATGATAATAATATCCTCGGGACCATGTAGTTTTTAAAAAAAAAGCTAAATGTATAGGTTAAATTACAAAATAAAATATATATTATTATATATAATTTATATGCTCATGTTTAAGGTGGTTATTTTGAAAATAAATTAGGTATGTTTTCAAGGTTAGAAGCTATTTTGATGTTGTGGTTTATAGTTCCTGTAGGTAGTATAAAATTTATTGAATGGTAATAAAATAATAGTTTTTAAATGTTGATCTTGAGGAAGGGGAATATATTTATCTGGATGTTGGGGTTTCTCTTAATAATGATGAAACAAAATAATATGAAATAATATGAATGCTATATATATATTAAATGATGAATAATTGTATATTGTAAAATGTTCCATAATAGAGTTAAAATTCATTAATGTCAAATTGGAAAATAAACAATACCTCAAATTAATAAGGATAGTTATAATTCTTTTTATTTTCTATGTTTCTAATATCATTTTAGATTTTATAATGTTAATTATTATCATGATTTTTACAATAAAATTAAATAATAATTTAAACTGAATATTCTTATTGATCTGAAATACTTTTTATGATTACATTTTATGAAAAATATAACATCATTTTATTATCCCATGATAAGTATTCCAAAGAGTTATTGAAGATGTTCTATATTCAGGAGTCAATGATAATGTCCATACTGATTCACGTGGTTCTAATTTTTTTTAATAATTCTAAAGTGGAAAGTGAAAATCAAAGAGGATTGGGAAGAATTATTAAGAACCTATATTATCTTATATATTCTAAACATTATATAGTTTATATTGTGATTTTAAATTCTAAATAAAAATGTGACCTAAATAGTTACATATTATGGATTCAAGAAAATTTCTCAAATGTTTCAAAATATCTATTTTTTATGTGATGTTTTAAAAAAACATAATTTTTTTACTTTATTTGGGTATAAAAATATTGATTGGGAATACGATTGTGATGAAAGAAGTTTCACTTGAGGTAGAATTTTCCCTATGGGAGGTAATAGTATGAGTTAGCATAACATGAAATAGAACCAAGTTACATTAAGTAATAATGAGGCTAATTATATTTTTATTGATATATCCGACACTAGTAATATTTGTATAAGGGATAAGATTCATGATTTGAGGCTGAATGTTAAGAAATAACCAATATTTTATTATGACAGTCAATATTCTACATAACATTATATAAATCATATGAAACACAAAATTAATAAGAATATTGATATAATATTTCACTTCATCATAGAGAGGATGGAAAATTAATACAAAAATCATGAATTTTTAATACTATAGAATTTTTAGAAAATATTTTAACAAATTATATTCCTAGGGACATATTTTACACCTTGATGCTGACCATGGGTGTTCATCACCTCAAAAAACCATAAAAATAATAAATATATTCCTCTAGTGGTACATTAATTATTTTGAAAAATAAAGAGAATTAAATACCCAACCTCATTCTTAGAAGATATAAAAATGGTGGGTTATTTCGCATATTTTATTCCTTCTTAGTTTTTAATTTAGTGTCTTTGCTTATTGAAAAACTGTGGAGTTATTTAAAAATGTGACTTCTCCCATTGAGGGGAGGACATATTATTTATTTGACTAAATGTTTCATATTAGTGAGAGATAGAGATATATTATCCAATAATTTAACATGTTATTTGGAATTGAGAAGTATATATTTTGAAAAAATATGTAATGTAGTTTTTATTTAATGAGAATAATTTGAGAGTTAAGATATTTTTGTATAAAGTTTCATGGGTTGAAAAAAAAAAGTGTAGAATTAAGATCCTTTTTAATTTTAGTTTAATTTGTATTTTTTTCAATCCCTATGGAATATTATGATGAATACAAATCTAGTATTTCATGTAATTAATAATAATTATATTTATGTTTGGTAAACTATCTATAAAATTTCAAAGTGTTTTGTAATTGGTATAGAAGGACATAGATGATATGTAAGTGCCGCTAATTTTATTTATATTTATCCAAAATTTGATAAAAAAATTATATAATATTATATGTCATGATTTTCTTACAGTTCATTACATTACACAACATATGTCACACCATTATTTTTAATTTCATTGTAATTTTAATTATTTACATTCTTTTAAAATTTCCCTTGTGATTTGGGTGGTTATATCCCTAATATATTAATTTTTTTAATTCAAACACATAATGTGTGGCTGTCACATGGTTAGTACATACCATATTTCTCTAATGTGAAACATTTAATAATTTGAGTGTGTAATTTTAAATGGTTGTAACATAGGTTTATAAACCATGAAAAGTCTCTAGGTAAATAGTGTGGCCTATTTTTTGTGGTGTAAACCCTTGTTGTTGGTGAACAGTTATTAATTTCTGTGTTTCACAAACCCTATAATGTTTGATAATAGTCTCAATGGATATTAAATGGATTCTATGCTAATTGAAAAAAATGAAACCAAAAAATATGATTTAACATGTATTTTTTAAAATGTATTTTAAAAACAATACCTCCCAAATTTAAAATGAGTTATCACCCCTATCCATCACACATTACTAGACAAAACCCCAATGTTTTCAACCCTCTTCTCCATCTTTTATGGATTCTCATTCTTATTTATACTATTCTAGAGTCGGGTTTATCACAACAACCCTATAAATGTTCTACGTATTTTTTTCATCCACTATTCTTAATTTAGTTATTTCCGGTGAATCCTATATGCCATAGGGAATAATGTTAGGGTTTTCGGTGAACCGACTCTAGAGGATTTTGATGTATTGGGAAAATAAATATTTTAAACATCAATGATTGGGATTATTTAACAACATGTTTCATGTTACATTAGGTTTAAATTGTAAATTTATATACATTATATTCTTTTAACCTGTCTTTGTTTTCGTGATCCATTATTAATTCATTTTATAATTTTATATGATTAGATATACTGCCATTTATAAGTGTTAAATTATTTTCATATGATTTCATCACATAGAACAAGTGTATATCTTTTTATTTTTTTATTTTAAATTTGTATACATGATTTAATAGTTCCATGTTAATGTTTTAATGTTAATAATGGGCTTCTAGAATTAATTTGGTGATTTTAATAGTTGGTTTCAATTAATGAATGATTCGTCCATAAAAACATCCTCTCTAAAAGAAATTATTCTCCAGTTTTTTAAGAGATGATAGTGATTGAATTAGTTTCAAAAAGAGGAAATTTTTCTAATATATTTATAAAGGTATACTAGTGTAAGATTTCATGTTTAGTTATTTAATTTTAGATTGAGATAATTTAAATGGAATGATATAATTTTTAAAGTATCGATTTGAATATTTAATTAGATATAAAACGTTAGGCTATAAATCCCTATAAATTGAACTCATACATTGTTATTATTTAGTTACCATATTCACCATTAAGGTATTTTGATTAATTATTATTGTTAAATTCATTTTTATTAATAATTTTTAGGAAATAGTATGTTTCATGCTATGGTTTTTTAGGTGATATGAGTTTTACTCTTTATCTTTTATTGATGCATGAGTGACGTCCTATGATTTTCTACATACCACCACATATTTTAACCATGGGAACCCTAGGATAATATATTATTCTAGACCTAAAATATTGTATTAATGGTCAGACTTGGGATAGATTACACTATAGTGTAAAATAACACTATACAACTTGTTCCCTCTAGGATACTAGTACTTTCTAGACATGGGAATTGTTTGGTGTTTTTAATTTTAAAATATAGTCCAGTAGTTGGTACCATATTATGTATGTTCTTTAACCCTATTCCATTATGACCACTTTAGATTCCCATGTAATTTAGTCATCAATTATGACATTATTTAAAGGATTCCCATATCATTTTTTAAATTTTCAAATATCTTTATTGATTCCATGGAACCTATATAGTTTAAAATTATATTTTTATTATGAAGTATTGATATAGTACTAGTCGATTTTAATTTTATTTAAATCATTATATTTTATTTTTTCTAAAAGGGGTATTTAAAATTCTAATTTTGACATAGGATTTAAAAATATTATGTATTTTAGGAGTAAATGCATCATTTTATAAAAAAGGTGTGGGCCTCCAAAATTTATGGGTTTAAATTGTTTCTTTTATAAAAGTAATATTTCATAAGATTTTAAATTATAAATGATGTTAAATAAAAGTCTATATATAGAAATTTGTTTTGACTTGTTTTCTTTTCTGAACATTTAAATAAATTAATATTTTGAAAATATTGTTCAAAAAATGGTTTTTAAATTTCAGTTGTAATGTTATTTCATAGTATCCTTAGTGATAACATACTGGAAATACTTAACTCTTGACTAGGATACAACTCTTGGTATGAAGCTTTATATTTACTTTTAGGATCGTAGTTATTATCCCTTGTTTTTTCTAAGGTGTTTTTTATGGAAGTTTGTATGGGGAGGTGTACGTCACTGTATTCTATTTGGAGGTGATTCTCAATATCAGGCATGATTTCAGTATATTATTTCGATATTATGGATCAATAAACTCATCCTTATATATTTTTATTTAACATTGTTATTAATATGTAAACATTGTTACACCCAATAAATAATTTAATTTATAAAAGGGAGTTTTAAATGTTTATTTTAGTTTTATCATGTTTGTTTTTATCCTTTATTTAGAATATTCTTATCTTATTTTCTATGATGTTCTATGAAATAGATTCCCCATGATAAATAATGATTTAATAACTTGTGAATTTTGTTATCATTATTGGGTAATAATATTCCCATTATTTTTTTCTTTAATACCCAAGAAAAGGTTTTTATCCCTTAGGGATCTAGAACTCTCTTAAATCACTAGGCATGTGAGATTAGTTGACACATAACGTCATACAAGGTTTATTATTAAAAAATGTTATTAGATATTATGTACTTGAAATGGGGTGGACGTTAAAGAAGTTTTCTTTTGTTATTAGGGCAATGTTTAAGTTAAAATGAAAATCTGGTGGTTATTGGAACTATATAAGTATATCATGGGAAGGTGTCTGATCACCGACTAAGGTGTTTATACAAGGGTTACCATGGCTAGTATAGATTAATTTTTTTTATATTTTATTATATTTTGATTATATAATATTATGAGTTATTACTATGGATCATATTTATTTTTTATTTATGACTCCTCTAGTATTGGGATGATAACATAAAAAGATCTTTTGAATTAAGGCTATATCACATAGTCAAACAACCCACAAGGAATCCCAAAACATGATTATAGGAATGTATTATGGGATAATTCATGATTTGTGCATTGTCTATAAACTTGGATAACAATTCATGTATGTTTCAACACTATTTTTAACATGATATATTGTTTTCCCTTTAGCGATTCCTAGTTATAGGAATAAATTAAGGTAGTCCTTATGATGAGTTTATATAATGAAACAAATATTAGTTTTGGATGTGTGAGTTTTTTGAGTTATGTATTTGTTAAATTATATTTTGTGTCTGAATGTGGGTTTTTTGAAAAAAAAATGATTTTTATTGTAGAGACCAAAAGCTTGACATACATGGACATTATATTACTTTTGCGGAATTCTTAAAACATAACAAAATCATACGCCCAAAAACCGTATCAGTTTTGTGTCTTTGGAAACATTAAACATAAACTTCTTATTATGTCTAAAGATCTTTAACATCTCCCATAATGATCATCCCATTTTTTCTCCAACTTAAAACCTTCCTTTATATCTTGGGGATATGAAAACAAAAAAATGGTGAGCTCAAATGTTTAGTAAGGGTAAACATGGTTAATATAAAATAAATCCATAAAAAATTGATCATAAAAACAAGAACATGACATAAATCATAGAATTACATAAGGAATTGATCATAAAGAAACATTAATCATGATAATATATCATGGGAATAAAACATTTAATTGTGGAAAACCATTAAGCACATGTTATAATTTCCATAGTATCCAAGGCATTTCTACTACGACCATAGTAGTGGATGAAGTCCATTATGGAACTGGGTTTACTTGAAATTCCAGCCCTATATTACTGAACCGGATATACTTTCCATTCTAGCAATGTTTATCTCAGGAGATATAATTAATTACCCAATTCATTGTAGAGAGATATAGGTCCAACCAATCTCAAAATGAAATCATTCTTACGTGTGCCAAAAAATAAACATAAACCAGTCATCATAACCCAAAGAATAAAATGGGTTTTATAAACATCATATCATCATAAAATAATTCATATAAAACAATGGGATATCATTTTATCATAAGAAAAATCAAACCATTTAAATAATAGAGACATTATTCTTGAAATATAATCATACTAAACAATGTCATCTTAGATGGAAAATAGTTTTTATAAAACAGTTGAAATGAATTTTTGAGGAAAATATCCTTTATTATTCAAAATCATTTCCTTTTCACAAAATTCCATGTAATTTTAAAAGAAAAGTATTTTTGTTGAAAATAATCATGAAATCATGTAGTGGAACCTTTAGGAAAATAAGGCATTATGAAATCGCAAAAATCTGTTCATTCCATATATGATTAAATAACATTCTCCTCATACTTTTGCTGGAAAAGTCAAAAAGTACCTCGTATGGTAAAAATTTGATTCCATACCATGTAGTTAAAGTAAAAAATTGGTAAAATGGTCTTTAAACATACATGAAAATATTTTTAGAAAACATGGAAATGGATAATAAATATAACCTAAGTAAATACATATGAATAAACAATCTCAGTTAAGAACAAGATAAGAAACTTATGTCCAATTTCATTTGTATGTGTCAGAGAATCCTATATAGTGGGATTAAACAAATTATAAACTTTTAATAGAACCATAATAATATTTATGATATCATATATGATTTACTTATGACTTTATATTACCTATTCATTTGTCAATTCCATGTTTAAGTAGTGTTTTGGGTAAAATCATTTCATTTGCCCTACAAGTTTTGTATTCTAATTTTTCATATGATAACTTAGATAATGATTACTTACATTAATAATGTAAAACATGATTTTTATATAATATATATTCAGAATATATAATATATATAACATATCGATAAATGGAATGAAATACACCATTCATGGAGACGGTAGGCTATACGTACACATGAACAATGTCTAAGTTTCATTATTACATTGAATGGAATTAAATTACATATATATATATATATATATATAAATCTAGTAGCATTATTATGTATTATATTTTATTATTACTTATTATATATACCTTATAATCATTCTTGAATGGTTAACATGGAGAATGAATCTCATCTCATCGTGGAGACGGTAATCCTTACATAGGCACGAGCGATGATATCGTTCCTATAATTATTGAATGGATTTGGAGTAGATGATATAATATAGAATATTTAGTATTATGTAATAATAATAATATATAGTTATTATTTCCACCATTATACTCATCCATGTAAGGTGGTGGTGGAAAAACAAATTACACCACGGTGTGGAGACAGTATTCCATATGTACGCACGTGCGGTGATTTCATTTTCCGTATGATAGATAGAAGGTAAAATATAGTTTTTTTAATATTTATAATAACATATAAGTATATTAGTGATACTGATGTTATTAATTTAAAATTAAATAAATAAAAAATAGGAAGTATAAGGAGAAATAATTTTGAATGAATTGGTAAAGGATTTTCCTTTACTTTGACGCGCCTCTTCTAAATCTCCACATAGGGCACTAAAGTTGGTATTTTAAGAAATGAAAGACCTCTAGAATATTTCTAGTGATGTTGAGAAGAGAAATGGATAGGGTTTGTCTGAGCGTGAAGGCTCAAAATGTTGTGAAGAGGATAGGGAATTGGTGCCCTTTTATATGAGAGGAGAAGGGCACTTTTGGAAACCTCAAAAATATTAATTAATAATAAAATCAAACCCCACATCAAAACCACCAAAAAACACTCCATTATAAGATTAGATGACCTATGGTTGTAATATTATCAACCAATAAAATTTACACATGTTTTATATTTATTTTAAACCTTATCATTTCGATTTATCCTTATTTAATCTATTTTATTTTATTTGCGGTAATAATATTCTAAATTTTAAATTGCTATAAATAATTAGTTATGTGTTGTGAAATGTCCATAAATATATACTTTATGAAATTTTCTACCATATTAATTTCAATTTATTAATTTTCAAATATTTTTTTCATTTTTAAACAATTTAATAATATGTTATTTTTATAAAATGTCAATAGTGTCAATTTTGACACTATTCAATTATTAGAATTTAAATAATATCCAAACAGAAGATATATTGGAAAAAAAATATTCAATATATCCCTAACATGTAATATTTATCTTTATAATTAGTGGAGCACATTAAATAGATCATATAATATTTATTTTTATATTTGTAAAACCATTTATTTTATATTTCAATTAATAAAATGATTTCTACATAACTATTGTGTCGCAATTATTGATAATTATATAATCCTTAAAAATTTAAATCAATTTAAATTATGTAGATAATTGTATTAGTTTTCTGGTTACTGTTATTTTTTTTAACTTTTATGAAGTTTATCACTAAATTAAAATTATTGCACTTATAAGATATATAAGAGAGTGACATGTTGTCACTCTCTTTGGGTTTAATAATAATTACATCATTTTCAATGTAAAAAGTCCCTGAAATGAATCTATTCCGACCATTAGGTGATATGGGTCGACTTTTATTCATCTAATATAATTTTGGACGGTGTTGTGGTAATTTTATAATCTTATTTTTACCCTTAATTACACGATTTACATTTAACTGTAGTAAATACAAATTACCGTAGTTACTATTCATAATATCAAAAAAAATAAAAGTAATATATTAACATAATTTAGACCCACTGAATTCAAATATGAAATCCATTTTTCAAAATTAAAAACACATAAGTTGCATTAATTAATTTAAAATTAATCTGGTTGTAAAGAAAACAGGTTTTAAAAGTTAAAACATTGCCAAAGATGGAAATATTTTTACCTATGAATTCAATGTAAAATTAATTAAAATGACTAAATTTATATTAAAGGGTAAAAATATATTCTACATATACTTTAAAACCATTAAATTTTATAATTTAACCATAAAAATTATCTTGATTAAATAAGTTTTTTTTAAAAAAATTAGCGTATTTTTATTATTCATCAAAATATGAATGTTAACAAAATAATATAAAAAATTTATCCAAAGTAAATTTTATACATCCTTATTGAAATGAATATGTTTATTTTGTCTAATTGAACTTATAAACGTGTCAAAAACTAGATTTAATGTGGGGGCGTCATCAAAAGTCAACAAAACTGCATTTTTTTGAAGAATACTTATTTTAACCAAAAAAATTATTTTCTTCTCATACCTTGTTCTAGAATATTTTTAAGATGAATTATTATGTAATAAATTTCAAAATGTAGTTAATACTATTCATAATGGCAAGTTCATAACAATATATCTCTGTTTAGTGAAACTTGGTATTGCATACAACACACGCGATCGAGGAAGGCCGCTCTTTCTTGCAACACAAGCCAAGAATAGTGTTTGCATATACTACAAGATAATACAGTGTAGAATATAGTGAAATATAATCTTTCTGTAGTGTACATCAAAGAAATTAAAAATAATATTTCTCATAAAATCTCAGGGAGTTACATTCTACCCCCATTAAAATGAATTTTTCCCGGAAAATTCACCGAGGTTATAAATGGTTTACTAGTTGAATGTTTCATTCATAGATTCCCACATTGTAAAACGGAATACTAAAACATAATTTTTAAAACTAAAGTATAAAATGTAATGGTTACCCATGTTAACTCATCATTGGGTTTCCACATAGTATAGAAAAGGTGAAAATATCGATATTGAAGAGAAATCTAACCATCATGTTCTGATAGAGAGTGGTAGAGAACATGGATATGAAAATTCAATCAATCCCAAAGCCATAAATTTGTGATTATGTAAGGAACCATCTGATTCATTGGATATGAGGGTATTAGGACAATAGTTTTGGTTTCCATGATCATTTCTCAAAAGTTCATAAATTTTTTCATAAAGATAAATACTTACTAGATTTTAGTGTAAAGTCATTGCTGGTCATTCCATGAACAATTTATACTTCATATTTTATTTATGGAAATGAATTTGATTTTGTCATTCATAAAGTGTTATCAGATCATGTGATGGAAGGATGGTTCATTCCATTTGTCTCAAAAAAAAGGTTAACAAAAGTTGTAAAATATACATAAGTCCATCTATAGTGAGATAAACCCTATATGATTCGAAAAATAGACTCATACTTCAAATATCATACCGCTTAATAAATATAAACTAGTTTATAGTTACTTGGGACTTCTAGTATGCCAGTGATAGGTGATAAAAGCCCGTCACACTTCGGTTGTGGGTTCGATTCCCGCGTCCTTGTCCGACGCAACAGGTAGTCGCTCATCCTATGGGTTGTCCTTTTTCTAAAACTATACTATTATAACATTTCTGTAATAATATCAAAACGTTCTAACCTTAAAAAATACTATTTTATTTCTAAATTAATCCATTCTAATGTTTAGACTTGTCCAAAATACTTTTATCCAATCTCATAGTATAATAAGAAAGATTACTAGAGAGGTCATATACAAATAATGTGATTACCATCATTTATCCCCCATATAACATAAGATATATCATGTTGGTCATATTCCAAACATGTGAATACCTTAATCATGTATTATCTTGAAACATTAATTACCATAAAACCCTAGTGAAAACATGAATGCTGCCAAAAGATAATTATTTCCACATACCAAAATCCCAAAATTTCTATATACTCAAACCATGATGTCACATTGTTCTTATATCAGTCATCAGATCATTAATAAGATCAGAAAAATTATTTTCTCCTAATCCTTTCATTATGAACATATCATTTTCGTTGCAAAAATATCTCAATCCCTTTTCATGGTTACCGGTACCATAAGATTATTGAAAACCACAATAAACCAATACATAGATATTCCAATATTCTATAATACTATAAATGAGATTCCAAAACTTTATTTTGGAATACCACTACAGAAACACTTAATCATTCCACCGCACTGTTTTCAGACACAAAAACTCCAATAGTGATCGCATGTGACTTCCCTATATACTTTTCCTTAAGAGGTTGATGATTTTTATTATCATTAACCATTGGATAAGGGCATTGGTTATCATAATGCACCATTTCCTTGCACTTGTAGCATTTAAGTGCTGGTTGTGCGTTCTCTGTAGCCTTTTCTCCATTCACATCATTAGTTACCTTTTTCCCATTACTTCGAAACTCAGCTTCTCGGTGACCTTATTTTCCAAACTTTAAACATTTTCTAGTCCCCTTAAAACATTCTCCATGCTTCGTTCAACAATTTGAGTATAACGAAACATTCCTCTTCTTTTCTCCATTGTTTTGATATTTTTCCATGACCTCCATTTCTTGCTTCTTGTAAAAACCCTGAGATGGATATGTAAAACCAAATTTTAGTTTAACCTTGATTTCACAATGCAAAATATATTCATATCTACTGAAGTATCTTATAGCTAATGCTTTTCTAAGAATTGTTTTTAATCCACTGAAGAATCGATAATGTTTATATTCAGGTTTGATGATATATCCAGATTCATACCTTTCCTGCCTTGTAAAATTCACTCCTATATACCTACATATTCATTATACACTTTCTTAAGCTCAAGGAACTCCTTTTAAATCTTTTTTAAGAATACTAGGGAAGTAATTATTGAAAAAAAATTTCTTGAACTCGTCCCATTACATGGATTCAATTTCATCTTGGGGCCTTATATTCTTAATTAGAGTCCACCATTGGTCTGTTTCACCTTCTAAATGGGAGCCAAAATGAATTTTTCATTTTCTTAACAGCGATGTATGGAAAATATCTTTTCAATGGTACTGATCCATTGTTCAGCAATAAGTGGATCTGAAGACCCATTAAAAGGTGGACGTTGCCTCTTGAATGACTCAATAGAATATTGTTCCCTTCACTGCTCATTTCAAATTCCAGAATGATTCATATCTTGTGTATGTATAGAAATAATATTTTTCACTCCATTTCCCATAATATTATGTTTTTCAAGAGGAAAATAATTTCATTACCCAGTGCACTAATCGTCACCACAATTCCTTTGGGTTCCAGCCGTTATCTAAATCCCAAAAAAATAGTGTGAGAGGCAAACATCATATCAGGAAAACAACATAATAAAGGGGGAGGGCATTCAATCTCTAACATATTAGTTTTTATCCTAGGTTATTCATGATCATTAACTTAATTCTAGGATTGTATTTTATACATATACTTGACCTTAGGATCATCCGCACACATACCTTAGAAATATCTCTAGGATCTCACTAATCTTTTCACATCCTAGTTTCCAATGTTTAACTAAAACTTCACTCTGAAACTAACTGTAGAGACCCGATGCTTGATGTACATGGACATTACATTACTTTTTCAGAATACTTAATACATAACAGAAACTGACACCCAAATACTGTATTAAATTATTGTCTTTGGAAACATGGAACATAAACTACAAATCATTTTGAACGATCTTCAACATCGCCGATAATGATATTCCCTTTTTTACCAACCTATAACCATCTATTATATCGTGGGGATATGAAAACGTAAAAAGGGTGATCTCAAATGGTCAATAAGGGTAAACATGGAGAACATAAAACAATCCATAAACATTTGATCGTAAAAACATGAAGATGACATAAATCATAGAAGTACATAAGGCATAGATAATAAAAAACATTAATCATGATAAAATAGCATTGGAATACAACATGTAATTGTGGATAACCATTAATAATGTGTTATTATTTCCATAGTATCCATGACACTTATACAACGACCAATATAGTGGATGAAGTCCATTACTGAACCGGGATTACTCTTCGTTCCAGCCCTATATTACTGAACCAGATTTACTTTTCATTCCATCCATGTTAATCTCATGAGATAAAAATCATTACCCAATATATTTGAGGAAGATATAGGTCCTTCCCATCTCATAATGAAATCATTGTTACGTATACCATAATATAATCATAAATCATTCATCATAACCCAAAGTATAAAATGGGATTCATAAACATCATCCCATCATAACATAATACTTATAAAACAAATGGATATTATTTCATCATAAGAAAAATCAAACCATGTAAATAATAGATACATCATACTTGAAACATAATCATACTAAATAATTTCATCTTAGATGGAAAATAGTTTTTATAAAACAGTTGAAATTGATTATTGATGAAAATATCCTTTCTTATTCAAAATCATTTTTTTAAAAATACCATGTGATTTTAAAATAAATTGATTTTTTTGAAAATAATAATGAAATAATGTAGAGGAATCATCATGAAAATAAGGCGTTATGAAACCACAAAAATCCGTTCATGCCATAAAATTTAAAAAAACATTCTCCTCGTACTTTTGTCAGAAAAGTCAAAAAGTACCTCGTATGGTAAAAAAAGAAAGATTCCTTACATACCATGTAGTTAAAGTCAAAATTGGTAAAAAGGACTTTAAAAATACATGAAATAATTTTTAGAAAACATGGACATGTATGATAAATATAACCCCAATAAATACTTATTAATAAACAATCTCAGTTAAGAACGAGATTGGAATAATTAGCCCTTACCTTATGTCCAATTTCTTCCATAAGTGTCTGTGACACCTTTAATGTGGGTTTAAAAATATTATTAAATTCTAAAAGAACCATATTAATATTTATGATATCATATATGATTCACTTACGACGTTATATTACAAGTTCATTAGTCAATTGCATGTTTACACATTGTTTTGGGTAAAATCATTTCATTTGTCCTACGTGTTTTGGCTTCTAATTATTCATATGATCACTTTGATCATTATTACTTACATCCAAAAAGTAAAAAATTATTTATATATATTATATATTCATAATATATAATATATATAATAGATCGATAAATAGAATGAAATACAAAGTTCATGGAGACGGTTGGCCATACGTATGCATGAACGTTGTTTTCGTCTTCCTTAATAAGATGAATGAAAGTAAATGAAACATATATATAAATTAATCCAGTATCATTATTAGTTCATGTATTTCATTATTACTTTTTATATATACTTTATAATCATTAATTAATTCTTAACATGGAGAATGAATCTAATCGCATCATGGAGACGGTAATCTGTACGTACACACAAGCGATGATATCATTCCCATAAATATTGAGTGTAATTGGAGTGGATGATATAATATATCAGAATTAGTATAATTTTATAATAATAATATATTGTTATTATTTCCACCATTATTTCCATCCATGTAATTTGGTGGTGGAAAAACAGATTACACCACGGCGTAGAGACTGTATTTTGTACATACGCGCACGGGATGATTTCATTTTCTGTAAGCTGGATAGAAGGTGAAATAGGGTGGTTTCATATTTATAATAACATATCAGTATATGAGTGATACTGATGTTATTAATTTACAGTGAAACAAATAAAAAGGAGTATGTAGAAGGAGAAATAAATTTTAAATAATCAGTAAAGGATATTACCTCTTCTTTGACGTGCCTCTTCTAAACCTCCTCTTATGGAACTAAATTTTCTCTTTGAAGAAAAACAGGACCTCTAAAATGTTTCTATGGATGTGGATAAGATAAATGTACATGGTTTGACCGATCTTGAATGCTAAAAATGTTGGTAAGAGGAGAGCGAATAGATGCCCTTTTATAAGGGAGGAGAAGGTCACTTTTGGAAACCTCAAAAATATTAATTATTAATAAAATCAAACCCCACATCCAAACCACCAAAAATAACTCAATTCGAATATGAGATGATATAGGGTTGTAATATCATCAAGAAATAACATCTAATCATGTTTTATGTTTATTTTAAACCTTATGATTTTGATTTATCCTTATTTAATCTTATAAATTTTATTTGTGGTAAAAATATTATAAATTTTAAATTGTTATAAATAACTTGTTATGTGTTTTGAGTTTTATATAATTTTATAATTTATGACATATTTGACCAAAAAAATTTAAATTTATAAATTTTTAAATACTTTTGTAATTTTTAAACAATTTAATAATATGTTATTTTTATAAAATATCAAAATTGTCAATTTTTACACTATTCAGTGTGGGATCGAAATAACGATGTAGATGCTCAATATACAAGAGGGGGTGAATTGTATACCTTAAAAATTCCTTTTGAACCTTTAATGTTGGTTACTGATAACTATGTTTTCCTTAGATAAGGAATATTCTATGTTTAACACAGTTAAACTATGCAAATTCGTAACACCTCTAATCACCAACTGGATAATTGGAACCAAGATTTACTGAATAAGATTCTACCTTAAAGCATATAGAATCTAATCTAATTAGAGTAAAAGTGTAAGGAAATATAGAAATGTTATACTTTCCTTACAATAAAATATGCATCAGAAAAACAAGTAGTAAAACTACAAGTAACAAGATATGAATCTTTTAACCCAAAGAGAAGGGTATCCAACAACCTTGGTTAAAGGTCCCTTGATTTATACTTTCAAGAAAGTCTGTCTTACCCACACAAGGGTAAGCCCTCGATATGAAGATCAAAATCTTTATCTTGCTATCCCTGCAAGCCCTCAACTTCAAGGTAGTTGGAACCTCTTTCTTCCTCAGCAAGGAAGCCCTCGAACTTCAAGGTAGTTGGCACCTCTGTCTTCCTATCCCCAGAAGTCCTCGAATGTAATTACCAACATTTTGTGTCACACAAAGCAATCTGAACGAGCGGTTCAGTATGCACAAGGCATGAAAATCTTCTCTCTCTAGAAATCACCTTAACAGCGTGTGGTCTCTAGATTGATCAACTTCCTATTGAGCTCATTCAAAAGAGATCATATTTATAGGCAAACTTCTAGAAGTCGGCTCCCTCTTCCAACGATCATATTTTCCGTGAAATTCAGAGGGACCTGTACACGTGTAACTCAACCAAAGGTTAATTAGAAACAGAATAGACGACATCGTCTTATAACAAACCATGTATAACTGAATGCACGACATCATTTTGAAATGAAGCATATGTAAGTAAAAGCTAATCAATATTTCGGAGTGTAAGCAAGTCAAAAGATCAGAGTCTAACCAAAATGAAATTCGAAGTCTATGTTAAGAAATGTTCAGATTCTATTTTATAGGAATTCAGAGTCTAGTTTCACCAGAGATCGGAATATGAACTTGCAGAGTTCAGAGTCAAACTACTTAAGAGTTTGGAGTCGAACTTCTTAAGAGTTCGGTGTTGAACTACTTAAGAGTTCAGAGTCTAATTGTTAAAGAGGTTGGAGTCGAACTGCTTAAGAGTTTCGAGTCGAACTGCTTAAGAGTTCAGAGTCGAACTACTTAAGAGTTCAGAGTCGAACTTCATAAGAGATTCGAGTCGAACTGCTTAAGTGTTCGGAGTCCAGAATTCAGATTGGAACTACATTACAGGTCAAATCCAGAATTCGGATCCTAAAAACAGAATGCTCTAAATATTTACATTATATGGCTTCGAGATTTTGTGTATGAATCTGTTTTTTGTACTTAATAAAAAATGGCTATGTATAAGAAAATCTAGTTAGGGTAAATTTCCATGAAGAAGTAAATTTTTCTTATGAAGGTAAAATTTGTATTTCCATTAGTATAAGGTGTTTGTGATTTTCAAAACAAGACGGAATGGTAAATTCATAAGTAAAACCTTATTGACTCCACAATCTCCCACTTTATGGAAAGCACAAACATCCTTATGAAAAAGAATATAAGGACTTTGAAAATTTTCATTAGACTTTGAAATTAAAGACATATCTCCCTTTATTCATGGATGAATGTGAATAAAACTATCTCCCCCTTAGGCATTGAAACACTAAAGATTGTATTCTGAATTTTCGGAGTGATGTTTTCATTATTGTAAGAATGAAGAACTTCATATTGGGAAACTACCCCTTACCTTAAGAATATTTCTCTTAGTAATTGTTCCTTTTTCCTCCTTAGGAGTAGTTCTTTTTCCTTCTCCCCCTTTGTGATTTTCAATTTTTTTTAATGGAATTCAAAACAAAATATGGTACCTAAAACATTAGTTTATGACAAGATACAACTAACCAAATAATCATTTCATTAGAGTTTGAAAAATTTACAAAGAAATACAAATACAAAAAAAAAAGATTAGAGTGAGTTCATTTTTCTTCCTTTTCCTTTGGAATGAGCTTCTTTAACAAGGTTTTGAGTTTCTTCACGTCTCTTTGGTCTTCCTCACCTTGCCTCTCCAAGGGTTTTACCTTTTCTTCTTAGACTTTTAAAGCTTCTTCCTGAGCCTCCAAAGCTTCTTTCTGCAACTTTATTATCTCATATTGCTTTTCAATCATCTGATAAAACTCAATCTGGAAATATCTATCAGTTTTCCAATTCTGAGATACTGATTTAAGCTTCCCATTCAGGTCCCTGACCTGTTTATTATGAGAATTTTTCTCTTGAGTCAGCTTTTCATAAATCTCGTTAACCTTTTTTATCCTCCATTTCAAAATCATTTTGAAATTCAGCCTAAAAACTCTAAAACTGAACTAAATATTCATCAACTCTCTTAGACAACTTGGTTACATTACTTCAGGACTTTCTATGCACATCATAATCGATAGGAAAACTTTTCTGTTCACCTTCCATCTTCACAAACTTATCCATGACCATGGATAAAGAATCTGATTTTTGATTCATAGTTTGTTGTAGCATCTGTCATCTGGAATCTATTGTTGGAATAATCGGAATTGTGTCCACCAACTTCCTTAGGGACTGAACCACAAAATCATGCCCATGAGATGATTATTCCGAATCATAAACATTGCTTGGATACTGATCTTCTTTAACTTGCACCAACTTTCTTCTAGAGGTGCCAACAACCTCTTTCTTCCCGATGACACCTTTTATAGGTGTATCCATGAGAGTTTGATTCCCCTTATCAGCTCTCAGAAAAGGATCCTTATTAAGGGATACTTCCTCAGATTCAGAAACTTGAACAATCTGGTCTTCATCTGGTTTTTGTTTTCCTTGTCATTCCTCAAGAAAATTCATTTCATAAGATTCTTCCTCATCATACAAGACATTCTCTTCTTCTTATTCTTACTGTTTCTTTCTAGCTTCCTCATCTCCCTTTCCTGGAGTAACTAACTTTGCGGATTCAGCCTTATCTTTATAGTCATGTACTTGCTTGATTAGGGTATCCAAATCTTCACTCTCCTCCTCCTCTTCTTCTTCTTCTTCCTCAACTTTTCAGAAACTTATTTCTCATCTCCTTCAACTATTTCTTTACCCTTGGATCTATTCGGAGAGACATAGTTCTTGGATGGAGTTTCTGGTAATGAAGGTTCATCACCAAAAGTTTCCTGAACGGGAAGCATTCCAGAAGCCAACTCTGTAGCTTTCAGCAAAGATTGTACCACTTCATCTTCGGACATCTTCTTTTTCATTTTCTTCTCCATCGCTTATTTCTCTAGCTCCTCCAAATATTTTTTAAGGCCTTAGCCTCTGAAGGGTCCAATCCGAATTGTGGATCCCCTTCCTTCCTATATTCTTTATCTTCCCTTCACATAGCTGACATTTCATCTGTATATGTTTTTTTATTCTTCGGCTTGGGGGGAGCAGATTGAGTTTCTTTAGCCTGGGGATTTTCTTCATCAGCAATGACATCCTTAACCTTTCTCTTCCTCCTTTTCTTTTTGGATGCTTCCGGAGAGTGTGTTTCTTTTTGAGCTGCTTTAAACTCTTCCACATATAGAGGGTAAAATTTTCCGGATTCACTGGAAAAACCCATCTTCATCCTCTTGAGTGTATCATCACTGACTAGCATGAGCTTGCAATTTCGGATCTTTGATTTGTAGGAAACCTTGAAGGATTCTAAGCACCGAACTATCAGCTTAGATAATAAGGCAGGAAACAAGATAATCTGAGCTCTCAAATTGCCTTCTTTGATATTCTTGATCGTAACCAAGACATGCCTACCAAAAAATCTAAGACATATATATCACTTTTCATCATATTTTCTTTATCACATCTTCTTGGAACCAGAAATCCTTGCACCCAAAGCTGAAGGATTCTATTGTTCGGAGTGAGATGAGAAATCATGATAATTGAATCATCCTTAAGCCCAATACACTTTAGTGCCTTATCCTTGTTGAAACTTCCTTGCACATCGGGAGTTTTCTGTGAGCATAATTCAGCTTCTCCTTGATATGAAAAACCAACCAAGATCACTGCCTTGGTGTAGGAAAGCTTATAAGTCTTCCCATGAGACTTGACAGAATCACACTCTCTACCATCTTCCATCAGGAAGAAAATAGACTCGTAGAACTCAGTCAGCAAATCAGTATAAACCGGATCCTGTTTATCTGCCTTTGCTAAGCAGACATATTCCCATCCATTCAGCTTTATATTCTTGGAAATAAGGCAATCAAGCTTATATAAATCCGGATGAACTAACCTTTCCATAAAGTCTAACCACTTATAGATTGGTTTTGCAGTCGACATATCTTGAGATGTTCCTTCAACAGACATTTGGAGTGAATAAATCTGAAAGATTCGGATTGACTTTGAAAAATTCTGAACCGGCTTTAAGAAGAGCAGTAGGGCTTCGAGATGCAAAAGCATGAAAAACCGATGTGGGAAGAGTCTCGGGGTCCCCATTATATAGGAAATGGATGTGAACGTTGGTCTTCCATAATCCATGTAATGGTTGAAAAAGCTTTGATCTGATCTGAAGGTTGAGAACAATCCCGCAAGGAAAACATGGCTCCGATCTTTTGAGGTTTTTAAAGAAAACATTCGGATTTGAAGAAAACTAGAATCTGATCTTTTAAAAACATAGTAAAATACCACCAAGAAAAATATTATTACGGAACTATAAGTAAGGAAATCACAACTCATGGATTGTCTAGAATCATTGTTCATAATTGGTAAAATTCTTCTTGTAGAAAAAGAAATTTAAAAATAAATTCATTAAAAAAGTTCTAGTAGGAAAATTTCGTGATGAAATCTCTAGTCCAAAAATCTCCATTCTGGAAGTTCCAGTATGAAAGAGAAACTCCATTCCGGAAGTTATTATTCTGAGAATTTTAGTCCTGAAAATTTCAGTTCCGGAAATTCCCATTCCGGAAATTTTAGTTTCAGAAATTTCCATTCCGAAAACATCAGTTCCGAAAGGTTTGAAAAAGTAACTACGAAAAAAATTTAGTTATACTAATTTTTAAAAACAGATTCGGAAAAATGTTAGTTACACTATCATTCAAATGTACTCCCCCTATGAGAAGGATTTTATTGCTGTTAGGAGGATTTTTCAACAAGAAGTTAATGAAGAATGATTACCTTACAGTTATCATTCCTAACATTTGATTAATGTATTGAAATATATTAGAGGGTAAAGATTTTGTGAAAATATCCGCAAGTTGATCCTACGTTCTGATAAACTGATGATTGATATCTCCTTTAAGTGTGTGATCCCTAAGAAATTGATGCCTAATGTATATGTTTTTTGTACGAGAGTGATGTGCAAGGTTCTTATTTAGGGAAATGGCACTTGTGTTGTCACACAAAATTTGAGTTTTAGTAAAACTCAGGCCATAATCTGTTAGTGTGTGTTTCATCCACAACACTTGAGAAAAACAACTTCCAGTTGCTACATATTCAGCTTCAGCAGTGGAAAGTGCTACAAAATGTTGCTTCTTCCACGACCAAGAAACTAACGAATCTCTTAAGAAATGACAAGTTCCGGATGTACTCTTTCTATCCATCCTGCATCCACCAAAGTCAACATCAGAAAATATTTTTAGAACAAAATAATTTCCAGAAGTATAAAATAATCCTAGATCCATGGTTCCCTTTAGGTAGCGAAAAAATCTTTTTACTGCCATTAAGTGAGATTCCTTAGGATTGGATTGATATCTTGCACATAAGCATACTGAGAACATTAATTCTGGTCGACTAGCTGTTAAGTAAAGCAGACTTCCTATAATACCTCTAAAAGATGTTTGATCTACTGGTTTCCCAGCTTCATCAAGATTTAAAGAGTTTGAGGAACCAATGGGAGTACTTATACTTTTAGTATTGTCATAACCATAATTTTTGAGAAGATCTTTAATATACTTATGTTGAGATATATAGGTTCCTTCTGGTTTTTTAGAATTTTGAAAACAAAGGAAAAATGTTAAATCACCCATCATACTCATTTCAAACACAGATTTCATTAGACTTGCAAAAGGATTAGTTAAAGTTTGCTAAGTTAAACCAAATATGATGTCATCAACATAAATTTTAACAATTACAACATTTTTCTTATCTTTTTTTATAAAAAGGGATGGACATTCATTTCCCTTAACATAGTTATTTTGAAGAAAAAATCATGTGAGTCTATCTTACCAGGATCGTGGGGATTGCATAAGACCATACAAAGCTTTGGTAAGTCTAAAAACATGATCAGGATGTTTTGAATATTCAAATCCGGGAGGTTGTTCAACAAACACTTCTTCTTGAAAATAACTGTTAAGAAAAGAACATTTCACATCCATTTGAAAAAGTTTAAAATTGAAGAATGATGCAGAGGCAAGAAGAATATGAATAGATTCAACTCTAGCTACTAGAGCATAGTTTTCTTCATAGTCTATTCCATATTTCTGATTATAGCCTTTAGCAACGAGTCTATCTTTATTCCTTACAATGACTCCATTTTCATCAAACTTGTTTCTGATGACCAATTTAACACCAATAACAGAAGTTCCCTTAGGTCTTTCAACCAAGGTCCAGACTTTGTTCCTTTCAAATTCATTTAGTTCATCTTCCATAGCTTTGATCCAATCATCATCACCTAAAGCTTCATCAGTGCTTTTTGGTTCTAATTGGGAAATAAATTCTAGATGTTCTACTTCATTTCATAAGGAACTTCTAGTCCTTACAGGTTAATTTACATCACCAATGATGCTATCACTGAGATGATTCTTAAGAAACACATGATTTGGGTTGTGTAAAGTCTATTCATCAATATAGGGTAGACTGTTTTCTTGGATGAATGTTTCAGAAGTATCTTCTTGAATATTTTCCTTATCAGAGGGATCTTCTGTCAAAGAATGACAATATGTAATGCCCTGACCCTAGATAACCAGAGTCGGTGCATTATTACATAACATTGGCATGATCACAAGAAATATAAGGTCTCGAAAGACCGATTAGTTTAGTATCCTTGGAAACAGTAGATATATTAATAAAGTTTACATTACATCAATAAGTGAAAAACTAAAACAATATATTGTCGTCATATCCCCTCATACTATCACTGTATGTCATTCATAAAATACTTCTTCACATCCTGGGAAAAATAAGACATAGAAAAAGGGGTTAGCTCAAATGCCCATTAAGGATAACAATATAGAAGAAACTTTCATAATTAAGAATAAACATTTAAGGCAAGGTATAACTAAAACAAAAGCATTTTAAACTTGAACATCAATATAGTATAGAAAAAATAAGATGAAATAATTCCATTTACTTATTCACATGGATATTCTACTGATCGAATAATCACATGAAATATCAATAACCCCTTTCATAATAATTGAATGAATAATGCTAGACTATCATAACCACATAGCCAAGGCCTCGTGCCAAGACTACAAATATGATTTTTCCAAGGCCTTGTGCCAAGACACTAGTTTGTCTAATGAGTCCTACCTATGCATCGAGGAGCTATAGCGGGCTCCACCCGTCACATATTAAGTCTAATGCATTCCCATATGAAAATGTTCAAACATAACATAAACATTCATATTAAAACTAGAATATGAAATGTAAATACTTCATCCATAAACCACGAATGGTATAAGAATAACACATCCACAGTCAAACACATCACAAAAACTTCAAAACAATATGGAAGTTTTATATCATAATAAATCAACTTCAAATAAACTTAAAATCCAACAAAGGATGTTGACATAGATGAAATCAAAACCATTTGAGAGAAATATCTATTTTTTTGAAATCATTTAAAAGTCACACATTTATTAATGAAGTAATTTAAAAGATATTTTGGAATCAAAGTGTCCCATACCACTTCGAAACTTTTGAAAATAAACATCATTTCAAAACATTCATTTCCACATAAATAAATCCTTAAAATCATTTTGAAAACATGGACATTAATTAAAAAGATTTATAAAGATAAATCATTAAAACATTTAAAATTATGATTTTGATAAATAGTACCTTTCATAAATTTTTAAAATATTCATTTTGAAATCATTTAAAAGTCACATAATTATAACATAAAACATTTACATTGAAAATATCCTTATAATATTGTAAGGTAAGCTTTGAAAATTTTATAATGGCAGAAAATAGCCGCACCTGCCGTATAAGTTAAAAAAACATTCTTACCTTAATTCTGTCAAAAAGGTTAAAAAGGACCTTGTTTGGAAAACGACAGAAAGATTCCTTTATAAACATCTTATAAAAATCCAAAAAAGGTTATAAATGCCTTTAACCCATATTCTGTAAAATAGTAATAATGTTTTGAAAAACACTTTCAAGAAACATGGATGTGGATGATAAAGAGATCTCAGTAGATTATTACGTATAAACAACCTTGGATAATGAAGAGATTGTGAAATAAACCCTTACATTATACTTTTCCTTGGCTGGGGGTAGGTTAACCTCCTTTATAATGGTGAAATAATTGTTATTAAATTATACAAGAATCATATACATTAATATGATATCATATATGATCATTTAATATTTATTTGTTAATAATATCTTTGTATTATCGTTGTTTCGGGTGTTAACTTACTCGTTTTCTTTTATATGTTTTGTTACGTAAGCCGTGTTTTTCATGGATTGGTTTTATCATAATCATATCCAGAATGATATCAATTCCTTAGATACTGTTATTAATCATCAAATGATAATTATACTTGAATGGATACGATGGAGAATTAATCTCATCACGTTCGTGGAGACGGTAGTCCGTACGTACGCACGAGCGACAATATCATTCTTTTGATATTAAAATAATATATAATTGGATGGTATGTCATATATACAGAATCATTATCATGTTATATTTATTATTTACATGAATTAAAAATCATTATTATACCCATCCAAATAATAATATATTGAATAACAATTACACCACGACGTGGAGATGGTAAGCCGTACGTACGCACGTATGGTGACATGTCATTCAAAGGATGGATAGAATACAGAATATGGTTGTACCATATTTATAATAATATTACAGTATATATGATATAATGGATTCATTATTTTAGAATGGTAATAACAAAGAAAGAATAAGTTTAAGAAGAAATGAATTTGAAAAAGGGTGGTGAAAACATTACCTATTCTTCGGGTTCTTCCTTTTGATTTGATGAAAAGGGATCAATAGGTTGTCTTTCTGATCAAACTAGTGTCTCTAGGTTCTAGTGAGGTAAGTTGAGAGAGTATTTGAGCAGGGTTTGGCCGAGCCAAAGGGCTTTTAATGTGTGAATTAATGAGAAGGGGGAGTGCCCTTTTATAAGAGGGGTGAGGGGCACCTTTGGAAAAGCTAAAAATATTATTTTATAATAAATTCATATTCGGTTTTTAATGGGTGAAAAGTGGATTATTTATAAGTTAAGGTGGGGATGGGTCGAAAAACGCTCAAACAATAGAATGTAGACAGGTTTGGTTCATTATATTAACCTTATCTTTTAGTATTAACTCATAGTTAATTAGTTTCACTTTTACAGTGTCTCTTTGTATTTTTATATTATATGGTTAATAAACCTGATATATACATCCAAGATACCCCCAAGTGGTCCATTAATGATACACCTATCATGATAGAAGTCTCTATGCCGAATCTTACATTTTTTGAAATTTAATTTCAATTAATAATATAATATTTGTTTTGAAAACTCTTTTATGTCAATTTTGACACTATTCAATAATTGATTTTTGTAAAAATCATAACAGAATGATTAATTAGAAAAAGGTTAATTAAATCAATCCTAAAATTTCATATTAACCTATATATTTATTGGTATTTATAAAAAGTCTCAAATGACATTTATTTGGGTATTTATAATATCAATTATTCTAATTTTTCATTAATTAGGTAATTAGTGCATCACCATTGTGTCATAAATAAACTAAATTATTTAATGTATAAAATTTATAAATAAACTAAGATTATGTAGGATATCTTTTTATATTTCTAATTAATATTTACAATCTAATTTATCTTATGTATAACCCTATATTAATTTTTTTAGTAAATAAACTTTGATTTTAAGTCTTTTAACTCTTCTTTGAATTAAATAATAATTAATGTCCTAATCTAATACAAGTGGACCTAAATGATAATATTTTACTCCTAAGATTGTTTTTGGTCGAGATACACTTGTCCAATAGAATTAGGACATGTGTTAGGGTAATATTAATATCATTTTTACCCTTAATTACTCTATATACTTTTAACCGTGGTAAATAAAAGTAAAAAAGTTACTATTCACAAAATATTATTTTCATCTCATTGAACCACATTTTACTCTTTGATATTAACCTCGTCTCTTATATTTTTAAAATTCCACTAACAGAGGCGGTATAATTATGTTTTATGAAAAATTCGGTTTTTTAATTACCACTTAGTGGTTTCACTATTAATCAAAAATTGAAAGCTTCCAGAAAAATACCAAAAATTAGGCCTAAGATTTATTTGATATTATGAATTCAAAAATGATGTCTATTTTACCGAATTCAGAACATATTAGTTTCTTTAATTAATTTAAAAATTAATTCTCGTCGTCAAAACAAATAGCGTGTTTTTAAGAGATAATAACTACCAAAAGATTGACACGTGTTTATGTCTCGTTTAAATGTGAAATTACATCCAATGAACAAAATTGTATTAAATGGTAAAAATATACTCTAAATACAATTTAAAACCACTTAAATTAATAATTTATCAAGATAAATTATTTCGATTAAAAAATTTGTTTTTAATTAAAATTTAGTAATTTTCACTATTCATCAAAATATGAAAGTTATCCGAAAAGTACCAAAATTTCACCCTAAGCTAATTTAGATATCATGAATCCATAAATGAAGTCCATTTCGAAAGGTAAAATTTATAAAATTTCAAAAAGTAGGTATTACTATTCATAATGGCTTGTTTGATTTGTTGTGGTGTGTTAGAATCTCGATATTGCGTTCAATGCATGCCATTGCATTATTCAAAGGGAAACGTACCGTGGAAGCTTGGGATGTTTCATTGTAAATTTTTGATGTCCCCATTCTAAAAAGTAAATTTATTTAGACAAATTGAATATATAAAAGTTTAAAATATTGGATTTAAAAAGGTTTCACTATTAAAAGTTTGAAAAAGTGCAATACTGAAAATGAATTTATTCTTACATTATGTCTAAGAAACTCATAATATGGATTCTAATTATAAGGATTATATAAAGTTTAAAATTTAGTTAATACTATTCATAAACTCTTTTTAACAGATTGTTTAGTAAGTCTTGGTGCGCTTGAACTTGGTGTTGTGTGTAGTGCAAGTTATTGAATTATTTTGAAGAAATAACACACTATGAAATCTTGGTGTGTTACACAATCAGTTTTTGAAAATACATCTGAGGATGTAGACTGGGATAGTTTGAAAACAAAAGGATCAGACTCCTCAAATTTTACATGCACTATTTCTTCAACAGTATAAGTATTTTTATTGAAAACTCTATATGCCTTAGAAGTTTTTGAGTAGCCTATGAAAATTCCTTCATCATATTTTGGTGTGAATTTATGTAGATTATCTTTAGTATTCATAATGAATACATTGAAACCAAAAACCTTGATGTAGGAAAGTCTTGGTTTTCTACCGTTCCATAATTAAAAAGTAGTTTTATTAAGAAAAGGACTAATCAAAACTCGATTTATAGTATTACAAGAAGTACTTACATCTTCAGCCCAGAAATGTCTAGCTATAGAATATTCACACAACATAGTTCTAGTTATTTCTTGAAGAATACTATTTATTCTTTCGACTACACCATTTTGTTGAGGAGTTCTAGGTACTGAAAAATTGTGAGTAATACCTTTTCTACTACAAAAAGATTCAAAATAAGAATTTTGAAATTCCCCTCCATGATCACTATGAATAATTCTCTGTGGAATATTTTTCTCATTTTTAACTTGTGATCTAAAAATTTTGAAATAAGAAAAAGCTTCAGACTTCTTTGCTAGAAAATAGACCCAAGTAAATATGGTGTAATCATCAACTAGAACAAACACATAGTATTTTCCTCCAATAATTCCAGTTTGTGTTGGACCAAAAAGATCCATGTGCACTAACTGTAATGCACCAGTCATTGAGACTTCACCAATTGATTTAAAACTAGATTTATGTTGCTCGCCATGTTGATAAGGATCAAAAACTTTAGAAGAAGCAAATATATGCTCCGGTAGATCCTTAACTAGTTTCTTCTTAGAGAGTTTACATAAGTTTCTAAGATTACAGAGACCTAATCTTCTTTTCCATAGCCATGAATGATCTTCCATTGCACTTAGGCAAGGTAAATGTTGGCTCCTGAGGTCTTCTATGTTCGAAGAGTAAACAGTCTCTTGCCTATTGGCTGAGAGAATAAATTCATCCTTGGAATTGTCTACTAAGAACTTATCATTCCTAAAATTTACAAGGTACCCTTCATCACATAACTGACTTATGCTAATGAGGTTGTGCTTAAGACCCTTAACAAATAAAACATTTGAAATCAAAGTTTTACCTAGAAGAACAATATTACCAATACCAACAATTTCTCTCTGTGCATTATCTATGAAAGTTACCTTTCCTCCTTTCTTTTTGATAATCTTTTCAAAATATCTTTTATTACCAGTCATGTTCCGGGAACATCCACTATCCATGTACCATGTATTTTTTTTGGAACTTCCTCTATCTTTCTGAAAACAAGAAAAGAATTAGACTTTCGGAATCCAAACTTTCTTGAATCCGATATTTCCAGAGAACAAAATTTTCCGAACCCACACTTTCTTAGAAAAATAAGATTTATGAAAACCTAGAGATTTGGTTTTATTTAAAGAACAATTCTTTTCCCAGTGACCACCACATTGACACTTGGTAAAAAATGGGGCACTTTTTGGAACATATTAGTTGTTACTAAACGTTGGGTTTTCATGGGTGTTACCAAATCCGGATTTGTTTCTTAAAGGTCGTATTTGAGAATACATTTTATCAAAATTTTCTTTACCATGGATAAAGATTGATAAAAACTTATTTAAGGAAAAAATTTCGGACTTTAGTTTTATAACCAAGTTTTTATCTTCAAAACCATTGGATTTAGAACTAGAGCTTGGCTTGAAGATACTTTATTTTAGAAATTAATTTTTCCAACTCTTTAGAAAATTTGTTTCATTCAGAACTTATTTCCTCAAGTTTTTTTTTGAAAAATTTACAAATCCACATTTTTCCTATCAAGATCTTTAGAAAGATCCGATATCTCTTTTGTAAGAATAGAATTCCTAGAGTTTCCCTTATCAAGTTTTTTATTGAGTTTAGAATTCTAAATTTCAAGAAGTTCAGCAAACCTAGAAACTTCTTCATAGGTAGGTAAAGTATTTTCTTCATCAAAAGATGATTCTTTATCCGAAGAGTTATAATACATACTATCATTAGAACATAAAGAAACCTTGGTCAATGATTCAACATTTCGTACCTTAGCTATAAAGTAATGATTGTCAATGGGTAATCGGGCTATAAGGCCAAGATTCTCTTGTCCTGAATATTCATAATTAGAATATTCATCTGAAGAATCACCACCAATGGCACTCTAGGTGTCATTTACTTTCAGAACATTCTTAGCTTTGGTTTTGTAATACTTTGTTCTATTCCTCTCAGAATGCATTTCTTTCCTTTTTTTCTTTTTGAGCAAAGTGAAATCCAGTCTAATATGTCCGACTCTCTTGCATTCATAACAAGTAACTTCTCCATCATTCCAATCTTTCCTTTCCTTTTTCTTATACTTGGATTGGAAATTTCTCTGGCCAGCTATCTTGTTCATTCTTCAAGAAAAATTTGCTAACTCATTTTCTGAGACTTCACATTCACTAGAATCTGATTGAATAACCACCTTCTTAGACGTGGATTTGTTTACTCTCTTAGGAGTCTTAGTTTTCATATGATTTAATGTTGTTGTAAAAGCGACAGTACCATTCCCATTCTTCTTTTTGATGTTGTCAGCATCTCTCTTCATTCTTGTTTCATGTTGGAGAAGAGTTCCAAATAGCTCATCAAGAGAAATTTGAGTGACATTCCTGTTCTCATCTATAGCTATTCTCTTTGATTCCCAATCATTAGGCATAATATCAATTATCATATCCACAAGGGCTTCATCATCTAACCCTTTTTCTCCCATAGACTATAAGTTGTTGACTATAGTCATAAACCTCTATTGAACTTTACAGATTGGTTCTCCATACGGAAAATTGAATCCATGGTATTCAGCTCTAAGCATAGCTCTCCTAGTTTCAATTACTTTAGAAGTACCAAATTGTGTAACTCCTAACATCTTTCAGATACAATTAGCTTCTTCACAAGAAGAAATTTGGCTATATATATTTCTAGTCATTGAACATCATAAAGTATTGTGTACCTTATAATTGAGTTGATAATCTTGCTTTTCCTAGTTAGTGAAAGTTCTAACTTCCTTATCAAGAATTTTATAACCACCAATAAGCATAACGAAGTTATCCACTTCAGTATTGATAATAAAAGTCTTCATTCAATCTCTCCAGTACTCATAGTCATTACCATAAAATATTGGTGGTCTTGTAGGATTTAGATTGTCAATAGAACCAACATTGACTCCTTCCATTCTTAAAGAAAACATGGCAACAAAACTTATTAGTAGTAAAAGTTTGTAACCACAATGTTCGGAATGAAAAACATCGGAACGATAAAGTTAGGAATTATAAAGTTCAGAATGAAAAAGTAACATTTCTATGTAAAGAAGAATAATAAAGAACAAAATGAGCAAGAAAAACTTATACGTGAGTACAAGTATTTCAGAGAACTCCTATGATACCAATTGTGGGATCAATATAACGATGTAGATGCTCAATATACAAGATGGGGGGTGAATTGTATACATTAAAAATTACTTTGGAACCTTTAAAGTTGGTTACTGATAACTTTGTTTTACTTAGAGAAAGAAAATTATAAGTTTAACAAAGTTAAACTAAGCAAATTCTCAACACCTCTAATCACCAACTGGAGAATTGGAACCAAGATTTACTGAAAAAGATTCTACCTTAAAGCATATAGAATCTAAACTAATTAGAGTAAAATTGTAAGGAAATATAATAAGGTTATACTTTCCTTACAATACAATATGGAGCGTAAAAACAAGTAGTAAAACTACAAGTAACAAGATATGAATCTTTTAACAGAAATAGAAGGGTATCCAACAACCTTGGATAAAGGTCCCTTGATTTATACTTTCAAGCAAGTCTGTCTTACCCACTCTAGGGTAAGCCCTCGATACGAAGATCGGAATCTCTGTCTTGCTATCCCTGAAAGACCTAAACTTCAAGGTAGTTGGAACCTCTGTCTTCCTCAGCAAGGAAGCCCTCGAAATTCAAGGTAGTCGGCACCTCTGTCTTGCTATCCCCGGAAGTCTTTGAATTTAATTACCAACATTCAGTGTCGCACAAAGCAATCTGAACAAGCGGTTCAGCACGCACAAGGCATGAAAAGCTTCTCTCTCTAGAAATCACCTTAACAGCGTGTGGTCTCTAGATTGATCAACTTCCTATTGAGCTCTTTCAAAAGAGTCCAATTTATAGGCAAACTTCCAACAGTCGTCTACCTCTTCCAACGGTCATTTTTTTCATGAAATTCATAGGGACATGTACATGTGTAACTCAACCAATGGTTAATTAGAAATAGAATAGACGACATCATTTTATAACAAACCATGTATAACTGAATGCATGACATCGTTTTGAAATGAAGCATATGTAAGTAAAATCTAATTAATAGTTCTTAGTGTAAGAAATTAAAAAGTTCGGTGTCAAAAAAAAATGAAATTCGGAGTCTATGTTAAGAAATGTTCGGATTCTGTTTTATAGGAATTCAGTGTCTAGTTTCACAAGAGATCAGAATATGAACATCCAAAGTTTAGAGTCGAACTACTTGAGAGATTGGAGTCGAACTTCTTAAGAGCTTAGAGTCAAACTACTTAAGCATTCGGAGTCGAACTGTTTAAGAGTTTGGAGTCGAACTGCTTAAGAGTTTGGTGTCCAACAGCGTAAGATTTCGGAGTCAAAATGCTTAAGAGTTCGGAGTCGAACTTCATAAGAGTTCAAAGTCGAACTGCTTAAGAGTTCGGAGTCCAGAATTCGGATTGCAACATCATTACAGTTCACATCCATAATTCGGATCCTAAAAACAGAATGCTCCAAATCATTACATTATATGGCTCCGGAATATTGGGTATGAATCCGTTTTTTGTACTTAGGAAAAAATGGCTATGTATATGAAAATCGTGGTTAGGTTAAATTTCCTTGAAGAAGTAAATTTTCCTTATGAAGGTAAAATTTATATTTCCTTAAGTATAAGGTGTTTGTGATTTTCAAAATAAGAAGGAATGGAAAAGTCATAAGGAAAACCTTATTGACTCAACATTAAGTTATTTGAATTTAAATAAAATCCACACATAAGATATATTCGAACAAAAATATTTAATAGATCTTGAACAAGTAATAGTAATCATTAAAATTAGTGGAGGACATTAAATAGTTCATATAGTATTTATTTTAATATTTTTAAAACCATATATTTGATATTTCAATCAATAAAATAATTTCTACATCAATATTGTGTCAAAATTAATGATAGTCATTTAATCCCTAAAAATCCTATAAAAATTCAATTTATGTTGATAATTGTATTAGTTCTCAATTGAATATTTATGTTCAAAATTTTATGAAGTTTATCACTAAATTAAATTTATTTCACTTATAAGGTATTAGAGAGTTACATGTTGTCACTTTCTTTGGTTTTAATAATAATTACATCATTTTCCTGGTAAAAGAAACCATGAAATGAATCTATTCCGACCTTTGGGTGATATGGGTTGACATTAATTCATCTAATAGAATTTTGGCTGGTGTTACGGTAATTTTATAATCTTATTTTTACACTTAATTTCCCGATTTACATTTAACTGTAGTGACTAAATATTATCGTAGTTACTATTGATAATATCCAAAAAAATAAAAGTAACCTATTAACATAAATTGGAGTCAGTGAAATAAAATATGAAATCCATTTTTCAAAATTCAAAACACAGAAGTTTAAGTAATTATTTTAAAATTAATCTCATTTTTAAGAAAACATGTCTAAAAAGTTAAAACATTGCCAAAGATTTAAATGATTTTACCTATGAATTCAATGTAAAATTAATGATAATGAGTTAAATGATATTAAAGGGTAAAAATATATTCTATTTATACATTAAAACTATTAAATGTTAAAATTTAACTATATAAATTATATTGATTAAAAAAAATTGAAGAAAAATATATCGTATTTTTACTATTCATCATAATATGAAAGTTAACAGAAAAATATAAAAAATTTATCCAAAGTAAATTTTTATATCCTCATTACAATGAATAAGTTCATTCTGTCTTATTGAACTTATAAACTTGTCAAAAACTAGATTTAAAGTGGGTTCTCCATCAAAAGGCGGCAAAACTGCATTTTATTGAAAAATAATTATTTTACTTGAAAAATTTATTTTGTTCTCATACCATGTTCTAAAATATGTGTAAGATGAATTATTATGTAATAAAATTAGGAATTTAGTTAATAATATTCATAATGGCTAGTTCATACCAATATATCGTTGTTTAGTGAAACTTGGTATTACATACGCCACACGCTATCGAGGAAGGTCACTCTTGCATGCAACAGTAGGCATGAATAGAGTTTGCATATACTACAAGCTAATAATGTGTTGCGTATAGTGAAATATAATCTTGGAGTAGGGTACATAAAAGAAATTAAAAATAATATATTTCTCATAAAATCTCAGGGTGTTACATTCTACCCCCCATAAAATGAATATCTCCCTTGAAATTCGTCGAGGTTATAAATGGTTTACTACATGAAAGTTTCTTTCATAGAAACCCACATCATAAAAATGAATACGATAATATAATTTTAAAAACTACAGTATTAAACATAATGGTTAACCAAATTAACTCATCACTGGATTTATACATAGGAGAACATAGGTTAAAATATGGATATGGAAGAGAAATCTAACCATCATGTTCAGATGGAAAGTGGTAGAGAACAGGGATATAAAAAAGGCAACAATCACAAAGCCCTAAATTTGTGATGATCTAAGGTACTGTATGATTCATTGGATATGAGGGTACTTGGACAAATGTTTTTTTTCCTGATCATTTCCCAAAAGTTGATAAATTTTTGAATAAAGATAAATACATACTATATTTTAGTATAATATCATTATTGGACATTCCATGAACAATTTCCACTTCAACTCTTATTTAATGAAATGGAGTTGAATTTTTAATTCTTGATGTGTTAGTAGATCAGGTCATGGAATGATGGGTCATTCCATTTGTCTCAAAAAAAAGGTTAGCAAATGTTATTCTATATACATATGTCCAGCAATGGTGAGATAAACCGTATATCATTTAAAAAAAATGGACTAATACTTCAACTATCATACCTCTCAAAAAAATAAAACTAATTTTTACTCACCAGGGACTTCTTGTAGGCCAGTGATCGGCGATAAATGCATGTCTCACTTCAGTTGTGGGTTCGATTCCCGCTTCCTTATACGACGCGACAGGTTGTCGCTCGTCCTATGGGTTGTCCTTTTTCTAAAACTATACTATTATAGAATTTCTGAAATAAGATAAAAATGTTCTATCCTTAAACAATACTATATTATGTCTAACATAATCCATTTCAATATTTAGGCTTATCCAAAATACATCTGTCCAATCTCATAGTATAAAAAAAATATTACTAGAGAGGTCATATACAAAGCATGTGATTACTATCATTTATCGACCATATATCATAAGATGTATCTTGTTAGTCATATTCAAAAAATGTGAATACCCTAATCATGTATTCTCTTGAATGTTGATTTATCATAAAACCTTAGTAAAATAATGAATTCTATCAAATGTTAATTTTTTCAACATACCAAAATCCAAAAATTTATATATACTCAAACCATGATGTCACATTGTCCTTATATCAGTCATCATCTCAGTAATACTATCAAACATATTATTTACTAGATATCCCTTCATTATGCACATATCATCTTCTTTCCAAAAATATCTCAATCCCTTTTCATGGTTTCCAATACCATAAAATTACTGAAAACCACAATAAACCTATACATAGTTATTCCAATATTCCATCATACTATAAATGATATTCCAAAACATTATTTTTGAATCCCATTACATATACACTTAATCAATCCACCACATCACTGTCATACTCAACATCGCCAATAGTGATCACATGTGACATCCCTTAGTCCTCTGACTTAATATTTTGTTGATTTCGATCATCATTAACCCTTGGATTAGGACATTGGTTATCATAATTCCCCATTTTCATGCATGTGTAGCATTGAAGTGTTGGTGGTGCGTTCTCTATAGTCTTTTGTCTATTCACATCATTAGTTACATTTTTCCCATTACATCGACAGTCAGCTACTTGATGACCTTTTAAAACATTTTCTAGTCCCTTTAAGACAATCTCAACAATGCTTATTTCCACACATTGAGCATAACAAAATATTTGTCTTCGTTTCACCATTTTTTTGAGATTATTCCTTGAACTCCATCTTTCGTTTCTTGTCAAAACCATGAGAGGAATATATAAAACGGACGTCCAGTTCCACCATGATATTATAACACACAATATCATCATATCTACTGGTGTCTCTAATAGCTGATGCCTTTCGAAGACATGGTTTTATGCCACTGAATAATCGATCTACTTTACTTTTAGAATGGATGATAAAGTTTGATGGATACCTCGAAAGCCTTGTAAAATTCAACTAGTATAAACCTACAGATTCATTATCCTTTTTCATAATCTCATGGAACTCCTTTTTCATCTTTCTTCGAAGAATACAAGGGAAGTACTTATTGAAAAACATGTTCTTGAAATCATCCCATCCATTGATTCAATTTCATCTTGGGGCCTTGTATTCTTAATTCGAGTCAACCACTAGTCTACATCACCTTTTAAAAGGTAAACAACCAAAATGACTTTATCATGTTCTGAACAGCAATGTGTGGAAAATATCATTTCATTGGTAAAGATCCATTGTTTAGAAATAAGTGGATCAGAAGACCCATTTAAAGAAGGTGGATGTAACCTCGTGAGGGACTCAATGGAATATTGTTACATTCTCTACTCATTTAGAAGGCCATAATGATTCATATATTTTGTAAGTATAGCAATAATATTTTTCAATCCATTTTGAATAAAAATTGGTTGTTCAGTAGGACAATCTTTCCATTGCCAAGTGCATTGATCACTAACATGGTTCCTTTGGGTTCAAGAAATTATCTAAAATCCTAAAAGAATAGTGTGAGATACAAACATCATATTAGGAAAACAACATAATAAACGAGGAGCGCCTTCAATATATAACATCTTAGGTCTTATCCTAGGTTATTAGTGATCATTATCTTAATTCTAGGATTGTAACCTATACTTATAGTTAGCCTTCGGTACATTCCAATACTTACCTAAAAAAACCCCAAGGGATCTCACTAAAGTTTTCACATCCTAGTTTTTAAAGGTTAACTAAACCTTCAGCCTGATTCCAACTGTAGAGACAAAAATCATGACGTACATGGACATTACATTACATTTGTGGAATACTTAATACATAATAATAACAGACACCCAAAGACCGTATTAGTTTAGTGTCTTTTGAAACTTGGAACATAAACATCTAATCATGTTGAAAGATCTTCAAAATCTCCCATAATGATCTTCCCATTTTGTTTTCCTACCTAAAAACTCCCTTTATATCATGCGGATATGAAAAGATAAAAAGGGTGAGCTTAAATTCTCATTAAGGGTATACATGAAGAACATAAAACAATCCATAAAAATTTGATCGTAAAAACATGAACAAGACATAAATCATAGAAGTACATAAGGCATAGATATTAAAGAAAAATTAATCATGAAAAAATAGAATTGGAAGAAAAAATATATTTATATAAGACCATTAAGAACATTTTATTTTTCCCATAGTATCCATGTCATTTCTACAATGACCGTCATAGTGGACAAAGTCAATTACTGAACCAGGTTTACTTGTCGTTCCATCCCCGTATTACTGAACCAAATTTACTTTCCATTCTATCCATGTTTATTTTATGAGATATAAATCTTTACCCATTGCATTGGAAGGAGATATAGGTCCCACACATCTCATAATGAAGTCATTCTTACTTGTTCCACAAAATAAACATAAATAATTCATCATCACCCAAAGAATAAAATGGTTTTCATAAACATCATCCCATCATAACATAATACATATAAAACAAATGTATATCATTTCATCATACAAAAAATCAAAAAATTTAAATAATATAGACATTATACTTGAAACATAATCATACTAAATAATTTCATCCTAGATGGAAAAGAGTTTTCATAAAGAATATGAAATGAATTCTTGAGGAAAATATTTTTTCTTATTAAAAATTATTTTCTTTTCAAAAAATTCCATGTAATTTTTAAAAAAAAATGGATTTTGTTGAAAATAATCATGAAATCATGTAGACGATGCTTCATGAAAACAATACATTACGAAACCTCAAAAATCCATTCATTCCATATAAGTTAAAAAAACATTCTCCTCGTATTTTTTCCTGATAAATCAAAAAGTACCTCGTATGGTAAAAAAAGGACGTTTCATTACATACCATGTAGTGAAAGTAAAAAATTGGTAAAAATGAAATTAAAAATACATGAAAACATTTTTAGAAAACAAGGACATGGATGATAAAAATAACCCCAATAAATACTTACAAATAAACAATCTCAGTAAAGAAAGATATTGGAATAATTATCCCTTCCCTTATGTCCAATGTCATCTGTTTGTGTCCGAGAATCCAGTATAGTGGGTTTAAACATATTATTAACTTGTAACAGAACCATAATTATTTTTATTATATCATATCTGATTCACATATGACTTTATATTACTCGTTCATTTGTCAATTCCATGTTTAAGTACTGTTTTGGGTAAAATCATTTCATTTTCCCTACATGTTTTGGATTTTAATTATTGATATGATTACTTAGATCATTATTACTTACTTACAGAATGTAAAACATGATTTATATATAATATATAATAAGAATATATGATATATATAATATATCGATAAGTGGAATGAAATAACCCATTCAGGGAGATGGTAGGCCGTATGTACGCATGAACGCAGTTTTCATTTTCATATTAGATAAAATGGATGTAAATGACATATATATATATAGTATCATTATTATGTCATATATTTCATTATTTCTTGTTATATATACTTTATAATCACTCTTGAATGGTTTACATGGAGAATAAATATCATCTCTTCATGGAGACGGTAATCCATACGTACACACGAGCAATGATATCGTTCCCATAATTATTGAAAAGAATTGGAGTGGATGATATAATATCGCAGAATTATTATTAAATTATAATAATCATATATAGTTATGATTTTCACCATTATACTCATCCATGTAAGGCGGTGGTGGGAAAACAGGTTACCCCACGGCGTGGAGATTGTATTCTGTACGAACGCACGCACGGTGATTTTGTTTTCCGTAGGATTAATAGAAGGTGAAATATGGAGGTTTCACATTTATAATAATATATCAGTATATTAGTGATACTGATTTTATTACATTATAATGAAACAAATAAAAAAGAGTAAGTGGAAGGAGAAATAAATTTGAAAGAATCGGTAAAGGATATTTCCTTTTCTTTGACGTGCCTCTTCTAAACCTCTTCTTTGGGAACTAAAGATGGTTTTTGAAGAAACACAGGACCTCTATTATGTTTCTAGGTAAGTGTAAAAGAGAAATAGAAAGGTTTTTGACAATATTGATGCCTCAAAATTTTGTAAAGAGGATATAGAGGAGGTTCCCTTTTATAAGAGAGGAGAGGGGCACTTTTGGAAATCTCAAAAATATTAATTAATTAAAAAATAAAACCGCACTTCGAAACCTCCAAAAATCACTCAATACAAATATGAGATGAGATAGAGTTATAAAATTACCAACCAATAAAATTGGGATATGTTTTACATTTATTTTAAACCTTATCATTTTGATTTATCGTAGTTTAATATATTTAATTTTCTTTGTCGTAATAATATTGTAACATTTAAATTGTTATAAATAATTACATAAATGTGGTGAATTGTCCATAATTATATACTTTACAAAATTTCCGACCATATAAATTTCAATTTATAATTTTTTTAATATTTTTTTGATTTTTAAACAATTTAATAATAAGTTATTTTTATAAAATATCAATAGTGTCAATTTTGACACTATTTAATTATTTGAATTTAAATAAAATCCAAACAGAAGATATATTTGATCCAAAATATTTAATAAATCCCAAACATGTAATATTCATCTTCAAAATTCGTGTAACACATAAAATAGTTCATTTATTATGTATTTTAATATTTTTATAACCATTTATTTGATATTTCAATCAATAAAATAATTTCTACATCACTATTGTCTCACCATTAATGAGAATTATTTAATATTTAAAAATTATAAATAAATTAACATGATTTATATAATTGTATTATCATTCTGGGGACTATTTATGTTAGATGTTTTAATTATTTTATCACTAAATTAAAATTATTACACTTATAAGATATAAGAGATTGACATGTTGTTACTTTCTTTGGTTTTAAAAATAATTATATCATTCTCAAGGTCAAAAGTCCATGAAATGAATCTATTCCGACCCATAGGTGATATGGGTCTACATTTATTAGTACAATATAATTTTCATAGGTTTTATAGTAATTTTATAATCGTATTTTTACCCTTAATAACCTGATTTACCTTTAACTGTAATATATAAAATTTACCATAGTTACTATTCATAAATAAAAAAAAGTAACCTATTAAAATGATTTGGACCCACTGAATTAAAATATGAAATCCCTTTTTCAAAATTCAAAACACATACTTTTCCATAATTAATATAAAATTAATCTTGTTGTTAGGAAAATGGGGTTTAAAAGTCAAAACATTCCCAAAGATTGAAATGTTTTTAACTATAAATTCAATGTAAAATTAATGATAATGGCTTAAATTATATTAAAGGGTAAATATATTTTCTTTTTATACATTAGAACCATTAAATTTATAATTTAACATTATAAATTATCTTGATGAAAAATGTTGTTTTTAAGAAAAATTTATGATATTTTTACTATTCATCATAATATGAATGTTAACAGAAAAATATAAAAAATTGTCCCAAAGTAAATTTTTATATACATAATGAAATTAATATGTTTATCCTGTATAATTAATATTATAAACTTGTCAAAAACTAGATTTAATGTCGGTGTGCCATCAAAAGGCGGCAAAACGACATTTTTTTTGAAACATACTTATTTTACCCAAAAATTTTATTTTGATCTTATACCTTGTCTAGAATATGTGTAAGATGAATTATTATGTAATAAAATTCAAAAGTTAGTTAATAATATTCATAACAGCTAGTTCATAACAATATATTGTTGTTCGGTGAAACATGGTATTGCGTACAACACACACTATCGAGGAAGGTCGCTCTTGCATGCAACAGAATCAAAGAGTAGTGTTTGCATATACTAAAAGATAATAATGTGTTGCATATAGAGAATGATAATCATGGTGTAGAGTACATCAAAGAAATTAGAAAGAATCTTTCTTATTAAATCTCGGAGTGTTACATTATTTTATAATTAAGATATGGGGGTTTATTTTAGAAAATAGATTGTTTTAGTCGGTTCTCTAAAAGAAAATAAATGTTTTAAGGGACATGATGTATTAATATTAATTAATCATTTATAAGACGGGGTTTTGAAAATTATATTTAATGAAATTGTATTTTCATAATCACAGTACAATATAAAATTTGAATTTATGGATTTTATGTATGAAGTGATGTGTTTTTTTTATTTAGTCTATGATATTGGTAAATTTGTTTGAATCATAAATAGGGTTTAATAATTTAGAAGGAAAAAGGATAGGGGGTTTTATGTGTAAATTATGTTCGATGTTATGATAGATTTTTTATTTTGGAAATATCCCATATTTATTGTGGGAATGCTTCATTTTTGATGTTGTACTTGAATGTGTTTAATTCATGTATTGTAATATTTAGATCATGCCTCGAAAAAAGGTCATGAAAAAAAATGGGTGGTCAACAAATATAGATCAAAGGTATGTATTTAGGTATGAACCTCATCGTGATTCTCTTTATCACTTACGTATTGTTTTTTAAGTTGATATCACTCCTGAAACTCATCTTAGAGTGGTGAGTCCATAATATTTCTCATTATGGAAGCCTGAATGAGAATCTTGTATTTATTTAATTATATTCCTTGGTTTGGATGTTTTATTTTCAATATATCCATCATTTTCATCTCTAATGTTTTTCTATCTAGGTCGATGGGGTATGTGTCCTCTGTGTGTCCCTATTTGGGGTGATCCGTTTTATAATTATTGTTTAGTGGATTGATTTATATTAATCCTCTTGATGTTAATTTTATTCAGTTTTACTTGAGTGGTTATATTTTTAATCATATGAGATGTTTGATAATATTTTGATTAAATCTTCATCAAATGTTTTTTTGGTTACTCGTATCTCTTACTTGTTATTTTTTTTATAGCTTGTTTTGGGTATACATGGTTTTCATGGATTGATCAAAGGATACTTTTGAATGTTCCTGGGTTCCCAAAATAAATTTCTTTCAGTTCTGAACTCTTTGGAGCTACATGTGTTTTTTTGGATGTACCGTATGTTTTATTCCCTGAGTGAGATTCCTGGTTACCCACTTTTATGGTTTCACAAACTTTAGTTAGAGCCATGTTATTATATGTTGATAGATATTTCTAGTTATCAATCTCTCCTCCCATGGTTTTTCAGTATGGTTATCTTTTTAATCTTATTATACTCCTTTATAGAGTTAATTTTTTTTGGGATTTCTATATTGATTTTCAATCTAGGCTATAGGATATTTATATTGACTAGTGAAGGTGTGGTGATCTCCACATTTTTTATGATGTTTAATTTTATTCCAACAGTCTATTATTTTGATTCACAATTTTATATGAGGTATAAATTGTGTGTTGATCTTAATATATATGGTTACATTTATAAGAAATCACTATTTTTAGTAATTTTTATTCCACTTTGTGATTTTTGGAAATATGAGGATGTTCTTGATTGATCTAAAGGATTAGTTTCAAGTCTATGTTTCTTATCACTTGTGTTCTTATTATCATTCCCCACCACTCTCACCTCTTTATTGTAATGTTGAAGTCTTATAATTTTACAATGTTCCATATTATACCAATGTATTTGTAGTGGTATAAAGAGTATCATTTAGTTGATTTGTAACACTATTATTTCTTGTGGTATAGAACAAGGAATACATCTTTCATATAGTTAGTATAATCCTAGTGTAAAGAACAAAAACCCAAAAATTCCTTGATTGTGTGATTTTGAGAAGATAGATCATGGGTAATCAATATGAATATAGTCTCTATGTAATCATTTCTACCCTTTTTTTTGAAAGATACATTAACTAATTATAATTCATAACTATTTACTATAAAACTCAAACATATTGAGTTGGATTCTTAAATAAGTATATCCCCATTGTTGTTGTAATTTTTGGAAATATATGCAGAAAAACAATGAGGTCTTCCATGTTCTTTCATTTTTTGGATTTTTTAAACTACCCCACCCATAATTTAATGTTGGTTCGAACTATATATCCCCACATGACATAGCTACACCCCAAAGAAAAACTATCTCCCATTTAAACTCTCTAAAATCGATTTTTCAATAAAATATATCCATTCTGGAGTTGAGTTCTTTATGGTATCCCATTCATCCTTCTTTATCATCTATCATTCTTCATATTTTATTGATTTTAATTTCATCAATAAACCCAAGATTCCATATAATCCAATTTTATGTTATGGGGTGGACCTAATCATAAATTTTTCTTTGTCTATGGCTAATTGAAATTCATCATCATTGTTTGGGTTCTGTCATCCTAGGTAACATGTTCTACTCTATTTGAGGTCGGTGTTTCAATTTTAACCCTTATTATTTAATGTATTATATAATTATATTTCCTCAATTAATTTTATACTATTTTTTTATTTTATATATACTAATCATGATTTCTATTATATAACAATAATGGTTTTTTAATCGATGGTTACAAATGGATTTCATAGTCTTTTATAGTTTTAATTTTTAATTTATGATTCTATTGTACCGAATGTATGTTTAATGTTTTGATGAGGTTATTAAAAAAAATGGGTGATTTAAATGTGTTATTTAATTTATAAAAATCATGGTTTTAGAAATTATAATTCATATTAGAAACTATGTTCTAATTTTTATAAGATACACTACTCATTGAATTATATCCCAAAAGATGCATAACATGTAAAATGTTTATGATGCTTTATTAGAAAATGATTTCAAGGTAAAAAATTTAATATTGGATAGTGATACTTTGAATATTGATTTAATATTTTAAAAGAGATTTAAAATTGGTATTTTTTTCCACCCAAATATATCCCCTCAATTAGTATTAATTGGATATGATTTTTCCATTTAAGGGAAGTACTATAATTAATTTTTTGAAATGCCTTGTTCTTATTCTTGGATTTGAAATTGTATTTTCTATGTGATAGAGATTGGGATGTTATGATATTCATTAGTTACACATTATTGATAAATGATTTGCGTCATAATATTTTTAAATCACCTATAGTTGGTTGAGAACATGTTAACCCTAGGATAAGAGATATCTCTAGAAATATACTACACTAATTTTAGACACACATGATATAGTGTCCCCTATAGTGTAAAATAATACTAGAAAGGGAGTTCCCCATATGATTTTAGTTTTCAATAGATTAGTGTCTTGGGTATTTATTTAGGTTTCATTATATGTTGATTTGGTTTACTTTTTTCTGCATTGTATAGGGTCGTCTTCCATTATAACACAATATGTTTTCCATGCTCTTCAGTAATTATTGAGATATTATAAATGCAATTCCCGTCACAGAATTATTTTTTCCCTATAAAATCTTTAGTTCATTGATTATATGTACTAATACTTTATATTTTGATTTATTATTTTGATATGGTGCTATTTAATTGATAATTTATTTTATCCACACATAGAATTATGAACATAATTATTAATATAATATTTGTATTTTGAGAATGGTTATCAAAAGGGAAAATAGAGTTTGGTGTAAATAGATTATTTTATGCAAAATATTTCCCATTCCATCATTGTGGATTTTAATGAATTCATTTTATAAAATGGGGGGTGTTGATGATTTTAAAAAATATTTGTTTTAAAAAAGGACATTAAAATGAAAAGTGATATTTTTTTACAATATGTAATTTCATGTGAATTATTATTTTCAAAAATTATTTCATTAAAATATTTTTTAAAAGACATTTGAAAAGGTATTCCAAGACCACCATTGTTTGATCTTATTGGGCACATTTATCTCACACCATAAACAGACCCATTTATGTATGCAACCCGTATATTTACTTTAGGGTCCCAATTCTGGTCCCTTGTTATTCTTGTCTGTTTGTTCTTTAACTGTTGGTATAATGTTTTAGTGACTAGACGTGAACCATATGGAGTTGATTTCTATGTAAATTACTTATTTTTGGTTTTTATTATATTGTTATGGATTATCCAACTCTTCCTGAATTATTTTTTTCTTATTGTTTATCATGAATTTCATTATACGCTCTAAATATTCTTGATTATCAAATTAAGTATTCAATTTTTATTTAATTAAATGAAACATTAGTTAAATTTTTTATTTATAAATTCTTATCTTATTTAGAATGCTATTACATGAAATAATTTCCCCATAATGAATTATTGGATAGTCTCTTATGCATATTTTGTAATATAGAAGGGATAAATTGTTCCTGATATTTTTTGTATTGATTCCCACACACCAGTTTTCGGCCAATATAGATGAGGAACAACATTCATGCCCATCTAATGTATGATTCGACGGATGTGTATGTTCATCCATGTATTTATAGTATGAGGCGTTTTACACTCTATGTGTATTTTATCTCAAAAGAAAGTTGGAAATACAAAAAAGAAACGGAATATGTATGTTTTAAATATATATGTTGTATGACCCACTATATTCATTGTGTGCTTTATCCATTGAAGTGAATTTGTCAACTGAATTTGTGTATGGTTCATTTAATGTTTCTTTATTAGTCATTCATTCATATGTACAAATACATACGGGATATTTTGAACATATTTAAGAGTTATTTATCTATCGCTAAATCATTATGTAGCTGATTGTTTTGAATAACCTTCTATGCATAGATCTGCTTTTTATATGATCCTTAACCTAGATAAAAGGGGACATGATCTCAGAAACACTTTCTTGAAAGTAGCGGTATATATAAATTCATGACAAAATTATATGATTGTAATATTTTACTCTGTGTTTTTATCATCATGGAAGTGTTTTTTTGTAGAATAAGTTGATGTTATAAAAGTGGTTAAAAACAATTATCCCACTGTAGTAATGACTATTTTAGAAAAATAAATTTTTCTATGAAAAATATCATGTCAGAAGTAAACATAGAAGTCTCTATGGGTAGTTAAAGGAGGTGTTGAATATCCTGGTTCCCAAAACAAGTAGACTATCGAAATTATATACCAAAATTTAGTGTTATAGTTGAAATTATTACATCTTTAAATCCAAAAGTGATCTTTACTCCGAATGTAATTATGAGTCGCCTTTGTATATATTAAGTGGGTAAATAAAAACATGTTAAATGTGATTTATAGGGAAGATGAACCCACGTATAATGAAAATTAAATAATAATTTTTTACAAAATATTTATGTCTGTTTTATCATCATTATCATGATTTATATGAATTTAAAATATCGATAATGAATATGGAAAGGATTTTAAAATATGATAAATAATTTTATTGATTGTTCTTGGAATCTAAGATTTTTAAACGATTGAAATGAAAAAGGATAGATAGTTTGATTTTTTTATAATTTTACGGAGTTTGATATTCTATTGAATTAAAGATATATAATATATTAATTTTCAACAAGTGTTATATCCATTGTTTTAAACTATTCTAGAAAATATGATACAACTATCATAATCTTATTAAGAATGATGAAGACTAGTTCAGGAATACAAGATATATTCTATATATTTTTCATTCTGAATAGGTGAGAGGAAGTCCAATCTTCTTCAATTTACATCCATTCTTCCAAATGGTCAAGAAATATCTAGAAGAGTATCATTTATTTAATGGTGAATGTTCCTGATGCACATTGATGATATGATTTATCCACGAGAGAGAATTATATATTCAAAATCTAGTTGTCCCAGGATAAACAAATCCATTTATTTGTTGTTATGTTAAATCATCAAGAATATCACATTCCTTATATTTTAATATTCATTTCAAAACATGCTAATATTGAGGAATATAAAATTCCCTTCAATTTTAATCATATTTATGTCTGTGATAATCCGTGTATTGTAAAATAATAAACCATAGAAAATTTTAGGCATCATATTGAGTTTGGACAGTGAAAAAAATGTATTTTTTATTGATGGATTTTTCATATTCATGCATATGAATGAAACAGATATTTTGATAGTAAATCATGACATTATCTATCCCTGAATAATTCATTCCCAAATGAAAATATTTTTAAAAAATAGAAACCACTAACTCCACAACGACTTTTAGTGGTTTACTAGCTGATTTTGGCACTAAATATGTCCATGTGGAATGCTTGGTCATGAAATGGTGTCAAAGTGGAGACTAAATGGGGATTATGTATCATGATTTATTTAATTTTTTACTCATGTTAGGATCGTAAGGGAAAGTATGAAGGGTTAGGAATCATAGCTAGTACGATGTACATGTACGATTTAATCAAGAATGTGATCCCATTGAATGTATTTTAGGTTCTGAATGGAGTGCATCTACTAAATAATTTTTGGAATCAAATATGGTTATCTCAAATATGGTAATCAAGAAACCAAAGAGGATTAAAATTAATAATGTGGGGCTATTTATAGGTATTACGACTAAAATCCTATTTTACTATACCAGAAATGGACAAAGAGTGAGTCTTAATTTTTTATGGGGGATAGTGATAGAAACAAGGGATTAAAAAATGGGTTTTATGTGTGAGGCATGGAATAAGTCTTTCACTAATATAGGTGTTTGAGAAAAATATCACCATAGTCTATGGATTAGGGAAATTGTTACCTAGGAATGAATCCATGTAGAATTATCCCCTTATTAGGGTTATCTAGGTGATTGTTTCTCCCTAATGTGTGAACCATGGAAATGTTTACCCCTAGTTGGGGTAGTTGGGAGAAGTCATTCTCAAGTAGCGGATAAGGGAAAATACATTGTTGGCTATGAGACTTGGGAAAATTCACGCTCAAGTAGAATTCGTGGGGAATGTATAAAAAATGTATGTTTCCTAAGAGAATTCATACTTAGAATGGAGAACGTGTCGAATTCACACTTAGGTAGGAGATATAGGGATAATATTTCTTAGGTCGGAGATTTGGGAGAAGTCACTCTAAAGTAAGAGACCTTAATAATGTCGGACATGCGTAAGAGATCCTGATAAATTCAATAATAGTTTGGAGACTTGAGTGAAGTCATGCTCAAGTAGAAGCATATGCATTGTCCTACACATTTAGGAATCTATAAGGATGACTATTGCATGTGGTGACCCAGTATACAGTCCATAAGATCACTGAAGTGTGTAACATCCCATCATGGGATGTCCATAATAACTAGTAGATCATATAATATTCAGATTATTGAATTATAAGAATTTTATGAGATTTGGAGACATGTTGGTCTATTGATAAACCTAGGGTAACTAAGGTGCAACGAATTTCATAGGTCACCAACATGAATGACATTGGTGTTCTATTAGTTCACTCGATGGATAGTTTTTTATGCATGTAAGAACCTTGGGGATGTATAACTTGGTATATGGATCTATGTTTTAAATAACACGAAATGAGGATGTGGGTGAACTGACATGGGAACACATGACTAGGGTACACAAGGAGTATTCAATAAGGTGAAAAATTAAATTTTGGAAAAAATCCATCGACCTCAAATGTCCATAACTATTGATCTTCGAATTTATTTGGGTTCAATTAAAATATTTATGTAAAACTAATAAACTAAATATTATCCAATCTAATGAATTATACCACATAATTTATTTTGAGTGTCATGAAGGAAAAATAATTATCCTTAAATTAGTTAGGGTTTGAGAAATCCATTTCATTTGTTATGGGTTAACTGCAAGGCCTACTCCTAGTGGGTGGTTCTGACCACCACATCATCAAATTGAGTATTGTTTTTTATGAATATCCATCATTATTTCTGTGATTAATCATACGAGACATGGAAATTAAATTTTTATCTTCTTCACAGAGAATGATATTCTAATTATGACTATGAATTTTGTTAGTTATACATTGACTATATCCTCTATGGGGGGAAATTCTATTTACAAAGGGTCAGGGGACCATCGCAAATAACCCGTTCAAAGGGGGTATTTGCGATGTGACAATATTCCCATAAAAAATAATAGTTATCCATAACGGGCTTTAGGGACTCGTCTCAAAATGGTTGGCATGAAATCTGCACCAAACAACATGCAATGGTATTTTCCACCGGTTATTATTTCCATCGCAAATAATAGGGGCAGTTTTTAGTATTTGTGAGGGGATATTTTTCTCATTGCAAATAACATTTTAATGGCTGACTGTAATTAAGAGGGGAGGAGTCATTTGCGATGGGCCCCGTCACAAATACACATGTCGCAAATACACCCATCACAAATAATCTGACCAATATATACCCTCATGAGTTCTCTCTCTCATTTCACTATTTACATAACTTTTCTCTCTATCCCTTCTGTAAAATTTTCTTCTATAATTTTTCATAGTTTAATCATTTAAATCAGAACATAATCTGTGACTTTGATACTCTGAAAGAATCAGTTTGAAGATATTTATCTATTTTTTATTCTTTAGTTATTTTATTTTATTTTTAATAATATATAATTTAAGTTAATTAGATGTAACTTCATTAAATTAGAATTTGATATTTTTCAGTATTTATTTCTATGAAAAGTTATATATAGGTGTTAATTAGAAATAACTTGTAATAATTATTAATAAATTGTAAAAATTAGTTATACATTGTAATAATTAGTAATAATTTCAAATAATATGTAATAAATAGTTATAAATTCTAATAAATAGTAATAATTACTAATAACTAGTATTAATTCGTAATAAAAATATTAATAAGCAATAACTTGTATTAAATAGTAAGAATTATTATTAATTATTAAGAAATAGTATTAATTTATAATAACTAGTATTAATTAGTAATAATAAACAATAAATTGTTTTAATGAGTAGTAAATTGTAATAATTCGTAATAATGAAAAAAATAGAAAACATTAGAATAAATCAGAAACAATTAGTAATAAATAGAAAAAAATATAATAATTATAAATAATTTGTCATAATTATAAATAATTAGTAATAATTATCAATAATTATGAAAATTTGAAATAATTAGGAAATTTAGTAATAATTATAATGAATTTGTAATAATAAGAAATAATTCATCATATTAAGAAATAATTTGAAATAATTAGAAATAACTAGTAATAATTTAAAATAATTCGCCATAATTATCAAGAATTAGCAATAATTATCAATAATTTGTGATAATTATAAATATTTAGTAGAAATTAGTAATAATTTGGATTAATTAGTAATAATTAGTATTCATTAGAAGTAATTATTAATAACTAATATTAATTAGTATTAATTAGTAATAATTGTGATTAATTAGTTATAATTAGGATTAATTAGAAATAATTAAAAATAATTGGGATTAATTACTAATATTTATTAATAGAAATAATTAGGATTATTTATCAATAATTAGTAATTCATAATAATAATTTGTAATAATTATCAATAATTAGTAATAATTATAAATAATTAGCATTAGTTAGAATAATATTTAATAATTAGGATTAATTAGTAATAATTAGGATTATATAGTAATAATTATTGTTAATTATTAATAAATACGGAAAATTAGAAATAATTAGGATTAATTATTAATAATAAAGAATAATTAATAATACTTAATAATAATTAGTAATGAATAGCAATAATTATAAATAATCAGGATTAATGATAAATAATTATCATTAATTGGGATTAATTAGAATGAAATTGTAATAATTAGAAATAACGTGTAATAATTAGAAATAAATTTTAATAATTATTAATAATTTCTAATAATTTTTAATAATTAGTAATAATTTTTTATAATTAGTAATAATTAGAAATAATTATCAATAATTAGAACTAATTAGAATTAATTATCAATAATTAGTAATTATTAATATTAGTTAGTAATAATTATAAAAAATTACTAATAATGATGAGTTATTAGAAATAATTATCAATAATTAGGATTAATTAGAAATAATTAGAAATAATTAGTAATAATTAGGATTAATTATCATTAATTAGTTATAATTAGTTATAATTTGGATTAATTATCAATAATTAGTAATAATTATGATTAATTAGTAATAATTAAGATTAATTAATAATAATTTGGATTAATTGGTAATAATTAAGATTAATTAGAAATAAATATGGTTAATTAGTATTAATTAGGATTAACTAGAAATAATTATAAATAATAAGTATTAATTCGAAATAATTATAAGTAATTAGTAATGATGTAGTTAAATTTGGATTAATTAGTAATAATTAGTAATAACACGTGTTATTTAGTTTTAATTAGTAATAATTAGGATTAATTAGAAATAACTATGATTAATTAGTAATAAATAGGATTAATTAGTATAACTTTTAATAAGTTCAATTAGTTAGTAATAATTAGTAATAAATAAATTAATTACAAATAACTAGGAAAAATTAGTAATAATTAATAATAAATATTAAAAATTAGTAAAAATTAGGATTAATTTGAATTTATTAGTAATAATTAGTAATAATTAGTAATAATTAGTAATAATTAGTAATAAATCAAAATAAATCAAAAATAATTCAAGTACATTGATAAACTGGCATAATTTCCAGCAGATTGGCATAAGTCTTTCGGATCAAGGCCTCAGCTCCTTACAACATTGTTCCATTGAAACCAATATGAAAAATCCTTTTGGGCATATGTCAGATGAAATATTTCATATTTATTTAAGTTAGATAATGTTTCATGGCGGTGATCCATCTGAAAAAAGAGGCTCTTTTTTCTGAGGACTCATCCCCTTACAACTTTATGTGACTAAAATCACTATGAATAGTCGACTTCAACTTATGAATATTCATTTTGGTATGCACGAGAGCATAGAGAGAGGCATGACGAGGCCTCTACATATGATAATTGATATTTGTATATCAGAGAAAACTTTTCATATTGCTTTTAGTTGCAGAATGTTACAAGGGGATGAGTCGTTGATAAAAAGAGTAGTCGACAATCCGTTGGAAATTGTGCCTCCGGTAATTAACAATAATTAGATAAAAATACATGAAATTAAAATTAATTAGTGGTAATTATTATCAATATTTATAAATGTGTTTTGATTATTATAAATGATTAATATAGTATAAATAAATAAAAAATAATCGAAATTATTACAAATTACTAAAAATGATAATTTAATTTTCTTCTCTTTTCTGGATAGGGTTTATCTTAAACCTAATTATAAAAAATAAAAAATTATTACATATTTTTTAGAATAATATGAAACTTGGAAGTCGACAATAGTCATTATAAGAATATCGTTCTTGGATAAATAATCGCAAGAATCCATTCGGTTCTAGTTTAAATAATATATATATTGAGGGTGTTCAAGCTTTCTTATAATTTCCATCATCAAAAAAAATTGTTTTAGAAGGGCCAATTTAGTTTCCTTGTGAATAATATTTTTTTAGTACATATGATAGATTTGAAAACATTGTAGGTCATTTATTGATTTTTGGTTTTCAGCAACCTTATGTTTTAAGGTTTAAAATGGTCAACATAATTCTAGAGAAGATATTAATAATTTGTTTTTGGATCCCATACTATTTAAAAATTTAGTACATGATGTGGCAGGTTGTCTATTCAAAAACACTGCTACCTAAAATAAATATTTTGCCTATAAATTTCTAGAAGAGCAAGAGTTTGGTTCGTAATCAGGGTATTGGTTATCAGAAGATTCATGCTGGTTCAAATGAATTTATCTTATATTATGGTGAAATGATTTATTGGATTGTTATCTTACATGTGTACAATCGAGGTATAAAGAAGCTCAACCAGGGATGTATGGATTTGTTCCTATAAAAAAATTGTGATATTTCCCACAAACTCAAAAATTTCAATGTTTATTTAAGTATCAAAACACAACATCATTGATTTCATTGAACAAAACCAACATTTCATCCAGTAAAACCGTAAATCATCCCTCTAATGGTGATTAATGGAAAACTTTTGACTAACTTCATCTATAGTTTGCATTAGAATCCCCAAATAGGTGATTGGGTCTTTTTACTGACGGTTTCTATCAATTTGGTTGTAACTATAGTCATTATAAATTTTGAACCATCTTTATAACTCCTTATAATTTACCTCCATGGATATTGATGATGGAGCCAGATATATTTTTTACCATAATAATTCCATCAAAAAAGAATATCGTTGTTTAATTGAAACATTTGATTGATGAGTTGAATTCACTTTGGAGTAATTGTGTCAGTACATATGATGTTGAAGAAAAACAAAACATCCTACTAAAATTTTCATTAATATGGAAAATTAGTGACTTACCAGCATATGGAATGTTATCTGGAAAGAGTATTCATGGTCCAAAATCATGTACGTTCTGTATGAGAGACAGAAAAATTCTAATTATCATCAATGGAAAAAAAATTGTTTTTTTGAAATCCATCAAATATTTCTTTCAACTGGTCATCCTTATCTATGAAGAAAATATCTTTTCAGAAAAGGAACAATTGAAAAATATGGGCCTCCAATGATGATCTCAGGTACATAGTTAAAATAAATTATCTCTTCTTTACCCACCATTACATTTGGGAAAACAATAAACCAATGGAAATTTGATGGGTTAGAAAAAAATTAAAATTGGATAAAACAAAGCCTTTTTTGGGATTTTTTATATTTGTCTGATTTGTTGGTTCGTCACATGTTGGATGTGATTAAAATTGAGAAGAACTCTTTTGGTAATTTATTTCATACAATTTTGGATACACCATGTAAGAACAAAGATAATATAAAGGCACTATTAGATCTTTCCCAAATTTGAATGTTACCAGAACTTGAACTATTTAAAAATGTCAGGTTATAAAAGTTAATGAAGCCAAAATAAGAATATGAACTTTCCAAAGAGAGCCGCTTATTATTTTCTTAGTGAATTGTAGATTTGAAACATCAATATGGTTATGCTTACAATTTCTGTAGATATGTTAGAAGTGTCCATATTACCAGATTGAAATGTCGTAAATGTAATGTTTTAAAAGAAATAATTCTTCCAATTCAATATATCAGATTTTTAAATTCTCTGATTTGGGATTTTTTAATAGACATGTCATATTTTTTTCGATACATTTATACATCGAAAACCGAGTATGATGTCGTAAGAAAACTATAAGAACGTGTCTATTTAATTTCATGTAAAGTACAAAAAATATTACTTAATGTTTTATTAGACTAAATGAATCAATTTATATTAAATTTTCTTCCTGAAAAAAAAATGTGGAGGCCCGGTACAGATTTGATAGATGTACCCATATGAGAGATGCATGGAAAAACTAAAAAAAGTATATAACAAAAACATCAGTTGAATGCTCAGTCGCATAAGCTTATTTTCAAGAGGATATTTATTTTTTCTACTCTCATTACATTCAATATAAATATCCATAAAAATAGAACTACCTGATCCTTGATTAGGTAAATGTTGATGATTACATGATTAATCAATTCTCTGTTTTCTATCAGCCTGAACATAGCTTCAGTGGAGTTAATGAATGATGGATTTTATATAAAGAACGTCATAGAGAACATATATATATTCTTCTCAACTATGACGAAATTGCACCATTTTTACTATGAGTTCTCCTGTCACTTATTCTATAATTTTTTTAAAAAATATATTAATATTCTTTTATTTTAATGTTATATGATAATAATATCTGGAAATATTTTTTACCAAATAATACAGATGCTCTTGAAGAATGAAAAAAATAGATTCCTACAGGTTCCAGAAATAGGTAACACGAATTATTTTTCATTTTACATAGAAAATATTTTGAATACTTGATATAGAGATTATTGTTTTATATCTTTTCAGGTATCTCAAAATGATGATAAAATTTATAATCGATTGTCTGTATTTAGTAAGCCACAATAAAAAATGGTCAAATCATATAATTAATATGTCGTGAATGGTTTTAAATTTAAAACACTTGAAAATGTGGAATAAAAAAACTATGAATAGTGGTGATTTATTGAGAATATCTCATCATAGAGAAACTATATTGGACTTTTACAGCATGTTGGAAGAAGTCGTTGAACTGTGTTACCTAGGATAAAATTACATAACTATATTTTACTGTTAGTGGTTGGATAATGAGAGAGGATTATGTGTTCATCTGATCCATGGAATCATTGATATTATAATAAAATTATTCTAGCCGTAAATTAACCATTTTTATTTTCAAATCAGTCACATCTAATTTATTCTGAAAATTACTATTCAACTTCAATGGATTTGGGTGATTGGTGAAACTTATTAAAAATTAAATCTTGAGAGAATTAATTTACTGAATGTGAAGGTGGTACCTTTGGAATGAAAGGAATTTAATTTTTTCAAGAGACTGATCTAAATCCATATTTTTCATTAAAAGACACAAATATCATTGATGACGCCCCATAATTAATGGAAGATAGTAATGATTATGTTAATAATGTAACAAATGAATTATAAATGAAAAATATTATTGAACTGAAATGAATATGGAAATTGATAATGCTGATGAGGAAGATGAAGAATTTAACATCGACAATTACGAAGCTGAGGATAAAGATGGACATTGACACAGTTGTGTGTTGGTTATAATAATTTATAATATTTATCTCTATATAATAGTGGTTTTCAACTATTATCAAACAAAAATTATTTCGTATTTCAGATGGATGAGGATCTGTATTGTTTTTAGAGGAGGATGATAAACCTTCAGGAGAGAATCACGTCAGATTCACTGACCCTTGGACTATTTTTAGTTCATGGGTACTCTTAGGGGGAATGGTCTTTCCTGACTAATGATTCCCAAACATATCATTGACAAACATCCATACCTTGGGTTTTCTCCACGCACACATAATTATGTTGACCTATGTATTTTATTTAGTTTTCATTAATTTACTTATATTTTAATTGTTTTTTTAATTGTTCAATTTTTATAGAATTACCCATGTTGTTGTTGGATGGGAGAGCTCTATATTTTGCATTTTTTTTTGATGCTTGGTTTTCATGGTATCAGATTCCCATTGATTTTTAGTAGTGCATGTTTGAGCATTCGATGGTACGTAAATAAATAATATTTATTTTAAAATTAATTTAATTAATGAAAATATATAATAAATAATTTGCAGGGTTTATGTTATCCCATTCTTGAGAGTAGGTGTGAGGATATTGGAAGGCCTGAAAAGGATCTATGTGTTCTTGTTTCACTCCATTTTTGCACAATTTGAAGATAATTATATGGAGAAAGATGGAGTGGAAGAGATTGATGAGACATGTCCCATAAAACCACTAAATTATATTTCATCTCTGGTTGAGTAGGCGGTTTTAGAGTAGATCATCAATTGGTCAACAAAATTGGGGGAGATAAGAGATGACACATCGAGCTGGTAGTCGCAATTTCAGTATGCATAGGGAGCATATGGAAAGTATATATATATTTAAAATATTGTATATAAATTTTAATGTAAACAGATTATTTTATATTCATATAGGCCATCACACAACCGGATATTATAAGGAATGGCTTTTATAGGAGTATGTATAGCGATTTAGCCACATGTGATATTAGAGGTGCTCACTAGCGTCATATTTTGGTCAGTATAAGTTCTTTTTGAGTTTTAAATTTTTCTAAAAATAATATTTACACTATATTAAGATTAAATATCAATTTAATTAGTAATTTGAGGTCATGATGTCTCAGACAGATGATGAGAGTCAGGATAAGACCGATGGTCAGACCTATGCTCCAAAGTTTGATGAGGCAGAATGGATGCAGGTCACCTAGTATAGCATTGAAAAAGGATGAGTTGTTGTTATTAGCTCTCAAGTAACCCATGTGGGTTTTATGAAACCTCTATGACATAGGTTTCCAGCTCGAGAGGAGCTCATGGAGAGTCATCATCATATCATGCACAATATAAAGAGTAGTTGCGAGCTAGGAGTGATCTTATAGAGACTTCATAGGGAGAAGGGGGAGATGCATCAGTGGTAGCAGCAACAACAGTTGGAAGAGTTCTTATAGTAGTAGTTGTAGTAGTGGAAACAATTTCCAAATGGGATGTGTCGATGGCTGTAAGAGTAAGAGTAGGAGAACATGGAGTACATGTGAGGCCTGACTCAATGTTTAAGGATGGAGTTCTTTCCACTATATCCTCCACCCGCTCTACATGACCCTCCCCACTCAGTGATATTTTTTTATTTTATAATAAAACATTTGAATTTATTTTTTTGTAATATTAACTACTTATTGTTTTAAATAGTGTGTGGTTTAAATTGACCCCGATATTACAGTTATTTATTTATTTATTTATTTTCTTCACATATTTATTATTTTATTAATTAATATAAATTTTTTTTGAATAATAACGTTTTTATTATATTATATTTAATAATATTATTATTTCATTAATATTAATAATAATATTATTTTAATTAAATTTTATATTTAAATTTATTTTATGAGTATTATATTATATTATATTTTTTATTTTATAAATAATTTTATTATATTTATATTTATATTATGATTTTATTTATATTTATATTATATTAGTATTAATATTATTTTATTTTATTTTATTTTATTTTTCAACTATTTGCGATGGGATAGTCACAAATACTAATTGATACAGTCCTTCTCCAAAGGGTTAATTTTTTTGGTAGTAATTGTGACAGTTTGTCATAAAAATTATAAAAAAATGTGAAAAGGTTTGCGACTAGTCGATGGGCCATCACAAATTGATTCATAAAAAATCCCCCGAATGCGTTTTGTGATGGTGCTACTACCATTCACAAATAAAAAGATTGTGTGATGGTATTTTGAAAAACCTAATATTTTCAAGGTTTTTTTACAACGGTTCATTTGCGACGGGGTCCCATCGCAAATGACTCGTCCAAATGACCCAATTTTTTAGTAGTGATCATAGCTTCAATGATGTAGTGCATGGAATATATTTTTCAATTACAATAAAATGGAAACCTCCAAATATCAATAGATTCACTCAAAATGAATATAATCTAATTATATATTAAAATAGAAAATTTTTCCACATCCTTAGAGGATTTGGTATGCTTCTAGAGTCGTCTAATCAATGATACTATGTACTAAACTCAAGGTCATTTTGCACCAAGAAGACAATATCAACTCAATGAGTCCAAGTCACCAAGATAGATAATACCATCATGGATTTGGATATCTTATCATATTGATACTAAAGTAAATTCTATCTAAAAATTTAAGGTCCTACAATTAGGATACTACAGGTGATGGAATTATAGTTTAATTATTTGTTGTATCTAACTTAAGATATTTTCATATCACTATGTATCCTATGATAACATTATTAATGATACTTATAGTTATTTATAAATTTATCTATATCAATAAAGATTATTAATAGGTGAAAATGTAATATTTTTGACATAGTTTATTGTTATTTAAGAATCCCCAATTTAAACTTGTAGACCAGTATAAGAGGAACTCTTATGAAGATATATCACTTATTAAAGGAAAAGGTATCATATAGAATACACAACTATATTATGTGTATAGTATTTTATGATGAACGACATAGTAATTTATAATATCATGATGTGATCTGGACTATTATTCCCTTTGAAAGACCATCTAAACAAATATAAATAATGAAGAAAATAGGTTCTCTAACTTTTAACATTGTTAATGAACCGAGTGGGCATTAAACATTTTTTGATTGAGGGAATCGTATCCCAATGATCAGTATATCAATCTAAATTTCATCATAAATTTTAATAAACCATTGATAGGAAGACTTATAATGTAAGAACCATCATTATTCTAAAACGTTGGTTTTTTTATGTTAAGAAAAATAATTTGATTACATTTACTCATTTTTTATTATTATATTTTTACTAAGATATGCATAGTGAATTCTTATTGAGTTGAGACATTAAATTTTCTCCAAATCCATTTTTTTGGTTTTCAAAATTTTATTACTATATCTCTTTCCTTGGGAAATTAATGATTTATCATTTCATTCTAATGTATAAGATGTTTTTGATTCATAATATTTGACAAAATGTTGATGTAGTCTTTCTATTAGAAAGGGGGAGATGATCCCAATGGGTATTGGTGACCAAGATTCATGAATGGAAATCTATTTATGTAATGTGATTACAATTTATGTTTATAAATATTAGACTAAGTGGATATGTATTAGGGTCACACATAAATTAAAAAGGGGTGATACACTCAATAAAAATAGGGAAAAACAAATCAAATGAGAATGAGTAGACTAATGTATGTATTGAAAATATGATTTATAGGTGAACATAGATTAAGGTTTCAATACAAGGATTATGGTTTCATCTGGTTTTTGTTCAAAAAAATAAGGATACTTTATAAATATAAAATTGTCAAAAAGTTATTCTCAACCCATAGATTCATGATATTCGACATTCATTACTATTATAAAGTCATTTAGGTCTATATAGTAGATTAAAACCCAATTATGAAAGGGTGTAACAACATGATATAAAAATCATGATATAAAAGTGAGTATGATGAATAAATATGTATTTTCAAGTGTCTTTTAGTCCATGTGAATAGTTTTGTTTTTTAATATAAAAATAAAAATAAATGTTTCACTATGTCAAAATGAAATAAAGACTAGAGGATTTAACATCTTGAATTTTTTTTGGAATATATTCATTTAAATTAACTTAAATTCATTTATAGAATTCATTTCACGAAAAAAATATCTTTCATTATACATAACACCATGTTTATATTGAATTGCACCGTACATTGAGTATCATTAATAATGTATCTTAAAAGCAAGAACATATTTTAAAGAAGAACATTATAATAATAATATTTAATAAGATAATCATCACTTATCCATTTGAATGATGGGAATTTGTGGGATTAATTGAATTATAAAAATATTATTTAAAAATGTATTTATTTTCATTTTTAGGTTTCCAAATAATTATAAATGAAGATAAAAACCAATTGTATATAAAGGATGTGTTTTTATAAAAAACTATTTTGTACCCATAAAAGAGTTTTAACATAATAGATCACAACAATAACTATTAGTGGTTGATATTTATGAAATTTATATGTTATATATTTTAAAAAATGATTTTCCAATTGTCTAATAAGTTTTATTGGAATATAATAAGAACATTTCCAATTTTAATCAAAAAACGTCTATATATTTTTAAAATGCAATTTTGTTGTATATTAAGGGAATAATTTCTTTAATACTAATTTTTGACACTTATATAAATAATATTTGAAAACCTAAACTACATGTTTTAAATAGTAATATCAAAATTTACATTGAATTTGTTATTCTTTTTTTACAATATATATTTTTTGGTGAGTAGTTATAATACAAAATTGAAATTGAAAAATGGATTTATGTCTAGCTAGTTAAAAATGAAAAATTATTTTTTATTTTTTTAATGATAAATTAGATAAATAATGAATTTATTAATACAATTTAAATTTTTTTTAATAAATTCCGTGTTGAATGTTGAGAAAAAATTTTTGTAAACATTTGATCATTTTCACTTTAAAAACTCACTTTCTTATTGCGTCTGAGGGAGTAGTATTAAATTATATTTTTCAACATATATAATAAGAAAATGTAAAAATAGATTCCATATTTTGAATAAAGTTAATATATAATTCTAATAATGGAAAACATAGTTTTTAACCAATAATATTAGTAAAAATATTTGAATTTAAGTACAACTATTAATGTAGAAATAGGTTTACTTAGTGATTAAACATTAATATTAATGGTAAAATGACCTAGAAGCTTATAAAGGACACATTTCATGGAAATATTTTGACTTATTCACCTATTTTATTTAAATTTTTAATTATTTTAGTCCCATTATGTATAGGATACCTCATAATAGTGTTTATTTTTTTGTATTTACAAGAACATGACTCTTCTACCAATATAAAAATGCACTCATTGTCCCCCCTTCATCAAAAAAATAATGCCTTTTGGATCATAAAAAACACGAAAAATTAAACTCCCAAAATAACTCTTATCTTCATAGAATCCTTTCCTTGGGACAAAATATATCAATTTTAAATCCTTTCATACCAACCAAAAAGAGTTACCCGAAAATGATATAATGTTCTTCTATGAGAACATTTTTTAATTAATTATCCACCAATTCAATTATTTTTATATTATAATTTTTTAATAACCCCAATATCATAAATATTATTACATTTTTTTATGTTGAGGGTGTGACCAACAACGCCATACATGTCCATAAAAAGGGATACGTAATCATCATTCATCTATACGGTGGACTACCACCTCACAAGTCAGGGTTGCTCATTCTTTAATTACCACCTCTCAAGAATGTAAATTATTATAGACATACTATATTTATATTTTATATATATATATATATGATGTAACACCCTTCCCCGACCTCATTGGCTTGAGGAGGCATTCAGGGTTACTTTGCCTTAAGCGACGTTCCCAAGTCGAAAAAGGCTGGCAATAAATGTCGAGGGCTTCGAGGAACATTGGGGAACAATTTTCCCTTAAGAAGATAACTCAACTCAACCAACCAAAAACTAAATATGATTTCACTTTCAAACCCAACCACGTGATACTGATAATTACATCACAAACCCAAAAACCATTCAAAATTGACATGTCCACAAAACAACAGAGTACAAAGCGGAAAATAAACATCAAACACCACGAGCCATGACACCACCATATCTCCACACCATGCTCCAAGATCCAAGAGCTACCACATACCCTGATCATCACCACGAACCACTAGAAATGAGATTCTTTACCTTTACCTGTGTCTCAGAATATGACATCTACTAAAGCACCAAAGTTCCAAAGCCGGGGTTGAGTACTAATACTCAATAGGTTTTCCCTCAAATGACTTACTTACACATGCCACTAGGATAAATCCATTATCACATTTATATCAAACAATTTATAAAACATAATCACTATTACAACTATTTATATAAGACAAACATGCCCTTATCAAGCCATCACCCCCAAACCAAGCAACCAAGGGAAAGCCAAAAAACATGCCATGATCCATTTCATCATTCACACACTAGCAAAAAAATATCCAACATGCAAAGCAATGCACAAAAAAAACAAAAAAGACCAAACTATAGAGATTCCATCCAACCCATTCACCCATTCACACCTAGTGGTACTTCCCGACCACATCTAAATAGTGGAGCTTACGTCCAACACGTTCACCCATTCACACCTAGTGGCACTTCTTGTCCGCTAATACTATGATGGTGGCCCTTATGTCCACTATCCATCCCATTTTTACAGTGATACTTCTCGCCACATCCACACAACATTCCAATCAATCAAAACCAAGAAAACAACCCACAAATGTCTCAACAACATGAAATCAACCAATTCCATAGTATACCAATCCACATTAATAAATCATCCATTTATTGAAAACCAATTTCCATGCCAAACCACATTTCAATAAAAAAAAACTTTATTGAAAACCATTTTTCATCAGCAATTTTCCAAAATCAATCTCAACAACCCATTTTGAAATCTCTATTTTAAAATCCAAAAAACAAGAGCCATTCACCATAAAACCCACTATTTCCAAAAATCCCAAAAACATCACCCAAGGGATTTCCAACTAATTTCGCACAACAAAACACAAATAATTTTTTTAGCATAAAAAAACAATTGTAATAAATAACCACTAGTTCTATCCATGTGGCGTCGAGAGAGAAGCAACCAACCTTTGGGGTTCTCGTAAACTCAACACACAAGAATTGGAACCTCAAATCCAGAAAATACACCACCGAATTCCCTCTATATCCCATTACCTAACCATCACAAGCATTAAAATCAACATCCATGGAAACCAAAACTCTAGATCTACACAAAACAGGTGTAGATCTAGAAAAACATGAAAGATAGAAGAGTAGATCTAGAGGAAAAGACAAAGAACCCAAGAGGAGAGACTTACCTGGGAGAAACCAACTTCAAAACTCCATGAAATCCCTTTTAATTGCTTCCAAAATGAGTGGGAGAGCCCCTACAACCCTTGAGACCCAAAAACCTGGGTGAGGCTCGAGTGAGAGGAATTTTGGAATGAAATGAGGCATTCCTAAGGGAGCATGGATTTAAAACCCCTACTTTTAAGTTGGTACACAGTTAGCCCGCACGGTTTGGAAAACCGTGCACTAACCGTTCACATGATACAATCTTGAGAGTGAGGGTCTGCACGGTTTCCTCACTTGTTTGGGAAAACCATGCATAGGTCGTGTAAAGCCTACTGTCTCCCCCCCCCCTACGGTTTCCTGGATCATCCGCACGGATTCCCCTAATCGTGCTCTCCTATAAAAGCCTCCAAACTTATCCAAAACCATTCCAAACTCTCCCAAACTCTTCCCAACTAATCCCAGGTACTTTATGGACATAAAAAATACATAACAAAGGGCCACATACTTCAAACCGGGGTACTAAATTCTCCCCAACGTTGGACTTTATGTCCCTGGAAAGTAGTGAACCTACCCTTTGCAGGAATGGATCGGGCCACTACTCGACCATCTCTTTCTCCTGCTCCCAAGTCTCCTCTTGAGTATGACCATGTTTCCATAAAACATGAACTAGACTGATGCTTTTACTATGAAAGACATTTTCTTGCATATCCACAACCCGCACTGGCATGTGCACCAATGAGACATCTGGTTCTAGTTCAACATGATCCCATCAAATCACATGGTCACGATCTAGCTAATACTTTTTCAACTGTGATACAAGAAACACATTGTGAACCACACTAAACCAAGGTGGAAAATCCAAATGATAAGACACCTCACCAACCTGTTCAAGAATTTCAAACATTCCAACATACCTCGGAGATAACATTCCCTACTTCCCAAACTGACGATGTCTTAACCTTGGAGAGATCCTCAAGAAAATATGGCCACTCACCCCAAATGACAACGACCATCGACAATGAACCGAATACAATTTCTGAAAACTTTGAGTTGTCTCCATTCTCTTTCAGATCAGCATGATCTTCTGCATTTTTTAATGGACAAGGCTCAGTCCAACCATCGAGGACTCACCTGTTTCCCCCAAACATAGTGGAGAATGACACGACCGCCCATACAGTTCTTCAAACGGATCCATATATATGGATTCATGATAACTGTTATTGTATGAACACTCAACCGATGACAAGTACTCCTCCCATGAGCCACCAAAATCCATGACACAAGCTCGCAACATATCCTCCAGAGTTTGTATCGTTCTCTCGGATTGACCATCCACTTGAGGGTAATACGTCGTACTCATGGTTAACTTAGTTCCAAGGGATTGCTTTAAGGATTTCCAGAAATAATATGTAATCATTGGATCTCTATCAGATATGATCAAAACTCGAACATCATGCCTCTTTACCACCTTCTAGATATAGATTTTGGACAGGTCCTCAACCATATGAGATTCACAAATTGGGCTGAAATTGGCAGAATTCGTTAGTCGATCCACTATCACCCAAATGGCATCATGCTTCTGACCGTTCTTGGGAGACCTATGACAAAATACAATTCTATTTTCTCCCACATCCAAATAGGTATTGGTAATGACTTTAACATTCATCCTGGCCTCTGATGTTATTCATTGACCTGCTGACAAGTCAACCATCTCGAAACAAACTCATCTAATATTCTTTTCATACCAGCACCCCAGAACTTCTATTTCAATGCATTATACATTTTTTTAATTCTAGGATGAACAACCCACATGGAATGATGATACGCCCGTAGAATATCCTCCTGAAAAGCAACAAGTACAACCATCCGATTCTGAAAACACAAAACTGAATCTCCATTCGGTTTCCAACCCTCAATGGTATCCCCACCATTTAGTCTCGACCCCATGGTCACACACTCAGAATCATATATATGTCCCTATTTAATCAAGCCAACCAAGTCAGGAATAAAAAAACCAGAATGAAGACTGATCTATCGCCATGTTCCTCCCATTCCAACCGCATATCAACTATAACTGACATCAACTGCCACTAGTCTGATGCATGTTTCGCCATCTGAGCATATGATTTTCTACTTAATGCATCCGCTACAAAATTTCCCTTACCTGGTATGTATATTATGTCAAAATCAAACATCTTGATATATTACATCCATCTCCATTGCCTCATGTTCAAATCGCTTTGTGAGAAAATGTGCTTCAAGCTCTTATGATCTATATATAACTAGAATTTATCACCGAAGATACAATGGCGCCACACTTTCAAAGCATGCACCACTATTTCCAATTCAAATTCATGAGTTGGGTAGTTCTTCTCATGCACTCTCAACTTCCATGAGACATATGCAACCACATGATTCCCTTGTATGAGAATGCACCCCCACCCTAATCCTGATGCATCACAATACATCACATACCCTTTTCATGGTTTTGGATAAACCACTATTGGTGCTGATGTAAGACGACCCTTTAGCTCTTCAAAACACGGATGAAACTATTCATTCCACTAGAATAGAACATTATTTCTTGTCAAAGCTATCATCGGTGAAGCCAAACGTGAAAAATCACTAACAAAAGGCCGATAATACCCCGCAAGACCAAAGAAACTCTATATATCAAACACATTCTTTGGTGGCTTCCACGAGATAACAACCTATATATTTTTATGATCCACGGAAACACCCCTTTCAGAAATCACATGGCCAATAAAACAAACTTCCGATATAAAAAATTCACACATTGACAATTTGGCATACAACTGATGATCCCTCCAGATCCCTAGAACTGTCTCCAAGTGCTGCTCATGCTCTAACCTTGTCTTTTAATACACCAGAATGTCATCTACAAAGAACACCACAAATGAATCTAGATATCTATGAAATATCTGGTTCATCACTACCTTAAACACCGCTAGAGCATTCGTTTGACCAAAGGGTATAACCACATACACATAATGGAAATATCTACTTATGAAAGCTGTTTTAGGAATATCATCCTTCCTCACCCACAATTGTTGATATCTCGACCTCAGGTCGATCTTGGAGAACCACTGGGCTCCCCTCAACTGGTCGAACAAATCATCAATTCAAGGAAGTGGATATCTGTTCATTATTGTCACTTGGTTAAGTATAATATAATAAAAAAAGAGACTCAAAGTTACATCCACCTTTTTCAAAACAACACCGGCGCTACCCACAGGGATGTGCTTGTCCAAATAAACCCTTGGTTTTCTAAATCTTCCAACTGAACATTAAATTCCCGTAATTCAGTAGGGGACATCCGATACGATGAAAGTGAGATATGACTGGTCCCAAGAAAGAGATTAATCATAAACTCCACTTCTCTTATGGGATGTAACCCAGAGAATTATTCAGGGAAAAACATCCATGAACTGATCCACCACTGCCAGATGAACACTCTGTTCAACACGCATTACGGATTCCAATGAAAATACCGACAACCGATACGATATTGTGCCTACTGCTTGTACCAATAAACATGTTGCACCCTACCTTTAATGCCACTCCCCTCTAATGAGATGCCTAACGCCATCATGTTTCGTAAAATCCATTGTTCGCACATCGTAGTCGATGTGGGCCTTGAAAGCCACCAGCCAATCCATTCCCAGTATTACATTATACCCAACCATCTCAAGCAATGAGAAATTCCACATTTTCTCCACCTCGCCCATAATGATACAACATACTCTACACAAGAAGGCTCGACACTCTCTTTGACCCGGTGGAGTTTTATGTTTTAAAACTAAGGGTATCATTTATACCCTTATACCCAACAAATCAACCACACGTGCAACAACAAAAGAGTGTGAAGCACCCACATCAAACAACACTTGGATCAACTTAGAATTTATATGAATAGAACCTTGCACCGTGGATGGTCCAAACTAATCATCCACCACAACTTGATCAACTCCAAACACATGTTTTATTTCCATACTCTTCTCTTTATTACCCTGTTGAGGCGTCGTGGTATTCTGAGAATCACTATGACACACTTTACTCTGCTTCCGATGGGTATGCTGCGGTCCCCGTCCCATCGAAGAATACGACGTTTGTGATCCCTGAGAAGTATCATGTGCAGCCAGCCTCAGAGAATTCTGACAATAACGCTGTAGATTCCCCATCTTCTTACAATTATAACATGATCGAGGTTGTTCCACACAATATCACATGATGTGGCTCATCGAACCGTAGTGAAAACATCATGGCTTTCTATGGGGATTCAGAGGAAGATTCACAGATCCTGATGTCAGATTATTTGTCATACTCCCACGCTGCAAATAAGTGTTTGTCCTCTAATTGAACCTAGCATTAGAGTTCCCACTATTCCCCATGGGTACCACAATGCTTCCTCCGCCCAGAGTGCCCAACAGATCCTTCTATGCCACCGAGGCTCTATTTCACCATCTCTGTGTAATCATCTATAACTAGTACTACTATATTTTAACAGATTTATTTCCTTAACCCCACTTCAAAGATCATTTCCTTCAACGACGTACTATCCACCAACTCGTGTGCAAACCTCAATAAGATCATAAACTTAGCTTCATACTCCGTCAAAGATATAAGCTCTTGCTTGAAACTGAAAAAATCAGTCATATACTGAATGCTGATCATATGGGGGTAGAATTGTTTATTAAACAATTTCTCAAAGCCTTCCCACGTCACACATTGGTCTGTCCCTTCTTGACTACCTACTACCACCACTGAAGGGAATGATCTTCTAACATATTTGTGGCCAACTTTACTTTTAACTCTACTAGTGTTCCCAAGAACTTGAAAATCTTTTTCATTCTATTCAACCATGCTTCGTCCTTCTCCGACTCTAAATCACCACTGAAGATGGGTGGTTTCTTGTTTTGAAAATGTACCGCATGATCTACATGCCTTGGTTCATCCATTTAATTTCCATTTTTCACAGCTTGGAAAGCTTGCACTATGCTTTGCACTAGCTGCTGGTTCACCTGAGGCTCCGGTGCTACCACATTCTCAGTTTCCTTCTCTGGTTGGTCTCTAAAACGCCTACCCGGTGGCATTTCTATCAACAGAAAACAAAAATACATGAGACTCACTTCCATAGACATCGGGAATTCCCATTTCTAATCACATTACACAACACTATTACAACAAGGCTTTCCCCCTTTTCCACAGTGGCCAGGTTTCACCATTTTTGAAAACCAAACCATTTCCAAAATACCATATTTATTCACATTAAAATTTCACACATTTGAAAAACCATTTCTCAACTCAGCCCATAAATCATTCTACCCCCATGAAATATGAATCCTTATTGGAAGTCATTTCAACCTTATATTCCATGCACATCTCATTGGCTACACCCACGATAATGAGATTTCCAGTGCCTATAACTATCTCCAAAACACTTATGTACCCAACTCCCTGGTAACATTAATTTTAGCATAATATGGTTAGCTACATCCTTTTATGCTATACATTCCAATTTTCAACATTCCAATGCCTTGATACAATACCATGTCAAGGAATATACCATAATGAATGTCAACTCCTAAACCAAAGAACCAAAGCGACCGAACAACTGCTATCACATGAAAGCTAAGGACCGAACAAACTGATACCACTTGTAACACCACGCCCCAACATCATTGGCTTTAGTAGGCGTTGATGGTTACATAACCTTTAGCCACATTCCCAAGGGGCCAAAGTCTGGCAATACATGTTGAGGGCTTTAAGGAACAGTGGGGAACAATTTTCCCTTAAGAAGCTAACCCAACTCAGCCATCCAACAACTAAAGATTCATGCACATTCAAACCCAACCATGTGATACTAATAATTCCTTCACAAACCCCAAAACCATTCAAACTAGACATGTCCACCAAACATCAGAGTACAAAGTGGAAAATGAACAAAAAACACCACGAGCCATGACACCACCATAGCTCCACACCAAGATACATGCTACAAGCGCCACCACATACCTCGAGCATCACCACGAACCACTAACAATGAGATGCCTTACCTTTACCTGTGTCTCGGAATATGACATCTCCAAAATCACCAATGTTCCAATGCATGGGTGAGTACTAATACTCTCTAGGATTTCCCCAAATGACTTCCCTACACATGCCACTTGGATAAAACCTTTAGCACATTTATATAAAATAATCACAAGTACAACCATTTCCATAATCCAAAAAACCCCTTGCCAATCCATCACACCCAAACCATGAAACTAAGGGAAAGCCAACAAACATGACACAATCCATTTCATCATTCACACACTTGCACTACAATTTAAAACTTGCAAAGCAATGAAAAATAAACAACCAAAACGACCAAATGGTGGAGCTTCCATCCAACCCATTCACACCTAGTTGTACATCCAGACCACGACCAAATGGTGGAGCTTGCATCCATCCCATTCACCCATTCACACAAAGTGGCACTTCTCGTCCACTTATACTTTGACGGTGGCCCTTCTATCCACTATCCATCCCCTTTTTATAGTGGTACTTCTAGTCACATTCACAAAACATTCCAATCAATCACAACCAAGAATAAAACCCACCAATGTCACAACAACATGCAATCATCCAATTCCATCACAAACCAATCCACTTTAATAAATCATCCATTTATTAGAAAACTTTTTCCATGCTAAACCACATTTCAATAAAAACAACATCTTTATTGAAAACAATTTTTCATCAAAATTTTCCAAAATCAATCTCAAAAACCCATTTTAAAACTTGTATTTTAAATTCCACAACAAGATCCTTTCATCATAAAAACCTATTTTCCCCATAAATCCCCAAAAAAACACCCATGGGATTTCCAACAAATTTCGTAAAGAAGAACACAATTAATTTTTTCTCAGAAAAAAAAAATTATTGTAACAAAGAACCACTCATTCTAACAAAGTGGAGTCGAGAGAGAATCCACCTACATTTAGGGTTTTGGCGAACTCGACCCACAAGAAACTGAACCTCAAATCCGGTGAATGCACCACCGAAACCTCTCTAGATCACCTTCCCTAACAATAAAAAGCCTTAAAATCAACATCCAACGCAACCAAAACTCTAGATATACACACAACAAGTGTAGATATAAAAAGCCAAGAAATATGGAAGAGTATATATAGTAGAAAACACAAATAACCCAAGAGGAGAGACTTAATCGGGAGAAACCACCTTCAAAACAACAAGAAACCCCTTTGAATCACTTCCAAGATGAGTGGGAGAGACCATACAAACCTTGAGAACCGAAAAATCCCAAGTGATGCTCGAGTGATAGGATGTTTGGAATGAAACAAGGCAACCCTGAGGGAGTCCAGATTTAAAAACCCTATATTCAAGTGGCTGCACGGTTAGCCCACATGGTTTTGCAAACCGTGCGCTAACCGTGAATATGCTATTGTATCGAGAGCGAGGGTCCGCACGGTTTCCTTGCATGGTTTGGAAAACTGTGCGTAGGCTGTGCGAAGCCTACTGTCTCCCCCCGCACGGTTTCTTGGAGCATCCTCACAGTTTCCCCTAACCGTGCTCAAACCGTGTTCCCCTAGAAAAGCCTCCAAAATTATCGAATGCCATTCCAAACTCTCCCAACCTCTTCCCAACTAATCACATGAACATTAAACAAATAAAAATTTCATAAACAAAGGCCACATACCTCAAACCGTGGGTACTAAATACGAGGTATTTATTCTTCTATTATTATTATATTACACAAAACTTCCTGCTTTCCATTTTTTGAGAATATGATAAAATCGTTTGTGGACGTCATGACTACCACCACCCCAAAGTGATTTAATTCATTCACGCATTACATGGGATGTATTAATGATGGTTTTAATAAATAAATTTTAGATAAATTAGCTGGGTAGAATTATATCCACCGTGAATATGATTAATACTTCATGATTGTTATTCTAGATATGTGTTAATAATTACAGCTTTGACCATAATCAGTTTATGTGTCAAAAATGGAATTATTAGGTCGGCTATGGTCAAAGGGTCCATTATTTAAACATATAAAAAATAATATTCAAGATATAATAATAATATTTATACATATATTACTATTTTAAAACAAATCTTTGATTATGGTTATGAAAAATGAACAAACGTTACATTAGTGGAGATGGTAGGTTCTATGTAAGCATGAGTAATGTTCAAAATTTTCAATAATGATTATGGAAAGAAGGTAAGTAACATTTTTCATTCCTAAATTATTAATATATAATAAGTTCCAGAATATTTAAATATATATACTTATATATATCATTATTTTGTGTGGTGATGAAAAAATAATCACATCAGTTTGAGGAGGTGGTAGTCCACACATCCACAAACGAAATTATCACTTTTCACTGCATGAAAAGGTAAGAGTGAAAGAGATATATAATATTTAACAAAATATATCTATCTCAAAAATATAATATAAAATTTAGTTATCAGAAATATTTTTAATTTATATAATCTTCCATAAATTCCAATTAAATCATGAACGAATCACATCACTTAGAAGAGATGGTGGTCCACACATCAACAAACGATGTTATTGTATATCCACAAAATTAAAAGATCAAAGGAATGTGTTATATAATAATTCCATAATTATAAATAAATCAGAAATATAATATATAAAAGTATATATAAATAAAAACAGAATTTCCATCATTATTACCATCTATCACTGGTCAAAATGGAATAATGAACGAAATCAGTTCACGAGGCGGTAGTCCTTCATACACATGAATGATGATTTTATATCCAATTTGAAGGAAGTATGATATGTTGTAGGTCGTAACATTAATATAATAAAATTTCATTATATATATAATACATAATTTATTTTATAAGATTTATATAAAAGTAATATTAATGTTGGAGAAATAAATAAAACAAAAGTTCTCAGTGAAAAATATTGCCTCTTCTTTAGTTAACTCCAAGTTTTCACCGAAGGATTTCATTTGATTGATTTATGATCCATTTCAAGATTATATAATTAGATTAGGGGTGTTGTTAGTTTATTAGGGAAGCATTAGGATGGTCCAAAAGGCCTGATATTTTTGATGATTTGGGTAGAATTATAGCCTTTATATTGTGGAGGGTGAATGGAATTATTGTAAATACATAAAGGTAAACATTTTCGGGAGGTCTCCCGTACAAAATGATCCTCCAATACTAAACAATATTCAATAATGGTATAAATATTTCCATAGAAAACGTTTTGGACTTATTTATTGGTCATTTTCAATATAATATTAAGGATTAACTATTAAGTATAACTCGTTTTTTACATTAATCTTTACAATTAATTTTAATTGATTTCAATAATATTTCGGTCAAAAAACTATTGAAAAAACATGAAATTATAAATTATTATTATTCTATATATATAATCTATTTTTCCAAATTTCAATCTTATATGTGTTATAATTTAATTTTAAATTTTTCTCGGAAATGGTACTATAATGTTTCATTTATTATGATAAAATTCAACAATTTACTATGTTTTTATATAAATGTTTTAGTTATAATTTATTCCTATGAGATAAATTGGATTAATATAATTTTCATTGATCTAAATTATATTTAAACCTAATTTTAAAAATAATTTAACATTATATTTTATATATAAAAAAGAGTTAGTGTTCAATTAATATTCAATATTTATCATTATTCATCACAAACATAAAACATCTCAGAAAAATGAAAAAATAAGAATAGTAAAATATGATATTCAAATTTCAAAAATGTTTTTTTCAATTAAAATTGTAAATGTTTAAAAAATAAATATTATATCATTTCTTTCATTAAAATGTAGAAGAACTGCCTTTCATAAAAAAAATAGGGTTTTATGGTTGAAATTGGAATCTTTTATTATTTTATACCTATAAAATGTATTACATGAATTTCAAAAAAATGTATAAATATACGACATATAAATTTCATTAATTTTTTCAATAATAATTATTATTTTAATTTATTAATTTAAAAATGGTTGGGGGAATATAAATAGTTATTAATTAAAACATATCCTTAATATTCAATTGGTTATTATCCTCATTCCTAACTAATTGTTAACAAAATAAAAAATTATATATACATTTTTAAATCAAATTTTTATAATTACGTAAATATTATTAATTCCATTCATTATAACAGCTATATTATAACTACTATATTAAATATTGACATTATATTATTTTTCTATAAAACTTGATCTTACGTGTTACAGATGTTATCGAAGATACTCGATATTGGGTGAAATGAAAGATAAACTCACTTTTACATATAATGCAATGTAAAATGATAATTGAATGTAATAACATCTAGAAATAAATCTTTATAAATATAAAAGTATATATTACCTAAACTCTTAGGATATTACATCCTACCCCCTTTATATGATGTTTCTCCCCAAAAATTCTTCTTGGTTATCAACGCATTACAATGTTCAGAATTGTTATTTGAAATCCACATCATAAAAATGAAATAATGAAGATATTCCATTTATAGGAAATTGGGAAGTATAAATATCCCTCAATTCTATAAATAATAAGGATTTTCCTAAGAGGGAACATATGTGGGAATAGTTGAATATCATAAATAATTATACTAAGTGATTGAGTTCATTGATCACAAAAAATAGAATGGTCGATGGAAATATAGGGGCCTAAAAACATAAATATATGGTAATAAAAAAGACCATTGGTTCATTAAAATTGAATGTATTATGATATTACAATTGTTTCACGTTCCTTTCCTGAGAGTTAAATAATTCTATGGCCATATAGATCAAGAGGAAAACATTAATGGAAATATAATTATTTTTTTAAATAATTTACCCCTTTAATAAATGTCCATAAAATTATCATATTTTTCTCCAAATGATTAGTATTCAAGATGATGCTTTAATTCTTGAAGAACAAAAATCAAACTTTAAAGACTGTATAACCATAAAATGGATAACAATTTATTTCCTCATATCGTTAAAAATAAACTACAAAAAATGGTTAGAAAATTGTAAGATAATACCAAAAATATGTAAACCTTAATATGATATATTAATCCTCTAATGTAATGACAAATTTTGAAATGAAATGGTTCCATAAATAGATTATCTTATCATTCATCAAACATTACCTGGCCTTATTTTGAACCAAAAAAATAGAATGATTTCATCATATATTTTTTCCAAAATATGTAAACCATTATTTTCAAACAGAATAACCTATATAAATTATATTTATATAAAAAATATATTATCATAATAAGGAAATATTATTAGTGGGTGGTAGGTTTGAAACCCTTGTCATCCTCCGTCATGGGTTCATGCCCCGAAACCATTCTCGATGTGATTGGCTATCACCCGACCACTGAGTTGTCCGTTTTTATAAAATATAAACCTTATAATGTCCCAAAAATGGTAAAAATCATTAAAAATAATCATAATCATAAAATATAATATAAAACATAAGGTTTATTAATTCTACACAACTAATGTCAAAATAATGTAAAATCATACTTCTTATTAAACCAAATCGGTACATATACAAGAACCCTACAAAATATCTCAAAACATTTCATTAATAAGATCATGATATCATCACTATATAAACTAATAAAATGTTTCTAAATATTTGAAATTATGGTTAACCTTTGAAAATATCCATTCTCCCAAGACCTGCCACAGCATCACTAAATGGAAAAACAACAACTGTCGAAGTACAAAATGAATTTCCCCGATTTTTTTCTTCTGATCATGATGATTTATTCTCTAAGTAGGTATAATTAGACACAAATTATCATAGTATCCTATGTCATTGTAGTTAAAAAATCTCATTGTTGAATATCTACCTTTCAGCTCATTCTCGGATTCTTCAAGACACTATTATTTATAGTCATATAACCTATTACCAAAACATCCACACTAATAACACTGTATTGATATTGAAATAAATTCCCACCCTTGGAATTTATTTGGGGTTTATTTATAGATATGTTATTTTATTTCTTCTCCATTTATTATAATATTGACCATTCCTAACATCGTAACATCCCGACCCAGTTACCACACACTGGTTCTCTGAGCTGGATCACAACATGACCTCAAGCCTGCCTCCCCATATTCTAGAAACTACCGACTAGATGTGAGGGTCTAATATCGATCATGGTGATATTATACCCTATTTATCATCAGAAATAAATAATAATAAGCAATTATATAGCCACCATAAGAATAATTCCAATATCACATGATGAACAAAACTAGAAATACAATATCTAAAATTAAATAATTGATACATCATTAAAAAATGTTTCATGTGTCAATATGAATAAAACCAAAATAAATAAGGACACTAAAAACTCCCATGCATTTATCAAAGGGAATATGGTTCCCTTATCCAAGCAACATCCCATATCAACCATCACATGTTTGGCATTTTCCCTTTTTGTGTCTTGCATCCATGAAATCTATTAGTCCCATGATTGAGTTTGAGATATACCATATATTACATTCAAAATATATTATAAAATCATGAATTCATTATCCATTTAATTTCAATTTATAATATGAATAATTTGAATCATGGTCCAATACCATCATTTTGGGTCAAGGCCACCATGCCAATGACCTGGTTAGCTTTTTAAGTAGTATTTCATGCCCCACACTCATGTATGATACAATCATATTGGTTGGATTTGGAATCGTTGTACATGTCTTACACTCATTTTTCAATTTATCACTATGGGATTTTGATGTAGTTGTCCTTGTCCCACACACAAATATCAATTTATAAATATAGGATTTTGATATAGAAAACCATACCCACACTTAAATATTAATTTATCACATGTATCTCAATTTTACATATATCATCTCAACCAACATTAATCAGTACATACCAAAATATCAGATTCGATAATCAAAACATTTATAAATTAATTCAAAAATTAATTAACATTGTGAAATAAATTCCATAAATATAACAATTCCCATTATCTAATTAAAGAATTGATTAATCTATTTAATCAACTCCATAATTACCATAATTCATATTAATTGAGTCAAAAATTAATTAAATAAATCACAAAATCTCAATATATCAATAAATAATTCAACAATCAGTTTTCCAAAATTCATTATTCTAAATATCAATTAATTAATTCAATAGTAAATTAATCTATTTTCACAATTTTAATATTCCATGAATTAATTAATTATTCAATTAATTAATCCAATTTAATTGATCAATTATATGAAAACATTAATTAATCAATTTCATAACCCTATAAATCATGAAATTCTACAATACCTTATTTAATTAATTAACCAAATTAAATAATTCAATTTTAAAATACCAATTTCTAAATGGAAAAATGAAATATTATAATTACATACACATAATTAAAATACAAAACTAATGTATTTGATCTTATTTTTATATCGATATATAGATGTATATTTATATTAGATGGAACAATACATAAGGGGGTGAATTGTAGGTTTAAAAACATTGTGTTTAAGCACTTAAGAAATTAGTTTATATGATCTCATACTAATACAATTCACAATAAGTTCAAATAACCAAAATTGTCTTAGATATAATAGATATGATACGATTTAAAACTATGTGAAATTTATATCAATTGTATTAAAATAAATACAATAATCAGAGTAATACAATAGTGAATGATTCTACCATAAAGCATATAGATTCTTTTAATACAATATGTAACAATATAATTGAAATTAAAATAATTGCATTTTAATATGAAATGAAGAAAGAAAAAAATTCAATTTCCTTTTATAATACAAACAGCTGTGGAAATGTAAAAGTTTTAAAATTAATTTATCCCAAAGAGAAGGGTATCGTTTCACCTCGGATAAGAGGTCTATCTTACCACCACCTTGGTATGCCCTCGATACGATGATCAGTATGTCTATCATGCTATCCCCGTAAGCCCTAGATATGATGAACAGTACTTCTGTCTTGGTATACCCCCATGCCCACAATTTTACAGGTAATTGGTACCTTTTTCTTTCAAACACTTGAAAGCCCTCGATATGAAGATCGATAGCACCGTCTTCCTATCCTCATAAGCCCTTAATCATTATCATCTGATCGGTCTCACAAAGGAAAATAGAGAACTTATTGAAATTCAAAAACTAAGAACGAGCTGCTCACGTTTTATAATTTCAATGCTTTCGCACAAATCAATACAAAAGTCACAACTTATTTCTCAAGAACATGATAAAAGAAATGAATGATCAAATTCTCCTAGTTGTGTCCTCAGCTTCAAATGACCTACTATTTATATGCCTCAGGTTCCAACGGTCATATTTCCCCAGAAAACTCGGAGGGACTTGGACACCTAGCATTATAACGGTCATATTGAAACAAAAAGTAGGAAATCATTTTGATTAGTTTATAACTAACTCCACGGCGTCGTTTTAGAAAAAACAAAGGATATATGAAAATGATAATCATGAGTATGATTGATATAAACATGTGTTTTGATAAAGTATAACAACATGCATGTGATAGAAGTAAAAAACACTATTAGTACTACATAGTGCAATGTATTGATATGATGTGATCTGATTATGATGGAAAAAAGAAAGTGCGATTGATAGAGTTAGTATGATTGACAAGGTTAGTACTATTTAGTCAATAAGATAAGCATAGTCAGTATGATAAACATAGTTAGTACTATAAACATTGTCAGTATGATAAACATAGTTAGTACGATAAACATTTTCAGTAAGATAAACATAGCCAGTACGATAAATATTTTCAGTTCGATAAACATTTCCAATACGATAAATATAGTCAGTGCGATAAACATATTCAGTATGATAAACATAGTTAGTATGATAAACATCTTCTGTATGATAAACATATTCAGTACGATAGACATAGTCAATATGATAAAAATAGTCAGTACAATAAACATAGTCAGTACAATAAACATAGTCAGTATGATAAAAAATTATGATTATATTTTGGATTTCCAAAATAAGACATAAAATTCCAAAGAGGACTTTTGACTTAAGAATCTCCCTCTTTTTGTAAAGCACATAACATAAATTAAAACTAAAAATAAATACTTATCTCCCCTTGAATTATGTAAACTCTTCTGAATATGAAATTTAATACAAATAAATCCCCCTTAGGTATATACTTTCCTAAGGATTTCATTCTTAAATTTACCTTTATTCATAAGTATTTTATTAAAACATTCATCCCCTTATAAAACATTCAACCCCATTGTGATTTACAAAAAGAATGTGGTAAACTTGATTTTCCTGAAAAGCTTAGAGAAAATCGAAATTGCAAGGAGATGGGAATGAGAAAATAACACACATTGAGATAACAAATGTCTATAGAATTCAAAACATTCATATGTTTTCTATTTATTTTTCTTTCTTGATCATCTCATGGAGAACATCTTTTATCTTCTTGGTTTCTATCTTGTCTTCTAAAATAGAATCTCCTTGAGATTTTAGAAGGTCTTGTTTATAGGAAAAAAGATGATCCTGATTCTTAATAGTCACTTCTTGAACTTTGATTACTTCTTCAAGAGTATCAATTTTACCTTACATGTTCTTATTGTCTTGAGACAACACATAATTTAGATTTTTCAACAGAACTATTTCATCTTAGAAAGATGAAACCTTCAAAAACTCTGACTGAAAAACATTGATTCTCTCTTTCAACTCTTTTATTGAAGGGATATCGACTCCATGAGTTTTTGAAATCTAATTCAACCTTTAAATAGTTTCAGATTAAAATTTATTGAAATAAATAGAAATATCTTTTAGAAGCCTCCTAAAATCATCAATTAAAACATCACGATCATTCACTGAGCTTTCTGTTTTGTATGCCCACTTAGTCATCATATTTCAAGCCTTCTTATGGGAAACCAAACCTTCAGACAGTACTTTTAAATCAAATTCTATTGAAAATACATTATTTCTAAGTCCCCTTACAAAAGAAAACATCTTCCTTTGACTTTCTATGATGAAATCAATTTCCCCCTCAATTATAGGAAAAATGAATAGTCTTCTCAAATCTTCTCAATACATGAACAATGTAATCACTTTTCTTGAGAGAAATTTTGCATTCTAAATTTGTATCCCCATTGTATGAATCCAGTTCCTTTGATCGACTTGAGTCTTCAACTGGCTATTTTCCTTTTGATTTTTCTTTTTTCTTTTAATTATTCTTCCACTTTGTTACTAATAACAATTACCTTTTTAGAATGAGAAGATTCCGCACCTTTCCTTACATGAGAAGTAAATCTTTCTAAAAAAGGTTTCAAGGGATTTAGCTGGTGCTTGATCGTCATGAGGTACTTTTTGAATACCTTCACTTTTCTTTTGAATAGATTATTCTCTAATCTTCTTTGAACTCTGACGAAATTATAGAAGAATGTATTATTCCTCTTCTTGATCATCCTGAACATCATTCAAAATTTGTTTCCCTTTCTATATTTTTGGAAGACTCTGTATGATTGGTTCTTGTTTCACTTCTTCCATTAGTTGAGCACTATCCATCTCAACCATTTTCATGATTTTAGTATGATCAAAATCATATGATTTCCTTTTCAAGAGTCTTATTTTTCTTCTCAGCATGATGGTTTTCCTCTTCCTTTATCCTCTCAGGTAAAGATTCAGCTGGACCAAGTCCAAACTTAGGATCTCCTCCTTTTCTTTGTTCTCAATCATTCCTCCATTTGGCCATAACCTCCTTTATGTATTTTTTATTCTTCTATGGATTTCTACTGATATTCGGATCTGACATTTGAGGAGAAAAATCAATTGAATTTTCTTCAATTGGCATAGGTGCAGATTGATTCTGTGTTGATTCAGCTTCTATATCATTAACAAAAAGCATTGAATCTTCATCAAAACATACATACAACTTATTCTGAATATTCTTAATTATACTATAAGGCTTTAGTTCATTCAACTTCCCTTTTAGAGGAATATTACAAAATTTAATCTCTCAATATTAAACTTAGTAAGAATAGAAGGATACATAATCAAATGAGACATGATCGCTACTGACTTTACATTCTTGATTTTTTCAAAAATGTACCCCATGAGATTACCCTTTATCATGTTTACAAGATAGTATAGAATAAAGATATCAAAAACATTAAGAGATTCTCTATCCCCTTTCCTTGGGATAAGAAAACCTTCTCTCTAAAGCACCATAGACCTATTATATGGAGATAAATGTTCTACTTTTCTCTTCTCTTAATTTATAAGAAATAACAATTTTTCAACTCTTTCTCTATTAAACATACCATCTTCCACTTATATTTTATGTGATCTACAAAAATAATCACCTTCTATTGAAACATTGAGAAAGTGAGATGGCTGTTTCACAGGCATTGTGATATTTCAAGCATACAAAGAACTGTTGATCATCATATTTTTGTTAAAAGACACTGTTTTGTCGAATTGACTAACATTCTAAATGATAATTGGGTCTTGAGATACGGGTTTCTCAACAAAATTGTGTTCCCAGCCTTTGAACAAAATAATCCTCTTGATTGTTGAATCATATATGTCAATGAAGTCCCAAGAAACTAACATTTCTTTGAAGAAATATTTTCTCTGAAAACGCCTTTGAAGTCATTTCGGCAGGAGTGTTGGCAGAGGACTAAGACATAAAGGTGAGGCAATGAAAATATCGTACGTATTCTTGAAAACATAGAGACATTTCTTCACCAAGAAATCTGAAAAACCAGTGTCGGTTTTGGGACTGGGGATCTATTTATAGGCGAAAAAATGAATGTTGATCTTCTATGGTTGAGATTAGAAAATATATAAATCAACAGATTGGATTTAAAAGGGAAAAAAGGGAAACAATATTATGTAAGAAATAGAAAACAAAAGAAATAAAGAATGTACCTGTCAGAGAGTCTAAGGAAATCGTTGGTTTAATGGTACTAACATTGTATAATAAAATATCAAAAAGAATATATAAGCGTACCTGGAAAGGAAAAAATAATATGATCGGTTGTGAGACCGATAAAAAACAACGTCATTACCATATGGTGTCAAGCCAATTAAAGACAAAGTATTTACCATAGGTTTTCAAGCCAATGGAAAATGAAGTCATTACCAAAGGTTGACATGCCGATGGAAATCAAATTCATTACTATAAGTTGTCAAGATGATGGAAAACAAAGTCATTACCATAGGTTGTCAAGCCGATGGAAAAAAAATCATTACCATAGGTTGACGTGCCGATGAAAAACAAATTCATTACCATAGGTTGAACTGCCGATGGAAAACAAAGTCATTACCAAAGGTTGTCATGCCGATGGAAGACAAAGTCATTACCATAGGTTGTCATGCCGATTGAAAAATTATTCATTACCATAGGTTGCCATGCCAAAGAATACAGAGTCATTACCATAGGTTGACATGCTGACAGAAGACCATGTCATTACAATAGGATGACATACTGATTGAAAGAAAATCAATATAGTAACTAGGCATACAAGATGAAAAAATGAAGGATAAAATGATAACCGGGTAGTCAAGACAATGATTAGAATGAAATAATAGCAAACCAAATGAATAAACATATAAAGAATACCATAAGAAAATGATAATAAATACATTATGTATAACAATAATAAATGTTCTCCCCATTTTAAGATGAGTTTTTAATGTAATGAGAAGTGTAAAACACAAAGTAGATATGAAGGATTATTTTAATTTAATCATTCATAGCTTCTGTTTTATAAACTTGAATCTATCGGAAGGTAATTGTTTTGTAAAAATGGGATCATGTTGTTCATGCATTTTGATGAATTGTAAAATAATATCTCATTTTAGTGTGTGATCTCTAAGAAATTGATTCCAAATATCTATGCCATTTTCATGAGAGTGATGTGTTGGGTTTTTACTAAGGGATGTGGAACTTGTATTGTAACAAAGAATATGAGTTTTAGGGAAACTCATTCCATAATCAGTAAGTGTGTGTTGCATCCACAACACATCAACACAAAAAATTCCAGCAACTACATATTTAGCTTCAGCAGTGGAATGTGCTACTGAGTGTTGTTTCTTGCATGACCAAGAGACCAAGGAATCTCCTAATAAATGACATGTTCTAGTTGTACTCGTTCTATCAATTCTAAAACCACCAAAGTATGAATCTGAATTTTTTTTAAAAATTATCCATTCTAGAGGAATACAAAGGACCTATATCCAATGATCCATTTAAATACCGAAGGATTCTTTTCACAGCTTTTAAATGAGACACTTTTAGATTTTATTAGTATCTTTCATATAAGCATACAGAAAACATTTTCTCTGGTCAACTAGCCTTCAATTATAGCAATCTTCCTATCATAGCACTAAAATTTGTTTGATCTACTCGTTTCCCACTTTCATCAAGATCATGTGTATTTGAGGTACCAATTGTAGTTCTAATACATTTAGTATTGTCATATCCATATTTTTTGAGTTAACCATTGATATAATTATGTTGATATATATATGTTCTTTCTAGTTTTTTTGAAATTTGAAAACTTAAAAACAATGTTAACTCACCCCACATACTCATTTCATACGTAGAGTTCATTAAATCTAAAAAGGAACTAGTTAATGATTGATGAGTTGAACCATATATGCTGACATCAACATAGATTTGAACAATTAATTTATTTTTATATTCCATTTTTATAAAAAGGGATGGATCCACTATACCTTTTTCATAATTTTTTTTGTAAAAACAATCTTGTAGGTCTATCATATCATGCTCAAAGTTCTTTTTTAAGGCCATATAAAGCTTTAGTATGTTTTAAAAACATGATTGAGAAATTTTTAATCTATAAAACCAGGTGGTTGTTCAACAAAAACATCTTCTTGGACAAAACCATTTAGAAAAGAACATTTAACATCCATTTGAAATAATTTGAAAATAAAGTATGCTACAAAGGCTAATAAAATATGAATAGATTCAAGTCTATCTACTAGATCATATGTTTCTTCATATTCTATTCCCTATTTTTGACTATAGCCTTTAGCAACATGTCTTTTTTTATTTCTTAAAATGATTCAATTTCCATCACATTTATTTTTGAAGACCCATTTTACACTAATGACAGTTGTATCTTTAGGACTTTTAACTAATGTCTAGAAATAATTACTTTCAAATTCATTTAGTTCATATTTCTTTTCTTTAATCCAATGTTCATCACCTAAATCCTCACTTTTACTTTTAGGTTCGAATTGGGAAAGAAAGGAAAGGTGTTATATTTCATTTCTCAAGGAATTTATGGAACATACAGGTTGATTTATGTCACCAATGATATTATCACTATGATGATTCCTACGAAACAATTGATTTGGGTTTTGTAAAACCTGTTCATCAACATAGGGTAGGAAATCATCTGGGGTAAATGATTCAGAAACTTTTTCTTGAACATTTTCCTTATCAGAAAGATATTCTATCACGGATGGATAATCAGTTTCTGAAAACACATCTAAGGATGTAGGTTGAGGTTGTTTAAAAAATACGAGATTAGTTTCATCAAATTTAACATGCACTGTTTCTTCATCAATACATGAGTTTGTTTTTTGAATACTCTACAAGCCTTAAATGTTGTAGAATATCCTAGAAAGATTACTTCATCTAATTTGGGTGAAAATTTATGAAGATTTTTTTTATTCAAAATGAATACTTTGCATCCAAAAACTATGATGTATGAAACATTAGGATTTCAGATAGTCCAAAATTCATACGGTGTTTTATTATGAAATGGTCTAGTTAATACATGATTTATAGTATAACAAGCCATAGAAACAGCTTCAGACCAAAAAATCTTAGAAATTGAGTATTCACTCAACATGGTTCCTGTCATTTCCTGAAGAATGCAATTTATTCTCTCAACAACACCATTTTGATGAGGGGTTCTTGGAGATTAAAAATTATGATTAATACCTTTCTTGCTTCAATAGTTTCAAAATATGAGTTATAAAATTCACCACCAAGATCACTATGGATAGTTATCAATGGTATGTTTTTCTCATTTTTAACTTGGGCTCAGAAAACATTGAAATATAAAAAGGATTCAGATTTATTTTTTAGAAAATAGACCCCTATAAATCTAGTAAAGTCATCAACTAAAACACATACATAGTATTTCACTCCAATGCATCAAGTTTGTGAAGGACCAAAAATATCCATGTGCACTAGTTGTAATCCATTGGATGTTGAAATTTCATTGACTGATTTAAATCTAGTTTTATGTTATTTTCGAAATTGACATGGATCACAGACCATTGAATAATCATATCTATGATTTGGTAGATCGTTTACAAGTTCTTTCTTTTAATGTTTACCAAGGTTTCTTAGGTTGTAGTGTCCTACTCTTCTATTTTATAGCAAATATTGGTATTCTATTTCACATAATCATGGTAAATTTTTGCTCTTAAGGTCTTATATGTAAATTTTGTATACATTCTCTTTCCTATGGGCAGATAGAATGAATTCATCCTTGGAATTTTGAACTAAACATTTTTAATTTCTAAAATTCACAAGGTATCTTTCATCACATAATTGACTTATTCTGGTGAGATAGTGATTAAGACCGTTGAAAAACAAATAATTTTAAATATTAACTTTTCCAAGAAAAACAATATTACCAATTCCAACAATAAGTCCTTGAGCATTATCTCTGAAGTTAACTTTTGCACATTTTTTTTAAATAATCTTTTCAAAGAAATTTTTTTCTGGTCATGTGTCGAGAACAACCACTATCCATGTACAAAATGTTTTTGTTGTCGGTACGCTTCTAATTTTCCTGAAAAATAAACAATTAGTGTTTTGGAATCCAAACATGTATGGATCTAGAAGGGTTAGATAAAATAATTTTAGGAATCCACATTTTTTTTGTAAACTGAATTTTATTAAATCTGAAATACAAAGTTCAATTAAGAGAACAATTTCTTTCCTAGTGTCCACCACATTGACACTTAGTACAAAATGGTGTACATTGAGAAACAAAATAGTTATTACTAAAAAATAGTTTGGAATGTTTATATCCAAAACCAGAATGACTTCCAAAAGGTCGGATTTGAGAATACAATTTATCAATGTTTTTCATTCCATTGGTAATGTTTGAAAAACACTTATTCAAGGAAAATATTTATTTCTTTAGTATTAAAACTATTTTATTATCTTCAAATACATAAGTTTAAGCACTGGAGTTTGCTGGAAAATATTTTTCTTTGAAATTATTTTTTCAAGATCCATAGAAAAGTTCATCCTTCTCAGAATTTCCTTCCTCAAGGATTTTTGAAATATTTTCAAAATAAATGATTTTATTATCAAGATATTTAGTGAGATATGATATTTACTTAGTAAGAATAGAAATCCAATAATGTTCCTTATCAAGGTTTTTCTTGACTTTAGAAATTTCGTTCTCATGATGGTTAGAAAACATAGACAATTATTCACATGTAGGAAGAGTATTATCTTCATTAGAAGGTAATTCTTCATCTAAGGATTCATAATATTTACTATCACTATAATCAGCATTCAAGGATACCCTGGTGATGGATTCAGCATTGTGTACCTTAGCCACAAAAAATGATCTTTAATTGGTAGTCTGACTATATGTCCAATATTCCACTATCCTGAAGATTCATATTCTAAAGAATCATCAGTTGAATCACCACCACTTGCACTAAATGTATAATTTTCCTTTATTAATTTCATTGTCTTTGTCTTGTAATACTTTTTCTTATTTCTTTCATAATGTTTATCCTTTCTGTTTTTTATTTTCAATAATGGAAAATATGGTCTTATATGACCTTTTTTCTTGGATTCATATCAAGTTACTTCTGTATCTTTCTTATCCTTCATATCTATTTTTTGAATATGTATTGGAAGTCTTTATTTCCCAAAATGTTGTTCATCCTTCGAGAAGGATTGGAAAACTCATTATTTGAGTGATCTCTATAACTTTATTCTGACACAATAGCTTTCTTATATTTGGATCTTGTTATCCATTTAGGTATTTTAGATTTAGACATTGTAGTAAAGCCTACACTTCTATTTCCATTTTTCATCTTATTGAAATCAACATCTCATTTCATTCTTGTCTCATTCTATAGAAGAGTTTCAAAATTTTCATCAAGAGTAATCTGTGAAACATTCATGTTTTCACTAATAGTTGTCCTTTTTGACTCCCATTCATTTGGAAATATATCAATAATATTGTCTACAAGAACTTCATCATTAAGACCTTTATCTCCCATAGATTGTAAACTGTTGACAATTTTCATAAATCATTGTTCCACCTTACATACTGGATCTCCATAAAGAAAAAAATCCATCATATTCTTCTCGAAGCATCGCTCTTCTTGTTTATATAACCTTAGATGTACCAGAATGTGTGACTTCCAATTTCATTCAAATACAGTTGGCAGCTTCACAAGATGATATATAAATATATATATTCCTAGTCATAGAACACAATAGAGTATTGTGTACCTTTTAATTCAGTTGATATTCTTGCTTCTCTAGATTGGTGAAAGTAATGACTTATATTTTATGGATTTCGTAACCTTTAGTATGTATAATAAAATTGTATACACTATTATTAATAACAAATTTCTTCATTCGATCTCACCAATGCTCATAATCATTCCTATCAAAGATAGGTGGTCTAGTTGGATTTTTATGCTCAATTAATCCAATATTCATTCCTGAGATCTAATAAAATAAAATCATTTCCACTCCACACATTAGTGCAGTAAGTAGTTATAAACATAAATTTGTGATAAAAATATATTTATATAGAAAGTAATAAAAAGTAGTGGAAACCTCCTCTGATACCAATTATTGGATCGATATATTGATGTATATATATATTATATGTAACAATACAAGAGGGGGTGAATTGTAGGTTTAAAAACATTGTGTATAAAAAAAATAAGAAATTAGTTTATATGATCTTAAACTAATACGATTCACAAAAAAATACAATTAACCACAATTTTCTTGGATATAAAAGATATGATACGATATAATACTATAATAAATGAAAATCAATTGTATTCAAATGAATACAATAATCAGAGTAATACAATAGTGAAATATTCTACCATAAAGCATATAGAATATCGTAATACAATAAGTTAAAGTATAATTGTAATTGAAAAAATTATAATTGAATATGAAATGATGTAATGAAACAATACAATTCCCTTTCCAAAACAAACAATATCGAAACGTAAATGTATTACAATTATTTTATCCCAAAGAGAAGGGTATCCTTTCACCTAGGATAAGAGGTTTGTCTTACCACCACCTTGGTAATACCTTGATATGATGATTAGTACAACTTCCTTGTTATCCCCGCAAGCCCTCGATACGATGATTGGTACTTCTATCTTGCTATCCTCGCAAGCCCTCGGTATTGTAGGTAAATGGTACCTCTATCTTTAAAACACTTGAAAGCCCTCGATACGAAGATCGGTAGCACCATCGGACTATCCTTAGCAACCCTCGATCATTATCACCTGATTAGTTACACAAATAAAAACAAATCAGTTATTGAAATACAAAAACTACAAACACGCCATTCACATTTTTTAATTTCAAGGATTTCACATGAAGCAAGAGAGAAGTCACAATGTCTCTCTCTAGAACATGATAGAAGAAAAGAATGATCAATGTCTCTCAGTTGTGTTCTCAGCCTCAAATGACCTTTTATTTATAGGCCTCAGGTTCAAACGGTCATATTTCCTCCAAAGGTCATATTTCTCTAACAATCTCAGAGGGACATGGACACCTGGCATTATAACGATCATATTGAAATAGAAAACCCAACATCGTTTTGATTAGTTTATAACTAACTTCGCGATATCATTTTTGTTAAAACAAAGGTTATATGAAAATGATATTCATGAGTATGATTGATATAAAAATGTCTTTTGATAAAGGATAAAAAAATGCCTGCGATAGAAGTAAAAAAACTCTATTAGTACTACTTTGTGCAATGTATTGATATGATGTAAGGTGGGTATGATGCACAAAAGACAATACGATTGACAGAGTCAGTACGATTGACAGGGTTAGTACTATTTAGCGAAAACGAAAAACATAGTCAATATTATAAACATAGTCAGTGTGATAAACAAAGTCTGTACAATTACCATAGTCCGTACGATAAACACAGTCAGTACGATAAACATAGTTAGTATGATAAACATAGTCAGTATGAAAAAAAATCAGAAGGATAAACATAGTTAGTACGATAAACATAGACATTACAATAATCATATTCAGTACAATAAACGTAGTCAGTATGATAAACATAGTCAGTATGGTAAAAATATTCAGTACAATAAACATAGTCAGGACGATAAACATAGTTAGTACAATAAACATATTCCGTACGATAAACAATTATGAATAGATTTGGGATTTCAAAAACAAGACATAAAAGATAAAATATGACTTTTCAGTTAACATATAGACCTCCTAACTCAAACATGTTGAAGATAAGTCACCCATTAGAAATACCCAATTAAAGAGAAATGATAAATACCGTGATTATGAATGAGATCTAGATCAGATGTATAGATCCAATATAAAATTAATTAAGAAAATATAATCCTAGATCTACATCCAAAAATCCTCGATCTAGATACTATAGAACTATAATACGGTAAAAAATAAACATTAACCACCCACCAAAATATTTTTGAGAGAAGGGAGAGAGGAATGAAACCACACTATATAATATCCTTTTATGAGGATGTTTACAGATCATCAATCTAGGATTTAAATCGCCAAGAATAGAAGTTGAAAGACTTAATAATTTTTTTGGGTGCCTCCAAAATATAGATAAATATCTTAGGGCCAAGTTAGGTCCAATATGGTCTATGATGGGGATTCGAGAAATTTTAAACCTAATTTTGGTCTAATTAATACAGCATGCACAGTTTCGTGGAATGGGTGCACGGTTTGTCAAACTGTGTGCCATAACCGAATGCCTATTATAGGGGGTGCACGGTATATCCTAACATAGAGAAAAGTTTGAGAAACCATCTTATAGAACCCTGAATTCCCTATGTCTATGTTCTCATGTCTTTGTGGGTTTTTCACATGGTTTGGGAAAACCTTGCACCATCCATGCACAACCTATTCTCCATCCAAAAGATTAAAATTTTCAAAAAAACACACCCATGTCAAGAGTTAAAAGTGTTTTAGAAAAAACAAGGAAAAAGAATACCCATAAATGATCACAAGAGATAACTATAAAGTGTTATTATCTTACAATTTCTCCCCCTTATAATAGATCATCCTAAATCTGTATTCCCATGTATCTCTAAAATTCCAAGCCAAAAAGGTTGGGCCACTTACCACTCACATTTGTTTCCCTCTCCCAATATTCCACCTGAACATGGACATGTACCCACAATATAAGAAAAATCAACACTGTATTTCCCCAAAACTCTTTCTCACATCAATCCAACACACATATAAGATGCTCTTCAAAGGAATCATCAATATTAAGATCAACATCATCCACATTGGTAATTTGAGAAGTGTCAGGGTGATATCTATGAAGATGTGGAATATCAAAATTAACATTTATATAATTGTATCTCTATGTTAGATAAAATTGGTAATCCATGATCCCGATTCTCTATAAAACCTAAAATGGTATAATGAACCTATACTCCATTTTTACCTTATCTTCATAACATACGGTGACCATGTCTAGGAAAACCCCGAAGGAAACATGATCACCCTCTAAAAAGTCTAGGGGATATCATAATCTATCAGCAAAGGACTTCTGTATATTTTGATATGTAGTCATATGTTTCTGAATCATCTGATCCTTCCATGATTTGTTCTATAAGATACATAGTGCCACTAACCAAACTAACCTACCCCCATCCAACATAGAAGTGATTTTCAAGGACTACCATAAAGATCTTCTTATACCACTAAAACTTGGTTATTATACCAAGACCCACCAAATTCAAGGACACATTACTAAAGAATACCCTCAAGCATCAATATATAATGATATTACTACCCATCAATCAATCTGTAGAAAACCATACTTGATAAAACTTGTGTACCATGATCCATATGCATGACCATACATAAGCATGATATAAAGCGTGAGTCAAGGTCTGAAACTATATTGTTAGTCACCCGTTAAAGATATAATATCATTAGAACATTAAAATCTCCCAACCTTCCCACTGATATGGTTTCCCACATAGGCATGAAATGCGCTACAATTGTTATACGGTATAAAATTACCCAAATAGCATCATTGTTTTAGATTTTTCCTCAGGAGACACACTACAAAATCAATTGCAACATCATCCCACTTCCATTATATAATTCGACATGGATACATTAAAACAAAAAGTAATTGATTCTCAAACTTCACCTGTTGACAGGTGTAGAATCAATTCCCGAGCTGTTCTATCTCTTTTTTCATACCCATCCAAAAATTATCCGCATAGGTCATGGTACATTTGGTCACACCTAGATTCACCACCCACTTTGAGGCTTGAAATTCATGAATCAACTCCTCATGTATACATGTATTCATAATATCTCGATTCAAAACATAAAAGATCTCATCTGTATAAATGATAAAATATGACGATGTTTCCCCTCTATAAAGTATTTCCCTTAAGGATAAAAATTTTGTTTTCTTTTATTGCATATCCTTAATTCCTTTCAAGTGTTTATACTCAACTAAACCGTATATGAGAGTCATATTCTCCAGACCCTCATGATCCACAACATGCATCTCATCCAGTAAATCCATCACGTCCCACTCAACAATATAATCATTTACATCCTGAGCATTTGTTTTCCTACTCAAATCATCAGCCACATATATTACCTTCCCAAGTGAATATTCTAACCAAATAGATAATTTCACCAACACTTCAATGAAAAAACCACTATAGTTAATTAGTGGGTTTTTAGGGTAATTATTTTCTTGTTCTCTCATCTTATAAGACCAGTAGGCCACAACTTGATCTCGTTACATCAACGATTCTCCAATCCTTACCCTGGAAGCATAAAAAACACTGTATACTACTCGACTAGATCAGGTATGATAATGATCGATATTGGTATTCAGAGCTTCTTATAATCCTAGAGTTCATTATCACATATTCTAAAACATTTATATATTACCCCCATCATGGTCAAGATATATAGTGGGGCTTCTAATTGAAAAAAAATCCTAGATGAACCTATGATAATATCCTATGAACCCCAAAATATAGTGGATATTGAATACATTATTGGGCTGCTCTAAAGAAACCACTTCATACACCTTCTCTCGGTCCACTGAAACAAATTCTTCCCAGATTATGTGACCCAATAAGTCTATTTGATCAATCCAAAACTAAAAATTAGATATTTTCACATATATTTAATGTTCTCTGAGTGTTCTCAGGATGATATCTCGATTTTGGTTAGGATTATCATGATACTTAAAGTGCACCAATATTTCATCAAAAAACACTGCAAAAAACTAATCATGATTTGGGTGGAGGATTATATTCATTAAGGCCTATAACATAGTTTATGCATTTTTCAGTCTGAACGACATCAAAACAAACTTCTAAATGACCCACCATCTTTAGAATGAATTCCTCAGTATATCAGATGGTCGAACTCTGAGATGATAATACCCTGATATAATGTTGATCATGGAGAAAACAATATCCCTTCCAATGGTAAAATAAATTGTCGACACATGGAATAGGATACTATATCTTCATAGTAAAATGGTTCAACATTTAGTAATCAACACAGAAGCACAGATTTCCATCCAACATAAAAGAAAACAAGACTAGAGAACCCCATGGTGATGTACTCGGACATATAAACCCCCTACCCATCAACTCATCCATCAGATTCTTGATCCTTTGAAGCAATGTTGGATTCATTCTATATGGTGTAGTAGAAAATTCTTTAACCCCCAAAATGAGATCAATTATAAATTCCAGATACCACCCAGGTGGAATCCCTCGGATGTCATAAAAAATTACTAAAAATTAACCACTAATGGAGGAAATACAACCTTCTTTATACCTTCATAATCTAGAAATATACTATAAATCTAGGTATTGATTTCCCGTAGTTTCTAATGAACTATCCCAGGATGGCCCACCAAGATATTTCACACTCCTTATTGAATTTATTTTTCAACATTATGATATGTAAAATTCACTCTCAAATGGTTGCAATCTATGTTGATTTGGTATTCCACTAACTAGTCCATACCCATAATTAAGTCATTGAATGACATGTTAATAGTATAAATATTCCATTGAAAATGATAATCCCCAACCATGTGAGGACACCCTTTTCAAAAACAGATGATGCCCTACCATACTCCCAAATGTGAATATATTGTAAACACCCCACTCATGTACTGCACTCCTAGGATAAAACCACTCACAATTTGTGCAGCAACAAAGGAATAAGAGGTACTACTATCAATTATGGAATCATCTAGGGTAGAATCTAAATGAATAATACATATAACTGTCAAAGGTCCAGCCTTTCTATCCACATGTTTTTGTAGAATGGGATGAAACTATCATAACCCCTTTCATAATGTTTATGTTTGGGTTCCCTAAGCTTCACCTCTCTACTGATACAAGAACTATTCCTATTATATACTCATCCATTAGCTCTACCATTATTTCTAGAAGAAATAAAGCTACCATACTGGTATGGTGTAGAACATCCCCTTCTCATACTCTGTTTATTCGTAGCTAGTCCATCACCACCCCTATGTCATGGGCTCCAATACAACCTCTATAGATGAGGATTCATACCATTTCCTTGGAAATCTATCGGTGTTTGGGGAACTATCTACAAATTTTACCCGACCTACCATATTGGTGACATATCACTTTTTCAAGGTACTGGGTAAAAGACCCATGTATCTTGAAACAATTCTATCCATGTACTTGATTATAATTCTTGTAACGATGATTCCTACTATCAAAATTATTAACTATTATACATCCTACAAAAAACCATTTTTTATTTCAGTAGAATCCTTATTCAGGTTCCCCATTGAAATGAGATCCTAATACATCACTTTTGAGAACATTCTCAACCTGAATATATTTATCAGGGACTTAATATCTCATTTAATCCATTCCTGAAAATTTTGTTCCAATGTAGCCAGATCTATTGAAAACTCTAGGACAAATAACTACAAATATGTGAAGCATACATCATAGTTCTCTATAAAATTATCCCCTAATTCAACCTCAAGAACATTGAGTCTCTCTCATGTGTCATCATCTCTTGATAAAAACTTATCTAGGAACATCTCCTAGAAGTCCTTCACTACATGTTCTCCAGCAATCCATCCCAAGTCAAGATGTCCCACCATTGGTTCTCTTGACCAAGTAACGTTTATGTTTCATGATTTAATCTGTTCTCAAAAGGAGTCTCCATGTGTTCAAGTATAGTCTAGATACACTCAACCCCAAACACTATTGTTTCAGGTCTACCCTCACTAGTAAAAGTTGAAGTGTGATTCAAATGAAAATATTATGTAAGGTCAAACACAGTCTTCACCACCAACTCTATGACCCTCTCCACATACAGTATAAAGTAAGAAATTTTATCTTGGAACCTCCCTATCACATCCTCACATGACACTACTGGTGCTTTAGGTTTTACCACAAGAGGAGTATCTTTAGACATGTCCTCTTCTCATCCTATCCCCAACTGTCATCATTGTTTCATATCTCTATAGTGTCAAACACAAAACATAGTAATAATATGACAACATTAAAGGCAGAAAAAAAGGGATTCCCATAGGTCCATAACAAGTCATTCCCCCTTTTCCTACTACATGGTAAAAAGTGAGTCTCTATCACAACCCTCAATCATCAAACATCTAGGTCATGATTATAATTGGGTAAAATAATAAACATTTTTCAAGATTCACATTAGAAACCCATTTATTAACATTTTGATTCATTTTATATTCTCATATCAGAAACCTTTTTTAGTTGAATCATACAACTAGGGTAATGTTGTTCAATTTCAACCACTTACCCCAAACCCATTTTCCAATTCATTCTTAAAATGATGAATGTCACATAAATTATCATGAGTAACTAGAATGATGAATGCATGAACAACTCTCAATTCAAACCTGACCATGATTAAAATACTAAAAAATATAAACCACAATAATCACATCACACAACAAGTGCATCACATGAAGGAAAATAACATTTCACCTCAATAATAAAAATCCAACCATTGGTTCATGGTATTTACCCATGTATATGGGTGAGATACTCTCATGGATGAGCACTTAACCAATGTATGACTCATCCTTTTCACTTGTCTACATTTACATCATGCATCTTGGATGTGGGGGACTCATTTATTACCCCTTAGGATTACATTACTATTTCTCATGAACCTATGTCGGGATCATGGTTTTGGGAATACAATGGTGAAATGAAGGGGACGATTTTTCAATCACAAGGTCCATGTTAGTGTTAATATTCTATAAAAATTATGCAATAGCGTACCTGTACTAAGAAAAAAATGTAGTTGGGAGTCATAGACGGGACTTAGAGTAGGTTAGGACATATGAATATGTGCCACATGTCACATATGGACTCAAGGAGTAGTCGAACCAATCCTGGATGGGTGTGGGGGCTCTGGTCACTAAATCCTCATGAAGAGGTATCAATATAACTGTGGTTGCATATAGAGGCTCAAGAGAGTGGTTTCACGAAGATTGTTTCATAGTATATAGTTTCTTTATGATTCTCTAGTACTTCATGGAGTTCAGGGGCTTTGTTAAGGAGTAGGATTTATGATTCATGGTGACCTTACCTGAAGATGAAGTACTAGTTCATGAGAGGAGTGATTCCTGAAGACTACATTAATCATGAATCATCATGTTCCTCATAAAACCTCATTCTTTCATGAGGAGAATTATCCTTGATGAACAGAATCTCCCCCAAGGTTAGATTGTTTTAGGAACACATTAATGAGGGTTTCATGGATCCTAGGTACCCTTGATGAGCCATTTTCAGTCTAGATCATGATTATCAGTAGGTTCAATAATTGGGATCAATTTGGAGGTTTAATGGTTGGATGATCATTCCTAAAATTAATTACTGAATGGGTAATTATAAGTAAGGGTGTTTCCTAAACATTGGAAGTAGTTCCCAAATAATTTCTTGGATTCACGAATGGGTGTGAATCAGTCATCCTCACACATAAAGACCATCAATCATTTTCATGGTCATGATGGACTATAAGACCAACATAGGAACACCATAACAGATTCATACATTTACGAAGGAATCTTCTCAGCCGAGGAGCTTTTCTAGATCTAACAATTCATGAAGTGCTAGGGCTTTGACAATTTTTTTGTACTGACCCACATTTTAACCAAGGTATATATTGTTTTATTTTTGGTTTAATTTCCATGAAACAATCCTAATAATGAAGAGTTATCATGTTAATTTTAACTCAGGTGCATATAGGGCTTAATCAGAGCCTAGATCCACGAAATGTGATGAGAGGATTGGGATGTATGGTTAGCCATAACTATGCTAGCTAGCCTACACAGTTTACCATAATAGTGTGGTTGTATATAGATGTAACTTTTAGGATACATGGTTATTTTTTTGTAATTGTGTGACCCATGGAACATGGTCATGTTTGAAGAGTAGGTATTTCATAGTTTTCATAGGGCCATATAAATTGTTCACCTAACCATGTTATGTTCCCCTTTGGTGTAGTGAACGGTTTACATTTGGTGCACAATTTGGACAACCATGTGTCCAAAACATGAACCCTTATATTTTTTAGTGAAATTACATTTTCCCTCATTAATTATTTAAACCATATTCTATTTTATAATCAATTCTTCATGTTTTCAACACTTATTCTCCCTCTCTTTACTCAAATACTATATCTATCTAGTCTTGGAGATTACTCTTCTATATGGGGTCTAATTCAAAATCCATCATAATTATTGGATTTTTATTTGTATTACTATCTAGTATACTAACTCTTATATTTGTTTATTTTGAAATCCATCAGACAATTTAGGTGGGTGACAATTTTCTCTATTTTTAGGGAATTTGGAATTTTTGTCAATTTCATACAACCTACGAAAAATATGAGGCATATATTAAGAGAGGAATCCTCTACACTATTGATCAGGGTGGTCCCATCATTTTTCCCATGACATTTGATGTTCCTTAGATATTCCATTATGCTGCATGCTGGATTTTTCAATGTGTCCCCTTTTTTCATTCTTCTTATAAAATTGGACAGTTCATCTAGATACACTACCCTTGGTCTTTATTTAGGAGTTTAAAGGTCATTGACCGCATTTATATACACCCCATGGGTGAGCAAGGATTAATTTCCCATTATGGACGACTGTTTCAAATGCCATGAAATCCCTATTTAGCTTTTAGTTTAGATTTTAAATATATTTTCCCTTGTTAAATAATAGATTGATGGAACCCAAGTTACCTCATAAGTTCCTACACCAATTATAATTGGAATTTACAGTTTATTAATTTTTTTATTTGACTATGGTTCCCTCAAATTATATCTTGAGTCATATAATTAAATATCTATTTTGTAAATAATTAAATAGAATGATAATGTTTCAAATCATGATTATGATTTCATTAACTTAAATGAATATAACGGTTTAAGATGAATGATTTATATAGAATGATTCATAGAGAGTGGAAATCCCACACTATTGTCTATTCATAATTGACTACATTTTGAGAATTACATTGCCTTGTCATAAGTGAATGTGACAATTGATAAGAATGACTGGAAATGCATCATCCATATGATTTTAAATATGACTTACACCTTGACAATCATTTTCATATGATAGTATTGGATCTATTTACATTGAAGATATCATGATCCTTTAAATCAGGTGTTGACCATGACATCTCACACCACTAAATCTATTTTGGAAGGTGATCATGAAGCATCACATCCCTTGTTTGAGTGTGGGTGTGATAGAACACTCACTATCTCGAGATATTAGAAAGTTATATCCCCCTCATAATGAGATATAGGGAATGTACCATGTTGTTTGAGCTTTTATGATCCTTAGACTGGTAATGGATGTTGAGTTCCACCTTGGTCTGTCTAGAAACTATTATTATAGGTATATGGCCACATACCTCTTCATGTACTTTGTTTATATAGGTGGATGAAATATATAATTATACTATATATATAGACTACTATTATATATATATATTGACTAATATGATTCTGATTATGGCCTTTAGTGAAATTAGGTAGACCTTCTTTGTGTGCTATAGGAACCTGAGCAGGCTAGCTATTTATTTGGGCCTTATTAATTAATTACTTATACCATCACATGGTTTAGTCATGATTAATTCATCGTTTACATGTCGACACCATTGGTGGTGTACTACAATGTTTTTTTATCTCACATCCTACTAGGGTTTCCCTCGGTAATCTGGAAGATTATATACTTATATGTATGGATAAGGGAAAGAACCCTTCAACATGTCTTCTGTGTGCTATGTTTAGATGGATCATAGATGAATGGGACCAATCATAGGCTCGAGATGATCATGGAGCAGTTTTTTTTTATTTTTGTATTTTTTGTATAGTATGATTATAAATTCTTGTCCGTTGTTCCCTTTTTGTATACCATCATTCCATGCATCCATTATTTTCATCGACTAGTGGCGGTTAATTATTATTTTGTTCATCATTTGTTTAATGTTATGCTGCTTCTTTATTCATACTATTCATAAATATGCTTATTTTGTTTTATGTTTTTGGTTATATCTGTTGTGACACTCTGATAAGAGGGAATAGTCTCCCTAACATACAAACTTTACATCCTCGCCACTTCTCTCTAGCCTCTGGCATATTAAAAGTTCTTCCTTAGGCCAGGTGTCCCACTAACTCAAGGCTCTACCTAAGAGGACACTAGGTCAAGATGTTACTGATTCCATTATAGGTTTTTTGGGTGGTTTTTCCTTCTATTTACTCCAAAATAGCATTGTCATTTTTTATTATTCATGTGGAACATATTTCAGTGCCAAAAAATTCTCCCCCCAGAATTGAGAGATGATGGGAAAATTAGGGCTAGACACTATGGGAGAATTAATGAAAATACAGAAATCAACTCCTTCTTACAAAGCTAAATAATGATGGTTTTTTATGAGGAATGTTCATTGTGGAATCTAGAATGAATACAATCTTGAATTCGGTCATGCTCATACACCTATACAAAGCATTGGGGCCCTCAATGGCATGGAAAAATTGTGTGATGAAAAAAGTATTTTTTTATTTTCAAAAATATCTTCATTGTGTTGAAATTTTTCATCAATCACTACTTTAGAAAAATGGAATTCTGGATATTTTTTCCATCACTATTTCTTAGAAACTGAACAACGTGAACCAAATCTTCACCAAACAAGCAATGTGAACTATGTGATCCACAAACTGAAAACCAAGAACGGTCTTCATGAACATCCTTCTGGAATCATAATAATAAAATTATTATCTCATGAATTCAATGTCTAATTAGGAAATTAAAACAAATGATTCAAAGAGGGTGGAGATAGTGGACAACATTATGATCAAGATGTTCTTCTAAAGCACCTCAGGAAATGATTCACTGCTCGTATTTATGCAGGTGTGTCAAAAGAAACATAATTTTACAATATGATGTTGATTTATGTATTAGGGTTAATAAATGATGTATTCATCATATGGGTGAGTAGATATGTACTATATTATATGTTCATAGTAATACCTCTGAAAAAATAATGGCATAGAGGTGATACAAGAAACATCTGGAAGGATCACGCACCCATCACAGTAGAATGCATGTAAAACCTTATCAAATAAATCAAGGGGGAATACCTGAAGGATGCAACATAATTTCTATAGTATCATACAATTCCCAAATATGTTATGTGGATTTCAATAAGGGATGATATGGATGTGATTTGTTCTATGGAAGAAACATAAAAGATGGGTGGGCTTAAGCCTACAGGTTATGTGCATCATTCGCTGAATATGATCCAAAGTTTATGAGGGTATGAGTATATGAAGAAGAATGGAATTTTTAGTTCTATTTTTATCGAAACTTGGATATCATTCCAGAGATAATAATCATATGGTCATCAGGGAAAAATACATTCCACTTGTATCATGGGGAGGTCACTATCAGCCTTTGGGACATTCACAAAATCTCTAATATTCTAATCATGGAGGCGATGTACAATGAAATTCTCCTCATAGTGAATGTATGGGGGATGAATAAAAGTTTTCAGCCTTAGAGAATGCACAACTGGATCTTCTGTAGATCACATATAAAGCGATTCTACGGATGGGGGACATTCCTTTCAAACAGTGCATCAAATATTTCTCAAAATAACCAGTCGATTAATAAGTTTAAGGTGATTATCTTATAGATATGTTACCTATTAAGACTTTTACATGCCCTAGGGGATAAAAATAGATCCAATAATGATCATAATGGTAGAGTTTATATCATATAAAGAGGAAGGTATGGGGTTACTCTTTCCAAACTAAGTCCCAACCCATATTCAGGCCAGCAGGGTTCATCGAGTTTCTCATCTGTTGTTGCATTCTACTCGTGAGGTACACACACATGAGGGTGCAATGAAGATAAAGAATAATGGTGTAAATGATGTAAATAAGAAAAATAATAGATTTTTCCATCCCTGTATAGGATATGTTTTACAAGGAATATCGAAATGTCGGTGAAGTTAAGATGTCACTGAAAGTGTGATGTGATTTCCGCATTCTGGATAGCTTGCCGACTACACATATGTAAGGATATGAGTACATGAACCCCAATTCTCATCCCTCAACACACTTTTTTTCTAGAAATCAGGATCATGTTTTATGGTAGGCTTTTCAAACTATGTTTGGGGGAATCACTACATAAATTCAGGGTATCTTAGGACTTCATATTTCATATATTCCCCCTATCGACATGGGTGGTGACCAATGGTGGGACAAATACCATGATGTAAATATTTTACATTATAGACTCTTGAGGTGAGGTCCTCATAAAAATGGTCAATAAAAATCTATTTTGTGAGTCATACAACCCACAATGGTTCACAATGCAATTCAGGTGTCTGTAGGGATTGACTCTCAAGGAATACTCATAGGTGTTTTATGAGTTTCACCCTTAGATGTTGAGGTATCAATGGATCATGTTCATGAATGAATATGGAAATATTTGTAATGAGATTCTATTATAAACTTTTTTTATTGGATTACTAATGATGACACACATAGTTTGGTGATAACAAATCACAGGGATACATTAAGGAAGTAATCCACCTATCCGAACAAAGGTTTGGTCCGTCAAACATGGGGCCATGACCAAATAGTTTTCCAAGGGAATCATGGTGGAAAAGCAGGTCCAATATATGGAGAATCAGTGGTAGGTTCAGTAGTTTGTGATCTCAGACCAGAAAGAGGTTATGGGACAAAAGCAGAAGAACTATACTTAAAAACATTGGGAAATAATACTCATGAAGATGGGGATCCATATGGGGAAGCCCCCATGACATTATTCCAGGTTCCATCGAAGTAGTAACACTGCATGTATCTTCATAGAGTTTCCATAATTCCTGATGGTTCATAGAATTTGGATTCTTACATGTAGTTCAATGAAATTTAGGGAATGTGGAATAATTTCAACAGGTATGAGACATACCTCACTATGATTGGTAATTCTAAATCTAATTTTCTCAAGTATTGGGATGAGGGGAAGAAATATTTGTGGAGATGGAAGAAGCAGTGCATTCCCATGTCACTATGAGTCTGCTGACTGACTAGGTGAATGTGTTTCTAGAAAAAAATTCTCCCCTACAATTATCATCAAATGAAATTTCTATGCTTGCTCCATTGTCCAAGGAGTCGTATAAAACTTAGGTAAGTGATGCATATCAAGGCTCTCCAATTGGAGGATGAATTACTGTAGATCTGGTAAATATCTTTATCTTATGTACATAAGACATAACCTATTCCTTAGAACTATTTTCAAACTCTTTTTTTTCACTTAGTCATGAATAAATCATGGAGGACAGAGACTTTCCATACTGACTTAAAAAATAGGTTTAGGGGGCCTCAATCCATCAAGGGGAAGACATGGGCCCCGTTCCTAATATTTAGTTGTAGGTAATCAACCATCGGCGACCGTGATTGGGGTATTAGATGTGGTAGGTTCCATGTATAAGGGCTACCGATAAACATTCCGGAACTCCTTGCTGTAGTATACTGTTCACGTAATTTACTTTTCTCCTTTACATATTTGACTCACTAATTTTCCTTCCTATTCTTGGATAACATATTTTGGATTGGAATTTCAAACTATTCTTAAGGATCAACCATCACTTCCAATACTAACATTAGTTGTGTCAGAGTTTGAGGGAGTGAGAGTAGATGTTTCTCCCCATCATAGATCATTGGGGATGTCAAGCCATCTATAGAGGTTACATAAGAGAGGAATACTAAAAGAACACCATCAATGGAGAGGGTCAAAATGGGGACACAATGGGGCTGACCAATGGAATTATGGTGGGTCTCTTATTCATAATGGTTCCAATTAATGGTAAGGTTGATTTCAAAATAATGGTGGGGAACTCGCGATGTTATTAGTAGATGTGGTAACTGAGAAGGATGCATCAGGTGTGCCTACAAAACAAATGGCAACCCGTTGCGACTATAGGAGTGGATTTTGAGGTTTCACCATAAGTAGGGGTATCCAAGGAAGCTTGGACAATAGAGTCTACCTTTGTGATACAAAACAGTGTAGCAGAGGCATCTTCAACAGGTGTAGAGGCTTCTGAGATGTAACATAGGGATATAGTGCTATAACAGCTCACACCTGAGTAGATCCATTGATAAGATCCTTCTGATACCATACTGGTGGTATTCTTTACTTATGAGCCTACAATGCCCTAATATTTTATTGACTATTTCCTTGATTTCATCATGGATAACTGGTTTTCTTATCGTATGTATGGGTTTAACATGCAGTAATTTATCACCCACATTTATATAGCTGAAATGCTACAATGTGTGGGAAACCTCTACAATTGCTCAGTCATTTTAGGGATTGGGGGGGTGAAATATAGTATCCTTAATTCACTCTAAAGGGATCTCATCATCAAGTGGGAACTTGTGTAATGGAAGGAGTTTCATCTGGTATGGATGAAGCACAAACCAAATAGCTCTCGAGGGATCAAAAAAGATGAATATGAAATTTACCCTTTAGAGGGGGTTTTATAGGAGGAATCCATGATCATTTTAATTTGTGATAACATTATTATAATTTTTATGGTTTATATATCCTTAGTCTAAGATAAATAGAATGATTCTAGGAAGGTAGTGTTTGAGTTTTGGGCAGAGAAAAATAGAAAGAGGATCAAAATCAAAGATGTCCTCTATAAGGCCAACAAGGAGAGAGAATACCTAAAAGCCTGGTGACAGAACCAATATTTTCCAAAATTTAACTTTAAATGTCATTTTTTTAATCCAAAATGCGTTATTTTAATGGAAAATCACCCATTTTATGATTTTAGTGGTATTTTAGGTTCAATCGAAAAAATGGCCTATTTTGAATTATAACTATTTTAAATTATTTCTGTATTTTGGACATATATTATAGTATAGTAATCCAAATTAGGAATTTAATAGTTTTTAGTATTCTATACATCCTAGGATTCATTTTATTTTTCTAGACCCAAAGCTAAATCCACTATGTGTAATCCCAAAAACAATAAACAAGTAGCACCATTAATTTTATTCATAGATCTGGAGGTTTTTATGGTGGGACCATAACACTTGATTTGACGTCCCAATAACAATTAAATTTTGAGTGGATATGATTAATCCATATCATAATAATTTTCATGAAGGAATCCATGCATGAATTGGCCATTTGAAAGGTTGTTAAATAATTAGAATTTGTAGAAACTGAATGTTGAGATTCTATCAGGGAAGATTAGAATCTCAAATAGAAATGGGAATAAATCTCTATACACATTGAAAAATAAAAAAAATATCTAGGGAAGATGTTGAAGGAATTTATAAACAACTTTCACGAGGGTGTATAGACCTGAATTGACTAATTAATTGGTCTAACATGTGGTATCTTTTGAAGTGAAACTTTGAACTATTAAATTGGGAGAGATCCCCTTTCCCAAATCATTCCAATCCATATCATACTATCATACGAGGTATCAAAGTGGAGATATCCATGGTGGGAGTCTGGCCAAAAATCTCCCTAATTTATTCTTCTTAATATATGTAGTTTTATTAGTTTTATTTTTAATTATAATTAAAATTTCAGTTTTATTCATTTAATTCATGAATTTGTGTTTCTCCATACATCCCACCGTTTTTATTATCAATTTTATTCTATTAATTATATGTATTATTGGTTTTGTTGTTTTTGTTATTATCATGTTTATAATTATAACATTATTATTTTAAAACTATTTTATTTCTTTCTTTCTCCCTCCTGTTTTTCAAAACTTATTCCGTTAATAATAATAATTATAATAATAATTATTATTATTTTAACATAATTTATAAAATATATATTTTCTTATTTTCTTTTATTCTTTGTCTCCCTATTACCATTATCTTCTCATCCCCATTCATCCATTTTTATTTTAATTTTCTCACTCACCATTATTTTTTTCTTGATTCTTCATTATCACTATTGGAAAATGGCCATATACCCATGGTTTTCCAAAAATACTCGGTAAATGTATATTATTGGAGCCTATACCAATGGTTCAAGGAGAACCATGGGTATAGTTTTTTTAAGAACTATTCCCACATTGTTTCCTAAATTGTGGGTATAGGATTGTTTTTTGAGACCTATACCCACATTTTGTAAAACTGTGGATATAAAGTTATTTTTTGAGTACTTATAACCACATTTTTTCCAAACTATGGGTATATATTTCTCACGTTTTGGATGGAAAAAAATTTGATGGGCAAAAACTATTTTTCATGTGAATAGTTATTCTCACAGTTTTCTACCTATTGACATGGTTTATATAAATATATATAAGTAATTATAAATCTGTATACCAAGAAGATAATAGTTAGAGTATAGGCATAAGAAGTGTAAAAGGAGGTCGAAGGATCAAATCTTGAGGTCTCATTTTTTATCAAATCAATACACACAGTTTGTAAAACCAAGGGTATAGGTTAATGACATGGTGGTGTGGACCTATACGAATGGTTTCCAAAACTGTGGGTTTATATCGAGGAAATAATGACACCTTGGATTCCCATGGTTCCTTAAAACTGTGGGTATAGCCTATACTCATGGTTTTGTGGGCTATGGCCATGGTTTCAAATTGTGGTTATAGTTAAATTGTCTAGTAGTGTGTAATTATTTTTCTCAATTTCAACACACTCCACAAAATAATATATAACTCCCTAAAATGATAGGCAAATCCAAAGGCTTGTCTTGTGGAGAGGCCATGGTGTTCAAGAGTTTTCTTTACAATTTAATTTTATGTTTATTTTTAGAATTGAGTATCATGCATGGGTGAGGTGAATGTCCTGGATGTCGGACATCCCCTAATGAAATAAAACCCAATATATCTCTATTATTTTATATAATCAATTTTTCCTCTATAAAATGGTTAGTTATTTTCATGTTTGAGCAAATATAATATATGTATAAAACAACATCGATTAGACTGGGTCCTAGAAGATCACACCAAGTAGACCAATGAGTTTCATAAAAATTTATTAAATGAGGAGGTTGAATTAAGAGTTAATAAAAATTTAACGATGTTACAAAAATTATAACTATATAATAGAATTTGAAAAATGATATTTCAGGATTGGATTATCAAACTAAAATATAGCATATAAAATAGATGAATGATTAAATCTCAGGCAGAACCCACGGCCATATTCCTTTTCTTAAACTCATACTATATAGTTTGAATGTTAGTTTAAATTATCATTTTTCATGTCCATAAAAAATTATTCAATAACCCAAAAATATTTTAATTGATTTTTTAAATAAATCTAAAAAATAGAATATGTGAAATAGATTAAGTGAGTGAACCGAACTGAATTCCTCCCAAAGTTAGATGACCATAGTCAGCCTCTGTGCTACTTTAGAAAACATTATAATTTATTTTGACCATGCACCACGACAGTTATCACGGCCCATCCCAATGGTTCCTATGCCGCGACACCCCATGCCCACCTCCAATATGCATGGGGATGTAGACTTGCACCGAGTAGACATATCACTACCATGGTATGCATTTCCTATGTACCTGTATAGACAAAAAAATCTCTAAACCCACTAATGAGGAAATATAAAAACCACTAAGGAAAAAAATGCAAGCACACTACTAAGCCAACCCAAAAGAGTATAACAAAAAGTAAATTGCATAAATTAAACTTGGCAAGAATATAATACCACCGAAAGGTTGCTCTCCTGCACAAGACACGACACATGCGGGAAATCCCATGTAGGGTTGAGTATTACAATACTCAGAAGGGGACCCCTAAAACCACTAATCATTACAAAAAGTAATGGTATAGATATCTCTACAAATAATTTTTCTATACAATATAGAACAAGAGAAACATATCCTGAAAGACTGGAAACCCAGACCCATAGTCTAGAGCTTAGTCACTGTGACCGCATACCCATGCTAGGGATTTATTTCAAAAATTCCATGAATTATTCATCTGGGAGAACTCACTCCATTTGTCCGATATATCTGGTTATGTCCTTTAGAGATGTATGTTCATCAGGAAGTGTCACACGAGATATAGGCACATTGATAGGTCTGAAGAGAGAATAGTTACACCCATTTCGAGATAACTCACTCCTTAGTGGGGAATGATCATTATACATGGATGAGGATCACTTCCATGCCCATGGTATATACCACGACTCGTCCAGATTCACCTTCTAAGTAGAGGATTAATGTCTTGTTGGATTGTTCAAGTCAATATATGACACTACCTAGGGCCATGAATGGGTAAAGGATCTCACTTCGGTCCTCTCAGAGGGATTACGACTCTATACAGAATTTCTTTTTAAAGGTATTGTAACCATTTGGATGGAAATGTTACCTATCATTCAAGAGGATGAGAAAATGGGGCACTAACCCAAACAAAACATGTCCAAGGAATGGTGTAAAAGATGATCAATCCACATACAGATATGTACACTCTGTGTAGAAAGGTAACCCACCAAGTCATATGAGTACTGGTTCTACCTATTTAAAATAGCCCATGTTGAAGATCTTTCCACGTAGAAATATATATACACAGTATGTAACAGTGTGTCACTTCTTGTCCTACTATTCCATGGCCAATCTTTGTTTTCTGGACATGTTCACATACATGGCTGCAACTTGTGTTTGCTAACCCATGTACCGGTACACGGGGTAACCTGCATAACTGGTCTGGTCTGGTCGTGTGCTAGAATACATGTTGTATACTCCACCCCATGTCTTTGTATCATCTAAGATACATTCCAAGTCCAATGTTAGGACCCACACACCATGTGACTATTTTCACATGCACTTTCATTGATTCGTACCTTGCAAAACCCAATCCTCCACCGAGCTGACCCCACATGTTGTATTCTATGGAGAACACGACATGTTCATTGGGATTTTACCTAATCATCTCTCTTCATCTACACACCTCCATAAATCCTTTGTTCTTCTTTTCGGAAATCCATTATTCATGAAACTGAAGGTTCAAAGTTGTCCGGCCATGGAAAATTCATCTTGGTATGTTTCAAGAATTCTATAATCTCCAAAAAACACATTATGATCATCAGTGTGAAGAACAGTCGATGAAATATTTCTTCTAAAGACCACCGATTCAACTTCCACCATTATCTCCACACCTCCTTTGGGTTGTCACGATATACGATATTCAATTTGGGATTTTTTTAGAAACAAATGTGAAAAGACGTGTTGTTCATCACTACCTGAAGAATGCAAATAACACGAGGTCAAAAAGGGAGAAGAAATCCAAATAACGAATTGAGGAATGAACCTCCACCATCATTTGTGTCAACATTGATCTGATCTCGTTAGATAGATAAAGGGGAGAAAATAAAAATATAAATAAATACAAACATGTATCAATTGAAAAAAATAAACCTGATATGAGACCTTCCAACCTAAATGAATGATCCACAGGTCAACCTATTCGTGGGATGATCCGTGTTCATCATTTGAAACCAGGAACAGTGAAAAATGAATTGCAATAACAACCCCTACCATGATCGTTGAAGAATATGGGGAAAGGTCATTGGTTGATATTCAGTCTCACCACACAATGATCCACACATCGACATTCAATGTTGTTGGTCATCATTTTTCATGAATTCGGTGTGGTGGATCCTATTCAATGTTTAATGGTTTCAAGGAAATTATTCCATAGTTATGAGCCTAAACCTGAGATCCTAGTTAATTAAAACCCCATAACACTTCGTTGTGTTATGGAAAAGTTAAAATAAAATACACAAATATATTTATTTTACTTCCTTTAAAATGTTCTAAAATTAAAATTTGTACCTGACACACATCGGTCAATGTTAGGCCTCGCCTAGGGTAAATTTACTACTCTGAATGCAACGATTCCCTAATATTTTTATATGGGAAACATTTTAATATTTATTCCACTTTTTTCAGAAAACAACTCATTCACACTATTTGAATGATTAATTTATTTGAAAAATTATTCTTGGCACTATGGGCCTTTGAATATCCCATCTTCTCATAGACTCGTCTTGATGTAATTCCATATAATAATTAAAAATTACAAATGTAAAATTTGAGACATTACATTATCCCCACCATAGGGATTTACATCACCAAAAATCCCAAACAAAAGTCTAATCAATTACATGTGTGGCTACACCTGAATTTGAGCCTCTGGATCCCACGTTCTCTCTTAAAGATTCCAGTACTGCAACCATACATGCACCAAGGGAATCACTCAACCATGAATGATCCTCTCCTGTCGATCTTTGATCTCCATTGGGTAATCTGTAACGGTCACTACATTCTCAATGTTCATCTCACCACAGTCGATGACATGTGATGGGTCATCCATGTACCTCCTCATATATGACACGTGGAAGGCCTCAAGTACCCGGTGAAACTACGACAGTAGATCTAGGTGGTACGCCACCTCTCCATCTCCATGAAATATTTGAAAAGTGACAATGAACCTTGGAGTCAACTTGTATCCCCTACCAAATATCTGCAACCCTTGATGAGGTGAGTCTCGAAGTAAGACATGGCCTCCCTCCTAAAACTCCATAGGTCTCCGTTCTATATCATCATAAGAATTATTCCAACTTTTTTTTAGTATTCATCCACTCTTGGATGATCTCATCCATCTTGGTGGTAGCTCTAACCACCTCTGGACCCATGAGTGCTGACTCTCCGGGGCCGGTCTAGCCAAGAGGTGACTGGAAGGTTTTCCCATATAATCCTCAAAAGGTTTCATAACGATGGTGGAGTGGTAACTATTGTTGTACAAAAACGCCACTAGTGGTTGGTGATCCTCCCAACTATGAATAAAATCCAAGCTACATGCTTGCAACATATCCTCCGAAACCTGAAGGGTTTGCTCCATCTGACCATCTGTCTGGCGATGTAACGTTGGGGTCATGTGTAGCTTAGCCCCAAACACATCCAACAATCCCTACCACAATCAAGATTTGAATTGAGCATCGCGATATGATACTATTATTGAAGGGACGCTGTGAATCCAAACTTTCTATTATGTATAGATGTATACCACAGTCTTTATGGAACTCTACTCCCTAATAGCATGGAATTTGGCATACTTGGAGAGTTGGTCAACCATCACCCAGATGTAATCATGTCCCTTAGATGATTATGGTAAGCCCATCACTAAGTCCATTGATATTCCATCTCACTTCTACTCTAGAACATCCAAGGGGTGATAAAACCCCACTGGCTCCTAGTCCTAGGAACTCACCTACTGGAACCTAAGTCATTGAGAAATGAACAATTCTACATCCTTCATCACACATGTCCACTAGACCTGACACTAGAGGTCCAGATGCATTTTTTCCTCTCCAGGATGTACTGCCATGGGGGATGTATAAAAAAACATTAGAACCTCCTACCACAATTCTACTATCACAACTATGCATCCTCTAAATTGGACGACGTGCTCCCCACATTTGTAATACCTATCAGGAGTATGTCATATGGAAAACTAAACACCTAATTTCTCATAGTCGACATCCCCTAGTTATGCCTCCCTAACTAATCGTAGGAGTGGATGGGTGACGACCATAGATTAGAGATAAGCATTATTATATACATCCATGAAAGAAAACATTAGTGTTGGAAAATTTCTGTAAATCCTCACTCAACAGCTAGAAATGTGATCTCCTATCAAGATCAGCTTCCACAACGTTCATCATCCCAGGAGTATGGAAGATCTCAATGTCATAATCCTGGAGGAACTCTATCCATCACCTATTATTTAGATTTAGATCCTTTGGAGAGAATATGTAATTTAGGATCTTATGGATAGAGTATATGATAAAAAATTTTCCTATCAGGTAGTGTCACACATCTTCAACACGAAGACTACTACTACCAACTCAAGAAATCTCTGCACCTATATCACACTCGGGGGTGGCCCCTATGCTAAAATCACCTCAAACATGTATAAATCAACTACTAATCCATCTACTGTGATAACATGTACAAAGAAATATACATGTTTTATTTGGTACTTCCACTTCAAGAGATTCCCATAAATCTCATTCTCTTGGAGTACATCTAGAACCATACACATGTATCTCAGGTGATCCTCCTCTGACTCCGAGTACACAAGGATGACATCAATGAATACCATTAAAAACCTGTATAAGTATGTCTAGAAGATCCAGTTCATAAGCCACATGAACTCTACAAGGTTGTTCGTCATGCTGAAAGGCATCACCAAGTACTCATAGTGACCGTAGTGGCATCTGAAACCCATATTTTGTATATCTTCACCTCATACTCATAACTGGTGATAACCCATTTGAAGTTCAACCTTCGAAAACCGTCGTTCCCATCTTATATGATCAAATAGGTCGTTGATCATTGTTAATGGATACTTATTCCTCACCGTTTACCTGGTTCAGGCACTAATAATCCATGCAGAACCTCAAACTCTCAGCTTCCTTCTTGGTAAACAAAACTATGTCTACCCATGGTAAAACACTAGGCCTTTTAAATCCCTTCCTCTGCAGATCCCCCAAGAACACCCTCAACTTGTGATGCTCTATGAGATCCATTTGATACGTTGTATGGACTGTTACCTCTGAAGAGAAAGATCACACTTTCGGAAAATATGTGTGCTCATATAGTCTCCTCAAATAGGTGTCTCTAACCGAAAGGGTCGAGTTTACAGCTCCACCAGAATCACAAGGTTTCACACAAGACATGTGTTGATAAAAGATTAACTATAAAGTGTGTCTATAAGTAAGAAAACTAATTTTTAAAAGACAAGTATCCTACCTCAAATCATCCCTGGAGTCCCAGGGTCGCACGCCTTGATAGCATGTAGGAGCCCTCACCCTTGTCCCCCACCTCCATGAGCCTGGTTCGGACCTCCTAAGGGTGGTGGTAGAATTATGTAAAAGCATCTTCCACCTGCTACATTTCTCCATGCTCCTCTACCATGTATGCTGCCTGGTAGGTCTGCCTATTCCACACTCTGCTTATGCCTATGTGGTCCATCCATAACCTCCATTTTAGTAGTTCGCCAGGTTCTAAAATATCTAACAAGATATACCCTATCATTTCACGAGTAGAATCACCTCTCCATATACTGATATGATCTAACCTAAGAGACATGGACCATGGACCCCTTGTCTTGGGTCCTCCTATGATGTCTCCCACATCCCGATCCCTATGCCTGATGTCGGCTCCATGATACCATGGCCTCTATACCAGTCTTCCTACTGATGACTACTACAGGTTGTCTCTTCTCATCCAGGAATATTTTGACAACCAATGCTCACTCGAGCACCCCTAAACATGACAAAATACATAGAGGCACATCATTATCTCGGATATCCCATTGAAACCTCTCATGAAGGTACCATCTCTAATGAACCAATCTCTAACCATATCTATCGAGCACCTAGAGAGGTTGGTGAACCTCGATGAATATTATACCACCATTAAAGTGACATGCTGGTGCTGAAGAAGACCTAGATACACACTGATCTATGTGTATCCATAGAGAAATCCTCCCTCAAGAGTCTCTCAAACTCCATCCACAAAATAATATTATTTTCGTGAGCCTATGTGGTAAAACTCTAACATCTTCCCAATGGAACATAAAGAAGTCTCAATCCTAGGATCACCTTATGGTAAACCGGTGTCCTCTCTAGATAGAAAACTCAGGTCACTACCTCAAGCTAGTCCTCATCCACTTGAGGGTCAGACTCACCTCAGAACCTAAGGAGTTCCTATCACTGAAACTCATCCAGCGCACTCATACTGCGCTCATCATCTTCTAGTACTCCAATTACCATGTGTTGCTCCAATTGTGGGGGTATAGTGGTTGCACCACTTGGAAGAAATTCCTAGGGGACTAGTGCATGAATCAAAACCTCGTCGCTTAGGGGGTCATCCCTATGACCGAGTCACTAAATCCTAGCCAGTATGTATTGAAAAGGAATATTTTAAGGAAACAAGATGTTCCATGGTAAAATAGTATATCTTGATAGATGACTCAAAAGGGCATTGAAAACACCACCCAATCATATATGATGCATGTACCATTATTTTTGTCCTTAAAACTAGTGTTATCATGCGTCGAGTCGAAAAGAAGGTTATCAAACTCTTGGTGTCTAGATACGTCAGTCGATCACTCCAACACGAGATTCCCTGGCTTGAATGCCAAGATTGAAACACTACACTATTTCCAAAAACCATTCTCTTAAAATCTTGGACCTATTGTATAACTGACAACCTCTGATACCACTCTGTCATGACCCATTGTAGTGGGACCTATGGTGCGACATGCCAAGCCCACATCCAATAGGCCAGGGGCTAGTGACTTTCTCCACGTCAGAATATCACTAACATGGGAGTCAATTCCTAAGTACCTTTACACATGAACAAATCGTTATTTCTACTAATTCTAAAATGCGAAAACCATTAAGGAAAACAATTCATGCATACAACTAATTTGAACCATCAAATTACAATGAAATTTAATGTGAAGAAAGAAAACTGGGCTAGAATACAAGTCCCACAAATGAATGGGTTTTCAAACCACAAAGTACAACCAGTAAGGAAGAAAATAGGTACTAGGACTACTTATAATACCTTTAGGAACACCTCTAACAATAAGGAATCCCAAAAAAAATCAGTCCAATCCACATCCACCAAGAACTCTGTCAAAATACCACTCATCGGCAGAAGACACGACACATGTGGGGAAATCCCGTGCAGGGGTGATTATAACAATACATAGTAGTGGACCCTAAAAACCATAAACACTACTGAAAACATAGGCTATTCCAACTTTATAAAACCATTTGAATAGGATAGAAAACTATTTCTATAATATATACCGATGGTTTTCAAAACATTTGGGTGTTAAGTCATGGGGATAGGCCTATCCTAATGGTTACACATCAACTGTTGTGGTAGGCTAATAAAAGTTACAATATACCAATGGTTTATTAATAAACATTGGTATAGATTTCTCTCAATGGTTTGTAAACTGTTGGTCTCTTGGTATATGTAATGTATACCAACAGTTCTTAAACCGTTGGTATAATGTTTTACAAATAGATTTGCTATAAACATTGGCATATATAATTTGTCCAAATGATACCAACATTTTTTAAACCATTGGTATAGATGTTTCCCAACAGTTTTAAACCATTGGTCTCTTGTAATGTATACCAAAGGTTCTTAAACCATTGTCTCATACTTCTATTTGTGAACACAATACCAATTGATTATAAACCATTTGTATTTACGTTCTACACCATTGCATGTAGCAGACCCCCAGGATGTAGGCAACATACCCCCAAGATCTGATATGTATCATTGCATATAAAATATTCCCCTCTCCCCTATTCATATACAACAAACATCACAAAAAACACTCCAATTCACAATATTGAATTTAAAAAACTCATATAATACCTAAAAAATCACTACAATAGTAGATACCAAATTCAAATAATTATGATCCCAATGACTAACATATGAACATTTTGTAATTGCTGTAATATAATATTTGTATATATATATGCTAAATAATTATATTGGGGTAAGGTGTATTGGTTACTCAGGTTTTATTTAAAAAAATGATAATGATGGAATATTATTGGTTAGATTACAACAATCATATTATTGAATGAAGGTGGGATTCTGGATTGAGTGGGTTTCATTAACCCAACTAGATATAATTTGGAATTGTATTATTGGTGAGGGATAAGAGAACATAGGAGTCATATTTGTTACCAAATTATCTCTATATCAGAATAATAAAAAGTGATTATTTGGGATAATATATGTATAAGGTTATAAAATAATTTAATAATTTAATGAGAAAACCTATTATGATAATATTACTTGATATTTCAGTACTAGTGGAAAGACTCTATCCCCTGTTTTAGAAAAACTAGGACAATTTTAGTAGGTTTCAAAAGGAGAGAATGCTAAAATATAGTTTAGTTAACTGGGTGTTTATGAAATGTCATCAAAGATAATGTATCATGGTTTTGAAGATTATGGGTCACTGTAGTTTAGGTTGTTGATTATCCCTGAAATGTCATTAATTTTGAGACATCACGATTGGAATAAGTAGTATTGAACAATAGTGAGAATGCAATGCAAGATTTCTAGGAGTCAATGAAGGTTTGACTAACATATTCCATGTGTGATTGAGAGCTGTGATATTTAATTGGGTTTTCATTCATGTTATGAAATAAAATTATGGGTGTTATGGATTAGAGTGGTATTATTTTCTTCAAAATCTAATTTGGTAGTATTGGTGACTTCATATCATGATGTTATCATGTTTGGAATTGGGAAAATGTTGGGGAAATGGATTCTAGTGAAAGGAATACATGTCAGTGGATATATATTGGTGGTTATTAGGAATGATAATATGTATGGTAATTAGTGTTTAAGGATTCACATCATCTTGGAACGATGATTAAGGGTGTTTTTTTATATGAAGTGGTATGAATTCTTCAATATTTGTTTCATCAAAACCTGAATTAAATTTAGGATGTCATTAGAAGGTGAAGTATAGATAGAGTCACTATTAATTTAATACATGGATATGTAAGATTATGAATATAGGACATGCATATAGTTGTAGGGACCTAGTCTTGGTGGATATATAATGGGATTTTCCTCCCCTAGACTCAATATGAATGGATTATAAAATGATCCAACCACCATCCAATGATCTATTATTTCTTGGAAAATTTGTTGTAGGAGAAGGAATTCATCCTATGGTAGATGAAACTTTTATATCATGTCACACCTTACTCATCAAGATGGTTAGACAAGAACCAAAACCAATGAGTCCTCTGGCCTATCCAAGTCTCTAAAACTGATGACATCCCAGTGCTTATTAGTGAAATAATAAAGATACACAATTTGATGAATGGGATTGGTTGGTTATCATTAATATAGAATGGTATACTAATTTGGTTACCTTAAAATAGATTTACATAAATAGATATATCTATTATGTAAGGTTCTCATGTCTCAAACTATGGGTAAAGTCCTTTATGATGGATGTCTATCCATTAAGTTAGAAATGAATAATTTTAGTAGTGGCATTATTGGTGAATTGTATACAAAAATTTAAAATTTAATATATGGAAATATTTATTAAGAACCATTAGAAAATTCCAGGTAGAATATGGCTATATGGTGGCCCATGTTCATGGGTATGAATTTATGAAATCCTATGTTATTCTTACTTCATTGTTCTAACCATCTATTCAGAATATGAGTGGGGTTGGGTAAATTTCACTATGTTGTGGAGGGGTGAAGAGAAAGAGATACAAATAAAACATCTCTGTATATGCACCATACAAAACCCCAAATACGATTTTACTAATAATGTGACTAAGTGTCTCAAAGGTAGTGATTATTTTATATCCTAACATGGCGATTCATTATAGCTAGAATAGATTAAGAAGTTATGTATGATATGTATTTTCTCTGATGGTTTGGGATCAAATTTTGTTGTGTCAAAAAGAAGATCCACACTATTACCTCCAGTAGCCTCCCAACACCTGCACCCCCAACCCAGCAGCCTCCCCCACCCAACATCCCCCCTCCCGCCCTACACATCCCCCTCCCCCACCACCGCCTAAACATCCCCCCTACCCACCTCACCCCAAGAAACCTCCCCATAAACAGCCCCCCCTTTTCCCCACCTACATAGCCCCCCCCCCCCACCCACAACATAGTCCTCTTACACATCCACTCCCCCTGCACACCCCTCCCCACCTGCACATTGCACATCTCCCCATATGGAAACCCCCTACCCCCACCCACATTCACATCCCCCACCCCCAACTTGCACACCCCCTCTCCACCTGCACATAACCCCACCTACACAAGTCCCTCCAAACCATTACATACTTATTCAGCCCTGGAAAACCAAAAGTTCATAATTATTCCTCTATATATATAGGTGAATTCTTTACTTGTTCATTTATATAAATTCAAATATAAGCTACATTCGAATTTAATAATTGATTTATTTTCACCAATTTATCTTCATCATTTGAATAAAAAATTGTAGCATGTAGTTTATAATAATTAGATGAGTCATATAGTTCATTTATATAAATATAATCAACTAAACATTATATTATATTTTATAGTATTGATATCCTATTCAATTCAGTGGATATTGAAGGAAAATCAATTCCACTCTTCATGTCACAAGAATACAAAATTTTGAACCTCTAACATCAAATACAAAAGGACCACAAAACACCAATAGATACATCCTTCATGGGGTCACATAATAATACATATCATATATAGAAATATTTGAGTTTATATTTTATAAAACTATCTTATAAATTTTAATTATTATCTAAATCATTTATATTTAAGTAAATGAGATGTATGATGCTCCAAAAACAAGTTTTGATCCATTTACATCAAACATAGATTCATGATTTCAAGAACACACATTTTGAAGGGTATATGATTCACTAAGCTCATGATGAATACTATATTTCAACGAACACTCTTGAAATTTATAACATAGATATTCAAATTAATTATTTAAATGGAAACTCTCCAGGGTCTTAACATATTAATATACTTTTATTCTATTAAAACACATTACCATCATTTATTATTTTGACATATTATTCTGGAAATGATGCATGTTATATGAATAGTGTTATCAGTGAATGAAAAAAATATTTTTATCATAATCTATTTAGTTATTCCTATTCCACCAAAAAAATAACTAAATCATATTGTTCATTGTTTTGAGTCATATTTATCACCACCATTTTTTATAAAAATACACAATCACAAAATTTTGATTTATATTAATCATTTCCATTTATCCTCTCTCTTCAAAAATGCAACATTGAAAACCCAATCCCCATGAATCAAAAATTACATAATTTTGTAGTAAATATTAGAATGGTATTGAACAGAAAACCCTTTGTCATCATTCCTGATGAAGTAGTTGGAACATTATAATATCTATAACATTAAATACATATGCTTAGTGTATTATAGATGCGTGATCATCATTTTTCAATCAAAATAATATTTATAAACACAAAAGGTGTGAATTAAATTGAATCCATTGGTTCATAAACATGAAATCAAATTAAAAATTCATATTATGTTCAAATGTTATGATTTTTTATGATTTTTTTCATAAATTATATAAGATAATGTTTGAAAGTTATTTTTGAATTATTAATGTTTCTAAGAATAGAAAACATTAATAAGAGAAATTAACACACATAAAGGGTTCTATTGAAGTTACATTCAGTCTATAGGAAAATTCCATTGTGTTTCATCATCCTTAGATCTTATTTTTAAATATGTAACTCAATAAATAAAATAACGTGAATTTCCCCTTACCTCTCTCTATTTTATGATAAAACTAGGTTATTTATTCAACATTTAGAATTCTATTCAAAAAATTGATTCTCCTTTGTCTGTGGGAAGGAACACTTTTTGATAAACATGTTGAACCAACACAAGGGACCTAATAGTGATCACATACAATTGAAACCATAAATTAATAATCCCCAAATAGAATTTTGAATAATTAAATTATTTAAAGACATTTTGGATTAAAAATGTTTGTTAATATTACAATTATTATGGGAATATAGTGACTGTCAATGTCACTATATATTATTTCCACTACCTCAGTTGAATTAATTGAAAAATATTAAATACAAATTGAAATAATTCTAGATCATCATTGTTACTACCCCTAGGATAACACATATTAATCCACATCATGCGCATTTATAATTTTTATATCATTAGAATAACATAGTGATTATGAACAAAACTATAGATTAATTTATATAAGTGTATATTATGGCACATTATAGATGGAACAAAATTATATTTTTAGATTAAAAAATAATTAATTCTAAAAATAAAAATATCTCATTAATTAATGGAGTAATATTATTAAATGATACATCACAAAGTTCCTCACATTTCACTCTTATCAAGTGAATCACATAGGTAACTTTTGGATCAAGTATTCCAAATTTTGAAATGTCATGAATTATTACCAAATGAATCACACATGTCACTTTCCTCAAGTTCATTCCATAGGTCTCACCATTGACAGGCCCCACACAATTCCCTTTCCCCATGTGACTCGCACATATCACTTCAACGAAATTCCCTTTGGAACTCACTTCCCATTATGTAATCAATCATCAGAATACATATATAAACAATTATATTAAGATTTATGGGAATGGTGGATTTACTTCATCCAAATGTTGCAAAACAGTGAAACTTTAGGTGGCGATAATTGGGTAGACATCGCAATTTACAGACATTCTAAGGACCCATGTTTCAAAAAAACATAGATAACCTTCAAAATAAAAAAGTGTAATAGATATATAGGAGAAGGTGTATTGGTATTATTAAACCATATCAAGGTAATTAATGATATTTGTGAATGTGTGGTGACCAATGAGAACACAAACAAGAAATGTGTGTCAAGACAGTCCCAAAAATTCAAGTTGTATTAATACAATAATAATAAATTTTATATAAGATCATTTCAAAAAATATTATGTAATAATTTCCTCATTTTATATGAATACATAAAATGGTATTAGTAAAAAATGTACTTTCCATTAATCTATTTAAAACTAAACTTTTAGATAAAATTTTCAAAAAGTAATTGTTAGAACTCTCTTTTTGAAGATATAAATTAGTTTCCAAGGTATAATTACTCAAAATTATAATGTGAAAATAACCTATATGGTATATTATAGTACACCTAAATCAATAATATTTTGTAACACGCTGAAAAAAATAGTGATGGTGGTAGTGTTTCAAAAGGGATGTTCACCGACTATATGAAGGCTGAAGTATATAGAACATCCAATTTCACATTCAAGAATAATAAAAAAAACCAAAATGATGAGAGATTTTAGTGGATGATGAAATAACTAAATTTGGTATATAAAAATAGACAATAAATGTACACAGAATATGTAAATTCAACTCACCAATTTGAAGAGGAAGAAACAACTACAATTTATCAATGGAAGAGGAGGGGTCACCAACTGGGAAGAGAGAACCACTATGGTAGGGAATAAATCCATCTAATTTTGATAGGTTAGGGGTCTCAAGTATATTTGGGGAAAAAATATCCCAAAAGTTTTAAAAAAATGTTGTAAAACTCATTATTACCAACTGTTTAGAAAACCATTTGGAAACATCACTATATCCCAACATTTTAAAAAAAAGTTCGCAAAAATTCATATACCCTAGCCTTTCCCAATGGTTCTATAAAATATTTGGGAACATATATTCCTATCCCAATGGTTTTCTCAAACCATTAGGTAGATACATGATATATATGAATATTTTAATGGTTTAAATGAACTGTTTTTATAGGTTATTTTTCCAACGAATTGAAAAAACTGTTGGGAGAGAAGTGTTGGTATATATGGGATTTACCCCAGTGAAAGAAATATGAAAAGTAAAGTTACATTCATATCTACACAGAATATATCTACAGAACGTACAACAAGAGAAAAATATACCAAAATAATCAAAACCCATACCCATAGTCTAGAGTGAAGTCACAATGACCACATACCCATGCTACGGATTCCGTTCAAAAATTCCATGAAGCACATGTTTTGGATAACCAACTCCGTGAGTCTGATAGTAATAATGACATATGTCTAAGATGTACATTCATTAGGATGTGTCATGAGAAAGATATATTCTATGATAGGTCTGAAGAGAGAACAAATACAGTTATTTTGGGAGAAGTAACTCTTACGTGGAGAAATATCACGATACACAGTTGAGGATCACTACCAGGGCCTTGGAATATACCATGACACATCCGGATTCACATGTTGTATAGAGGATCATCATCCGGTAGTATTGGTCATGTTGATACCTGACTCTAACTAGGTCCAGGAATGGGTAGAAGATCTTTCTTTGGGCCTCTCTAAGGGATTCTAACTCTACCCTGAATGTCATGGTAGAGGGATCATGCTCTGGTGGATGGAAATGATACCCGGCCAATATGGGCGATGAGAAAAGGGGGAAAACCCAAAAAAAATTATAATGAACAGTGGATAAGAATATCAATCCATGTATAGGAAGGTACATGATATTTATAAAGGTTACACACTATGTCATATGACCCCAGGTATTGCCTGTGTAAAATGGACCATGTCAAAGAGAATGTTGGTTAGAAAGAGATATACATAGTGTATAACATCGTGACCAGCCATGTCCTACTATCTAGGGTCCTCTTGGTGTATACCGGCCATGTGTCCGTACATGGCTTCAACCTATGTATTCCAACCTGAGTACTGGTACACTTGGTTACCTTCGTAATAGGCCTAGTTTGGCAGTGTGGTGGATTACATGCAATGTACTCCACCCTGTATTTTTCTATCATCCATGATACATGTCTAGTCATGTATAAGGACCCACATACCTTGAGAAAATTGTAACACTCAGTGTCATATCTTCCTACATAGCTTTTTAGTTCCTTAAAACGTGTGTTCTAGATTTACGAATCCCAGTTTCCAAGAGGTTCCATTGGATTTATTCATGGAACAAGAAACTTCCAATAGTTCATTATCCCAATAGGACCTACATTCCAAAGGTAGGTGTTCGTTATGTTTTGAACATTACGATACATAAGAACTGGCATTGGTTGAGAGGATGGTAGGTTGGACTCATAACACCCTTTTTGGGGGAAATTATTGTCTACTCATGGACTCTTTTTGTATAATTAAAATATTTTTTATGAATCCTTATTCATTCACCAAGTATATCATAAGTATCCCTTGGAATTATCAATCACTTATTTAACCGTTGTTATTTTAATAATCATTATGATGATTCTGGTTTTTAAGCCACTCAGTGGGGCACTCTGGAATTTATCGTCATCCTGGGAGACGAAAGTTTGTTTTAATCTTGGGATCATACTCAAAAAATGAGCTACCTAAGTATCCTTGTGAAAGGAATCAGAACCCTCATAGTTCAGTGCCTCTTAATAGGACACATCATACCTATTAAGGTCATGTGATTAGGAAATATAAGAGGAATATTCATAGTTGAAACTTAGTATATGACATATGCTGAAGCAGCCCAAGGAACATTGGAAAGGATATTGTTTTACAATTAGGATTATACCCTATTGGGAATATTTCCCAAAGAGAACATGGTTTATTTGAAGTTTTGGGTTTGAAACTCATGTAAGCTTCATACTTATCCTATATCTAAGGGAATCAAATCCCACATAGTTAAATATGTCTCATAGGAGAGTATAGTCCTCTAAGAGAGAAGAGTTTGGGATTACATCCTAAAAAAGGATGCCTTGATGATTTTTGGATTGAATTTTGGACATATTTCCAAAGGAGGATGCCCAAATTGGGTGAATTAAGGGTGGATTCTTGAGGAGGATATCTAGTGAGCTTGGGCCCTGAAAAGGCTTCCTAAATATCATGGATTGAACAATAATCAGAGTTCTCATATTTCATTCAGTGATTGTTTGTTCACATGTTTCCACCATCACGTATCCTTAAGCACACGTGAGTCTTGATCGGTGTGAGAAACAAGAGGATATGAAAGATTCAACAATGTCACATCACACATTTCCTCCTCCGCTGATGGAAGAGGGCACATCGACCCAGGATGAGGGCAAGGCGAAGTGCCTTCCCTCTGTTCTATTTATATTGTACAAGGGTATAATGTAAGGAAGAAGGGGTGAAGGTGAGGGGCTAATAATAGGATGGCTTCCCTTTTATATTGGTTTAGGATAACTACAAAGGAGGATTCCCATTTGAGATTGGTTGGGGCTTACTCCTAACGAGGATTCCCAATTGAGATTTTTTGGGGCTTACCCTTTAGGAGGATTCCAATTTGATATTGGTTGGGCTTACTCCTAAAGTAGATTTACAATTGAGATTTGTTGGGGATTAATCCTATGCAAGAAGCCCATTTGAGATTGGTTGGGCCTTACTCCTAAGGAGGATGCCCATTTGAGATTGGATGGGGCTTACTCTTAAAACGGATGCCCATGTGAGATTTAACCTGGCATTGGATTCATGTGATTAGGTTTGAGGAGTTTATTGAGGAGTGTATCGACTCAAGGTACTCTAGGAATTCAAAAGGAGAGTCCAAACATGTATCATGTGAAACGAACTAAGATGACTAACTCAACTGAAGGAACTTCATTGAGGATGATGGAGAGTATCAGATCATGGTATTCCAAGTTTGGACGTTGGGAAAAATAAAGGGCGCAATGGGAAATGTCATTGACCAGTTCCAAAAAGTAGGTGGTGTGACTATCCTTTATTGATGGGGGTCAGTGACGAAAGCGAAGGGACATTCCCAAAGGGCATGGACCAGATCCAGGCACTGAGTCTGAGAACGGGTGAGGCGGTGTATACCCCGCTCTATGGACCAATGGAGTCACTCTGGTGCTCCACAAGGGTGTCACGTGTATGTGCTTCGTGTAGCTCCCCTGCGGAAGTCCCCCACGTAGGAGCGGTGCACATGTTCTCTGCACAGGTGCGCCGCGCAGGTTCTCCGTGCAGGTGCAGTGCGAAGGTGTTCCATATGTTCTGGAACTTGATAGAACATTGAACCACTTTATTCCCTCTAATTATATCTTCTCTCAAGTTTTTAGAGAGCTACCAGAGAAAATTTGGGGGATCTTGGTGAAATACCTATGCAATGGGCACTTTGGTACTTCATACAACTTTTTCCGTACTTGAAACGGGGTGCTCAAGGGTCCTATTTATTGGCAAGGAGGGGACCTGGCTGAAGGGATGTTTTCTACGCAGGTGCTCATCATTGTTCCTCCACATAGGTCCTTCACGTAGGTGTGAGAAAATTATACGTCCTTGTAGGTCCTCCACGTAGGTCCTTCATGTAGGTCCTTCGCATAGCTCTTCAGGAAAAAACACCTTCCATTTTCTGAGTGCCATAACTTTTGATCTGTAAGTCCATTTGGGCTTCACGACCAGTCAAATTGAAGGTCTTTAAGAGATCTACACATCCTTTTGTGATCGATCTTATAAATACACTGCTTGAAACTTCTTTCATCGTGGTGAAAACATATTTACTCATATAGGGCATTTGTTGTCTATGTGTGAATCATTTCACCACTCTATAAAAAAGTGCATGGAACACATTTCCTGTTGTAAATAGAATCCCCCACCCCTCCATATAATTTGATTCATTTGTAATGACAAAAAATCTTGTTCTAAGATAAACGTAGGAAACATTGATGCATTCCAATATCATGTGGTTAGATTTGGAGCTACGTCACATTTGGAAGATTGCTCAAATTTTTTCCTAAGCCATGGGTATTAGCAAGAATATATTTAATGTAGCTAGGGTCATGTGTAAAACCATAATAACACTGTATATTTTGACTTTGTATTTCTATATATTACCTAAATCATAAAAAAAATGTACATTTAGTGAGCTTGGAATCGACTTTTTCTCTGAGTTCTCTTTATGGGTTCTAAATCTAATGAGTACCAAGTCTTTTGTTACTGGAAGTTTAGAGTCATGAATGTTGGACTATAATGGGATAATATTTAGGGTTGAATAGATTTGACCATAAATATTAAGCTACATTTTAATGAAAACTCAGTGTCTATGAATTGCTTTAATATTCTTTAATCATTTCCTAGGAAAATCTTGAGTCAGGATTTTTTTATGGTTAACGAATTTAAAACCTATATCAACATAAGGGGTGTATTTTCTAGGAACTAAGTTACAAATTATTTGTCAAAACCTTTTGGGGGGTTTTATTATAGAGATTCAACTGGGGAATATGCTGCATAGCCCAATAGTGACATCTTTTGACTAACATGCCCGTTATGTAAGCAACTTATGAAAGGACGCCTAAGGGCACATACTGCATATTCAAACAAAAGTGTTCTATGATGTTCATCAATTTTCTGTTGATAGATTTAGGAAAATAATATTTGGGTGACTCAAGAACAAAGTGGGTGGTTTTTCCAAGGAACATAATTTTAAGAATGAAACAGGGCTATTTAAACCAACATAAGTAATGAATAGAAAACCCGATTCTATAGAAATTTGGTGCATGAGAAATGACTAAAATTTTACAAAAAAATGGGAATTTCTGATGTTGTACTATGAAGTTTTTTTTCATGCAGTGAGGACATTGGTACTGTAAAGATTTAAGTCATGTAGTGTGGACATTGGAACTCTGCAGTTTTAAGTCATGCAGTGTGGACATTGACACTATGCAGTTTTAAGTCATGTAGTTAGAACATTGATACTTTGAAGTTTTTATGTCATGCAGTAAGGACATTGGTACTATGCAGTTTTAAGTCATGTACTGAGGACATTTGTACTATGGAGTTTTATGTCATGTAGTGAGGATATTGGTACTATGCATTTTTAAGTCGTGTAGTGAGGACATTGGTACTATGAAATTATAAGTCCTGAAGTGAGTACATTGGTACTATGAATTTTTAATTCATGTAGTGAGGACATCAGTACTATGCAGTTTTACGTCATGTAGTGAGGAAATTGATACTATGTAGTTTTAATTCATGTAGTGAGAACATTGGTGCTATGTAGTTTTAAGTCGTACAGTGGGGACATTGGTACTATGCAGTTTTATGTCATGCAGTGAGGACATTGTTACTATGCAGTTTTATGTCATGCAAGGAGGAAATTGGTGTGACCTTATTTTTAAGGTCTTTAGTTCTGACCAAAAGTTCAAAACACTCCCAATTTCATGATAGTTAGTTTGGAAATATACTATCATATTCCGGTATGAAATAGAAAATTGTAAACTATGATTTGAAAATTTCTAAAACCGTGGAATGATATGGAAAAGGGCTAGAAGCATTAGAGGAAGTCATTTCTAAAATGATGTTATCATTTCTTGACAAACCCATTATGGGGTATATATTATGCAGGGCCAACTGAATCATATGATTCATAGTCAAACAGTGGCATCTTTTGACTGACATGCCTGTTTTGTAGGCAACTTATGGAAGGTCGCCTAATGGCATGTGCTGCATAGTCAAGCCAAAGAGCACTCAGAAGTTGGATGTTCTATTGTTAAAAGTCGAAGAATGTTAATGGAGACTCAAATTTTCCACACCATATATTTTGGTTTATGGAGAAAAGAACCTAAATAAAGAAAGGGTATTTCTAATCAAGATATCCAAAGAATCAGAGGAATAATACTTTTACAAAGGTCTGACCCAAATGTGAAAATATGTTGTGTATAGTTTTAGGTCATACAATTAGGAACAGAAACAAAAATAATATATAACATGTGGCAACGTGATTTCAAGATTATTTCATAGTGTATCGAGCACATGATGAGGGAAATGTGTAAACCATGGTCTTGATAAATTTTGGATTGTGGGAAAGACAATGGGAAATGTATAGTTGAATGACTGTTTCAATATACAGATTCTTGTATATTGTCCTCAAAGATTAAAGGGGACATGGATACTATAACCAAGAACGAAGTTACCATTATTGGAAAAACCCATTATGGGGGTTTTATTATGCCGTGCGAAATAGGGCATGTGCTGCATATCCAAATAGTGGAATCTTTTGGATGATAGTCCTGTTATATAGGAAACATATTTATGGCTGCCTAAGGGCATGTGCAGCATAGTCAGGAAAAAGAGCTCTTAGATATTGAAAATCTTATCACCAGAAACCGTAAGAAAGATTATGAAAATCTGAAAGAAAAATTCAAGATTAAGAGTGTGAGATATGGAAGGGGTTATTCCCAATGTACATGACAAATATTTGAATCAATATTCACCATGAATTTGATGTCCTTTACATAGATCTGACTCATATGTAAAATGGAGGCTTTCCTTGTTTCCTCAGAATGAATATGGCACTGTGCAGTTTTACGTCTTGCAGTGAGGACATTATACTATGTTGTTTTACATCATGAAATAAGGAAATTATACTATGATGTTTTACATCATGCATTAAGGACATATTTTTAACCCCATAAGAAATTAAAATACCTTATATAAAGAATCCATTTACTCAACTCCTAATCCCACATGAGTTATGCTCGTTGTAAAAAACAAGGAGCAGTAAGGGTTTATTTTATAATTAAAAAGGTAATAAAAATTAAGAATTGGGGTATTAGATTTTCATTCAGTGTAATGTCATTAGGTAAGGATGAAAATTAACTATTATGAGAAGAAAGACATAATGGAACTCGATTAAGGGATAAAACACAAGTATCACTATATGTTTTGCTGGGGAAAGAATCAATTCATACATAGTTTTTTCATTAAAACATTCCCTATTATGATTTTATTTTTTTATATAATAAATAAAGGGTTTTTTATTGTGGCTAGGCCCATGGTTGGAGATATAGGTGTCTGTATGTATCTCAAAATATATGAGAATCAAGCCATACAAATTTCTTGAAACCATCATTCCTCGCAATAAGTTTGATATGAGGAATTGGCCTTTTGATATGTTCTGAAAAAACGATGAATTTTAAGACATTTAATGGTATAATGACCAAATCATATATCTTATGGAAATATTATATATAGATCTAATTCATATACAAGAGGATAAATGAAAATAAGAAAATTTTGTGGGTGTGGCTGGGCCCAGAATTGGAGATTTAGGCGTCTCTACGAATATCATTGAAAATGAGAATCCAACCATAACTAGTTCTTGAAACTTGGTCCTTATGCAGATTTGAATCTGCGATAGGAAATAGAGGGACTCATGTACTACTAAGGTGTAGTGATGATGTCAATGATGTTTTCTTATGGAACCTTCTAATGTCTTATAGAGAAAATGTTAGTTGTACAAATGAGGTCATGCAATTTAACGACATGTGACAAGGAAGACAATGTTATGCACATTAACGTCATGCATCTTTGATTCTTATGGATGTTATGCAGTTTAATATTTTGCAACTAGGACATGGGTGCTTTGCATTTTTAAGTCATGCAGTGAGGACTATGGTACTGTGAAGTTTAAAGTCTTGCAGTAAGGACTAATGCACATAATTACAAAAAGTATTTCATAAAGAATCTCGCATTGGTTAGAGATGTAATGAGCTATCCATAAATTGAGAATAAAGCATAATAACAATTTTAATAGACCATATGTATGGAATGAGGTCCTTCCCATTTTGGTTCATGTTTTGGAGGTTTCTTTCCTGGTATCATTGGAGTCCTAGAGACTAATACAAATTCCCCTTGAAGGAATGAACGAAGACGAACTTTCTTATTTAAATCACTTCCTATTCAGTTCTAAGATACTACTAGATGATGCAAAGTATGAAATATTTTCTCATTTAATCGTTCCAACTCATTAAACCATTTTTGATATCATTCATCTGTAGATAACTGATCACAGATTGCAACTCTATGTGAAGGAAATTTTATTTAAATTGGAAAAACCACTTCAGTTTCATATACCAATTACTAAGGAGTTTCTTGGGTGGCAGTACGAATAGTTGTCCAAAAATCCCATGAAGCATTCAAAAGTTTATTAGGCCATGATTTCTTATCTTTAACCACCATATTCTATAGTATATTTGATATGGTTTTTTTGAAAGCCTCTATCTTTCCATTGGTTGCCACATGATATCGAGATGAATGGTTGGATTTGATATTATATTCATGATATAACATTTTTACTTCAGCAGAAAAAAAATTGCTGCCATTGTACATCAAAATAGTATGAGGGATGCCAAATCTAGTGATGATATTCATATTAACAAAACTAATGATGCTTTTAGCTCCGAATTCCTTGAGAGGTATTTCCTCAACCCACATAGAGAAGAAATCAGTAGCAGTGAGAATATACTTGAACTGCTTTATCGTGGCTAGAGTATAAGGACCTACTAAATCCATTACCCATGTAGAAAATGGAAAAGAGTATTTAGTTGTATATAGAAAATCTGGGTGTTGATGAATGATGTTAGCATGCACATGACAGCGATGGCATTTGTTTTGTGATGTCTGTACAATCCAATGTCATTAAAGGCCAAAAGTATACATGCCTTCAAATATGATAAGAGAGTATGTGCCTAGATGGGTGGCCACCACAAGCTCCTGAATTGACTTCATTCATGAAATTCGTGGTCTCTTCTCCCTCAATACATCTAAATAGAATTCCATCAAAGCCTCACTTATAAAGGATCATTTGGTGGTTTGGACCAGTGTAAATAGTAAAATTAGTCGCTCGTCACCGAATCTGCTCCTTCTCAGTACTATTGGGCGTAAGTATCCCACTTTGAAGATATTCCTCGATGGATGTTCTCTAACCCATGGTATGACCATACAGTTCAGAAAATAGGGAAAATTTCATTAATTTACTCTCTTATGTTTTGAAAAAAAGGTGAAACTATGTGGCGATGGGTTTTGCTGATAACTGTCTCATCCTGATTTAGATCTTCCAAGGCTATAGGTTCATTATCCATTGCATCTTCTTGGGAATTTTGTGATCGCGGGACATAGGAAAATGTTGTCTCTGAGGGAAATTCATCCATTAATTCTCTGAAATAATCTCACAAAGGTATTAACTCTTATTTTCTGATAGAGTATTCCCAATTGATTTGTTTGATTACCAATTATGAATAACCTTTTATCATTAAATGATCCATTCACACCTTAAGGGAAAATTTCTAACCTACGATGAGAGCTTGATATTCTGCCTCATTTTTTGTACCACCTTTTGATAATAGAAAAGAATAAGGCAATACTTCCTTTTCTGGAGAAATAAGGAATATTCCAAATCCAACCTTGTTGAGTTTAGGATTTTCTAGTCTCCTCCATGTTTAACTTCTAGAGGCACCATAAAAATACATTACCCATGTTTTGGGAGTTATATTTAAAAGAGAAGACCTCTTCATCAGGAAGCTCAGTATTAAATGATGTATCTTCCATGGATGCATTCTCAACATGGAAATCAGCCATATCTTGAGCCTTTATTTCCTTTTGAGGAACAAACTAGATATCAAACTGTTGCAAAATAACCTCCCACCGTGATAGATTCCTTATATGCATTATATGACTGAAGATAATAAATGTTGTTTTCATTTTCAGCATCATTCATTTTGGTGAGGAAGGTGCCAAGTGATCGCTCTAAAGCTATCATGTAAAGAAATAGTGGTCTTCCTTCAACAGGTGGAATCAATACTGGTGGAATCAAGAAATATTTATTGAGTATATCAAATGCTTCTTAGAAATCCTCAGTCCATTGATATGTGACTCCCTTCTTTATTAATCTAGTGAAAGGTAAACATTTTCCTGCCTAATTGGTGATAAAGTGCCAAATATAGGCCAACTGTCCTTGAAGTCCTCTCAATTCATTCAAATTTTGAGGAGGTGACATACCAAATATTGATTTTGTTTTCTCAAAAACAACTTCGATACCATGATGGCGTACAACGTAGTGAATGAATTTTTCTAAGGTTACCCCGAAAGCACATTTTAAGGGGTTCATCTTCAAGTTATGTTGCCGAAGTTTGTGAAATATGGTTTCCGAATCATCCAATTGATTGGTACATTTTCTGTATTTGACTACCAAATCATCAACATAACATTCAACAAATTTCCCTACGATGGGTTTGAAGATATGGGGCATGGCACATTGGTATATCGTGCCTGCATTATTTAATCGAAAGGGCATTACCCAATAAAAAAACACACTTTCAAGAGATATAATGGATGTAGATTCTTCATCATCTGGGGCCATTAAAATTTGATTATACCCTAAATATCCTTCCATGAAGGAATGTTCTTCATCACCAGCTATTGCATCAATTAAAAGTTCTATAATCGAGACTGGAAAATAATCATTCGGACAATTCCTATTAAGATCTCTGAAATCAATGCAAACTCTAATTTGTCTGTTCTTCTTTTTCACTGGGAAAATATTGGCCAGCCATTTGGGATACTGAACTTATATGACAAAGTTATCTTTTTTAATCTTATCAACTTCAGCTTCAATTTTAGTGGCGTGAGTTGGGTGTGTTCTACGAGATGCTTTCTTGATCCCATGATGTTTTTCTGGAAAACCCAAATGATGGGTGGATACGTCAAAATTATGTCTTGGAATTTCACTATAATTCCAAGAAAATATATGTCGATTTTTCTTTATAATGGAATTATACAACTCTTCTTCCTCGAAGGTCATGGCCGCACCAATTAATGTGGGGCGTGGATCTTCTCATGTACCCAGAATTATTTTTATGAGTTCATCCACGGTGGTAGAAACATCTTCTTCAAATGCTGGAGGAGAAACCCTATGATCTTCCTCTTCTTCTTCATTATGTGCCACTTCTTCTATTTCCATTTTCATGGTAGATGATAAGGAAATACTCCCAATGTTAGGGGAGGAATCAGTATTTGAATATCTCAAAGAAAAAGCCACCACATCTGATCATACTGATGGTGAAGGGTCTTCATAAGGTGAAGAGGGATTTATGGATTGAGAATCAACATCTTTGTATCCCTATAATATTTCTAAAATTTCTTATATTCTGATTAATGAAGTAGAGGATCATTTTAGTTTAGAAGATGAAATAAAAACACTTCCATTCAAGATTTCATCATTGCTTGGTGCATCAATAATTTCTCCCATTTTATCAAGCACAATTACCGTAATTGACATTATGGCAATTATTGGATGAGTGCAAGAATTTGGCTTTAACCTTTCAACTTGATTTTTGGGTCGAACATTATCTATACTCAAATTCATGAATGGATTGGTGGAATTTTTTTGCATTACATTTGGATAATTAACTCTGTTTATTTCCATTTTCATGGACTTCATTCCTTTTTTGTGAAAAAACATTGCCTCAATATATTGAGATTTACCTGTTTTGAACATAGCCTTATCACCATACAATGTTCTTATTTGACAATTGAAATAGTATTTCAGACATTAGTGGTATGAAGAAGGTATTGTTGCATATTGATACAACCAAGGCCTTCCAAGAAGAATATTGATGATTGTGTCTTGACAAACAACCATAAAATCTGAATTAGACATAAGATCTCCAAACTCGGTTCTGAGTGTAATATCACCTAGAGGATATTGTTCATTCTTATCATATCCTTGAAACATTAATGTTGAAGGAGATAAGTCAGATTCAGTGAGGCCCAATCGACCAAATGTATGAACGGGAATGAGGTTGACTCTAGAACCATTATCAATAAATACTCATCAGTTATCCATATCATTGTCCTTTCCAGACAGATACAAGGCCCGATGTGTCCATGTACCACATGGTCTGCATCTTCAACTGTAACAGATATGACTTCATGAAATTCTACAGAATCATTCTCTATATGGTAAACCTCAGTAGCATTAAATTCAGTTTCAAATTCTTGAGGACATAACAACGCCTCAATGAGTTCTTCTCGAAGATCTTTTGATTGATTCAAAGCATCCAAAATTGATAACTTGGCCGGTACTTGAGCCAATTGTTTCAATTTTTCATAATTTTGATCTGTCAATGTGTGTTTCCCAGCATGGAGATGTGGTTTTTTAGGTTCTTTGGAATTTGATGTTTCTATTGTAGATGTGTTTTGTGTTGAAACAGAAGTGGGAAGTACTGCTAACTTTGGAAAATTAGACTGACTATGTTTGTTCATCTACTGAGAAGAAGAAGGAGTAGCTTCTAATCAATTTTCCAGAATAATTTTTCTATAACTAAATTTGTTTTTCATGGAAAGAACCCCGTGTTCTTGTTAAGATTTCAAAAGACCTCTTCCACGAGTTTCTGCCACATATACAGTTTGAGTAGGGTTAGAGTTAAAATGATTATCTTTTGAATTCCTACGTCTTCCCATGTATCCTCGACCTTGGCCTTTTCCTCTAATCCAACCATTAGGTACTAGGAATTTGAGATAAACACAATTTGAATCACCATTGGCATAAGGATCTGTTTAATGGATAAAATTAATGAATCCAAAAATAAATTCTTCGTCTGATGAGGATTCTGCTTCACATATTACTTCTAGTTGTACTATTTTGTGGGGCGGTTCTAATGATTTTGAGAGTGATGGCATGAAATATGCCATATTTAAGGAGAACTTTGTCCTTGATGCGAGCTCATCTTCTTCTGACTTCTATTTATCCTTATGAACACTTTGTTTTGTTGAGGAATGAACCATTAATGACGATGGTTTTGCTGTTGCCGGAGTGGTAGAAGACATAATTGGTTATTTCAATTGTGTTCGTAAAATAGCATGAGTTTGGTTGACCATTTTCTTGATCATCCAATCATCATATTTTTTCACATGTTTACTTTTAACTTCTTTCCATTCCCACTCTTTCTCTGTATTGGTGGCAGTAGCACATGCTACTTGAGCTGATGAACATTTCAATTTCACTTGTCCAGAGTCTACCATCTTTTGAAAAAGGTCATTGAAAACAAACCAATCCGTAATGGGGTGTCCCAACATCTTTTGAAAGGGAAAATAATTAGGGCAATCTTCATCTTCATCTTTTTTTGGCTTCTTGGGCCTTGGAAACTGAACCAAATTTTTTTCTAAGGATGAGATGAATCCTCCAGAACCATGCTCATTCATGATTGAATAGATTTTATTCTTTAATTCCTCAAACTATTTTAGCCTTTGATCTCTTTGATCATCTTGACAAGGTGGTTGTTGCCGCTGATTCTCAGTATGTAGAGCCCTTCAGAATAATGAAGGTCTTGATTTAGAAGCAGGTATAGGTGCCTGTTTGAGTGTAATTATAGAAGCTTCTTCATTTTCTATTCTCCTTCCTAGAACTGATGGAATTACACAAGTTTTAGACTTAGTCTCTATAATAGAATCTTCAATCTGCTGAGTGATTGAAGTAAGGTCTTGAAACCCTATTATGTATTTCACAGGTATAAATACTGTGCTTAATTCGTCACATAGATTTTCCACATAGGTTGGAAACAACTATTCTTGAATGAGTGCTAAACTTACGAAATATGTTAATCCCTTCTATCTAGCAATGAAATCCGAAACTCTTTCATTTTCTCTATTTTTAAAATTGGTAAGATCAAAAACTATCGACTTTGGTAATGTTGAGATAAATTTAAGGAGTGTCTGATGGAGATCTTCCCACCCAGTAATTGGTCAAGAATGCAAACATGTATACTAGGCAAAAGCAGGTCCTTGTAATGACTGCACAAAACACCTGATCATAACTACTTATAATTTTTGAGGAGTAACCTTCATAGGATCACAATGTGAAACAAAATGTGTTATGTGTTGTTCCATATCTACCTAACAATTAAATATTGGAAATGTGGTATTCGAAAAATGTAATGGAGGAGAAATTATATCCTCCCATCAGGGTAATCTCTCTTTTCCAGTTGAACTACTACACGTCGTTCCTTTGTATCATCAAATCGAGTCATTAGTGCCTCAATTGTGTTAATAATAATTTGGGGAATATATGGATGAGCTGGATTATGTGCAGGTATTGCAACTAGAACTTGAGCTGGTGCAATAACTGGTAAGACCACTAACGGTGGTACTGATATCTAACTTGGATAACCCATAGAAATCGGCTTATCATGATGTACATGATCCTGTCTTGATTATGTACCCAATGGAGGGAATTAATTATCTTCCTTTTTATTTACTACAAATCCTCTTTTCTGATGAGCTCATATAATATTTTCATGTTGAGGACTTTCCTGGGGATACTGTTTAGTAGAAATGATTTTTTTGAAGTAACTCAGTGTTGTGTCTTTTAAACTCCTTCATTTCCCCTTATAGTTCTTCAAGCCTCTCTTCAAGTGAAATAGATTGACCTCTTCTAGAAGAAAAGTGAGGTGAAATCTTACTTTTTCTTTTCCACTTGTTGTACGCCTTTTAGAGAGGGGGAGTTCGTCATTTGAAGACATACCTATATTCTAGGTAATCTTTTCATTTCAGGTACGTACAACTTCTTAATTTTCCTAAGTGTGTACCGCATTGTGGAAAAGAACATCATCACTTGATTCCCTTGATCTAGACTTATTTTCTGGAGGATCTTCTACAATGGTATTGACAACATTAACTGATGCATAACACAGTAATGGCATTCTGTCAGTGTTTTTGGTAGATCGTCTCCATTTTTTTCTGTAACAAAACTCTATTCTTATTTATGAATAATTCCCTAGAACATTTTGATGGATGATAACATGAAGGGAATCAATGGATAGTTCAGCTGTACGCATTCCTTGTGGCTTCTTCCCTAATTGGGTGAAGACTGACTTCCGTTTAGCAGGGGATTGAAGATGTGAAATTGCCCCCAGTCTTGGAAATTGGGGGTTGATCATGTTCTTCTTCTTCAAATGATTGAACATTGTTTAACGAGTTTTAAGGTTTCATTAAATGTGCCAACATCCTAGCAAGCTGGAGTGATTCTTGATCTTATACAGCTGAAATTCTTGAAACTGCTCTTTTGATTTTTCAGATTCTGGTTTGGACATTAGCTGGATGCATCATCCGACAATTACATAAATCACTTGTTTCAAAATATCGTTGTTCTATTTCAGACACTTGCATCCTCTGAGGCCTGACATCCTATATACGGGATTCCTGGTCAAGATTTTCATAGCCTTGTTGTAGAAGTAATTCAACAATTTCTCTTCTTTGGGCCTGATTTTTATGAGAACTGGTTGAGGCCTTTTCTTGAGAATACATTTGATTACAGACAAAGCCTTTTGACTGTGGCCAGCCGTGGGCAATAACATTGAATGAAACCACTTTTGGCGTACTTTGTTGATTTTGATGTGCAGTAAAATGCAATGCTCCATATTCACCCCATCCTCTGATATAAACATTGGATGGGGAATCAGAAATTAATTGGAGTAGCCTCTTCAGAGCATTGAGACATGTGCACTGAAGGGTTCTCTATTGTTTTTCAACCATTGGATGTTGGGGAACTAAAATATATTCCAATTCAATTTGGTGATGTAACCCTTCTATTACCTTTATATGATTTTGATATTCATTATATGGTAATAATTTAGTTTTCAAATGATGAAGACTCTTCCATAAGTTCAAATGAATTCCATGAATGCAATATTCTGTCATCAATTGTAGATTATCAAACTCAGAATTTGCTGAATTCCAGAACATGACTGGTATTTCTCCTTCAGCTAATTGTTTCCTCATGTTCAACACATCTTCGTCATCTTTTTCTAGAGATTTCTCCACTTGGTCTTCCCAAGGTGGATGCTTTGCCATTCAGGATAAATGACTCAAGGGAGGTTCATAGAATGACTCTTCCCTTAAGATGTCTTCTGACTGAGAAAGTGTTTCACCTCCCAATGAAAAGTAATCTAACATGATGGGCCCTGTGTTTTCATGTGCCTTGAGATAGGAGGTATTTATTGTTGCTACTTTGTAAATTATAGAATTGTTTTCACACTATGAAAAACTATTGCGGAGAGGACTTTCCAAGAGAATGCCATTATGGGGAGGATCACCATGATTAATTACAGCAAGTGATAAATCGCCTTGCTCCTTGGTCTTCATTCCATATGGAGGGTTGCGTTGGATCTCATCCAAAGATAAACACTCTGGATTGACCGAATTTTCATAAATCAAGCCTTCGTGATGATGTGTCGGGTGAGAATCTTCAGAATTTCAATTACCACTCCAAATATTTGGTAATGGGAAGGTACGATCTTGAGAAGCAACAGATAATTTTCTGAGGGCTTCCAGAACTACAACATTAAGAGGAGCTAAATTACAGCTTGACACTTCATTTTCCAATGGTACTTGGTGAGATTTTTTCTTTGATATTCTCTTATACGTAGTTGGGTCCACTTGCTGGGAAAAGTTGTTATCATGGGGAGGTATTTTTCGTAGTCTTGGATTAGTTACTGGAACATACCGGTTACCTCCAATTGAAATGGGTGTATGTTCCCGATCTTGTTATCTATATGATATGGGAGTGTATGCCCCATGACCCTCTTAGACTAAAATAGATATACGTATCTTCATAGGGATGGAATGCTGATGTGTCATGCCATGTGTGGGGATAGATTTATGTGTCCATTCAACGGATACTACTGAAGTAGTTTTTGAAATATCCTGACATTCTTCCAGAATATGGGCAGGGGTATGAGTCTTCCATTTCACCATTGACAAGATTGGTTTAGTGACTTCAGTGGCCGAAATGGGAATATATGTCCAATATGTATCTGGAGTAGGAGTATGTGGCTACTTCTATCCTCCTTTTCCAATCACCAGATATTGACTGTACTTATGCATAGGGGCATAGAGTTGAGTCTGCTCCAAATTTTTCGTAAGAGCTTTCCGACTGACTTCTCCTAGTTCTACCCAACGAGACTGTTTGTAGATTGGATGAACATTGGAAGGTGTATGTGCCTGCTAGATATTCTCTATCAAGTTTGGTTGGTTGATTTCCTTCAATAAATGTAGATGAGACTGCTGAAAGAATTGGTGATTATAAATAGGTGTATGTTCCTTCTTACTAGTTGCCACCATATTAGATTGGTGGGTTTTTTTAAATGCAGCCATACGAACCTACTCCCTGGATGATGACTTCTAAACAGGTGTATATGCATGTTCATGGTACTCCATTGGGTTTACCTGGTGGGATTGGTGGGTTTCAGTTAGACAAGTCTGTTGAGCTTCAAAATTAAGATGAACGGGTGTATGTGCCCGCTAATTGTTTTCCATCATGATTTATTGATGAACTTCTCTAGGGGAGGTAAAGGTGAGAACCTAATTCCTGTTAATCAAACATTGTCATTGGAAGTTTGTATTGTGTTCCCAGGTCTGAGAGACCCGGGCCAAACATCCAGAGGCAAGACCCCCATCATGATGGGGATATACTACCACATGATTCTATCGGAGATTGATGGTGGGAGTCCTCAGGAAGGACTTCTGTATTTATAAAGTTAGGCCTTTAGTGACATATTGATCTACCTCCCAATATTATGGGAGAGATTGATTGTTGTGTTCCAGGGATAAAGACCCAAAACAGTTGGAAATGGTCATTTGAACTGTTTTCTTCTTGATCATTGGTCATTGTTGGCCAGATGATCGAGGATTATTGTTGAACTGGAGGGCCTGTCAAGCAGCCTCCAATGTCATAATTTTACCATGTTAGCAATATTTAATTATCATCACATTGGAGATCAAACGTTGAAGACACTGAGTTGGTTATAACATCCATCCCGTGGATGGAGATCTAGCTTGAGCAGTAGTCCGGAAGTTCACAGCTGTTGTCTTGGAGAAAGCCATTCTTTGGATTAGAGGGAATCCTGTAGAAAACTGAGAACAACAACAAGTTCTATTAAAGTGACATCCTTCCATATGGATACATGTGTGATAAATTCCTTTTTTGGGCCTTCCATTATCAATTTACAGGGCCCTAACATGTTGGTAACATTATTAACTTAGTTAAAGATTCACTTCGGGTTCACCATTTTTGTTTCATAGTTCATTGAAACGTGTGTTCTAGATTTAAGAATCACAGCTTCTAAGTGGTTTCCATTGGATTTATTCATGGAAACGGGAACTTCAAAAAATTACTTATCCAAAGAAGACCTACTTTACAAAGGCATGCATTCATTAAGTTTTGAACATTACGATACTTAAGAATGTGCATTGGTCGATAGGATAGGAAACATCACACAATTTTTGGGGGGAAATATTGTCTACTCTGAGACTATCTTTGTAAAATTAAAATATTTTTTATGAATCATTATTAATTATCCATGTATATCATAGGTATCCCATAGAATTTAAAATCACTTATTTAATAAAAATTATTTTAATCATCATTATGATGATACTGGTTTTTAATCCACTTAATGGGGCACTTTGGAAATTATCATCATCCATGTAGAAGAAAGTTTATTTTAATATTGGAATCGTACACATAATGTAATCAACATACATATCCTTGTGAAAGGAATCAGAACCCTCCGTGTTCACTACAGCTTAATAGGACACATCATACCTTTTAAGGTCATGTGATAAGGACCCTTAAGCAGAAGGTGCTTAGTTGAAACGTAGTGTGGGAATTATGCTGAAGAATCCCAAGGAACTTTGGAAAGGATATGGGTTCGGTAGTAGGATCAGACCCTCTTGGGAGAATGGCCCAAAGAGAATATGTATGGTTTTATGTGTTGGGTTTGAACCTCAAGGAGGCTTCCTACATATCCTATATGAAAGGGAATCAAAGCCCACATAGTTTGATGTGTCTAAAAGGAGAGTATAGTCATACGAGAGAGATGATTTTGAGTATACTTCTTGAAAAAGGATGCCTAGATGATTTGGGGATTTAATTTTGGTCTTATTTCTCAAGGAGGATGCCCAAATTGGGGGAATTATGTTTGGATTCCTTAGTAGGATATCCAGTAATCTCGGGCCCTAAAAAGTCTTCCTACGTATCCTGGCTCGAATAGGAATTAGAGTTCTCATAGTTCATTCAGTGTGTGTTTTTTCCAATTTTGAAACCACCACGTATCACTAAGCCCACGTGAGTCATGCTCGGTGTGAAAAACAAAAGGATGTGAAAGATTCAACAATGACACATCACACTATTCATCATCCTCTGATGGAAGAGGGCGCGTCGACCATGGAAGAGGGTGAGATGACAAGCCGCCCCTCTGTTATATTTACATTGGAAAAGGGTCCAATGTAAGGAAGAAGAGGTGAAGGTGGGGGGATTATACCACAATGGCTTCCCTTTGAGATTGGTTGGGAATTTCTCCCAAGGAGGATTCCCATTTGAGATTGGTTGGGGCTTACTCCTAAGGAGGATGCCCGAATCAGATTGGTCGGGGCTTACTCCTAAGGAGTATGCCCATTTGAGATTTGTCGGGGCTTACTTCTAAAGTGGATTCCGAATTGAGATTGGTTGGGGATTACTCTTAATAAGGATGCCCATTTGAGATTTAACATGGCATATAAGTCATGTGATGAGGTTTGAGGTGTTTATTGAGAAGTGTATCAACTCAAGGTACTCGAGGAATCCATAAGGAGAGTCCATACACGTAACATATGAAACAATCCATGAGGACTAAGTCTACTCGAGGAACTTCATTGAGTGTGATGGAGTGTTTTTATCATCGTATTCCAAGGTAGGAAGTTCGGCCAAATGAAGGGCGCAATGGAAAATGTCGTTGACCGGATCCGAAAAGTACGTGGTGCGACTCTCAATTTTTGATGGGGGTCAGTGATGGGAGATAAGGGACCGGGGAAAAGGGCTAGGGCCGGAGCCTGATAGTGAGCCCGAGTAGGAGTGCAGGGGCGCATCCCCCACACTAGGGACTAGTAGGGTCGTGCTGGTGCTCTGCCAGGGTGTCACGCGTAGGTGCTCTGCATAGCTCCCCTGCGGAAGTCCTCCGCACAGGTGTGGCAGGCAAGTGCTCTACGTAGGTTCACCGCACAGGTTCTCCATGCAGGTGTAGTGCGAAGGTTCTACATATGTTCTAGAACCTGATGGGGCTTTGAACCACTTTCTTCCCTCTAATTCTCTCTTCTATCATGTTTTTAGATTGCTACTTGAGAAAATTTTGGGGATCTTGGAGAAATACCTATGCAATGGGCGCTTTAGGACTTCTTCCATCTTTTTCCAACTATGAAATGGGGTGCCCATGTGTCCTATTTATAGGAATGGAGGGGACTTGGATGAAGGGATGTTGTCCGCATAGGTCCTCCACATTAGTCCTGCACATAGGTCCTTCACACAGGTGTGAGAAAATTATACTACCATGTAGGTCCTTTGCGTAGGTCCATCACATAGCTCTTTAGGAAAAAATTATTTTTATCAACAGAGTACCATATCTTTTGATCTGTAAGTCCATTTGGGCTCCGCGACTAGTCAAATTGAAGGTAATGAAGAGATATACACTTCGTTTCATCATCGATCTTAGGAATACAATGCCTACAACTTCATCCATCATGGTAAAAACATCGTTACTCATACTTGAAATTTGTTGTCTATGTGTGAATAATATCTTCAATCTACAAAAAAGTGCATGGAACAAATTTCATGGTATCAAAAATTGTGAAACCCTAGTCGTCGCCGAACTGACCCCACACATCATATCCTTCAAAGAACACCCTGCCTTCTTTGGGAATTTCCAGAACATGAGATTCTACAGCGTGCACCTCCGTAGATCCTTCTGTATTCATTATGAAGATCTGTTCATCACCAAACTAAAGGTTCAATGTTTTCCTTCCACAAAACATTCGGTTTAGTTTGTTTCGGGCGTATGATCATCTCCAAAAACGTGTTTCTGTCATCCATGAAAAGAACATTCGAATAACCGATTTCTTCCAAAATGGTGTCGATTTTCCTTCCGCCATCATCACCATACCTCTATTGGGTATTCACGATGTTAGATCATTAATTTGGGATCATTTCATTGGTAATTAGAGACCCAACGATCTGTTTTTCATAAACCCACAATGAACGCAAATAACACAGTGTCGAAAAGGGATATCAAAAATACAAATAACAAACTGAGGAGTGAACCTCCACCGTCATTCGTCACAGTGTTTATTTTCTCTTCTTAAAAGGATAAAATAGAGAAAATACAAGTATAAATCAAACAAAACAAGGATCAATTCCCCAAAATAAACCTAATAAGAGACCCTCCCACATGAATGAATAGTGTGTGGGTCATCCTATCCATGGTTTGATCTATGTTTACCGATTTAATCCATGAACAAGGAAGGAATAATTGTAATAATATCCTGTAGATTTATCATCAATGAAGAGGTAGAGCGGCCATTGGTCTGGGTTTGATCTTGATGTGCCACGAACCATGCTTCATCATTCGTCGTCATCCATCGAGAATTCTCTAGGGTGCATCCTCTCAAAATATCCATAAGATTTTATGGAAGCTTCTAGGGTTGTGAGCCTAACCCTTTTCTCTTATTTATTTAAATCCACAAATTGTGTTGATGGATTATGGAAATTTTAAAATAAAATAAAACTAATAAATTTATTTTATTTACATTAAAATGTCCAAAAATTAACTTTTTCAGCTGACTCACTCTGGTCAATGTTAGTCCTTTCCTAAGGTAATATCGTTGCTCTGAAATCAATGATTCTATCATATTTTTTATCCAAACACCCATTTAAACGTTTTTCAATTTTTTCAGGAAAACTGCTTATGCACATTATTTAAACGTTTAATTTATTTCATACATTAATTCGGGACACTTTGGGCCTCATAATATCATGCTGTCACAAAGCCTGGTTTAGAAATAAATTCATATTAAATTTTAATATAACACACGTAAAATATGAGACAATAAAACATTTATAAATTTAAACTAACGTCGTTTCTTGGGATCCAATAATTTATTCATTTACATATTCTATTTTCACATCTTAGATAGGTTTCATCACTTTTAAAAACATAATAAGTAATTCTTCCATGATGTTTTCATATGATAATTTTTTCAATTCATGGGAAAAAAAATACTCTCAGGTGCCAGATATTGTAGTCGAATCCCCTATATTATATAATGTTTTGTTACATTATGGGATACAAAAATTTGGGGAGCATGGGAGAAAATTTATAAATTTAATTTATTCAATTAGCTTATCCAGGATCCCAAGGAGACCCTTGAGAAACAATTGGCTGAATGATTTTCCAGAGAGCTCACTGAATTCTGGGAGTACATCCCCAAATTCTATCGAGATTAGGCCAAGTGAAAAGATGAGTGATCCTAGACTCCACCAAACTAATTTTTTTAAAGTTTTACTAGAATAATTCTAGTAGTAAGTGGACGAACACAAACTCATTTCTTATATTCAATAGCATAATGAAAAGGTGAATGGTATCTATAGAAAACTAGATTTCATAACTGTGTACCTCCAAGAATCATCCAAAGAACCTATACCTGAGTGTGAAACAAAACAAGATGATGATCCACTTGTCTTACCTGATGTGGAGAAATAGAAATAATTTCTTGATGAGAAACATGTGGGTGATCAACAAGAACTGTATTCCATTTATAATGAATATGAGGTACTTCTTGTTCTCCCAATACCCTAAAAATAATAATATCCATAATCATTGAAGGAAGATACCACCCACGTGGTAGAATTTGAAGTCAAAATGGAGGAGCCTTACTATCTACCTCCATCATTAGAGAATATATTCCAACATGAACATACCAATGTGGAATTGACTGAAACTAAAAAAACATCGATAGTCAAACCTTTATTTTATGCTTTATATTCTGATTTTATTGATTCTATGTTTTGAATTAGTCCATGTTGTTTTAATTCTAATGAATCATACAATATTTTCTATTCTATGGATGAAAAGTAAGAAACTTTGATGTGAAACTATTGGGGGACACATGGAGCTCCATTATTTTTATGAACCTACATTTGAGTATCCAAATAATGAAGATATGCATGTTGTTGATCCTAAAAAAATCAGAAAGGAGGGGGATTTTATAAAAGAGGAGAAATTAATTTTTTAAATTTCATATTTTATTTAGGTAAATATACCTATTTACTTACCCTTTTATCATTCATTTAATTCATCCCATGTGATGTTTTCACAAGAAGTGGATTCACTAGTAACATCCATAAAGAAGGGTGATCTCTACATAATCATACTCTTTCCATAAATACTATATCTAATTTTGAAGGGGTGATAAGGCAAAATATATTCCTGAATCATTCCTTATGAAAAAGTTGCAAATTCTTGGAAAATCCATATGTGGTTATTCAAGTAAAATAATCCTCAACCATCATATACATTGGATAAAATCTGGTACAATGCTTTAGAGGTAGTAAAAATTCATGTTCGAGATGGGGTATCCTACAAATTTTTGGCAATACATGCTTTCAAGGAATATTGATTTCAATATCATTTCTTTTGAAGTAGTTCAGTATGCTGCCCTATCCCACCTATTTTTTAGATTTAATGAAATGATTTTTATTGAGTTCATTTCCTTTATATGTCCATGATAGAATAAGGTAGTCTCAAATAGTTAAGGAAGAGGACTAAGATTCATTTCAAAAGGAAGTTTACTTTATGTGTTTATCTTTTAAAATCGTACATTTGTTTTTCAAAAACATGTTTTGAGAAATAATGTTTAAATTTAATGCCCACACATGAATTATGAATTACTTGAATAATCAAGGAGTCATGAGTTTCATATGAATCCTATGATGTCATGCGTTAAATTTTAATTTCAATTAAATTGAACGAGTACAACAGAGAATTGATTTAGTAATGTAAGGCATGTATGTTAAAATAAGGACTTTTGATTTGAAGAAATTGATTGATTCATGTAAATGAAATTTCCCAACCCTTTTACCTTTACTGAATTTATGAATTTTATTTGAATTTATTTTTTATTATGAATCATTCCATGAGTTATTTTATCTAATCATATATATCATTTCAAATAGGTTTTCTAGAGAAGTTACTTACATATATATTCTTGTGCATATTTCTTAAGTGATAAGCTATGACTATGAAAAAAATATTTAAAATTATTGAGTAATCCTTTAAAACATCATTTATCCTTAAAATACAACCTTTAAATCATTCTTTATTTATCACATAGAGACCAAGAATTATCTTTTTATGTATTATCCATGTTTTAAGACATTTTTCTTCGTTCCTACCCTACTATTAGTAATTTCCTGATATTTTAATGTTGAACTGTGGGGGTAAAGGAAATCAATTTAAATGAGATAATTTACAATGTAAAGAAGAAGTGTGGGGGTGTGTATTGTGTGAATTGTAAATTTTTGGGGAATCAATCAATACAATATATTTTCTAACCTCTTTAATAAAAAAAATTAAAATGATTAAAAATAAAAAAAAATGTGAAAATGGGGTATGATTTGGCCAAACAATAGAAAAATGTTAATAGACATATGAGTTCTATCATATGTGGTTAAGTGGTGGATGTGAGGTTTATTCTAAAGAATAAGTTTTGAAAAAATGAAAAAATGAAAGTGGTTCATTGAAAAAGAAAAAAAATTAAAGAAAAGAAAATCAATAGAGGGAACATATAATTAATTATTCTTAAACTAATTAGGATATTTTCTTTGATTCTAGGGGAATGTTGGGAGTTTATAAAATTTGAAGTGGAGAATGTAATTAAACTATTTAATTTGAATATAATTATTTATTCATTAAGAGTAATACCAACTCATTGAGATTTATTTTTAATCCTAAAATCCTACTAACCTTAAGCCTTAGATTCATTATAATCTTAATTACAAGCCCTCAAGATTAAGGGTACTTTTTTTCATTTCAAAATCGAGAAAGTGGTTATTTTAAAATATTTGGGATAAGGAGAATGTTCTCATGATATAAACATAAATCTACATGAATTTTATAATGAGTGATGAGATACATCATTGAAAATTGGGGCGGATCATGTTTTTTCCTATTTAATAGTTATGAATTGAGGAGCTTGAATGAACGAAATGCGAGGTCCGGTCATGAACTGAATCTAGTCACTATCTATACCGACACTGTACAGAGCCCGTGATAAAGCATTGAGGGAGTTCTCGATCCCCATTTCCTGGAAAAAGTGCCCGGGTATCATAAAATGAATGTTGGGAATGATTTACCCCAGTTTATAAACAAACAACAAAAAAAATATAATAAACTAAATATAGAATTTTAAAAATAAAACATATTTTACTAAAAATCAGAACTGAATAACACAATTTAAAAAAACTCATTAATACCATTACAATGTTAAAAAAATTGGTAGCTAGGAAAAAACTCAATGACAGGGGAATCACCCATAATCCATCTCCACGAAAACGCACCAAGAAGGACCTATATATAATGGAACCACTTGCACAAAAGTTGTACCCAAACCTAAGACATAAATAACCAAGTCTACTTACACCAGAAGGTGTAAGTTGGGAGAGATCCAAATCCATGTTGGATTCCACCACTCAAAGATTTTATGTGAGAAACATTTAAAGATGAAAAACAAGTATGTTTTCAAAAACATGAAATGATAGTTACAATTTATAAAGTATTTAACATTAAAAAAATACATTTCAAGTTGTATATATTAAATAATCAACACTTTTAAATAAAAATTCCAAATATATATAATTTTTCAGCACAACATACCATATGCGGATGCTAAGCATAAATCATCCAATGATCACAAGAAATGGGAAATAACCCCTAGGCACTAGCTCGTTGTGCGTCACAGGTACCACGTATCTCGGTGAAAGTAACCATCACAATATCTGTTCTCCTATACATGATCCACTAGTTGGGATCATAGACATAACATAGTGGTCCCCCAAAGTCATCATAATCATTGTTCAGTTAGTGTTTTCATTGTCAAACTTCTTACGTGAAACATAGGCCAAACCCCATGGGATCACTAATATACTAATACATGTCCACCAACATAGATACATAGGTTTCTCTCTTGTGATAATTTAAAAAGCCCTGAAATATAATTTACACATCCAAATACAACATCCAAACTACACATTCACCTAAAATCCCAAATTTATATTGCCCAAGTAACACAATACCTCTTTTCATTCAAATTCTTTTTGAAGTCATACTCCCACCAAAATAGCAACAACACTTTTCACATCTCGCTAAAACTTCTTCAAATCCTTTAAAAAATACTTATAAACAATTTACAGGATGATAAACATCACATAACATCCCCCACAAAAATTCCACATAATTACAATTTAACATTCAAATGCATTTTATCATCACACTCACAAAAACTCATTTTAGGAACATACACCCCTCAAAAACAGTACATAAACATCATTTTCACACTTTCTATAACTCATTAAACAATTTAAAATTTTTATAGAACACTTTCAAAAAGCATGACAAGGTTTGGACCTATAAATTCAATCAAAAACCCTCTATTAAATAGGAAATAAAACCAAGACCCTACTAATGTATAATTTTCACCCCAAACAACATTTAATAATTCAACTGCACATTTTATAAAATGAACCAAACCATTAATAAAAGAGTTACACATGAAATACACGCAATTTAATGAAAAAATGAAACTATAAAATTAACCACTTAACAAACACCCTAAAAAATGGTTTCCACACAATCAAAAACATATAAGGAACATTCAAAACAATTAAATTAAGCATGATAACTCATACTGAAAAGTTTACGCACGGAATCACCTATCTTTGCATCGAAACCCTAAAATCTTGGTACGAAACATCAACCGCACCACTACCGCACAACAAGGAAGTGAAATTGATCCCTAGACCATAGGAATAGAATAGAAATACACCAAATAAAACTCTTGGAATGAACCCAATATTTTTTACTTTTTAGTGCTTCATGAATGTTGAGGGAAACCCTAAGGAGAAGGATAGAAATAATGAGAGAAAAAGATACTTGAAAAATCGTGAAAAAATCGCCCCAAATCCATAAAAATATGAATATCCAAGTAACCAAAACTGGTATAGAGGATAAAAGGATTCATAGTTTGTCATTTAGGGACTGAAATGGGGGACAAATAGTGAAAAATGAAGGATTTAAGAAAAAAATCATTTTACCTATTCCAATATGGTCGATTTTAGAAAGATTAAAAAAGATCTCCCACATATGTGGGGGAGATGAACTCTAAATAGGAATAATTTCTAATTAGGGAGAGTCTAATGTTTTTGATTTGGGTGTGAGTTGGAATCCCCAAAAAATAGTAAAACATGAATGAAATATTGAAAAATTAATAATATAATTTAATTCAGGAAATGGGCTTACGAGCAAGCCCAATACCAAAATAAAAAACCCAAATCCATCATGATTATGGATTCTAATGTGGTATAAATGCATATCAGGATTTTAATATAACATGGTATAATAATTGGTATGTGGAATTGGAATAAATTTTTAAAATTTTATGAGTTATAAAAGAAACAAAATTTATTTTTAAATATGGAAATGGGCTCACGGTTTGGCCCATATTGTGAAAACACCCAATTTATACCAAAAGGCACGGGAGACCACAAAAATAAATAAATAATGGAAATAAAATGAAAAATTCATTTAAATAAGTCATGGATATACAAATTTCCCCACCATAAAAATTTTCACCCCTAGAAAGCCACAACATAACTGAATGTAAAAAATCAAACCCAACAGAAAGGTCGAAATAAACTATTTTTCCAAGCTTTTTCCCCAAAGTCCAAAATAACTCCAATGATTAATTAAAAAAAGAATAATATCACAAACTAAAACATAGACCACTTTCCTGAAAAAATCAATCACATTCTGACTTCATCCCAAAATAAAAATCCTCAAACACTATCAAAACTAGACTCAAGCAATTTACCCAAACAAACAACAACAACGAACAAGGTTACACTTACCTTGCTTTAACAAAAACATTGGGAACTCTCCAATCCCAATGTTTACCCATGGACGATGTTGGCAGTTAGATATATCTGAAGGAGGCTACCTACCGCCAAGCCAAGAACTGGGAAAAATATGAGTTACTAGTTTTGGGAGACCCAAATGGGCTCCCTACCGTAAGAGAGAACTTAATTTTTCCCGAGAGAGAATCCGGACACTAATAGGGGGAAGCTTGAATAGTCTCCCTAGAACAAGAGGTAGAATTCTTTTAGAACTTTCCAAAATAAGTAAATTAAGACTCATAGTGGGTATCCCCACCATAATAACCAACCATCTTAAATGAAAAAACGTGATGGTAAAAAAATACCCCAAAATTTAAAGACAAAGGATATCCGTAAAGTAAGTCTACACACTTTGGGTATTCCAATCCATCATAATGGGGATAGGAATTTATTAAAGGGTTTGAATGAACATGGGATTTCCCCTGACTATAGGCCAGGTTCTCTCGGGGATATATGGCTGGAGCTCAAAGGATTGAATCATATTCATCCTCGCAGATACGCTTTGGAATCCTCGGAATGGTACATTGTCTTTTGGTGCAACAAAAAACTACACTGCAACCCCAAATTGTTTTCCGAGACACAACACATTCTAAAAACTAATTTTAACAGAACCTGATTTTTCACAAAAACAAGGGCTTAGAAGATGCTCACACATCACACATTGTTTTTTCAGGTAAGAAACAATAGATGGAAAGGATTCATATAAACTTCTTCCTCTAAAACTGAGGATTTGAAGTTTTTCCATGGGATACATACTCCTTACATAAAATAGACACTAAGAGGATTGCATGAACTTCACCATTGAATTCAAATGAGAAAATGATATCACAAAGCATCACCAAACTGGACCATTGTGACTGATTGAAACAATGCATGGAAAGGGACCTTATGATATGTCCCCAAACAATAAAAAATTCCAGATTGTGTCCATAACAACCTCTCATGACCAGATTCCTCATGCCTATGTTTTAACATTAACCCTTTATTTGAAGATACAATGAAGGACCCATAGGCCCTCTTAGAAACCATCTAGATACACATCTAGAGCAACAACCCCAAACTACTTCCACCTTCGACAAATCATGTAACATAAGAAACTATGGTCTCTTTCAACCTTCCATGAGCACCCAAAAACTAAAAGAGGATTTAAGAAACAAATAGTGTAAATGGTGTAAGAACAATCTATAATTCTCAAGAAAAATATTCCTTATCTTCAATAACTGGAGGATTTTCCAATCGCGAAACAATCCAGGTTTCACTTTAGTCATACACTAACACTTAATTGGGGAGTACCTTATCCAATGAGAGAACCCAAGGACCAAACCAGCTTGGTCAATTGGTAAAAAAGATAAAAAAACCAGATCCAATCACATGAATGGAACCATCATAAAAGAATATTAAATCATTTCTCAGAATATATCACTAACAATCCCTTCATCCTAGATTACTGACCAAACACAAACCCAAAACACAGTTCAAACAGGAGGGGTTCTTGGACTCAAAACATCTCGGGACATCAACATTTTCAAAAATTCATAATACATGACCTCCCTAAAATGGTATCAAGACATCGTGTTTTTCAATAAAAACATTTCCTTGAACAAAAATGGTTTAGTTGTTAATGTACCCACCAAGGGTACCCCATGGGCCTCTCACATGCAGGTTTCTTTACCACACTAGGCACCCTCTTAAAATATGACCTGGAACTCATCCTATCCTACCATTAACCATCCATCATTACATATAACCCCATACATTTGGTCTCTCACAGAAGTACTAAAGCTTAAATAAGTTTTTTTTCCACTTTTCAAATCCAAATCATCCAACGAATAATTCCTTTTCCTTAAGGCCGCAAACCACGAAATCAAAATCCCAAATTACAACTTACCTAAAATTTCAAAAAAGAACAATCAATCAAATAAAAACTAAATTTCAATTCAAAAAAATTAATTTAAAAAATTTTAATCCCATTAAAACACTTTTTAATATTTTAGATAACTCTATTGGAAACACTTCTTCAAAACCAACTTTATCAAATTTGCTATATTCAAGAGAGGTGTCAACACACCATTATCCATTTTAAAATAATTCTAAAAATTCAGTTCCACCATTTCACAAATCAAAAAATTCCCTCTTTATTATAAAATCCATTCAAATAAACATTAATGTTCATAAAACCATGTCATTTTTATTAAAATAGAACTTCCAAAATTTCATAACTAAAGGACACAAGATAATGCAGGTGGAAACTAGTTTCAGGGGGTGACTTGAACATATGGTTTGCGGCCATACTCCAATCACTTCACCATCACATAGAGTGTTCTAGGGAAATATCCTCAGCTCCACATGGCTTTCTAGGACTTATGAGCTCACTGAGACCATTAACGCAACTCTATTTTCATTTCACATAATCATCATCAAACCAAGAAAACCAAAGGACTAAGATAAATCCTAACTTCCCCTAGCGAATCAAATCCCGTCATATGGTGTACTAGCTAGGCACACTACCCATAACCAAAATTTCATATCTCAAAAATCCAATCTCTAGAATCACTCGACTCTTCCCCAGATAACATAACCCAAAGAGAGTGAACGTCCTCTGATACCATTTTGTCACGATTGGAATCAAGTCGCCATCAAAACTAGCACCCGACCCGGCCAGTGGCAAGTCCCAAAGGGAATTACTGATTCTCATGAGATATCACAAGTGCTCGTGTATCATTAAATGAATGTTGGGAATGATTTAACAATGTTTATAAACAAACAACCACAAATAAATATAATAAACCAAATATGGATTTTTTCGTACTAAAACATATTTTACTAAAATTCAGAACTGAATTACACAATTTAAAAAAATTTCTAAAGAACACTACAAATGAAAAAACCAAAAATGGATATCCAAGAACCACTTTATGGAAAGGGGGAATCACCTTCAATTCATCTCCATGAAAACGCACCATGAAGGACTACTAGATCCTCGAACCACTTGCACAAAATTGTTACACAAACCCAAGAAAAAAATAACAAAGTTAAAATACACCAAAAGGTGTAATTAGGGTGTGATCCAAATCCCAGGAGGATACCACAACTATGATATTCCATGCAAAAAACATTCAAAGATTAAAATCATGAAAGTTTTCATAAACAAGAAATGCTAATTACAATTTCTAAAGGATGAAGTGTTAAATAAAAATAGTTTTCAAGTGGGCTATTTTAAAGAATCAAAACATTTAAATAACAATACCAATTAACTGAATTTTCCAGCCCAACATACAATATGTCAATGGTAAGAATAAATCATCCAAATATCACAAGAAACGAGAAATAACCATTAGGCACTAGCTTACTATGGGTCTCAAGTACCTAGTATCTCAGTGAAAGTAACCATCACAATATCATTTCTCATGAAAACGCGCCACTAGTATGGATCATCACCACAACCTAGTGGTCCCCCAAGAAATTTTTCATCATAGTTTAGTTAGTGTTGTCAGTGTCATGCATTCTACATGAAAATAAGGCTAAACCACATGGGATAACTAGCATAATAGTACACGTCCACTCACCATGATACTCAGGTTTCAATTTTGTCCTAAAAAAGTTCAACAAGACATGAAATATAATTTTAACATGAAAATAACAATTCAAAATCACACATTTACGAAAAATACAGCATGTATGTCACACAATTCACACAATCCCCCTCTTCATTAAAATTCATTTGGAAATCAAACTCACACCAAAATAGCCCACAAAACATTTCACATCTCTTTAAAAAATCAAACAAATACATTAATTATTTTTATAAAACATTTAAAAGATGATATAGATCACATAATATCCCACAAAAAAATTCCACTTAATACCATTTTTACCTTCAAATTCATTTTGTCATCATACTCAGATGAAATATCCCACAAACAAGCTTCGCACCCACATCACAATTTAATAAATCCCCTCGACAAATTACAAAACATTATCAAAAACATATGACATCACATATGAAAACATTATATTAAAAAAACATTTTAGGAACATACAACCACAAAAACAGTACATAAACATCTTTTTCACACTTTGTGTTTCTCATTAAACCATTTAAAATTTTCATAGAACACTTTCAAGAAGCAAGACATGGTTTTCCTCCTAAAACCTATTAAAAACCCCTCCAAAAACCCAAAATTAACACCATGACCCAAGCAAAGAATAATTATCAGATAGAACAACATTTAATAAATTACTTTCATATTTTAAAAAATGAACCCAAACATTACCCCAAGAGTTACACATAGAAAATACCCAATTTAAAGAAAAAAAACTATAAAATTTACCACTTAACAATATACTTTGAAAATATATGTCTCACAATGCACAAAATATCATGAACAATCAAAATAATTAAATAAAGCATGCTAACTCATCATGAAATTCTTTCACATGCAATCACCTACCTTTTGTGTCGAAACCCTTAGATCTAGGGGCGAAACATCAACCACACCATTGCCTCGACACAAGGAAAGAAAAATTGAGCCCTAGACCACAATATTTGACCAGTAATAAACCAAAGAGAACCCTAGGTATTAACCATAACTTTTAGAAATTTTATATCTTCATGAAAGAGGGAGGAAACCATATGGAGAAGGAATGAAATTAAGAGAGAAACACTTACCCTGTTACATCTTGAAGAAATCGCCTCAAATCCACCAACATATGAATCTCCTTGTTACCAAAATGGGTTAGGAGGCTCTAAGGAATCATTCTAGTTCATTTATGGATAGAAATGGGGGAAAAGGTTGAAAATTGAAGGATTTGTGAAAGGAATATTTTACCACTTCAAATCTGGTCGATTTGAGAAGGATTAAAAAATATCTCTACAATCAGTGGGGAAGATTATATCCAAAGAGGAACAATGGTTAATGGGGCAGAACCTCAGGTGTTTTTCTTTGAAAAGTAGGTGGAATTACCAAAAACCAGTAAACAATGAATGAGATATTGAAAAATAAATAAAATAATTTAATGCAAGAAATGGGATTACGAGCTGGACCAATACCTTAAAAAAATGAATCCATCCTCATTATGGATTCCTATGTGTCCCAAATGGTTATGGTTATTTTAATATAAAAGGTTATGGAAATTGGGAAGTGTAATTGGTATAAAATGTTTATAAATTATGGAGATATAAAGAAACATTTATTTTTGAATCTGGGAATGGGGTCACAGTTTGGAAAAAGTTTAAAAAACCACCATTTCCACAAAAATCCTTGGGAAACCCACAAAACAAAGAAAAATGAAAATAAAATGAAATATTCAATTAAAAAATTTAATGGATATGAAAATTATCCCCATCATAAAATATTCAACCATCGGAAATCCAGAGCATGACCAAAAGCAAAAAACCAAACACAACTGAAAGGCTGAAATGGACTACATTGCAATGCTTTTCCCACAAAGGCCAAAACACCTCCAGTGATCTATTAAGGAAGGAATAATCTCACAAAAAAAGAATAAACCAATTTCCTGAAGCAATCAAGAACAATTAGAGATCATCCCATAAAGAAAACTCCTCAAACACTATCAGAACAAGACTCAAGAAATTTACCCAAACGAACAACAACAACTAACAAGGTTACACTTACTTTGCTTTAACTAATCCTCTGGTCACACTCCAATCCCAACCTTTACCCAAATAATATGTTTGTAGTTATATATCCATGAATAATAATACCTACCACCAATCAAAGAACAAGAAAAAATGGGATTCACTAGTATGGGGAGACATAAATTGACTCCCCACGATAAGAGACAATTAATATTTTCCCGAGACAGAATCAAGACACTAACAGTGGGAGTCCCAAACGGACTCCCTAGAACAAGAAGTAGTCTTCCATTAGACTTTTCCAAAATAAAATATATAATACACCTAGTTGGTCTTCCCACCATATGAACTAACCATCTTAACCTACCAACACATGCCGACAAAAATGCCCCCAAAATTTAACGAGTTGGTACAACAAAAATGTTAGTCCGCACAGTTTGGGTAATCCCATCTTTCATACTGAGGATAGTTCATTATAGAAGGGTTTAACTAACACTGGGATTTCTGTTGACTATACACCAACTTCTCTCCAAGACCTATGGCTAGAGCTCAATGGATTGAAGCATCTTCAGCCTTGCAGTTTGGCTTTGTAAACCCCTGAATGGAGCTTCTTCTTCTGGTGCTACAAACAACTAAACAGAAAGCCCATATGGGTTTAACAAGAAAAAACACATTCCAAAACTCACTTTACCAAAACCCGTCATTTCAATAAAACATGGGATTAGGAGATGCACACACATCACACCTTTTTCTTCTGGTAAGAAACAACAGAATGAAAGAACACATATTAACACCTTTCTCTAAAACAAAGGATTTTATGTTTTTAGAAGGGATACATAATCCATTAATAAAAAACACTCATAGAAAATTTCATTACCCTCACCTTTAAAGTAAATGATAACATTATATCACAAGTCATAACCGAACAAGACGATTTCGACTGATAGAAACAATACATGGAAAGGGACCTTATGCCAAGTCCCTAAAGAACACACAATTCAAAAAGGTGACTATAACACCCTATCATGACCATATTTCCCACACATGTGGTTTAACATAAACCCCTTATTCTAAAAGACTACAATGGACCCAAACACCCTCTTAGACACTATCCAGACACTCATCCACACTAACAACCTATATCACTTCCACCTTCGATAAATCAGGTTACTTAAGAAACCAGGGTCTCCTTAAACCTTCCATGAGAACCCTCCCACTACAAGAGGATTCAAAAAACTAATAAAGGATATTTTGTAAGATAAGTATACAAATATCAATGAAAATGTTCTTTATATTGATCATCTAGTGGATTTCTTAACAGAGAATCAATCTGGGATGCACTACAGTCGTGCACTAGCCCCTCATGGGGGCATACCTTATCCAACGAGGAAATCCAAGGACCCAAAAAATATTGTCCGTTGGTAAAAACAAGACAAAAACTATATACAAACATAATAATAAAACCACTGTACGGGCATATGGAAACATTTACCATAATAGATCACTAACAAGACCTTTAAACCAGCTTACCAACAAAACAAATACCCAAAATACAGTTCAAACATGAGGGGTTATTGGAATCAAAAAATCCCACAACATCAACATTTTCAAAAATAGATAATAAAAACTCTCCAAAAGCATATATCATACCAACATTTTTTCATTTCGAAACATTTCTTTGTAAACTAACTGTTTAGCGGTTAGCGTATCCACCAATGATGCCCCATGGGATATACACAAGAATTTTTTTGTGCCACATTGGGAACCCTAATCATATCTATCTCGGCACTCATACAGTCATGTCATTAACCATCCATAATTCCATATAACTCCATTCTGGTGTTCACTAATGAAAATACCAAAGGTTGAAACAAAAATTGTTTGATACTTTTCAAAACCCAAACTGTCAACCAATACATCCTTTTCCTCCAGACATCTAACAACGAAATCAAAATCCCAAATTAAATATTACCAAACATTTCCAAAAAGAAAAAATTATTCACATCAGAACTCACTTTCTTGTCATACATATTAAATTCAAAATATTTTTGCCCATTAAAACAGTTTTCAATAGTTTAGATAAATCTATTGGACAGTTTTTCAAAACCAACTATAACACAGTTATTACTTTCTAAATAAGTTTATACACACCTTTTTACATTACAAATAAATTATGAAAATTCTGTTCCACCATATCTCAAATCAAACCATTCCCCCTTAATTAGAAAATAATTTCACAAAAAAATTACTCTTCTTAAAGCCATGTCATATTTTCTTTAAAACCGAACTTCCATGAAATCAAAACTAAAGGACACAAGATAATGCGAGAGGAAACTAGTTTTAGTGGGTGACGTTGAAATATGGTTGGAACATATACTCTAATAAATTCTCCATCACAGAGAGTGTTCTAGGGAAATATCCCCATCTCCACATGGTTATCACGGCCCAGCGATCTCACTTATACAATTAACACAAATCACTTTTCATTTACCTTAATTATTACAAATCCATGAAAACCAAAGGACTCAAATAAATCCTGACTTCCCCTATAGAATTGAATCCAACCTTGAGGTGTGCTGTCTAGCCACGCTACCCGTAACTATAATTTCATATCTCAAAAATCCTAGATATAGACTATCCTGACTGTTCCCCAGATAACATAACCTGAAGAGAGCGAACCTCCTCTGATACTGTTTTTTCACGAATTGAATTTGGCCGCCATCAAAACTAACACCCGACCCAGCCCGTGGCAAGTCCTGATGGGAATTCCTGATCCCCATGGGATGCCAACATTTCTAGGGTATCATAAAATTAATTTATGGACTTATTTACCCATGTCTATAAAAAAACAACAACAAAAAAATCTAATAATCCGAATACTGATTTTCAAAATGAAACATATTTTACTAAAACTCAGAACTGAATTACACGACATAAAAGAATGTATAAATACCACTAAAAAGACACCAAAACCTAAAATCGACACCCAAGAACCACCTCAAGGTATGGTGGAATCACACTCAAGCTATCTTCACAAAAACACACAATGAAGGACTGCTAGAATGTTGAACCACTTGCACAAAAGCAGTAAACAAACCTGCAAGAAACAACCATGTCTACAAACACCAGAATGTGTAAGTAGGATGTGTGACACAGACATGTAGGATACTAACACTATGATATTACATGTGGTGAAAATTTCAAGACAAAAATCTTTCGTGTTTTCATAAAAAAAATGCTAGTTACAATTTCCAAAAGATGAAACAATAAATAAAAATAGTTCACAAGTGGGATATTTGAAAGAATAAAAAATTTTAAATATAAATACCAAAGCTACTGAATTTTTTGGCCCAACATCCCATATGATAAAGGTAATGATAAATCATTCAATGATCACAAGAAATGTGAAATATCCCCAAGTCACTATTTCACTGTGGGTCCCAGGTACCTCATATCTCGGTGGAAGTAAACATCACAATATCTGTTCTCGTGAACATGAGCCACTAGTGGTGATTATGCCCATAACCTAGTGGTCCCAAAACATAATTATCATCATAGTTTAGTTATTTTTTTCAGCGTCAAACATTCTTATGTGAAATTGATGCCAAACCCCACAAGATCACTAGCATACTAGTACACGTCCACCCACCTAGATACTTGGGTTTCCCTCTCATGCTCAAATAAGTTCAACAAGATATGAAATATAATTTTCACATTTAAACACCACTTCAAAATCACATATTCACTATACATCCCACATGTATATCACAAAATTCATATAATCCCTCTTTTCATTCGAATTCATTTTGAAATCAAACACACACCAAAATAGCCCACAACACTTCTCACTTCTCATTAACACTTCAAGAAATCATTTAATGGTTTTTTACAAAAAATTTCAATGATGATACACATCACATAACACCCCACACAGACATTCCACATAATACCCTTTTTACCATTAAATTCATTTTAACATCATAGTTACCCAAAACTTCCCAAAAACATGCTTCGAACCCACATCACAATTTAATAAATCATCTCAACAAATTAAAAAACATTCCCAAACCATTTCACATCACAAATGACCACTTTATCTTTAAAAAATAATTTTAGTAACACAAAACCACTACAACAGTACATAATCATCCTTTTCACACGTTTTGTAACTCGTTAAAACATCTCAAATTTTGATAGAACACTTTCAAAAAGCATAAGAGGGTTTTGAACAAAAAACCACTTCAAAAACCCTATTTTAATCCCAAAAGCACAAAATGACCCTACAATGTATAATTTTTAATCCAAAAAAAATTTAATATATTACATTCACATGTTATAAAACAAACCCAAACATTACCACAAGAGTTACACATGGAAAACACCCAATTTAAAGAAAAAATATTTCTATAAAACTAACCTGTTAACAAGATCCCCCAAATATAGTTTTTTCACAATGAAAAACATATACGGGGCATTAAAAATAATTAAATCATGTAATATAACTCATCACGAAATGCCTACACATGGAATCACCTACCTATTGTGTTGAAACACTCAAATCATGGTGTGAAACATCAACCACACTAATGCCGCATCACAAGGATGTAAAATTGATCCCTAAACCAAACTATTTGACCAAAAAGACACCAACTAAAACCCTAGGTATGAAACCAATGTTTTGTAAATTTTAGAGCATCATGAAAGAGGGAGGAAACCCTAAACAGATAAAAATGAAATGGAGAGAGAAACACTTACTCGATTATATCTTGAAGAAATCACCCCAAATCCACCAAAATCTAAATATGAAAGTATCCAAAACTAGTTTGGAGGCCCAAAAGAGACATATTCCGTCATGTTGGGACTGAAATGGGGGGAAAATGAAAATTGATGTTGTTATGAAAGAAACATTTTACCTCTTTAAATCTGGTTGATTTGAGAAATATTCAAAATGACCACCCGAATCTATGGGGGGAGATAACCACCTAATAGGCACACCCACTAATGGGGGAGATCCTCATGTGTTTGGATTTGAGTGGAACGTGGAATCAATGAAAAATAATAAAACATGAATGATATATTTAAAAAATAAAAAACTAATTTAATCCAGGAAATGGGCTTATAGGAAGGCCAAGACCTTAATAAAAAACCAAAATCCATCATGATTATTGATTTCTGTGTGGTCCAAATGGATATGGTGATTTTCATATACCATGGTATGACAATTGGTAAGTTGAATGGGTATAAAATGTTGACTGATGAATGAGTTATGATGGAAAAAATTTGTTTTTAAATCTGGAAATGATCTCATGGTTTGGAATTTTTTTTGAGGACCCACAATTTCCCACAAAATGCATTAGAAAATTCCCAAAACCAAGAAAGAATAATAATAAAATGAAAAATTCCTTTAAAATATGTATTGGATGTGAAATGTCTCACAGTGTTTCGAAGTGTAAAACTAAAATACATGAAATTAATTTCTCATTCAAAATGGGACATTGTATTTATATTTAACTTTTAATTTGACAATTTTATTTTACATTGATTGTCTTTTATTATACTACATTAAAATTTGAAAATTGATAACATTTGAGCCCTCTTATTTTCAAGGTTGAGGTTTTATACTCGACGAAAACCATAATATAAGTGTGGGGGAATTGATAGAAATTTTTTCCCCATTATTTTAATTTTAATTTCATTTTTTTATCCCAATTAATTGTTATTTTTTAGGAAAAGTATAATATTTGATGATGTTTGTGGTATTTTGAGCTAAATTAGAAAAATGTTACATTTTTAAATTTAAAATTTTAAATTATTTATACATTTAATTTTTTTAAATACTTATCCAATCATTAATTTATTTCTCTTTAATATTCTATAAATCCTGAGCTTTATTTCGTTCTTCTGGACGCAAAGACAAATCCACTATTTAGAAGCCCAAAACCAGAAAACAATGTGAGTATTTGAAACTATTCATAGATCTGGTGAATGTAAATGGTGGGACCCTAAATATTTATTTAACATCCCAAATTTGATGAACATTGGATTTGAGATTCTTAGACATTTCATAATAAATTTCATTCAGACTGACATGCATGAATATGAATTTTAAACATCCATTAATTAATGGGAATCTAGAGACATTGAACGTGGAGGGCCTATCAGGGTAGATTAAATTCTCCAAGTGAAATATTCATAAAACTATTGAAATATAGAAAAATATGATTAAATTTGGAGGGGAGACACAAAATTCATGTATGAACATGTCTCATGAAGTATTGAACATGTGAATTGGTTATTTTATGTGTATAACATGCAAAAGAGATTGAAGGGAAAATTTGGCCTATAAATGGAGAATATATCCTCCTTCCCATGTTATTCCAATCTAACCCATACCAACATTTAGTACACCAGGGTGATGATCTCCATTGAGGGATGCCAAATAAAAATCTCCACCATTAGTTCTTCTTCAATGTTTTTAGTTTATTTATTTTAGTTTTTATTCTCAACTGTAATTAAAATAATATTTTTTTAAAATTAATCCATACATTTGTTTTTCTACAACCATTACACAATTCAACTTCTTAATTTTCTTCATTTAATTATATGTAATATTGCAATTATTATTATTATTAACAATAACATTACCCTTACTCTTATTATTATTATCATTATTATGTTTATCACATTATTATTTTAAAATTATTTTATCATTTTATTTCTCCCTCTTATATTTCAAAAATCCATCCATCCATTATAAATTTTTTAAAAAATTAATATTATTATTTTAAAATTTTCTATAAAGTATTTATTTTATTATAGTGTTTTAGTATTTAACTCTCTCTCCCTCTCACTATCCCTTCCTCTTATCACCCCCAATCTTCCATTTTTCTTTTATTCTCTTATCTAAAATTATTTTTTACATTATTAATCATTATTTTTATTCTTCCCCTATTATAACCATTCTAACAAGTAATATCTCACTCTTGGAAATGAGAGGGTAACACTGAGGCTTGGCCTATGGGGAGGTTAATGTGTAAATGAATATTATATAATGTTTAATTAAATGTTTATAGATATAATTGAGTAGCATGCATTGGTGATATGAACGTACATGATTTGGTGATGACCACAATTTCATACAACTCAATCTATCTCTAATATTTTATTTAATCACTTTTACCTCTCTACCTCTCTTGGTTAGTTCTTCACACATTAGAGTTGAGATAATCAATGGATGAAGAAGCATCGAAAGACTTGGTTCGTGGATTATGACCCCTCCTAGACCATGGAGTATCATCCAAATTGATTAAATGATGAGGTGGAATTAATAGTTCTTAGGAAATCAATGATATTCAAAGATTTCAAAATAAAGAATAGGAGTCCATACATGGGATTTTATGTAAGGATTATCGAACTAATATCAAGAACATAAGGAAAAATAATTATTGAATCCATAGATGAACCCAAGAACAATTGTTATATTCATATCTCATTCTATCTAGTTTTCATGTTAGTTGAAATTATCATCATTCACATCCTATGAAAATTAATTAAAAACCAAAAAATATTATCATGGATTTCTTACATTAACCAAAACAATGTAAGGGGATATCTTATGTTAAATAGAATAAGTGTGTGTACCAAACCGAAAGGCACCTCAATTCTGATGACCAAGGTCAACATATGTTCTACAATAAGAAGAATTATAATCTCTTTCGACCACACACTATGATAGGTCTGCATCACATGGTAGTAAATTTTGGAAGCTTCTATGAATAGGATGGTCAAGCATAAGCACTGAATTGATGTAGAGGATCTGTAAAGAATAATTTTTTGTAGAAAAGAGGCCCTCATGTGTTAATGACCCTCTGAAACAATATTTTTCAAAATTTTCATGATCGAACAGATTTCATTAATTTTCCATAATTTTTTATAATAATTCAACAAAAGCTAAAAAACAACACCTATGATCTTATGGGCTATGCTCAATGTTATAAATAAGGGATTTTCATGTGATATCTCTTCAAATGAGAGTGTCGGGTAATCATCGATCACTCAAGGTCTACTATTTCTAACAGACAACTGAGATTGTTAGGAATGAGAAGGGATATGAATAGAGTATGAAACCCTCATAATAGTCTAATTTCTCTTCCAAAGTACTCTAGTGCATGTGGGGGATAATGATAATGGCATTGGATTCTATCCAAACATAGGTGAATGGTCTGTGTGAATCACAATTCACAAGATATGGAACACAAGAAGAGTGGAAATAAGATACATGATAACTACTGATCATGTTCAAAACACACAATATGTACTATTAGCTGATAATGGGTATAAACAAACAATGGTTGACCATTAACCATGTTAGAAACATAGAACTAGTCATATATTTTTCTACAAAATTTTATGGGGTGTTGGCCCAGAAAGGTAGGTCAACGATTGAGGATTGATAATATTCTATTATTGGGGTCCCTTTATACCTGGAGGATGATGAGTATAAAAATAATGTGTATGTGAAGTGTGGAAATGATTTTATTGAATTCTTGTGTGGATACCAATGCACATAGAGTCACACCTTTATAAATTAAAGAATCTTATTTTAGGTATATTGGTCTAAAAAGGGTTCAACCCATCCCCCTGGGGGGTGTTATATCAGATTTTAGGTGATGGATGAATATCAAAACAATGAATTATATGGAGAGAAATAGGTAAGGGGACCCCTTAGGTGAGTTTTAAGATGTTTTTTAGTTTTATTTCATACAATTAGGATGATATACACACTGTTTACCATCATTTTGTGATAATTAATAATGATAAAATTTAATATCATGTGATTCAGATGTGTATCACAGCTCGTTGTCATGTGACTAATATGATGGACATAATTTAAAGTCTTATATACTATACCATGGATAAAAGTATAAATTCATGTTGCATGGAACCTGGGAAATTAGTTTAATGTCATAAAAGGTGGACTCTGGATGTGTCTATTCCATGTGTATTTTTTTGTACAATGTAGATAAACACGACGTGAATAAGCCAAAGAGGCATTTTTACTACATATGTGTTAGGATAAAAAGGTATACATTTTATGTTTTCCAATATTGGACTTTGTAAATTAGTTTAAAACATTACTTCATGGACTATTGGGGATAAAAATAGTTTATGCCTATAATTCTCTGACCATAAGCTCCAAGATTAAATTTACAGTGTTTGGAACAATTTTTATGTTTAATTTCATTCTCCTGGGATGTGAATTTCTAATTTACGGTTAGAGAACTCAGAACATGGTATTCTCCAAATGGATATGTGTAGTGTGGAGATTTCGTAAACCCATTGTGAATAAAGACCATAGAGGCCCAAAACCCCACCACACATTCTTAAGAGGTTTCAAACACTATTTAATGTCATTATTATTAGACATAGACTCCTACTTTATGGTCGTAGTGTCTGGAACAAAAAATATCGGTACATATCCTACTAGAACCATTAAGCCCATGAGAGTGATGCTCAATGTGGAAAACCAGGAATGGTATGGTGTTTTTCCTTAATATTTGAAACACACATGGAGAGAAGAGATACCCGATTGATATTTTCAGGTTGAAACTGGACTACTTACTCAAACTATGAAAATTCAGTGAGGGGTGACAATAAGGGTGTTGGCATTCTACAAAGCTACATGGTGGTGGAATGGAGGTAAATCAGTAATTTCAAGACCATGATAAAGGGGTATCTAGTTAGTATGGATCAATTATTTAACATGTTTTAATTTTATGAATCATAACCCTACTATTCAATAATGTGGTGAGAAAATGAAGCATCAACTATTGACTGAGTTTGAAACACAAGATCTTTTCTTTACTACTACGGATCTATTTGGGAATTTTCCTAGGACTATATTTATCCTTGGATTGAGAAAATCACGGTTATGTGGTCCATATGGATTTTAAAGATGATAGAAATACAAACTGAGAAAAACTCAATGTGTGTAAAGAAATTGAGGGAATGTGGGATTAACATCATGGTTTTGTGAATAGTTAAAGTCGTATTGCATGCACCATGGATACTTTTTTCGTGTCATAAATATCATACCAAGACATCTTAGTTTATGTTTATATGCTTGGAAAATAGGGGGTGTACCAAAACAAAAGGTAATTAATGTTGAAGTGTGACAATCCTGATGTGAATGTGGTCTTAGAAAGGACAACTCCATGTCGTGCATTTGTGAGATGAATTGTAAAAATTTGAATGTACTGATTCATGAATTGAGGGTATTTATATGTTTATGGTCTTAAATATCGGCCACTGATAGGTCTAGGGGGCCAATAAATTCAATGAATCTGTGACTGGGCCCACAGATGATACATCAGAGCATTACTATGTGTCTCATGATGATAAGAATCAATCGAAAAATAGTTCTACAAGGTAACACATATAGTTTATGGTCATATGGTCTGGACCTTGGAAAATAATTTAGAGTCATGTAGTTTGGACTATATGTGAATCATTCACTTTAAGGCTATATAAATAGAATACAACAGATAAAACCTGATGTGGATGAGGCCATTAAGGGTTATGCACCACATAAAGACCGTATGATGAATTGCATACATTGTAATGTTGTAATTCCTATATCATAACTATGGACAATGGGGAAAGGGTCAATGAATTTGTGGATAGCCATAGATATGAGAAGTTCGGGCGTCACTATTTTTCCCATAAGGATGTGAATCATGCAACATGTTTTTCAATGAAATTTAGTAGTAAGAGACCAATGCATCTAGGGGTGATCTTTTTTGATGGGGGAATTAGGGAATCTCATGATTATCGCAAGGCATCCAATGTTTGGAACATTAGAAAAAAATTATTAACCATACCATAAATATATTTCGAATACACATAATCTCTTATTAATATTTAAGAGGCATCCATGTTTTATATAGGGTAATAGGTTAGTTTAACATCATGTTTTCAAGATATATGATCATATTTTAACGTCACATATTTTTTAACATTTACAAATGGTTTATGTTCGTATTGCCAATACCAAAAAAGGGTTCTTCTCAAATTGTTAAGCGGAGTGTGTTAGATTTACAAACGTGATGTGAATTTCGGGGTCTAAGAGGCCTGGTACCACATTCCATATACTTTAGGGGAAATGAATATTGTTTAAAGTCATGTTGCATGGGCTTTCTGTGAACATTTTATGGTCATGTTTCCTGTACCATTTGAAAATTTTATGGGTGTGTTTCTTGGACCATGGGATTAAAATTAATTTATGTTTTAAATGATTATACTATGAAAAGGGGGATTTACTCCCTGTAGATAGGTGTAGCATGGTTTCATGAAAACCTTATTGTGAATGTGGTCCATGGAGGACCTATAACACAATACACACTCTGACGAGGACTCAAATATAGTTTATAGTCATAATGTTGGGACTTGATGTAACTAGTTTAAGGACATGTTTCATTTAACATAGTTTCTTATTTTAAGGTTATAATTTTTAAACATAGGGTCCCTTATATTAATGAAAAATATTTTGGATGATGTGGGGTGTTTCATCATCAAAAAGAATACATGGGGCATGACAGGAGTAACCGGGAATGAATGAGGACCAATGTGGGTTGCGCCGCTTGAAACATTTTTGGGGAATCTCGCACATAGTTTAATGTCATGACGTTGAGAAAGTGGCTCTTAGTTTATGTATATGGAGTTGAAACCTGAAATGAGAATTTATTTTAAGGAATATGTGTAAGGAGGAGTATTAACCCACATGAAACGAATAATGTCCTAATATACCTACTACCACCCAATACATCCCAAAGAAACCCCTCAGACACTATAAATTCATGATTCTTGGACTGGGATACCTAGTTTAAGGCCATTGATCTAATACCTTCTGCACAATGTTTATGGTCATGTATCATGGACCCCATTCTCATAGTTTTAGGTCATATAGTTTGGACCTAGTTCACCTTTTAACATCACGTTCCTAGGACATGGACATGAATTTTAAACTTATACATTTAAGAAGGTAGTTTTTATATAGTTTAAGATCATGAAACATGGATTATACTTCCCATAAATTATGTACTATTTGAGAACGTTGGTGTCGGTTGGATGAGTAATGTGCTCTCCATCCATGGTGTCCAAAGATTACACACTATTGGAATAAACCTTGTTAATGATATATAGTCCATCTCACATGGGCTCTGAATTTTTTGGATTCATGCTAGGTACCATTGGAATTCTAAGACCCTGTATTGTATCTCTATGGAGAAAAGAGTAGAGGAGAACATTCTTGTTGAACAATATTACTATATGTTTCTCATACCACTCTAGATTCAACAAGGCCCATAGCTTATTCTCTTCATGGGATTCCAACTCAGTAAGACAGACGTCCACCATTCTATCCAATGTCATCTGGTCAAATATAGTTTTTTGAAGTGATGGAAACTGAATATGAATTGGTAGGACTACCTATATTATGTACCTCAGGGAATATGCAGTCACCTTGGTTTAATTTTCAGTCACAGTCTGATTGTCCTAGAGAGCATCGAGGAGTTTTTCTGGCCAAAATTTCTTATTTTAGACCTCCATATTATATAAAATGTTAGAGAGTGTTTTATTGAATTCCTCAATATTTCAATTATCCTATCATTGATATAGGTAATTATGGTTGTAATAGATACTACACTTCACATAAAATTTTTTTAGCACATTATCCTGGAAGTATGATCTTTTTTGGATGAGAATATCATGAGGGACTCTAAATTAGATGATAATATGGATGCTCAGTAAATTCAGTCAAGGATCGGTCTTGGACGTCTTGAAGTGGAGTTTATTCATTCTAATTAGAGAATAAATCTATCACCACTAAAATATACTTGGACTAAGAATTTATTACTAGTGGGTATAGTCCCACAAAAACAATACCACATACTATGAATTGAATGTAATACATGCTGGTTTGGATAAGCTTTAGAGGTTGATGGAAAACAGCTGGCATGAATGTGACACCCATGAAACCTCTTGGCATAATCGATGCAGTTGTGGTCCATAGGAGGATATAAGTTGACCGACCTACAAATATTGTGGTAGATATTCAATCTCGCATGATGGGTGCCACGAGACCCGACAAAAAATTCCTTCATAACATGAGGAATCATTTATCGATGAATTCAATGGAGGATAATTCCATAAAACCTTGTATTTAGAGATTTTTCTCAAGGTTATACACACTCTAGAGGGTGAAATATGATACAAATTCATAGATTAACTTACAGTAGGCTCATTCAGATAATTGGACACCATGTTGGTGGTACTCAATGAACGTATTTGTAAAAAACAAATGCTTCCAATACTATGGAGGGACTATAGGGCATTGATGTAGAATCACTGGTATTCAACTAGTTTACACGTTGGTTGCCTTCCTCATTTCAGATTATGGGGGTTATGCCCCTTTGATGATCTATATGAATGAACAGGTCATCCTAGTCAGGTTCTAAAAAAGATATAGCATGTCTGGCTATGGCATTGGATTAACAGTTCTATGATAGGGGAACATGAGTCACCTCTAGATGAGAAGGTAACTTTTCCATTAGCTTTTGTGTTCAATCTAGTAGGTGCATGAGTACTATCTCCCTAATTATGTAAAAACCATTAATCTTCATGATGAAAAACATGGAGTCTCTATTTATATAAAATAGGGGGACATCAATCTCAATGTCTAGCTCTTGATCAGTGATAAGATCCTGAAACTCTACCTCACTATTGGTATAGCCTTCAGACAATAGGAATGTTTTGGGAATAGCATTATTTGAAGGGATGATGACCTAAGTCAACAAGCATACTTTTTTGATCATGGGATCATTGAGACTTCTCCCGGTTGGGCTATGAGGGGCACCATTGAAATTTATATTCTAAAAAGGTACATACATATCCACTTATAGGATAGCCTCATCTTTGAAATTGATATCCAAGGGTAAATTTTCTGGATATTGATTGGTGGCCCAATATTTTTCCAAGGTAATCCATTTGATGACTTTTTGCAAGACGAACATAATTTATAAATACTAATGGATCAATTCCGAACACATTTTTCATCATTTCAACTTGGTAACATTCATCATACACTTCTAAGATTCTCTTCAGGATACCATCTATATCTTGTGATGCTGTAAATAATGCTACAAATTCTACAATGTGATGTTTACTCTGAGAAAACTCCTCTCGATATGAGTGTATCTAGATTCCATTCCGTGGAGAATTATAATAGATAGTATAATTTTTTCTCCTCGTTATTTGTTTTTATGTGTGAGAAGGGTGATAAGTGATCATTCCAGGGTGGTCGTGTAGAGGACCTTATGCTACCTATATACATGTAAAATCAGAAATGGAGGCTGTAGTGGATGCTTCTTGATTTCTATGAAGGCAACATGACACTCGTGATCCCACTTATAAATTGTGTATTTAATCATGAACATGGAAAAGGGTGTACACATTCTACATAGATTTTAATGAAACAGTGTATATAGGATAAGTTTCCATGAAGGACTCATAGATCCCATAGTTTTCTCAATGGGGGAATCCATACAATGGTTGTAATCATCTCTGTGTAGATATCAATACCTATGTATCTAAAAATGTTGGCAGGAAACATACTAGAGTCAACACAGAATGAAATCATCATGGGGTTCATCATTCTATTCTTGGTGTGGAGAAAGAAAAATACTTTCTCACGATCTATAAGATAGTCCTGACACAAACGATATTTAACTAAAAATTCATCCACAATGAATTTCATTACCGTACATGGGATCTATTTGAATCTCTGTTGAATGGACCACTGATAATTGGATCCTACATTCTTCATACCAAAATAAGTTACTTGAATGTAAAACGTTCCCTACAATTCTATGAATGCAGTAGAATCCTCATATTTGGTGGAAATCCAGATCTAATTGTACACATAATATCTATCCATTATGTGTAGATCCTAGAACCAAGGTGTGGCCTAAATCGACAACTAATTAAATAGAATGAAAAAAAAACCCTTCATACAATGGACGTTCAGATCCTAGAAGTAAACCAAGTCTTTGATCATCCCATTATTCTTCATAACCAGAATGATGATGTTCAGAATCTTGGGGTACTAAACATCCTTGGAGATGTTGGCATTTATAATATTAAAATTTTTGGCCTCAAACATGGAACCATAACAAGGGTTAATTTTCCTAAAGGCTACTTGTTAGACCAACAAGGTCAAATACCCTAAGGAAGTGGGTGAATCAAGGAATGGTAGATTAAACCAACTACCCCGTCAAATATTATTTCATTCTTAAAAAAACTGCCTTCTCTACTTATCCTATATAATTGTATTAAGGGAAATGAAATCATGCAAGAGACACATCATTTTTATTTGGTTCACCCTCATAGTTCTACATACAATTATAATATAACAAGGTTTTTCTGATGTAACAAATCCATTATGGATCGCTACCAAAATAAACGTTTTGGACTATATCACTTTTATTTCCAGGCTAACAGACATTATTTTGTTTATGAACAATTCGGTTCTTCATAATGGTTACTCCCTAACTCCCTTTCAATGTCTCAATACTGGTGGAATGGATCACGTTCTTCCTATTCTATTATTCACTCCTATATAATGGATTCATAATCAATTTAGGTACATTTGGGTCCCATTATTACAAAAAATAATCATGTCCTTAGTTGTAGTAGATGATTTTTCGAAATCCTTATTTCATCTAATTGATGAATATCTCTTTACTACTATTTTACTTGGAAATAAATTTTCATAAAATTTGATGATCACTACCTTTACGATTATAAACTATTTTGTGAAATATAAATAGCCTTGTAATGAAAGAACCTCTCATGAAGATCACTTCTTTCGCAATGCTCAACTAGCCTTTGTGAAGCTCACAACATTCTATTGGATTTTATATCCTTTGAAAACATCAATATTCTCGCTAAGCTCACTAATTTTTATAATAATTTATAGCCTTTGTGAAATTACTTTATTTGAAAACATTTTATCAAGACCTACCATTACAAAGAACCTTCATATATTTAGAGCCATATAATCATTGTTATGTCCCACAACTATTCTGAATGGGATAGAGGCCTTTTTATTGGTGTTTCCCCAATTCTATAAGCATTCATCCACTTAAAAAACATTTTCCGAATGCTCTAAAATTATTGTTGTGATGATCATAGTCTTTAAAAAGAACTATTTAAATTTCCCATTCTCCAAACATCTTGAAGACACCAAGATTATCCAAAAAATAATTTCAATTCATGATGCTCATTCAGGATGATCGACAGCTCCAAAAAACAACTTTTTGATACCTATGCTTCATTAAACTCATTAATTATACATATTTTTATAATGAATTTATGGAAATACATATTTTCTGATAATATCAAGCCTTGAAATTTTGGACCACAAAAATTTGGCAAACACTACGAAACTGCATCACCTTGTGTATGAAATGTTTTTAACCCATTCTAATGAATCTATTACTCTGTATTGTATCCTTATCAACATTCCTTATTAAAAATATCTCAGGACATCCATAACTATACTTTGAAACCTTATTTTTGACATTGAAAATCAATCCAAAAACACTTCCATGTTACCGTGAGGTATTTTAGCCCAACTATATGCCACTATTGGTTTATTTCAAATCTTCAAATTTTGACCCCTAGTTAACGATTCTTCCATGTTGTTTCAATATTTTCTACTTTTGATTCTGTTAATGATCATAGATTTACTATAAAAACACTAAAATCCAACATGATCCTTTCTTAGTGTGAGAAATAAGAGTATCCTGAAAATTTCATCATTGAATCACTTTATACAAGAACCAATCAACTAATTTCATCTAAACACCAGGTTTTATGATATATATCCTTTTTCAATCACTTTTTTCATCATCATATGTAATACTCCCCCTACTTAAATTCATTGGATCTCAATCATACGAATGATTAATGATCGCCAAGCTAAACTCTGATAACCGTGAATTGTTTCCTCATCACACCTAATTCTTCTCAGGTCATAGAATCATAACAAGGTTTTTTAAAAACATAAATCCATTAAAACATTGAAACTAACCCTACATCACTACTTCCCATATCCTATTCTAATCATGTATTCATTAAGACATTTTCTCACCTTTAATTTTCAAAAAGTCCCCTACTTTATCAGTGAACCTGATGGTCACATTTTTTTTGTATACAACAGGGTAATGAACACATATAAACAAATTTAAAAAAACATACCTTTTCATGGGGAGAGGGGGTTCTACATTTAAAAATTTTCAATTTGTGGAGTATACTAAACAATAAAAGACAATTTATAACATTCAAATTCTTCTTTGGGTAAGGCCTTTGTTAAAATATCTACAACCTATAGTTCTATAGTAATATACTACAACTTTATAATCTGTTGATCTAACTTTTCCTTGATAAAATGATACATGATTTCAATTTTATTATTCCTTGAGTGGTGGAATGTATTATTTTAAGGATTTAAATAACATTAATTATCATAATATATTCCAATTAGATTCTTCAATTCATCTTCTATATAATCAAATTGCTTTTTCATCAAAAATAACTGTGTATCCTGGATTAGATGCAATATATGAAGCTTCTTCAGTGCTCAACTAATTTATATCATGGTACCTTATTTTCCACGAAATATGAAATCCACCAAGATAAAATTACCCAATTGATTCTGATAATCTATCATCAGCTGATCCAGCCCAATCTACATCAATATACCCCAATAACTCTTGATGATATTTGTTATTGTATAGAAAAAATCCACCATTCTCTTCATATACTGGGGAATAATTATCACAACATGGAAGTGGCTTTCCTTGGGATTGATTTAATACCATTAAACATGGCATGTGGAAAATTTATATCAATTCTTATCAATGTAATGTATAATAGACTACCAATTATTTTCAGAAACTATTTTTCATTAACTACTTTTCCATTATCATCACCTGATAATTTCATCTACGTATCCATCTGATTCGTCATATGCTTGGAATTTTACATTACAAATCCTTTAAAATCCACATTTTCATATTTCAATTGATAAATGAAGGTCACATTATTTCCCTATGTAACCTCTAATCCATGTAAAAATTTCAGTATACCGATCATTGAAATTTCAAATTATATATTTAGGAATTCCGTGAATGAAGTTCACTCCACTTCTTCTGATTCATTAAGTATTATGTCATACGTATATAATGGTTCAATCATCCTTGGATTACTATCATTTTTAACATATAGATTCTAATAAACTCTAAAATGATGAAAACTATACTTCATAAAAAACTGATCTAGTGTTCAATACCATTCTCTTGGTGTTTTTTAACCCATATAGTGCATTATTCCACTGATAAATTCCATTCTCATATTTATGAATGAAAACACCATATGGCTACACGATATAAACTTTTTCTTTTAGAGCCCCATTAGGAAATGAATATTGGACATCCTTATAGAAAACATTGAACTTCCTTTTTACTACTACGGACAAGAATAATATAATTATATATAGCCTTAAAACATGTGAAAATGTTTATCGACATCGTTACCCAATATCTTAGAGTACCCTTTTCACACAAGTCATGCCTTTTTTGGAATAACTATGCCATATTCATGGATCTTATTTTGTAAAAACCATTTAGTCCTAATGACATTATAATCTGTTGTCTTTGAAACAATCTACCATGTCTGAATATTCTCAATGTGTTCAATATTTTCATTTATATCCTAAACCCAGTTGTCATCTCTAAATGATTCCTCAATTCATTTAAGTTTTACCTATGATATCAATGATATTTTTTATATAATCCAAATTCACTTTATAAGAAACCATGTTTGATATACATGGACATTAAATCAAATTTATGGAATAATTATAACATTACATAAACACGTTACCAAATATTGTATTAGTTTAGTGACTTTGAAATCTTGTAAAACATTTTTCTAATTTGGCGAATGATCTTTAATGTATCCCAAAAATGTATTCCCCTTCAGTACCCATACCTAAAAAAAATTATTTATAACCCAAGGAAAAGAAAACATATAATGGGGTGGGCATAGATGCTTAGTAAGGGTATAAAAATGGAACATGAGGGCGTATCATGAAAATAAGGGTATGAGAACATAATCATGAAAATAAAATATCATACCCTACATATCAAAAATTATAAAATAAATGTTGATAGTTTATAAGACATGAATCATAAGGGAATAAAAGAACATAATCCATGTGATCAAAACATTAACGTAAGATAAGAAATTGTTCCATAAACAAAAAAATTAACATTGTGAACATGTATAAATATTAACAAGTTCACTCATTAAATTAAGGTCATGAAATCCGGACAATGCATAAGCATATAGACATGGAAACCAAGTCCCCTTATAAAAATATGGATATAAAAATCAATTCAATGAATGGAACTGTGAACATGGAATTAGGTTCATGCATAACATATATATCTAATTATTTATTCATCATTACCTAATAGATTATTGGGAGATATAGTTACCATCCATCACATAATGACAACCATAAATATGTGTAACCACAAGAAAATAAATTAAAATAACAACCCATGGAATGAAATGGATTCAATCATAATATATCTTGTAATAAGAAATGAATATCATAAATATCATTCCATTATAACATAAATCATTTTTAGAAAGAGTAACAATGATAACATTAAATAATATACTACGTAAAACATAAGTACCATAAAATTACATTATCTTAGGTGGAAAATAATCATGATAGAACACATGAAAAATAAAATTTTGGGAAATATCCTTTATTATTTTAATTTTTTTTAAACATAAAACATTTTAAAAATAATTTTAATAAAAAATTTAGATGAAATCTTATAAATAACAATTGAAAACATTCTGAAAATTTTTTTCCTTGAAAACATAAGAAGTAATAATATAAAAAATTAAATCATTCTTACATGAAAATGATATTAAGATATATTTTAAAAACCAAAACTTTTGAAAAATAATCTTTAAACATTTCAATGTGTCGCATAATACATTGAATCATTTGAATAATAATACGCATAAAATAATAACATTACAAGAAGCTTAAAATATCATCAAAACAAGTATTTTAATGGTAGAAATTGTAAAATTCCAGTTTACACTCCTTGTAAATGAACATAGGTGCATAATGAACTTGTGTCTCAAAGAAAGAAAATTGAGAACAAAAGATTGTACTATTTTGGTAACATTGGAACTATAAAAGCCCATGAAATAAAAATCATAAAATGGATATATAAAAACCTATAACATAATGTATAAAATTCATATAATACATTCAAGATAAGTATATACACCACATGGAAGAAACAATTGGTTTATAATTTATGTTTACAATAGAAACAAATGTGTGACATAAATCAGTTATATTATGTCCGGGTTCCATCGTATGTTTCTGAACTTCCTCTTCTTTGATGAGATCCCTATAGATATCCTCTTAATGGCACTATAGTTGGTCATTTTGGAAGACTACAACCTCTATAATGTAACTTGTGAAGTTGATAAGGTAAATTGAAAGGGGATATCTGTGAATGAAGGATCAATATGATATGAAGTTGTGACGTAGGATTCAGCCTTTTATAATTGAGGTGAGGGGAACATTTGGAATCTGAAAAAATTTTATTTCATAATAAAATAAAAGCTCATAAAAAATCAATAATTTCATATTTTCAATGATTAGATTATATAATGTTTTAATATCATCATCCAATAAATTCTACACTTGTTTTTCTATCAATTTAATCCTTTTAAATTTAATTAACGCTGAGTTATTATTTTTATTTTTTAACTAAGGTAACAAATTTCTCAATATTAAAAGGGTTCAATATTTACTTATTTTATATAAATAAGACCATAAATGAATAAGTTTGAGCATTTTTTACTATATTATAATTATTATATATTTTTAAAATTGTTTTTAACAGCTAAATAATATAATAAGACATTATTTTGATATAGAATCAATAGTGTCAATTTTGACACTATTAAATTTATTGATTTATAGAAACAACAAGATTATATTTTATACATTTAAAAAATATTTTTTATATCCTTAATTTCTCAAGGCCTTATATAAAATTCATTTTATGTATTAATTATCCAAAATTATATTTATATTAATATATTTAATAATAATAACTTGATACATACATTAATAAAATAGTTACTACATCCGTTTTATGTAATTATTGACTATAATTATTTCTTGGATAAAATTTAAAAATAAAAGCCCATAATAACTATAATTAATTTATATTTCAGGGTATTTTGTAGAGTGAAATATATATTACATAAAACCCTTAATTTAAAATTATATATTTTTTAAAACATGAATGAGAAAACATTGACATCATGTTAAATAAAATATTATAACTGTCATAATATTTTCCATGTGACCCTAAATGGTCAATAATTCTACCCTTTGGAGGATAGGGTCGAGATATTCATGACTAATATGACATATTCATGTTTTTTGTCTTTCAAAAGTTATTATTATTTCAATAAAAATTATTTTATTTATTCTTCATCAATTAAAAAATTTATCCATCATCAATGTATAAGCGATTAAAGTAATTATTTATTTTTTAAAAATTAAAAATAAATTACCAAGATAGTGAAAAAACATTATATATTGTAAATGAGTATTTATTATCAAACTTATATTTTCTATAACCTCATATTAAAATTTAAATAGTTATTAAATTTGAGTGACAAATATTTAACACTTATTTAAATAAAATATAATAAATGTCATAATCTAACAAAAGTGAATAAAATGGATCATAATTTCAACCTATGGTTTAATTTGGTTGATACACATTTATTAAATAAATTTATGATATGTATTGTGGTAATTTTATAATATTATATTATTACTTTTACCATTAATTACATGATTTTCCCTTGACCATGGTAAATAAAAATTTACTATATTACCTATTCATATACCCAAAAATAAAATGATCCTATTTAGATAATATAGACCTAATAATTAAAAATATGGAACCAATTTTTCAAAATAAAAAGTTTACATGTTTCAGTAATTAAATTAAAATAAAACTCGTTGTCCGAATGAGAAAATGAGTTTTAAAAGTTAAAACAATGAAAATGATTGAAATGTTTTTACAACAAAATTCAATGTAAAATCAATTACAATTGACAAAATATATTAAATGATAACAAAATATTCTATTTATATTTTAAAACAATTAAATAACATAGCATAAATATAAAAATTATTTCAATGAAATTATTGGTTTTCAATTAAAAAACATTATATTTTTGATATTCATCAAAACAAGAAACCTATTAGAAAAATATAAAAAATTAATCCAAATTAAATTGTTATATAAAAAATTAGAATATGATGTTTATTTTTTCAAATAAAATTTAAAAATGTGTTCCAATGTATATTTAAAATGGATACACCATCAAATGGAGACAAAATTACTATTGTTTTTTCAAAAAAATACTTCTTTTATCCAAAACATTTAATTTTTTCTTATATCGTGAATATAAAACATATAAGATGAATTTTAAACATTATAGTACATATAAATTTCATTAGTAATATCCATAAATATTTATATAAATATTTTATATACTCTAGTATATTCATTTAAATTTTTTTTTGGAAAAATAAATCATTTTGTTTAAAAAGGGTTTTATTTTTAATTATTATTAATTGCGTAACATAGAATAAATTATACATATACATGTGTAAAGAATATTTTCATAACATATATAATATTGTTTATATCAACCATTATAATATCTAGGTTATCTGGCATGTTGTTCTCTTAAAAGCAGTATTGCATGAAATGAATTATATCAAATGAACTTTAAATTGTGTGTAATGCAATCTAAGAAAAATGTTGAGTTTACCACAAGCTAAGTCAGTATTTCATGTATTTCCTGATTATATTGGTGGATTGTACAATATAATACATCAACGATATTAAAAATAAATATCTCATAAAAATCTCAAGGTGTTATAGTTCTTTTCTACACTGGCATTGTTTGATAATCAATTATGTTTTGTCTATCAATTTCAACCCGTCTCATCGATCTTTGTGTAGATACTTTTTTGTGGTCATCATTTTCATTATCTGAATATTCTTCTAAATCATCCTTTATAACAAAAATAACACCTAACCCACTTATCTCTTAACCACTATCCTCTTGAGACAAATAAAGTATTTTAAAATTTTTTTACCCATGCTTTACTATATTTAAATCGGTGTAATCAAATAAATTTTCCAGACACTTAATAAAGCATTTAAATTAGTGGTATTTCATTTATTATCTAAAAAATATCCATTTATATCCATGGGATCCAGACTTCCAATATTTTCCCTCATTTATTATGAAACAATTACGTTCAAGGACTCATAAATACTTAAATGTTGGATTCTTTCCAAACCATAGCTCGTATAGAGTGTTCTATTATTTCAAACATAATTACACTCTATTTTAAGTATTAATTGATGAAAATAATTTTATATTTGAAAACATATCTATAAGGACATTCAAAATTATCATTTTTCCCTCTATGTTGTTGATAATTTGACTTCTTCTCTCAACTACTCTATTCATAGGTACATTTATTACTGCTGAATCATAGTTTATTTTCTTATATTTGTTGGGAATATCATCCACTAGGATATTTTTGAACTATGTTTTATTATCTATTTATAACAACATGATTCTTTGACCCATCATCATTTTGACTTCCCTATGATAAGTTGCTATGAAACCAAACACCTCATATTTTTTTGTGATGATTGAAACCAATTTTTTTCAGTTAAAGAAATCATAGAAGATAAGATAATAATTTTTTAATCAATATTTTTTTATTTGTATTGGTCCGCACACATCAATATAAACCAACTCAAGAAATTTTTATTATGTTTTCACTTTTAAATTATATCATGATTTAATGATATTCCCTTATTGACAAGCATCACATGTATGGGTAATATCATGTGATAAACTATGAAGGTCTCAAATAAAATCACATTTCAACATATCGTCTAAGGAATTTTGGATCAAGTGACCATGAAATTTATTCCATAACCTATTTTCTTCCTCATTTGATAGAAAAAACATATCTTTTTCTCCACTAACAAGGTATATATTACCTTTATTATGTTATCCCTATAAGAAAACTACACCATATTTTACCTTCAGGAAAAATAATTTCATTAAAAATATTATAGAATTTTTAGAATAACATAATTGACAAATACATAGTATGTTCTGATCGATAACATCAAAAACTAAGAAATCAATAGGTCTCATGTCTTTTCCCCAAACCATTATTTTCTATAGATAGTAATTTCCAATATTTGATCATTACCAAATCACATAATACCATCCATTTCTTATGGTATTCCTATAAATAATTATTATTTTTCTATCATATGGGAGGTGAATCAACAATCAATTATCCATATTGAAGTGCTATTTGAGGCTTTAAAATAAATCTCTACAACCAAAGCATGTTCACTTATATTCTTTTTTATCCATATTTTTTCATTCATACTTGATACATATTTAAAATATTTATCTACAATGAAATATGATGGACTAACATCATCATAAATTTCTATAAACCAATTTTTCATTTTTTATCTTATTTAATGATACAAATTCATTCTATTTCGTCACTTTTCCTTGTATTGTTAATGAGCAGTATCTTTCCATTTTTACATATACTCCACACTAGAAACAATTACAATAAAATTTTGTTCTAGAATTTTAATTTTTTTATGGATAATTTTTTTGGTCTTGTTCCCTTATGTAACACTTGTCCATGGATCATACATTTCATGGGTGTCTTATCTTTACCCAACAATAAAATCATATGCATGGTGAATTCTTGTGTATAAATACTGCACTGATGGTTCTCCCTTTTGTTCTTGGATATTCTAGTCAAATTTATACCTAAATAAATATTCTATCTATGAGATGGTTCTAGTGGTGTGACTTCTCCCATTATATATTTCAGTTTTTGATCAAGCCTAATTGAAGTCTTATCATTTGGATTTGACAATTTATATTGTTCTACTAGACCACTATGCTCCACATGCATCTTTTCTATTGACTGAATGATCTTCTTTCCTAATTTATTATCTAATATAAAGAGTTTTTCCTAAAAATTAAGAATTAAAAATACATTGATGACTTCATCTTCATGTTCTTCAATATGATTGGATTTGTCTTTTCCAATGTTAGTCAAACAATTGATTTTTCTTTTCAATTCTTCAATTTTGAGTTTTTACTCAGCATAATTTTTTGTGCCTTTTTTATAAGAGAATTTAGCTTTTAAATTTATTAATTTATCATATACTTCCCTTATTCCTAATATTCCATATAGCGATTGTAATCACAAACCACTTTGTTTTATATTTTTTATGGGGTCTGTTAACATCTATTTCCTCAGTAGAGGATTCAAATTCGACATGAATGTAAACTCTTCCTTTTACTTCCCCTCCATCATTTTAACTTTCTTCACATTTTTTAATATATAATATCTTCACCCATATAATTTTATAAATGATCCTTGTAGTCCTTCAACTCATCTACCTTATATTCTTCAGAATTTTAATGACATTTTAAAAGTAGATGCTTATTTTTAATGAATTTTATCCTAAATTTTTTCTTTCCTTTCATGTAGCATGAATACCTCTTTATGGTAATTTAAACATCATCCTCTTGAATCTTCTTGGGAAACATATCTACATAATTTCCAACCCTTCCACATAAACATAATGCAAGTTTTGGTTTTCCATTAATTTTTTTTTCCATCATTAAATATTTGATGAAAGGAATGAAATCACATCATCCATCTCTTCTTCCTCATGACCATATTAAATTCTAAAATTATTCATTTCCTGAAATTCCACTTATTTTGACATCCAGTTTCCACAAAATCCTTTTCTTCATTTCTAATCTCATGTGAAATAAGATTACTATGCAAGTTATCCAATTTCATCTTCATTGAATCATTATCATCCTAAAAAAGAAACTTTTTGATGGAACTGAGGTGGAATTATACAAAATATTCACTAAAAATCATTAAATATTCAATAATATCTATGATACCATGCATGTCTTCCACGAAAACATTTATCTGGTCGAAGAATGCATCAACAAACTCTTTAGGGTGAATTCTGAGATATTCATACTTTTCCATGAAACCTATATATTTTCATCACTGACATTTATGTCACCCTCATAAATGTTGAACAATATTTTCCACATAACATTTGATGAATAAGTATAATTAAATTCATTTATATTGAATTTTATATGGATCCTTATAAATCATTGATTCATTTAGGGTCAGCATCCAATTTCCTTAGGTTAGCATATGATAATGCCCAGCATTCAATATTGGATGACATTCAATATATAGATATTATATACATATCTATCATAATGATCAGAAGTAGTGCTACATCAAATTCTTCTATAATTTTAATTTTTTGCAATGAATATCAGAATCCCATTGTACTCCTTCATCAAAACTGATTGTGCATAATGAGGGCTTTCAAATTGTTTCCTACAAAAAGACAAGGTCTCTGAGTGACCCCTAAGTGGGTGTTGAATAGAAAACTGATGAAACAAGACAATAGAAGACTCCTCACCTTACTAGGTCACTAGAGGTTGAGGGGGTGAGGGACACCTCTCCAAAAAGGAATACTGAGAAGCAGGAAAATAACTCAGACTTTGATAGCACTGATGTTGAGACACTATATGAAAGGATTATAGCTCATCTTCCAACTAGATGAAGATATAGAGTTTGAATGCCCAGACATGGAAGATCTTTTGTAGAATGGAATGGAGTTTGTGCTAAGAATTGAAGACTAACTGAAAGATTAATTAAATAGTTAGGTCACATGACTTTTCTTTAGGAACATTTCTTTGTATTCCTACCCCCTATCTTATTCTGGTTATTATTTTTTTCATTATTTTTTTTCAATAAAGGAGTAATTGCCTCTAGTTTTATTAAAAAAACAACCTCCATTTCTTATACTAAGAGAGAACCACTAAATTGAAACCCACCATTGATAAATTTTTCATGTCCAACAAGGTTAAATACTCTGAGGGGGGGGGGGGGTGAATCAGTGTTTGACATATCGAAACAAATACCCCTTCTGATCTAGTTTCATTGATAAAACATGATCTTCTTTCTTTCTCCCAAAGAATCATATGAAAAGAAATTAAATTAATCATTAGAGACAACAATTTTATGTGGATCACCCACAGTTTTCTACATCTGAGGATTATACAAATGTGATGTGTCAATGAATCAAATCCACTACTCCTTACTACCAAAATACAAGGTTCGTGATAGATCACATTAATGTCCAGGCACACTGCCTTTAAAAATTTTACGGATCTCTCACAACATCCAATGGGGCACTCCCAAAATCTCTTGTTGATTGATCACTACTGGTGAAAAGTGTCACATTATTCCTCTTCTGTTTCTGACTACACTATAATGGATTCACACATTGTTTATAGACATTTAGGTCCCTTCATTAACAATAATGAATAAATCCTCAGTTGTAGATAGATAATCTATTAATGTCCTACTTAAATATACTTGATGTATATAATTATACCACAGGTTTACAGTGCAATCCCTTTTCAATAGTTTCCTGATGCTCACTGCCTTCGTGAAGCAAACCTCTTTCACAATGCTGTAAAATCCTTTGTAAACCAACCACCTTTCATGATGCTCAATTATTTCATGAAACTAAACTACCCTTCTCAAATCTCACAAATTTTGATCAAATAGTACAGCCTTCACAAACATTAGTACTTTTTCAATGCTAATACTTTTTTTTCTGAGTTTATTAATATTGTGAAATTTGTTTATTTTTTAATATTTTTATAAGAACTACATTTGTGATCCACCTTTATGAATCCAAACCCTTAAATTATTTTATACGTATGGCTTCCTTCTTGAATGGGGTAAAAGAATATTTATATGTGTTTGCGATTGTTATAGAATATTTCATCTATATCATCTAAATTTTGGGATGCTCTCCCATTTAGTTCAAGAAGATTCCTATCTAAACAATGCACTAGGTGAATTACCCTTTCACTAATATTCTCGTATTCTATCATATTACCATCAGCTAATTTGTGATTCACAATTCTCATTCATGATAAAAAAACATCTTTTCGAAATTCCCATTTGTTAATCCCATGCTTCACAAAAATCATGAAATTTCCATATTATTATATGTCCATTAAGGAAATACAACTTTCATGATGATATCCATCCCCCAAATTTTAGACCCCAAAAAATTGGAAAACACTGGGAAATAATATCATCTTATGTATGCAATTTTTAGTACCACTTTTGAGGAATCCATTCATTTGCCTTAGATTATTGTCAACATTCCTAGTCAACAATATATCTACACCTCTTAATTTTTTTTGTAATCCTTCATTTTTAACAAACAAAATCAATGCCGTAATAATTACATGTTTCTTTGAGGGATTTTTATCTAACACTTCTTGAACCTATGAATACTTACTATAAGGCTTAGACGATGAATGGTGACCTAAGGGTCTAGTCATGAAATCTCATCATTACTCCAGGATAATGTATAATGATGCTGTTTTAGGGAGGCCACCTACTATTAATTTTTATCAAGATGTTTTGATAACTGTTTATTTTTTTCCTTATATATTCATTAGTTTCGATATACACCTAAATCAACTATCTGATAGTGTTTAAGACACCCTCCTCAAATGCAGGATAAGATTCCTCCAAATCCTCTTTAACATATGAGGTAGGGGAATCAGTGGTTGGGATTAGTTTATCTTGGGAAACTGATTTAGGGGGGACGCAGGTGCTTACATTAGAGGATATATTATCCTTGACAGGGGACCCTGACATAACTAAGACCATAGATAAAGTGGAATTCATGCCAATCCCATCTAGCATTTTATCATGGGATACATGCACGATATCAAATAAGTGGTGGTGGGATAGATTATAGTGGTTTCACCTGTCTTAGAATAAATGTTCAGTATGATGTATAATGGTGGCCATAGGGAGAACCTGTTGATACATCACAAAGGTGGGGGTTCTATTATCACTCAGACCTAGAAAGTGTATGAGTACGATGTGATATTCAGATGTTTCATTAATGTAGGGATGCACAACCCTTTCCTCTCTGAAATCACTACGAAGCATCCCTAATCATGGAATGTGTCTTCCAATTAGTGAATCGTGAGGAAAAATCATCATCCTAGTCTAAACATGGGTTGTTTTTAATGACTTTTCTCTCAATTTTAATTCCCCAGTCCTTTATTCCACTTAATAGTTCAATGATCCCATATGGCCACATATCCTCAAAGACATCTCTCCAAATACCAGAGGTTGTCGTCTATCAGAGAGGGCCAATTTTTGTTATTGGGAGTCTATGTAGACATCACTAGACTGAAACATAGTGGAATATCAATAACATATGATCATGTTAATCCGTAAATAATTAATATAATATCTAAAAATTGGAATGCTTATAAATCCAAAATAATATAATTTATCTCATGTAGTCAAAGATGATGCTGATAGATGTCATGTTTTTTAATAAATCAGCAAAAAAAGGTATACATAAAATGCGTAAACACATTGAACAGAAGAAAAAAAGGCCAAAAGGTGTCCACTAACATCGTGAGCCTCATCTATGTCCAATTCGCATCTACTCATAATCATTAATTAAAAACAATTATAAGTTTTTATTCCCTTATCTATATATATAATCATATAATGTATTTCGGTACAGAAAGGAAACCCAAAAATGGTGTGAGATATAATCCATGTTGGAAACCACAAATGAATATGTACCAATCATTCAGTTTATATATATAGAAATAGTTTACAAGAAAAATATTACATAGAAGATAATTATTCAAATGTAAAAATCTTAAATGTCATGGTTTCCATTTAATATCAATTCATTTAATCAATTTCATTTAATAAAGAAGTCTCAGATTTAATAGTTAGGAATGTTTCATTTAAATTATTTTCATTCATCAATTAAATATAATTTAATTTACAAATATAATTACCCAGTACATATCCTGATGTACCCCACGAGCACATGTATCCATGAGTTCTTAAGCAGGCCATCCATAATGTATAACAAAGATCGAATCTAATCTTGTGATTTGTCTTGTCTGATGCGTAATATAAATCATTTAATTCATTTACCAATTTTGAACAAGACACTATCATTTGAATTCATATCTTTTAATCGATGTCCCACTCTAGATGTGATATAAACCAACACCCTAGGATCCCATACATGGGGATCCTCAAGAACCAATATATTACTCTTTGTGTGGTATAACATTCCGACCAAATAAGTATAACCAAAACTGTCCACTAAGGGAGACAAAATATCACTCATGGAAGTATGATAAATTCCATTTGAGTCTGTCCATGGAATTCTTTTATGAATCCATGTATCACTCTTAATATAATAGACGGTCCTCAGAGTCTGTCCCTTGCAGTCTTCTAGAGAGTCCATGTTTCACATGGGAATAAGAAATGATTAATCTAGTCTATTCCATACATGAAATTTATTTTTTTAATACATGGTTCACCCAATTCATATCAACATTCAATATCATTAAATAACATTTAAACAATTTCATTAAATTATGTTAAGGTAAAAATCATGTACATTCAATTACAAGTCACCATAGAATGTGAATCATGGAATTGGCCAACATAGAAGGCTTCCCTACTGTCTACTCACATGGTCATAATCATTCATATAATTATTTAATTATTCAATGGTAAAAACGGTAATGAAATCAATCAATACATAACCATAAAACGTGTCTAAAGACATTGATAAGCTTATAAGGCTTAACATTAAATTATCTCACATGGAATATTCAATTTAAAAAGGAATGTCCATCTTCAACAATATATTACATAGCCAAGCCCATGGGCATGGTTATCCATTAATTCTTAATACATTAGTCAATTAAAATTCATATCATATTTCAATTCAATTCATAATCCAATTCAACATTTACAACCCATGAAAGGGGTAAAGGGTATACCCTAAGGATTCCAATTCCAAAAGCCACCCATGGTGGTTTAATTCAACTAATAAACACACTCATGGGGTGGTTATGTTTCAGGATTTTTAACCATTTTTCATTAATCGATAAGAACCATTAATTACCTAGGACACACCTATAAAAACAGGGATTCAATTTTATTTCAAAGTGAAGCTAGTAAATTGGGCATGAAAGAAAATGGCATATACAAACACATAAACATTTAGAAAAATTAATGAGGCCACCTACATTAGGTCTATAGTTTTATCATGTCTAGTATTAGATCTAAATTAGACTCAGATTGGGAGAAAGTCAATGAACACATGAAGAACCTCTTAATAGTGAATATTATCCTTCACATAAATAGGTTATCCAATATCATAAATAATTTCATAAGACAAAAATTGATTTCAAAACATATTAGTGAAGATCCAATGAGTCAAAATATTCTTGAATAATACATTGAATAAAGGATGAGGATCAAATACAATAATAGTATTCCATGGTAGCACAAAGGTAGTGACCTTTATATTTGTTAGGAAGAGTAAAATGCTACAAATTGAAATTTTAAATGCTCTAAAAAACCAAGTAACAGTGCTAGATTAGATCTGTTAATCATGGCGATGATATGGGTCACCTTTAACACTACTAAAAAAGTGCTAATAAAGGATTCCCTTTATCCGTGATAAAAAAGTGATAATAAAGGCCCCCCATTCTGGGATCAATTTTAGCGCAGATAAATGGAACCTTTATCAATGCTATTTTGAGTACTACTAAAGGCTAAATTTATCAGCACTTATTAAGAACTGATAAAGGCCATATTGCCAAAGAAAACCCAACACCTTAACATCTCCTACACACCTGAGACTTCACCTGCACACATGGCCCAAAACAACACCTACACGCAAAACAACTACACAAAACAATAGCTGCACACAAACAAAGCATAAAAGAACAAAAAAACACGCACAATATTTTTGAAATTAATTATATATACATTTAATTGAAATCATGAATACAAAAAACACACTGATATATAAATTTCAATCAATGTTTTATACGGTTACACTTAAAAATATCCAATAAACATTTAAAAACTTTAATATTCCATTTTTTTCATTTGTGACCCCCTCTCAAAAATTGTGGTCCATGGTATTAGTCGCAGAATGAAGCATCTGAACTCCGTAAAAAAATTACACATATATAAGAAAAAATTTATGTTATTAATATAAAAATGAAATAATTTTAACATTAATATGAAACAATACATTAATAAAATGTGAATTTTTAATAAAAATTACACATTTGGAAGGTAGGGGGCCATAAGACTAGATGATAATCGATACATGATCTTGATATGTGTAGGTAGGAGACCACGATAAGATACTAGAGTAATGAAAATGAAAAATGTCCACAAAGTACCACATTTAATGATTTTGAGAGGTTTCTTAGTGTATGGACTTTCCACGTTCACTTCATATTCTTCATAGATGAAGGAACTTCCAAAGATAACACAGGGTGAGAATGGGGGTGCAGATGGAGGCATAAATGGGGTTTCCTTCGAATAAGAAACAACCACATCCATGAGCTCTATTTGATATGGAAAACCCCGATCATAAGCCTCTCAGTCACTTTTTGAACCAACATTGGCCACAGGGTCCTTGGGAATGTAAACTAGATAGGTGGGAGGGGAAAAATTTTTACCAGCCTCTTGAAATATCCATGAGAAAATAATGTTCACCATAATCCAAAAAATATCAATGAATATATGAATGTGATGATAAAAACTATCTTATATCGTCACTAGAAAAATCATAGTCTCCCTTATATTCACAAGTTACCAAAATTCTAGGAATTATCATGCTATAAGCTAGGGGTGTTTAATGGACTTGTCCTTTGATAGAATGAATAACAACACTTTGTTCATGGAGAAGTTATTTGACTTCAATTGTATTTTTTCATAGAAGATTCATTTGGGAGCTATCACACTCCCAAATCCCTATAGCACTATTTTCACATGACACAACACTCTCAAAACCTTTATGGTCAATGAATTACTCCTCTAGTTGTCCATGTATTGGAATGCAATGGGAAAAATCACTATAATTATAGAATATCCCCCACCCACTAGAAATACATTCATGGGAACTCCCATACATTGTTACCAAATCTATTGGAACCCTCCTTATTTATAGTGATGGATATAAGTTACTCAATTTATTCAAAGACATCTTGAGAGCTGTGGGTATTCTAGAAGATGTTTTTTTGTCTAGAATATAACTTTTTGATGATGCCAAAGCCCCTATGTCTTCCAATTCCACTATTAAAATATTTATGTGCTTTATCACAAATGGAGCCAACTGACCATTCGGGTATGATCAGATAGAGGTATTGACATGATCCTTGGAGAGGAAAAACCCCACACTATCTGGAGGGAAGGTCACCCAAACCAAAGCATCTTATCAGTTGAACATTATCTACAATTTGTGAGCCACCATGGGATGCATTTCTGAATAGATGTGGGGAGGACTTTGAAATATCATCTAAAGGACCAGAAGAATCTCCCAAAGTGGAATGATGCAGAACACTCATAGAATATATTTTAGTCAATCCATGTTGATAAAACACAGTCACAAATTTATAAAAGATAGTATTAGGCTACAAGATCATCCTTTACATTATTGTTAATTTCATATTTTGGTGCTCTGTATGTTATAAAAAAACTGATAATACCAGTTCACTTCTTGATATCCTAGTTATTTAGTGTGATTAGATAGACCCCACTGATACTATATAGAAATTTCTTGGGCTTGTAACAAGGAATGTTGTGAGTATTAAGTAACTCATATCCACCAATTTGGGCCCCCATCCAACCCCGCCACATTTGGAAGGTGCTGAATATTCTGAATGGGGAATACTCTTATAGATTTTGTGAAGTTGGAAATATAAATTAGCCAATGTGGGAACAAAAAAGATGATAATCGTACCACCTGCAATCACCACTACCATTATTAAGGTGGAGAGCATAACTCCACCTTTTTCTACCTTGTGAAAAAATACCTAATTAGGTACATTTTTATGAAGCTGACAAGATGAATAAGGTGATGGTCCTGGGAGGTTACTGACAATATATAGTCATTGAATTGACACTCATAAACTATTTTAATGGGATAACCCATTTCCCCATAGGATTCTGAGGAGGTCCATGCCTTGGGATTATTATTCTGACACTCATGATGAGTCTTCATTATGAACAACTCAGCCCACAATTTGAAGGGGGTGGCAACCCCTGGATATGAGTACATCCCATGGGATGTTCTAGCCAGACTGATGAGATCCTTCGTAATGGGAGTATTCTATTCCATGTCATCATTTGTATGTGTGGTATGAATTTACTCATCATAATTGTCTCCTACTATCATTGCACCGTAGATCAACTTAATGTCCCATATACTAATGTCAAACTCACTATACCTAAAATGAAATGTGTTCATGTATTGTCTCTATAAATTGAACAAGTATACCATCATATTTATTTGCAACAATTAAGGGTTTGGAAATCCTAAATAGATTTATAAAATCCTATCTTTTTCAGCTCAACCACAAATTATGTGTCAGTACAATGAACCAAGAAGGGAAAACCCCTATTCATCCCAAAGATTCCACATGGTCAAATAACCCATCAAAATAACCCCCAAAACTTCTAATTTGATATGGAAGTATACATTTTTGATCTGTAAATATGGGTTTTAATCTCCAAATCATGTTATAATCCTTGAAAATCAACCCACATAAGCTTCAAAATTAACTGTTGGAGATATATTCATTGAAGATGAAATTACGCACATATGATATGTTTTCCCTAAATATATTAGTATTCTTAAGGAAGTAGGAGGGATGAATGATCCCATCATGAGGTGTATAGATAGTAGTATCATTTCAAATAACAAACCCATATAAGGGAAACTATTTAGAAAATTGAAAATCCCCGAAATTGGTTCCCAAGAGCCCTCTAAGATGCTCGTTAGTGGACTGAATGACTATGTGCTTGTCGACTTTCAGACTATCGACCATTGTAGTCCAATAAACTATATCCTCCTCAACATCAATTCATGAATTTATTAGTATCATAAGATAGATAATATTTGGATTAATTATGAAAATGGAGGATTTTTGGTTAAAAAAATGGACAAGAGTAAGAAAGGGTAACATGACTAGTAAGAAATATAATATTAATTGCATGACTTGTTCAATGTAATTTGATCACATGACCATAATAAGATCATGTGATCAAATGAAAATAGGGGATCCATACAGTTACACAGCCCTTGATGCTTTTTTCGATCATGTAAATAAGACAAGAATACACTAATCATGTTTCAATTGAATTACTTAGATTACGTGATTTATTTATGTGATTTGATCACATAATGATATCACATGCTCAGTATACATGAAGCATTCAAAAAAATAGCTTATGTGACATGATCACATGAAGAGGATAATATGAAGTATAGAAAAAACCTAAGGTTTCTCGTAGAGATATGAAATATTTAGTCATTAGTGAAATATTTTACCTATTACTCTCCTATCTATATAAAATTTCATGGAATACCACGAGTATCATAGAACAATAAAAGAAAAATAGAATCCCCAAGGAATCAGTCAAGTATTCACTTCCTTATAACAAAGTCCATTTTCATTCTTCTGGAATTTGAATGTGATGTTTGTATGCATCTGGGCATTGATGTGATGCATGTTCTATATGAGGTGTGTAGGCACCCATATTTTGATGGTTAGGAATATGTATATATAATGTGGGTTTATTTGAGTAGTTGTCAAGATACAAGATCTATGGATAACGATTTTACTCTAAAAACATCCATATTACCTTTGTGATGGAACAAACACAACGTCATTTCATTTCCTGCAAAGGCATGTCACTTAGAAAGAAATCTGCTAAAATAAACGAACCCTAAAAGGAATAATGAAGATCAAATCAATGTTTCAATATATAATATTTCATTAAATAGACATATTATATCATAAAACTACCTTTAAATCTGCCCAAATGTTTTCTTTGGATGAAATATAAGGTAATAACAATAAAAATGATTCATTGTGCACTTTACCACTATTGGTCAACTACCTATTAGCATAGAAACTGATCTGAACATATGATCTATTGTCCTTGTGCTGCTCTAATCCCACACCATCTCTATTATGTCATCATTGAGCTTTATCTTTTCCTTCTCTTCCTGTCCCCATTTACCTAGTAAATGGGTGCAGGAAGAGAAGGAAAAGTGAAACATGAATGATGATATCATGGAGATGGTGTCGGATGGGAGCATCCTAGGGATGCTAGATCGGGTGTTCAGATCAGATGAATTTCTAAGACTTAGTTATCCAACAATAGCAAATAATCTTAGTTTTGTTATTAAATTTGTGATTTGTGCAAAAAAAAATGTTTATCATTACACTGAATCAGTAGAAAAAGCTCCATTAATGACCATAATACATAATATAAATGATCCATTCCATAACAGTCTAGGTTTAGTGATTTTTGAAACATGAAAACCTAAAGAACAATTTCATAAGATTCTCTCATTATTTTATGATTTACTAGAAAGAAAAAAATCATTTCTAAAACCATTCATCATAAACTAAGGATATTAATCATAATAAAGGGTGATCTTATATACTTAATAAGTGTAGAAAACTGAAATACCAATGATCATATAAGGATAAAATAAGTAGTAGTAATTCACCTGCATCATATTTGTGTACAGTATTCCATTAGGTATGCTTCCCATTAATTTATAAAAACATCTATATAATCTTGTGAATATGATTTTTTGCGATAGTCATGGATGTCCTGAAAAAATATAATCACCAAAAGGATTAATAAATATTTTAAATGAAATCATAATTGTTATTGAAAATACCATTTTAGGGATGCTGGTTTGTTGATGAAATACAATCTCTTTCATAAATTTAGAAACATAATAACCAAACTCTATTCCATTTGTTTATTTTGGACACATCAGAAACATAGAGGAAAATATGTAATTTCTTTTGATGTGTGTTTGGATAGGGAAATATTTTTATATATTCCAGGATATTTACCCATTTTTAGATCTAATAGGAATTCTTGTCCATAGGACCTACATTCATTCCATGATGTAGACAATATTAATGCACCACTCAATCATAACAGAATCCCGATGGAATGATAATTTAAATTATATAACAATATTTTTAGTTATAAAATGATCGATCTAGTGTATTAAAAATTGAAAAACACCATCATGTGTGGACGGTTTGTTGCATATACAGGCATTGAATCGAGAAAATAAATCGTTGGAGTATCCAAATTTACTACAATCAGCATCCAACGCTTCCAAAAAACATATAAATGAATATTTAATTAAATAAATGAAAATATAGCTTATATGATTAAATTATATAGTTTTACCCCTACATCATTGGTATTAGAAAGAGTCCATCAACTAAAATTTTCTTTTAAATTGATTTCAGAAAGGATGACATTATTTCAGACTCTTTATTATAATTAATTACTTATTTTGATGAGGTGATGTGAGGACTAACCAGTATAAATTTTTGTTCTTGGGAGAGTCTCTTCAATTTATTTTCATATATACACCTATAAAAAATATGAAATTTATTTATTCATAATTATCATAGTGTATCAAATATTTTAAAATCAAATTATGAAATCATACCTCAACTATACATTTCCAACTGAGGCACCTAGCCAACCATAATTTATGATTTAATTTACATTTTCAGCCCAAATAAAATATGATGTTTCCTCTTCATACATGTTTTTTTTTCAAAATTAATTGTATGAGCATTGCTGTCTATATTCTTTGTATCCACAAGAGCCTACAATTATATTAAATTTGGATATAGAATAGGTGGGGTGGAGGTTCTCTCAGTAGATCATTTCAATTGGTTGGTTGATCCTTGAGATAGTTTTACACTCATATTTTTATTCACCCCCTTGTCTTTGTATTTCTATGATAAATTTAATTAGTTCAATCCTTTTTTCATTAAATGTTAAATGTTTAGCTTGAAAAATAAATTGGAAATGGAAACATCCCTGTCAACTTGGTTTTTTACAAGAATTGAAGGCCATGCGATTAAATTTCCAACAGCTTGTTCGACTGTATGAATGTCGTCATCCTCAATTGGAATAGGTAGCTCAATACTTGGTTAATTAGCTATAATAATCGACACTCTGACATGAACTTTTGGATGTTTTTTCCTGTAGGATTTCATTCTACATATTGAACATTGTAGCTCTCTCTACAAGGCGATAGTTGGGAGTTGATAGATATAAATCACAGTCATTTTCACCATGTATAATATTAGTACAGGAATGATATCAGTGCCAATGTGATTCACATTTCACCAAAACAATTATTATAACATTGATTACCTCATTTATGTAAATTATTTGAGGGTAATGTCTCGCCTCAATGCGGGGGGGGGGGGGGGGGTAGGATCTTCCCGCACAGGTTGTTGTTGAGTTGTTTCTTTTCTCCCCCCCCATAAAAATTGATATCATCTCTCTTTAATATTTTAATTCTTCTTGAAACAAATCTATGGTCTCTCTTATCTTTTTCATTTCCACATTTTGATCCTCCACATGTTTTTCTTTCTGAAAATATATTCTGGGTGTCACTCTTAAACCCAAACCTCTGTTGTGGCTATACATTTTTGGCTGCTTAAAGGATATAGATAGTATATCTTCATCTGGTGCATGTTTTGTTGAATCCTGTGACTATTTCATATAAATAATATAGGTAAATTAGTAGTCACTATTATGTGATACCAATTTAAAATAAATAAAATTTATATTATGTCATATTTACACATGTTTCCCACACTTTTTTGTGTGTTTTTATCTATATGTATCCCCTATTTATTTACCAGAGCCTCCTTCCATAGCACATATAATTAGATGGAAGTGGATCTAGATTTGAATCCATCAATCTGTATATAAATAGAGGATCATGTTTATGGTGTTGTTTAATGTCTCGTAAAAGTAGTATGGTAGATTTAAATTATATACCAATTTTTTTCATGTGAAGCGTACCCATCCATTATTTATAGTATGGGTGTGCAGGTTTTGTATCCTATTTTTTATTTTCAACACTTAGTTGTTGTTTCTTAAATAAAAAACTATCAACCAAAGTGATGAACACATGCAACGTCAAAAAACGTATTACCAGACACAATGTACCTGAAATTTTTTCCAACCATTATGTTTGTTAAATGCATCCCACACTCCTTGGGATATACAGTGTGCATAAAGAAGAGGTTGATGGGGCTTGATTCTCCATTCAACATATTTATGATCATATTTCATTAAAAAAATTTTGAAGCCTCTATGAATCCTACCTACAACTCATAACACATATTACTTGTGCAATGAATCTACTATAACTTCACTCTTTAATTGATGATGGGGAGTAAGTTAATATTTTAGTATTTTATTTTATTTTAATAAATTATTGAAATTATATCATAATGTTTAGGTAATATCTTACCAAATTAGTGTCTTAATCCTAGTGTCAATATGGTGCCCGGACTGTACATGAATTGGAACGTGTTTCCAAGTGACAATTTCAATGTAGCTATTAAAGATGGATTTTGGGGTTATACATGTAGGCCTCACTTATTCTATCCCACATCAAATTCGACGCCTTTTAACTTTTCTTTTATGATTTTGGCCAACAATTTCATTCTAAGATTCTCTTGTATTGTTTCGCCGTTTTGGTTTCATTTTCTACCATTTCCTCAGAAGTATCACCATTATCTTTCTCTAGAGTGCTAGCATCAACATTGGGACCAACAAAAATAGGTTGAGATACCTGTTGTACCTCATCACTGGGACCAGCAACAACAGGTTGAGAATCCTGTAGTTGCTCTGCACTGGGACTAGCAGCAGCAGGTTGAGACACCTATTTTGCCGCAGCATTGGGCACATCAGAAGGTGTAGAAGTCATTATCTGTATATGTTTTTTACCAATTAATTTTGATTAAATAAGGTAGTAGAGAACAAATAATAACCTAACATAACACAATGTATATTACAATAATCAAATAACCTGATTAATGAACTCTTTTTTTAAAGGATGAAGGGATTTGACCCTCTATAGACTATGTAATTCCCTTTATTGTGGTCTCCTATGACATACACCATTCTATCTCCATTGGGACCACTACGAAATGATTGACAAGTCCCAATAAAAGGGTCACCCTCGTTGAACATTTATCTGACCCTCCAGTTGTTTTTGCCGATAACAGAATAATTGAACAGTTTTGGTTTGTGGGATCTAGAAAGTAAAATACATGTACTGCCTATGATGCCATTATAAATGTATCATCTTTCTCTTCTTCCTTAATAAAATCAACTTTAATGAATCCCAATTAATCTATTTTAACAAAACTCTTGTTATCAACCCAATTGCTTTGAAGAATCAGCCCTTGGAATTTTTTATAATTTTACTCTCATATTTTTTTGATGATTCAATGTATAAAATATTGACATAAATTAGATTTATGTCCTTATCACTGGAAAGATTCATTACTTCAGCCACACGTGTAACCCCAATATTCTGTATGGTACTATCTTCAATGCGTTCATTTGTGTAGAATGCATTACCATTAACTACATAAGAATTATAAGATAATACAAACACACTTTCTCCTCCGTCTAGCCATCGAATTCATTCTGAAATTAAGTCCATATTTTCAACTAACTTCTTAAAAATATTATCCTCAGACCACATTTTAAACATTCAATATTGTGTATCTGATATCCATTTTCAGCCCTAGATGGATTCACATGCCTATGAATTTCTTTCTAGGTTTGAACATATGGGTCAACGTTGAAACTGTTATACAAAATGTAATGGTCGGAATAATCCTGATCTTTAATATTGATTGTGACAAAATCCTTTCTAGAAAATCATTCACCTTCAAGCTGCCCAGTGTGATGAGATTTAGGTAGTATTATGATTTCCACATTAGACTGTTATTCAGTACATAATTCAATAGCTTCCTAAACAATATATTGCTCTTCAATACAACAATCAAGACAATATTGATTATAGATATACCCTTTAAAAATATTCATATATCGTTCATTGGGGTACATCCATCAATAATGTACAAGACCACATAGTCGAATATATCACACCAAACTAACCGTCAAATGAACCATCATGTCAAATAAAATCGGTAGGAAGAACATTTCCAATTCACATAATAAGTCGTCAATTTCTCTTCCCATATTTGGTAATTTCATCGGGTTTATAACATTGTTTCATACATCTTTGAGGAATAAACATATCTTCATTAATGTATGGCAGACAGTCTTGGGAAAAATAAAATTTAAAGCAATAGGAATTAGATCTTGCATTAAAACATAGAATTTATGTGGGTTTAGACCCTTTATCTTTAAATAGATTATTCACATGTTATTCTTGATATTTCATGAATAACCCTTTATATCATTTATGAAATTTTGGAAATTAAAAAAATGATATCTATCCTCTCTAGAAAAAGTGTAAGCATTAGGTGGAAGAAATGTTAGTTTTTCACCCTTCACTAGTTCAATATTTTCGAAAATTCCCATCTCATTCATTTATAATCAAGCCTA